>JAKSZT010018658.1:13678228-13832129 GCA_026826555.1 Tolypeutes matacus | reverse complement strand
CCAATCTGAGGTACAAATACTGATTTTAAAAATAGTAGCATGCGGGGCCCCGACCGGCGTCCCCAGGCCCGCGCCCCGAGGCCGCGCCGCCGCGCGCTCGGCCGCCCGCAACCGCCGGGGCCGCCGCTCGGGCCCCCGCATGCTACTATTTTTAAAATCAGTATTTGTACCTCAGATTGGGGGCTCCCTGAAAGCAAGAGCCATGCCAAAGCCTTGTTCCTGCTCTGGACCTGATCTAGTAGATTGGTGTGGAGGAGGATGGGAAGTCTTGATTTGGGAGGAGAAAGTGGACACACCAGATGGCCTCAAACCTTCTTTCTCTCCTGTGGGTGCTTTCTTAACCTAGCATCTGGGCTGAAAAAGCCCAGTGTGCTGGCTGAATGGGAAGGCATGGAGGTTTCCTATATAAATTGTTCTTGAGTTACTAGATTGTAAATCCAGGGAAGTTTCTCTATAGATTACCCCACTTAAGAAATAATCCAGCTAATAAATAAAGAAAGAAGAATAAAATCCCACAACACTATTTTGCAACCTTTGTGAATTAATGGATCCAGGCATTGCTCATTGGGCTGAGTAGTGGTTGAAGCTGTAGGCACCCCAGAAAAACATGTTTTTAAATTTAATCCATTCCTGTGGGTGTGAACCCATTGTAAGTAGGACCATTTGATGAGGCTACTTCAGTGAAGGTGTGACCCACCTCATTCAGGATGGGTCTCAATCCTATTACTACAGTCTTTTTTTTTTTTTTTTTTAAGATTTATTTATTTACTTTTTATCCATTTTTTAACTCACCCTGCCCCTGTTTCTGCTGTTTTTGTGTCCATTCACTGGGTAATTTTCTGTGTCCATTTCCTGCCCTCTCTTCTCATCCTTCTCTTCCTGTCTTCACCGGGATTCGTTCCTGGGAACCTCCAATGTGGGAGAGAGGCATTCTGCCACCTGTGCCACCTTAGTTCCTGGTTGTTCGGCACGTCTCGTCTTGGCTTTCCCTTGTGTCACTCTCCTGTTAGGTCATCATCTTGCTGTGTGTGGCGCATCTGCACATGGGGCCCGATGGCAAGCCTGCTTGCAGGGCCTGGCAGCCCGCACACCTATATTTTTTCTTTATTTTATTGGGAGATCCCAGGGATTGAACCCAGTTCCCTCCATATGGGAGACAGATGCCCAACCATTTGAGCCACATCCACCCCCCTGGAGTCTTTTACAAGAGAATGAAATTCAGACAGAGAGAGAGAGAAAGCCACAAGAAGCAAGAAGCTGAAACAGAACACAGAAAAAGAAGGTAGAAACCAAGACATGCCACCACATGCCTTGCCACGTGACAGAGGAGCCAAGGATTGCCAGCAGCCAGCCCCAGGTTGCCACAGTCTTCAGGGAAAAAGCACCACCTTGACAATGCCTTGATTTGGACTTTCATTTAGCCTCAAAACCATAAGCTAATAAATCCCTATTGTTTAAGGCACTATTACACGGGATTTGCTTGAGTAGCTTAGGAAACTAAAAAAGATATCACAGAGAAAGAGACAATCAGACTTTTCTGACTTCTGGTGGAAGAATACACTGCCTTACTGAGGTAGCCTTACTGAAAAAAAAAAAAAAAAAAAAAAAAAGAAGGAAGGAAGGGAGGGCGGGAGGAAGAAGGAAGCGCCACTTCCCAAAAACGAGGGAGAAAGAGACGTTTGGGCACCAACTTCAGCTACTGATTAGTAAATCTGGCGGTCTAAAGTATAATGCTAAGAATAGCTAAAGTTTGAACTTGTCCAAGTCAAAAAGAGGCCAGTAGCCATCATTTTAACTCCACCCCCAGCATGAGGGAAGCAGGGTGGACTCAAAATCTCAGTGCTGGTAGGGATGGGCTTCCTTCCATCCAGATCAGATTGCAGCTCTAGCATAAGCCTCAGCCCCACCTCCAACAGGGAGGAAGCTATGGGGACCTGTGCCAGTCTCTCCGGGAAAATACAGGACACACCACAGAGGGCAGTGATCATCCTACTTTGGCAGTGCAAGCCACCTCAGGAGCTATTCTGTGGCTGGAATTGGAAGCTCCATTTCCCAAAAACAGGCAAGGAAGAGACGGTTGGCCACCGATTTCATCTACTGATTAGTAAATTTGGCTGGCTAAAGTATAACCCTAAGAACAGCTAAAGTTTGAACCTGTCCAAGTTGAAAAGAGGCTGGTAGCTGCCATTTTAACTCCACCTACAGCATGAGGGGAAGCCAGGATGACTGAAAATCATGGTGACTGTAGGGATTGGATTCTTTCATCTAGATTGGCCTGTAGCCCTATCCTAGGATTCAGCCCCACCTCTGGCAGGGAGGAAGGTGGCGGGCCCTGCACCAGCCTCTCTGAGTAACTGCAGGTACATTCACCTGGCACAGACTGAATAGTAGGATGTCTACGGGGCAACTACAGTCATTTTGGAACCACATGACACAGATTGCTGCCCATACCTGCAGCTCCATCCCTGCCCCAGGCAGGGGAGAAAGGGCATGAAGCTTCATCAGTCTCCCTGGGCAGCTACAGTCTAGGCCTGCACAACTTGGATTATTACACACAGCTATGGCTCTGTCCTTACCCATGGCAAAGGAGAAAGTGGGGAGAAGCTTCATTGGTCCTTGGGGAAATGAGGGCAGCTTGAGTCTACACAACTTATAGCACCAACCACCTCCTTGGCTCTAACTACACAACCAGCAAGGGAGAAAGGGCAAGAAAGCCCTAAACTAAAGAGAGAAACTGCATGCAAAATAAATACTCTAGTAAGCCAGATGCCAAGACACCAACAAAAAATTACAATCCACACCAAGAAACAGGAAGATATGGCCCAGTTAAAGGAACAAGATAAGCCTCCAGATGACATAAAGGAGTTGAGATAACTAATCATAGATGTTCAAAGAAATCTCCTTAATAAATTCAATGAGAAGGCTAAAGAGATTAAGGATATTAAGAAGACATTGGATGAGCACAAAGAAGAATTTGAAAGCATACATAGAAAAATAGCAGATCTTATGGGAATGAAAGGTGCAATAAATGAAATTTAAAATACACTGGAATCATATAATAGCAGATTTGAGGGGGCAGAAGAAAGGATTGGTGAGCTTGAAGAAATGGCCTCTGAAAGCGAATGTACAAAGGAACAGATGAAGAAAAGAATGGAAAAAATTGAATAACGTCTCAGGGAACTAAATGACAGCAAGAGACATGCAAACATACATGTCATGGGTGTCCCAGAAGAAGAGAAGGGAAAAGGGACAGAAGGAATATTTGAAGAAATGATAGCAGAAAAAATTTTCAACTCTATTGCAGGACATGGATATCCATGTCCAAGAAGCACAATGTACTCCCATCTGAATAAATCCGAATAGACCAACTCCAAGACACATACTAATCAGAATGTCAAATGCCAAAGACAAAGAGAGAATTCTGAAAGCAGCAAGAGAAAAGCAATGCATAACATGTAAGGATACCCAATAAGATTAAGTGCTTGATTTCTCATCAGAAATCATGGAGGCAAGAAGACAGTGCTATGATATATTTAAGATACTGCAAGAGAAAAGCCGGAAGGCTATATTGTGTTTCAAAATGAGGGCAAATTTAGAATATTCACAGATAAACAGAAACAGAGAGTTGGTAACCAAGAGACCAGCTTTGCAGGAAATACTAAAGGGTGAGCTACAGCCTGAAAAGAAAAGGCAGAGAGAGAGGTCTGGAAGAGAGTCTAGAAATGAAGATTATGTCAATAAACGTAACAAAAAGTGTCAAAAAAAATGGTGAAAATAAAAAATGATAGACAAAACCCAAATATTCGGGAAAAATAAATGTAACCAACGATGTAAAGCACTTGTATTCAGAAAACTACAATTCATTGTTAAAAGAAATTGAAAAAAAAAAACCAAAATAATTGGAAGAATATTCCATGCTCATAGATTGGAAGACTAAATATCATTAAGATGTCAATTCTACTCAAATTGATATACAGATTCAAGGCAATCCAGGTAAAAATTCCACCAGCATTTTTTAAATAAATGGAAAACACACTTGTCAAATTTGTTTGGAAGGGTAAGGGGTCCTGAATAGCCAGAAACATCTTAAAAAGGAAAAGCAAAGTTGGAGGACTCTCATTTCCAGACTTTAAATCATACTACCTAGCTACAGTGGTAAAAACAGCATGGTACTGATATAAAGACAGACACATAGACCAATGGAACCAAATTGATGGTTCAGAAACAGACCCTCACATCTACGGTCAAGTGATTTTTTGACTAGCCTATCAAACCCACCCAGCTTAGGCAGAACAGTCCATTCAACAAATGGTACTGAGAGAACTGGATATCCAGAGCCAAAAGAAGGAAAGAGGACCCCTATCTCACACTTTATATAAAAACTAACTCAAAATGGATTAAAAAAAAAACAACTAAATATAAAAGCAAGAACCATGAAGCTTCTAGAAGAAAATGTAGGAAAATATCTTCAAGACCTGGTGGTAGGTGGTGGATTCTTAAAGGAGATAAGAGGAGGACTGAGATGGACTACTGATGTTTAATGTATGTAGAAATTTTAATTAGCTTTCCTGTAAAAGTGTGGAAATGTACAGAGTTGATGGTAACACATTATAGTGAGTAACAGCTGGTTTATAAATGGGAATGTGGCTGAAAATGGTGGTCTGGGGATATAAATGCCAATTGACAGAAAACTAGGGAATAATCTAGGCACTGATTAGCACAGCAAACCCAGAGGTGGATGAGAATTGTGGCTGATGGTGTAGATGCAAGAGTGTCCTTGGTGAGGTAGAGCAGATGTAGATCACTATTGCAGGGAGGTGGGAATGTGGAGAAGAATGGGAAAACTACAATTGGTGTGACCTATAGACTGTGGTTAACAGTAATAATGTAATACTCATGCATCTATGCCAAAGATGTACTGTGTTGATAATGGGGAGTATGGAAAAAATGTGCCAAATGTATGCTATGGACCTGGTAATAATCTGATGATATTATCTCATAATCTGTAACAAATGTTCCACCACAGTGTAGTGTGTTGATAGAGGAGTGTTGTTTGGGAATTCTGCACATGTGCATGATTGTTTTGTAAGTTTACAACTTCTGTCATAAAAAATGTATTTAAAAAATAATAATAGGGTGTGTTGGGGGAAAATATACCAAATAAGGACTATAGTTAGTAGTAAGATTTTGATGATATGCTTTCATAATTTGTAACAAATGTCTCACGACAATGCAAGGTGTTGGTGGAGGGTTGATGTATGGGATCCCTGTATGATGTTATGCATGTTTGCTTTGTAAGTTCACAACTTTTACTATACACTTATTGTTTATGTATGTTCATGTATAAATGATATAATAATAATAATAGGGTGGGGTGGGGAAAAATACTTTGGTTAGTAGTAATATTTTGAGGATGCTCTTTAATCATTAGTTTAAAATGTTTCACAACAATGCAAGGTGTTGGTGGTAGGGTGAGGTATGAGAGCCTTATATGATGTTACATATATTTGTTTTGTAAGTTCACAACTGTTACTATACACTTATTTTTTTATGTATGTTTATGTATGAGTGATATACTTCAATAAATTAAAAAAAAAAAAAAAAAAAATTCCTGGAGGTTCTTCCCCTGTCTGTAAATAGAACATCACCTCATTCATGTTGGATTAGATTTAGGTCCAGGAAATCTCATTCAGGTTGGATTAGATTTTAGGTCAAGAGTTATATACTCATTTTTTGGGCCTATGAACATAAGACTCTCCCCAGCCCTCAAGCTTCTGATGGATGGACCCCTCAGCCAAGACATTCTTCCCGTGATATGCCGGTTCTGTTCTCCTCCTGTGTTCTGACCAGAGGCTGTGAGAACTATGGCTCTGCTCCCTTAGCTCTATGCCCCCCTTTGGTCAGAGAGTCTGGCTCCATTGTCCAAAGAAGGTATCTTCCACATCTCCCCACCCATTCCCTCTCTAGGCCCCCTCAGGCAATTAGATGGATCAGGCAATGGGAATAAGGAAAAGGAGAAGGACATATCTTAGGGGAAGGAGCTTGTTTTGGGAAGTTTCTTGAATGATGAAAATCCCTGGGTCAGTGGGGAGATGTGGAAACCATCAAGACCCGGAATTGTGGCAGCCCAGCCACCTTGCCAGAAGCTGGGAGAGCCACTGTGGGATGAAGTAATCTGTATGATGGCAGTCAGGCCAGTGGAGGTGTCAAATGCTCCTTAGCACCAGAACACCAGGGTTGTTGCATCGCAAGGAGAAGAGTCAGTCATGTCACCAGGAGAATCATGCTTCCCTCATATGAAGCTAGACTTTCTCCTTGGGGAAAAAAAAATAATGTTCCCCCTTGGCAAGGTGTGTTTGTATTATCTTTTTTGGCAGCTTGTGAGGAAATAAGCCATAGCTGTCACTGATGAGAGCCTGACCTGGGATCCCAGAACCTACCCTCACCCTCTCTAGACCAGGACCACCCTCTCTGCTCTGGATGGGCAAAGCCTGGGCAAGCAGGGGAGAAGCTCTGAGGATAGGGCTGAGTTAGAAGAGTAGACTGGGGCTGGGGTTGGGGGAGCCTCTTTCTTCTGGGAGGTGAGGAGGAAGTTCTCCAAGGAGGAGGTGGGGAAATGGCTTGGGGACTTGAAAAAGGAGGACACCTCAGGAGGATGGGAGACCAAAGAGAGAGGGGATTCTGCAGAGAAGTGGCAGCCATATGGAGCAAACTGCTTTGAAGAGGTAATTTGCAAAGAACTTCCATCCTGTGGACCCAGGTTGCAGCTACTGAGCTGAATGGAGGAACAGCCTGTTTTCTTCCCACCATCACTACTTTGACACTAGTGAAAGACTGGTCACAACAGGGACATAACCAGGTTCCATCATCAGGGGAGTGAGCACTAAAAAGTCCCACAGGCCTCGGGATCTGCACTTGGGAGAAGGTGTTCAAGGGCGTGGCCCCTACTCTAGTCCACTCTGCACACACCTACCTCCATGGTTCTCCAGAGCGCACTTGGTGGAGGGAACTGGGCAAGAGGAGGGTCCTCAGGACAGGGACACGTACCCCTCCCCATCACGTTGTCGAGCAGAGACAGGACCGGGGCATGGGAAGTCCCTATGGTTACCAGATCAAGTGACCACTGGTTAAGGGCAGCCAAAGAAGGTGGATAGGAGTTTTGAAATACATTCCCAGTCTTGAGAGATAGGAAAACCAAAGTTCATGACTTTTCCTCCAGAGATCATTAAAGAACACTTCTGAGAAACAAAATGAGAGGATCCTGCCCCACCCACACTAAACTAGTAAAATGGTGGTAAAGCCTCAAGGATCTCTAGCCCATATATAAGGCTTTTGTGTGAATTCGAAAAAGGTGCCCCCTCTGGGCAGATGTGGTCTGCAGGCATGACTTGGAGATGAACAGTCCTTTATGGGGGGTTTAAAAAAAAAAGGTGCTTTTTTTCCTGTTGGCCCCAGCCTGGGTCCAGAGAACCCCACTTATACCGTCAGCTGGGGCCTTTGTGCAGTCCCAAACCACACAATCATACGTGGCCCTCCAGGTAAAGGTGATATGTAGCTCCAATGGCCAGGGTGGGGTGGGGGGCAGAGGTGTCAGGTTTTGGAGGAAGGGTACATGCCCCCAAGGAGGGCAGGGAGCTGGGTAGGGGGCAGACCGAACCCACGGGCTCTGGGAGATGGTTCCCAGACCAGGTCGGCTCCATTCTCCTGAGTTCCTTTCTGAAGCCCAGTGATCTGGGATTTGTTTTTGCAGAAATCCAGATGATGACACCATGGAACAGAAATAGGCTTGGTTACATTGAGAATAAAGGGAATAAACTGGTGCCACTGGGATCCTGCTGGAAAGTGATGTGGCTTCTGCTTAGAGCCACTTATCAGAAAACACTACCCCATTTTCTTCTCCTGCTCCTCCTATTCCTCCCAGCCATGGGGCATCTGGCTGTGCAAATAGACCCAAAACTGTGTGGGCTAGAAGCAGGCAAGTGAGAGAGAACCAAGGAAAAAGAAAAGCAGCCCTGACTTCCTGTCTGACACCTGGTGCCCTGTTTGTGGAGAGACTAGGGGTTGGGGACTTGAATCAGTTTTGCCCTGATGGCTGCAGCCCCCTCCCTCAGCGCCTGCCCCTCCAATTTATTCCTCCAGCTGCATACGTGTCCTCTCCAATATCACTAACATTTATTGAGCACCTGCTATGTGTGTTCCGGGCATTGGGCCAAACACTTTACACACTGTATCAGACTAGGCTCTGAGCTGCAAGCAACAGAAACCAACTCTGGTTGATTTGAACAGAAAAAGAATTTGCAAAAAACAACTTTGGTTCCTCATTGAATCTCTAAGGCACCTAAAAAGCCAGGTTTGGGGTAACATACTCAAGAATAACACCCAAAGTGATGGCACAAAATTGGTCACCCCTGCTGCAGGGTGGCCCTAGACTTGGAGATTGCACCACTGATACCAGCCAGACAGTTCCCACCAAATGGGCAGCGCAGTCACTACCAACCCGGGAGCTCTTAGCACAGTTGTAGTAGCCAGTGAGAATCCCTCAGGGTCCCCTGGGTCTAGGCAGGCGCCCTACTGGCAAAGTCCAGTCTCACACACATATCCAAGCTGCAAGGGAGGCTGGGAGGAGACTTTTCACTTCTGTAGTGGGAGGTGGGCTCTGCTGCCTACTCAGACACAGGGAGGCAGTGAGGTGCAGGACACAGTGAAAGACAAGGGTCCACTTAGCGTGCACGTTCTTGTTTTCTCATGTAAATTGCACAAGAACTCTGTGAAACAGGTATGGCACCACCCTTTATCAGAGCAGGTACTCGAGGGCCAGGAATATTACCCAAGGATCCACAGCTAGTCAGCAGCAGAACGGCCAGGATTAGGATTTAGGACTGTCTGATCCAGAGCCCATCCCCTAACTCTTAAGTCTTTAGGCTGCCTGGCTGTAGCACTGCCAGACAGAAAGGAGCCGGTTTAAGACAACATTCTTCAGGGCAGAAAGAGAGCAAGATAGAGAGGGTGAGAGAACGAGAGAGACTGTGTGTGTGTGTGTTTGGTGGCAAGGGGTAGGTTAGGGAGCTCTCCCTGATTTTTTCCATTTTGGGCACTGTATTAGTCAGCCAAAGGGGTGCTGATGCAAAGTACCAGAACTCTGTTGGCTTTTATCAAGGGTATTTATTTAGGGTAGGAGCTTACAGTCACAAGGCCCTAAAGAGTCCAACTCAAAGTACCATAAGAGGTACTTTTTCACCCAAAGTCTGTTGCCACATTTGACGCAAGATCGCGGGCGATGTCTGCGAGGGTTCAGCATTCCTCTTTCCTATTAAAGCACCATGGTTTCAGCTTCTGATCTCAGCTGTAGGCTGGCATAGGGCTTCTCTCCCTCCCCAGGGCTTGATTTTTTCCAGGCTCAGCTGCTCTAATCGCTTTACAAGATCAGCTGTAGACTATCAGGCTCATCTCTCTTCCTGGAGCCTCTGCCGTGTCTAATGAGCTGTCTCTCTTCCTCTGTGTTCTTCTTCTCTGTGTGTTTACTTCTATATGAAAGTCTGTTTGATCCCCACCAAGGGGGTAGGGACTCAACCCTGCATACACCCTGATGAGGTGGTCAAATAAAAAGCCCTAATCTTGATTTAATAAAGTAAAAGTGAAACCTCTGACTCTAATACACTCAGAAGAACAGACCAGTCTACAAACACAATCCAGTATCTATTTTTGGAATTCATAAACAATATCAAACTGCTACAGGTACTGAAGCTGCAATCCCCTGAGCCAGAGGAAGCCCCCGAAAAAGGGAAGCGGCGATGTCCCAGCCTCCGAGCCAGTGTCTCCAGGCTCAGCACTGCTACGAGGGCACCTGCACATGTCGGCTTCATCTCCCCTCTGCCTGCTTCTTCTTTTATTATTCACTCTCTTCTCCCCACCAGCCCAAGCCCTCTCTGGTGGGTGAGAAGGAAAAACTGTCATAGGCAGGCAAGCTGAAAGGGGAGCGACCAGGCTAGGAGGAGAGTCTGATAACTTACTGTGGTTGCTCACAGCAGCCGGAGACGTTACTTTCTCCAGGACAGTTGTGTTTTCTCCTCTTTCAGGCCCCAGGAGACCCCCAGGGGGGATGTAGTCAGTGGCCAGGACAGGGTGTAAGTCCGAGCCTCCTGATTAAAATCGGAGAAGCAATTGAAGGATGCTTTACCTTCACAGGATGGGGCTCCAGGCTGAGCAGGTACTAAGGTGTGGGACCACCTGGCACTCGGTGCCATATCCTTCTCCCCTGGCTTCTAGCCCCAGGGATACACAGAATTCTCCCCCTTGCCTCACACAGGCCTTAGCTCAGCAATGCTTTCCTGCACTGCCCTGTTAAAATCTGCAACCCCCTGGCCCTGGGCTCCATGCCCTCCCGGAGCTTACATGCTGGGGAGTCAGCCAGTAAACAAGCAAACTGATGGCTGCCAGGTTGTGGCAGGCACCATGGAAGAAAAAAGCAGGGTAAGGGAGACAGAGAGCTGGGGAGGGTGTTATTTTAAATAGGGTGGTCAGAGAAAGTCGTTCTGAGGAGGTGACATTTGGGTAGAGACCTGAAAGAGGTGAGGGAGGGAGCCAGGGGGTCCCTAAGAGAGGCAGGTGTGCTGGCTCACTTGAGGAAGAGCAAGTAGGCAGTGTGGAGGGGACCAGGGGGAGGGGGAGGAGATGAGGGCACGAGGGCAGAGCAGTGCTGAGGGGCCAGATGGTGACTTTAATCTTCTAGTCACATGTATTAGCGCATTTAATTCTCACTAAAACACTCTGAGGTAAGCATACTTATTGTCCCTATTTTCCAACTGAGGAAACTGAGGCACAGAGAGGTTAAGTACTTTCCCACAGATCACAAAGCCAGGGTTTGAGGAGTTCTTCCCTGTAGTCTTTGCTCTCAGCCATGTTGTCACATTGCCCATCAGCTTCAGAGTAGGACAGACACAAATTCCAAGGCTGTTCTAAAATGTGGGAGCTGTGTGACCCTGGCAAGTGAATTTGCCTGAGTGTACCCTGCTATCTCACGTCCCCCTCACAGGGTTATAGTGAAGTGTGAAGCAAAGAAAGTGCCTAAAGGGCTTCATGCGTCTTCTGTGGGTGTTGTTTCCCTCCCTGCCCCCATCTCCAGGCAGATGGAGGCAGATTCCATCCACCAGGAACAGGGAAGGGTAGTCTGAGGAGAAGTGGGCGGCTCACCTACAGAAACCACAGGAGGGAGACAAGGCAAGAGCTTGAGTAGAGGATGCTACTTTCTATTAGGAGGTCTCCGCTGAGAGGGGTGGGTTACAGAGGGCATGGGGCTGTGCTTTCTTCTTTTGAGAGGCTCAGCTCTGAAAGGAAGGAAACCAACAGAGAAGGGAAGTGAGAGTTGGGTCAAGGGGGGAATTTTCAAATTAAAGGAGGGTTGAACCAGGGGAGAGGGTAAGAGAGAGAAGGAATGCTGGGGAAGCTGGTAGGAGGATGAGTATACCCAGGGGCAGCATCTGAAATAGCCAGATGTGACCCACGGATTGTTGTCTGCGCCCAGTTGCAGCTATACTCGCTGTTTGCATAGCTTGGCACGGGGTGTCATTATTTGCAGAGTTCGGAGATGTTTGCAAAGCTTGTCAATGCCTGTGTCACCACTTGGAAAGCCTGGCACTGTTTGTCATTTTGCAGGGTTTGACTTTATTTGCAGAGCTTGGTGTTGTTGGAAGAGGCTAGTACTGTTTGTACTTGTCATTGTCTCTGTTGGTTCTGTGGAACCCGTCACTGTTGTTGTGGTGTTGGGGACAGAGCCCGTCACTCCTTGTTCCTCTGTTTGCTGAGCCTGTCACTGTTGATGTCACTATGTCTCCGGATGTTCACAGAGTCTGTAACTGTCATAGGCATTGTCTGTAGCACCCATCACTGCCTAGGCCCCTGTGTGCAGACCCTGTCATGGTTGCAGTGACAGTGTCTGCACTGTCAGTGCCATGGCTGCAGAGCCAACCACCCTGTGCTACTGTTTGCAGAGCCCTATCACTGTTGGTGTCTGTCTGTGTCATGGTTTGCAGAACCCATTACTATCCATGCCTCTGTTTGCAGGGTTTCTCGCTGTCTGTGAAACAATAACAGAACCTGTTACCATGGGCAAATATCCTCCACTGGTAGCCCCAACCACACCGAAACCCCATTTCTGATCTCTGGCAACCACTGCTCTTCTAACACAGCCTTGCCCCCTCCCTGATGCCCTCTGACCATTTTTGAATACTGGCCTCTGGGGCCTCCTAAGACCAAATACCCTGCCTCTGTTCCCTGCCCCACCCTATGAGCCCTTCGGCCTCCTTCCTGAAGACCAATTTCACTGCAGAGTCCAGGCCCCCATGGGATGGTTTGGGACTAGGAGCGCCAGCAGGCCTGCAAAGGAGCCTGGGCTGACAGAGAGGTGAAAAAAAAAGATGCAGAAAGAGAGGAACCATCAGAAAAGATGAAAGGGTTTTTCTTCTTCATCTGATGGGACTTGAAGGCTGTCATTGGGAGGGAGATTGCTCCGTACAGCAGAGGGTGTATAATTAAGGGTGAGGTGCCTCTGGGGCAGGCAGCTGGTATGGATGATAACGTGGAATCACATAGCCAGTCCCCACTGGTGATGGAGATAAGGGGCGTCCGTCACACACACGAGGCTGCTGCGTCCAGTGCTGGGAAGGGGGCCAGGGGTACTTATGGAGGGAAGGGAAGGGACTGGGCAGAAAGCATTTGTGGCTGAAGCTCTGCCTCCGTCAGACCAAGCACCTTGAAGTTCAGCACCCTGGTGGGAAAGCTGAAAATACCCATCACACCACTGCTCATTTCTTGTAGAGAGAAATAAAGAAAATGAAAGCATGTGTTCAAGGAGGAAAATCGAAAGAATGGTTAAAAGAAAGTTTAAAAAAAATTTTTTTTAAAGCATAAGAAACCCATAGACTATTGAAAAAAAAAATAAAGAAAAGCCTCATTGAAACGCAGGAAAAATGTGCACTGAGGATCAAAAAGACTAGTTTCTGGAAGGGACAAAGAACTCTGCTTGGCAAACCAGCAGAGAAAAAGAGGCCATGCAAAAGGAAAGGCAGCACATAAATGTATATAATCTATACTATATATTTATATTTCACTATTAATAATTTATTACTGGAAGAGAAATAGAGCATGCAGCAGGTCACATGCAAACTTGAAGTCAAATGTCCAGGAGAAGAACCTGAGAAGCCCTTATGAGGAACTGCAGAACTAGTAATAAAAGGTTCTTTAAATACTTCAAAGTCAGGAAACCAGGTGAAGAATAAGTGGGAACACTCAGTGATCATGGTGCAAAAGGGGAGTGCAGGATGAAAAGGGGCTGGCAGACTGGCGCAGCCGACTCTGTGCAAGGGAAGATGGTCCAGAGATCTTCACTCCCAAACTGCCTTTTGATGATTCAAGTTGAATGCACAAGATCAGACATTAATGGCGACGAGGACGGTAGCTCTTTCCATGGGCACGTCGCTATATGGCTTACAGTTTTTTTCATTTGCGTTATCTCATTGGATCTTCACGTCGGTCTCTAGACTGGATGGCAATTTTTAGAAGCTCCATTTCATAGGTAAGAAAACTAAAATTGAAATCGGTTAAGGGGCAAGGAGACTCAGTGAACTGACGTCAGCGCTCCTGACCCTAAAACCCAACGTCTTGGCATAATACCAGGTGTTCTCGGTTGAACGGTGTCCCCCAAAAAGATTGGTTGAAGTCCTAACCCCCAGTACCTCAGAATGTGACCTTATTTGATAACAGGGTCTTTGCACATGGAATAAGTTAATTCAAGGTCATACTGGAGTAGAGTGAGCCCTTAATCCCATATGACTGGTGTCCTGATACAAAGAGGGAAGGCTGGACACAGGGACAGACAGACGTGTAGGAGAATGTGATATGATGATGGAAGCAGAGATTGTAGTGCTGCAGCTGCAGCCAAGGAATGCCAAGGAGTGTCAGCAGCCCCCGGAAGCGAGGAGAGTCAAGGATTTTCTCCTACTGGGAGACAGTAAGTTCCTGTTATTCGAAGACACGTGGTCTGTGGGGTTTTGATAAGGCGGCCCTAGGACGCTAATGCATCAGGCCACCTTGGTTTGGTTTCCCCCAGAAGCAGACCCTCAGGCAAGGACGTGAGCTGTGCAAGTGGTTTATCTGGGAGATGAAGGAAGCACCAGTGGGGATGAGGAGAGGAAGTGGGACAGGAAGGGCAGGAACCAAGCTGGTCAGCCCAGGAGTATCTAGGACTCCATCCTGCAGGGGCATCTGGACAACAGCCTGCTGAAGGGGAGGGAAATGGGGTTTTTGTCCACCAGCTTCAGGCAGCCATTGGTGGAGGGCTCTTCCCAGGGGCTTTAATCCCAGCACTTCTGTTCTGCCCCCATAGATTCCAGAGGCTAGAGAAGCCCCCCAGGTGGCCTTGCAGGTCCCACATTTGGCATTTGGGCCAGGGTGGGGAAATGGTAAGGGCTGAGAGGAGGTGGGTAGGGTACTGATGGCATCTACTACACAGAAATCAATGTAAGTAGGTCATCAGACCTGTTGGAATGCACCTGAACCTCCTGGATGAACTCAAGGGTCAAACTGTGAAACTGATGTCGAAGATAGGTTACCCATTACAACAAATGGCCACTGTACCAATGGACTGGCAAATTGCCATCCACACCTGTTCCTAATAAGTGGATCCGTGCAATAGGTGTTACCTGTAAGATAGATATCATTATTATAAGATAGATATTATTAAGCCCACATATCACAGGAGAAGAAACTGGGGGAACTCTGGACTGCTCATTCCAACTCTTCCTATACCTCACAAAGGTGGTCCTTTGAAACCTAGAAAGGTGAAATTTTATTTTTGGAAAGCCCCTTCTTCCATTTTCTCCTAATTCCTTACCCACTGAAGAAGAAAAAGAAGGAGGGAAGAGAAATGGGTTAAAATACAGTTGTTAGTTCCTAAAAGACGGATTCTCACGGATAAGAAGGAAATTAGGAATCCGTCCTGAACCTGTGAGAGTAACTGCTCTGACACCTATGACAGACCAAACCGGTACCCGGGGAGCTGTGGGGCTGCACCAGGGTGGGGATTCTGGTGGCGCAGGGGCAGAAAGGGGGCACCTAGTGGGCGCGAGCATCAGTCAGGGTTGGAGCTGGCCAGGAAGGGGAAGTTAAGAGGGTCCCAGAGGGAGCGAAGACTTGGAACCTGGAGCCAGCTGAGAGTGTGAGAAGCATCAGGGAATGTCTTGAGACTAAGAAAATGCTCAGGGACCTCTCCCCTCCTCCACTGCCCGCTGCCCCTCCGGTCCCACAGCCCCCGTAAAGGCCCCTCTGCTTCTCCTGCCTTGAATTCTTTTTTTGAGCAGCAAGTGCAGTGCTTAGAGGCAGTAATTGGGATTCTTTTGTTCCACACAGTCTCTGCCATGCTTCTGGGGTTGCATAGTTACTTTCTACTGCCTGGCACGCGGGGTTTGGCCTTTTTCATTTATTTGAACATTTACTGTCAAAGGAGGGGGTGGCTTGGAGGGGGCAGGGAGAGAGAGAGTGATGGAGACAGGGTGACAGAGAGAGACCTAAAGGCAGTCAGGGAGAAGAATGGAAAGCAAGATCAGAACCCTCGGACCGAGAAATCAGGAGTGGAAAAAAAAACACTTAAAAATGAAAGCCTGCGAAACAGCTGGAGGCCAGAAGAGCTGGAAAGAGGCAGAGTTAGGGGCTGCGAGTCAGGAAAAGAAAGAGACGCGCTGACAACAGGGAGGGGAGCAGACTGATGCAGAGAGGAGCGGCACATGAATCCGAGGCGTGGGGGAGAGAGAATGAGAGAGGTGGGAGTGCAGAGTGAGGTGATCCCCCCTTCCTGGTCCCACATCATGTGGTACCCGCACATCTACCAGCCCAGAATGTTAATCACATGCTGTTATTTAACAGCCCTGAAGCCTCGCCTAGTCCCTGAAAGGGGGAGCTGGGAGGCATGGAGGGAACCAGCCAGCAGCACTTAGAGCCTCCCTGCCCTGCCAGGGAGGGGAGCAGCAGGACCTTTGCCTGCGAACAGAGAGAGGCGCGCAGGTCCTGAGGGAGAGGCAAGGGTCCCTCAGGGACTTAAGGAGCCAGAAGAGAGGCTGGCCAGCTAAGCTGAGGAGACTGTGGCTGCAGAAACCAGGGAGAGACAGGATCCGGGGGGGGGGGGGCGGTGAGGGGGGGAGCTCGAGGTAGGGCGAGACTTCTCAGGGTCCCCCTGCTCTACCCCACCTTGTTGCAGAGAATAATCCCCTCCTGCCCCTTCTGGGATGAGGCAGCCCCTCTCCCCAAATACACTTAATGTACCTTTCCGATTGACCGGCCCCAACAATAACCAGCCCTGGCTTCCCAGCCAGCTCTCAGGTGTGTGTGCGTGGTGGTGGGGATTCTTCTTTACAAGGGCTCTATGAAAACTGAGGCTGCGACCTCATTTGGGGTAACAAGACCCGTTCCTTTACATCTGGCCCCTTCGCCCGTCTCAGCTCTGTACGAAAGCCCTGTGCTTGCCCAGATCTTCCAGACACGATCTGCCTTCAGACCAGGCCTCCAAGTTGGAGACGAGACTTCAGGGATGTCATTCAGGGGCTCCAATCACTGCTGTTAGCTCCCCTCCTGGAAAATGTAATGGGCCGGCCCCCATTTCCCTCAGTCTCTCCCCTGCCCAGGTTGCCCAGGAAACCCCCAATATTCATATTCTCTTCCTCCCCTCCCTGCCAGCCAGCCTGCCAGCCGCTGCTCTAATTGGGAAAGGAGGCTGGAACATGCTTGATGAGAAAGGGATGAGGGGGGCTGGGTGGGAAATCCTTTGCCCAGATCAAGGGCAGAGAGAGGCACCCATCTCTTAAAGTCCCCAGAGACTTCTAGTGACTTTGAACTTCAATAGACATGGGCTTTTCCACCTCATATCTCCCAGAACCCAAGCCTTCAGCAGCTTCTCTGAGATTCTGGTGTGGTCTCAGCATTTCGCAGGAGATGCTCCCATGCACAGGTTTTCTGTGGGCTCTCCTCTGCCCGCCCCACCCCTGCATTTCCTTGGCATCCTTGCATAGACACACGCCACCCAGAATCACACAGCTAGGCTTGCACATCTGGGAATGAATTGGCAGTTGCTGGAATTCACAGGCATGGGGACATGTGCCAAACACAAGCATATACGTGCAGGTCTGCAGACAGAAATGCCCACAAAAGGGAGCATGCAAACCCACAGGCCGCCTTATGGGCAGGCAGTTGAGCCCCCCCAAATAGAAATTAAATTAAATATGTGCAAACACACCCATGACAAGTCACGAGGCCCCCTGCTCTGCCCAAGGCAAGGGTGTTTGAGCTGAGCAGCCTCTGCACAGCTAAGGAGTCTTTGATTTGACAAAGAAATTACATTTCTTTCACAGTAAAGAAAAAAGCTTTGAAGATTCAAAGCTGCGGGTCAGGAAACAGTGACCACTTTGGGGAACAGGTACAAAGGGTCGCACTCTCCTCTCCCTGCTCCTGTCACTGCAAGACTGTCCTCTGCCCTGGGACCTTGAAGGGCGTTGAAAGTCATGATCATACAAAGCTAAGAAAGGGTCAGGGGGTCCCCCAGGCCCTGCTGCCTGGGCAGTGGGAGGGGCTGCCCAGGGAGCTCAGTGCAGCACCAAGGGGGTGGCTCACTGCAGGCAATATCCAGCCTGTCTCAGGGGTCCTCTGGTCCCCCATTTTGGGTACCTTCTCATTCTTTCCTCTATACTGGCTTCCTCCATGGTCCACCTGAGAGCCTATCAGGCTAAGCCCCTCATATGATAATGATGTGATCTTTCCCATCTTCATAAGATAGTCCTGTAGTCAAGAAAAGGCTTTAAAAATCTCAAGGACTGAATTACGAATGAAGGGACCTCTGGGACAGAGGACACTTGCAGGCAGTGACCTGCTCTGCTGATAGGTAAGCTGGGGCCCTACAGGGAGGCTGGACATCCAGGAAGTTCAGGTCACCTTCCTTTCCTCAGTGCTAGAAATGCTCCTCACAAGGCCAGCTCTCCTGGAGAACAGTCACAGCCAGGGCTTACACCCACTCTCCCAGCTCTGAATGTTCCTTAGGCAGAGGTGGCCTCAGGACTACCTGTTGGCCTCCAGGACACATCCCAGCCTCTCCTTCCACTCCAGGACACCTGCCAGTCCCTGTTAAAAAGTCCCCCACATTGATTTTTAAATGCAGTTAAATCTTTTGAAATGGTCAATTTTCTGCAAAGGTCACTGCAAAGCTCAGAGTGGTCTGTGTTGCCTGGGGACCCTTGGAAAGTACTGGAGGCAGCCCCAGAGGGGGCAGAGAGGAGAGGGGGAAGGGACGAGGAAGGCCATCTAGGCTGCAGACCCAACTCTCTCTAGGCCCTGGACAGATCCCCCTGAACATCCTTCTCTCCCCTTTAGCAGATGAACTCTTTACACAAGCAAAACCAGGGTGCCAGAATTGAGAAGAATCTCAAGGATTAACTAAACCCCTTGTTTGGCAAATGAGAAAACTGAAGCCCAGAGAAGTCTGAGGATGCACAGCCATCAGGGACAGAGCAGAGGCCTGAACTCAAGCCTCCTCATTCCTCTCCCAATGTTCTTTAAATGTTAACATCTAAAACACAGAGAGACTCCTCCTGAAATTCCAAAGGGTGATTATTTATAAATACTAAGCCCCTGGGTCCAGGCTGTTACCTCTGCCCTTTCTCCCACACCCTCCCCAACATTTCTTTCTGGCAAACTTCTATTCATACTCCAAAGCCCAGCTAAATGTGACCTCCTCCCTGATTGCCCTCTCCATCACCACCTCAACTTCTACAGACTGAATCGTTCCTTTCCTGAGCCTCCATGGTGCTTCATATATACTCTACTGGGCATGTAACAACCCAAAGTAACTATTAACATGTCACATGTCTGCTTCTTTCCCTGAGCCATGAGCTCCCTCCAAAGTGAGGATCACATCAGAGTCTATCAGTGTCTGGCCCAATTGGCTAACTAACTGAGTATTGGTTGCCTACGTCTGTGGATGTGTGGAAGGGAGGGACAGTTTGAGAACGGTCCTTGGGACTTAAGGTTGATTTTCTAGAAATATGGCTCAGACTGGGGGTGGTGACCCTGTGTGTTGGGCTTTCTCTCCTGTCATATTTGTACCTATGAGGACCCCAAGTATCACCCACTGCAGCTAGGGCAGGACAGATTCAGGGAAGGGACCAAGTTCCCAGGCAGAGTGATACCAGGCTGTGTAAGAGGGCCGCTGCTTTGTCGTCTTCAGTCGGGACAGGGTTATGGCAGAAGCAGTCTGTGGCCTGAGTCCCCAACTACTAGCCTGAGCTCGCTGCCTCTGGGAGGTGAAACAGGCCTGTTCTACTCTCCTTTCCTTCCCCAGCATCCGTTGTCAATGACTTGCATATCCCGAATGAGTGTGCAATGACCCACTCCCTGTTGAGTGTTGGCTCCTCCCTTTTAACAACAGCTGTGGTTTAGAACAGTCCAGCAGCAAGAATCAGACTCAGGGGCTGAGAATTGGAATGGAATTTGAGGAAGGTTTAAGATAAGAGTGAGAGATGAGGTTAGGATTATATTTGAGAGACTGGCTACCACCCCTCCCAGGGAGGTCCCAGCCCCACAAAGGAGAAACCACCTCTGCCTTCACGGAGCTCCCAGGCTGATGGAGGAGACAGAGGATGGAGAGAAAAGGAACATTTCAGACATTAGACCTCGCTGAATATATAGTACTGAGATAGGACTAGAAAAGTGTGGGCAGGGGAGGGAAGCCTCTGGAGGAGAAAAGGAATGGAGAGAGAGAAGGAGGTGGCTGGGGGATGCTCTGCCCTGCCTGCTCCAGCCATTTGTGAGCCCAGCAATGTGAATTCTCTCTCTGGTAGCCTCTCCCCATCACATCAGGCCCTGGCTGCACTCAGTTCTATTGCTCTGTGTGTGGGTGTGTGTCTGTTTGACAGAAGGGGGAGAGGTGGAATGGAAATGGGGCAGGACATTCGGAGATGAGCAGCTAATTTCCTGTTAATGGCTGGTTGCTTGGCAACCCAGCTTCTCTCTGCCTGTTGCCCTCATTATTGGACTGCAGAATTTTTAGTGTTAAAGTGCCTCCCATGGAAACTCAATTCCACCAGTGGCTGGCCCCCCATCACTGCCTTGCCCTGCCCTGCTCCGCCCGGCTGGGTAACAGTACAGAGAGAATCACAGCCACAGGTACACACAGCCTGGCAGGGGTTCTCCTTCTGTCTTCCCTGCAGTTGCCTCCATGGACAATTGCACAAACACACACACATTTCTATAAACACATGTGCACATGCACAAGAATGTGCTAATCTGTGGCTCACGCATATATATTAATCAAGTAAAAACTGATACTGTGCTTGAGTACTCACAATGTGCTAAGTATTTTGCTAAGAGTTTTGCATTAACTTCCTCTTCCCTATGACATTATTAATTATATGATCATCCACATTTTATAAAAGAAGAAACAGGAAACTGTGATCAGAGCACTCATATAGAGATGTCAAAGAAATCCAAGGGTCAGGGGGTGCCCTAAAAAGACTCCAAGAACGACTTCCATCCACGTCCTTCATTCCCACCCACTCACAAGTCGTATGAGAATAATTCTATGTGGAAAATAAGAGATGTAAACAAATGGGCCTCTTCCTTTACCCTAACAGCAAAGACCTCAAGGGATGCTCCATTCTCTGTCTGCTCTCCAACTGAGTAGAGGACCTGGGACAGGCAACTGAGCTAGTTTGCATCTTTGCACAAGTGGCAGAGATTGAATACTGAATACTCAGTTCCCCTCCATAGGAATCACCCTTTATTTAGAGTGGAAATATGCCAACTAAACAAACAAGCACACAGATATTTCTCAGCCTTCCTTGGGATAGGAGTGGCCAATGAAATATAAGAGGAAGTTGTTGGGTGAGGCTTTTGGAAAACTGTTTTAAGGAGAGGGAGTTCGTCAGCTGATAGGTGCATTTTTGCCCTCCACCAGTTCCTTTTATTTCCTGCCTGGAGCTCAAACATGATGGCTGGAATTCTAATGGCCATAATGGGCCCCGAGGTAACAAGGTAAATGGAGCCTGGGGCGTTGATGGCACTGAGGAACCCTCTTGCCAGACATGGATTGCTGGCCCTCAGACATTTTTACATGAGAGAAAAGTAAATCTTAATTTATTTAGGCCAATAGCCTACCCAATATTTGAGTTTTCTGTGATGTGCATCCAAACCTAATTCTAACAGATATAGCAGGTTTCCAGAAACAGAAGGTATCAAGTCCCTTAGTGCCCACTTTGAGGGACAAGCTGGGAAAGAGCTAAGTCCATTTCATCCGCTGCAGTCTGGTAGCACAGTTCCTGGTGTGGAGTTGCTTCTTACCTGGTAAACAAGATTCCCTCTCACTCACGGTTCCCCACACTGGCCTTTTTGGATGTTGCTCATACACTCCAAGTAAGCTTCCGGGCCAACGCCCCTGCATGGGCTGTGCTTCCCCCTGACAGCTGGCCCTCCCGACCCCCACCTCACTTCCCTCAGGTCTCTGCTTAAATGCTACCCCCTCAAAGAGCCCTTCCCTGGTCCCCTTCTCTTAAGTAGCCCTGCTTGCTCCCATCACCTGATCCTCTTTGTTTTTCTCCAGTTATTAATATTTGTTTGTTTGTTTGTTTGTTTGCGTATGGTCATTTTCTCCCATGAGAAGGCCAGTTCCGTGAAGACAGATTTGGCCTGCTATGGTGCCTTGTTGCATCCTCTGTACATGAAGCAGCCCTGAGCAGCCACAAGCAAATGTACGTGTGGGTAGAGCTATCTATCTTCACACACATGCATATCCACATACATGCAAACACACACACTTAAAACACACATCATACACACATAAGAACATGCCTGTTGACTCTCTGTGTGAGGAGAAGCTCCAAATCACTGTTGCACAACTCCTCAGAACTACACAAACTGGAAAGGCCATTCGAGAATCTCATGTCTGCATGAGGAAGCACGTGGGGCATGGCAATGAAATTTAATGTTCAAGTCACATAATAAAATATTTTTATTTATATGCGTTTTATACTCCTTATATAATAAAAGTCACAGCATTTTCGTGGATGCTTTTTTTTTTCTATATGTTATTCCCTCCCTCTTCAGAGGCTTTAGCAGAGATATTTCTGGGGAAATACCTGGAGAGAGCGAGAAGGATGGGAGATCGACTCAGTTTATGATGCCGTGCAGCCCATGGCAACCCTCATGGACTAGTTCCCATCTCCTCTAGGTGGAAGGGATGGGAAGGAGCCTGGAGGAGAGCATCAAAAAGAGGTGAATAAAATGTGTTCACAGGACAGAAATAAGCTCCACTTCCCCCTCCCTCTCTTGCTTATTCTACATAACAAATTAATTAGTTCATATTTGCTGGCAATAAAGAGAATTGGGTCAAGAGGGGAGACTTTCTTATAGGTACAACTTTTCGGCTTCCTGGGAAAATATTGCTATTGTGTTAAGGAATGAAATAATTTATCCATTTAGAATGATCATTAACAGCTGTTAAACTTTATCATTCATTAATGGTCTAATTACTCATTAGATTTTTAAAAAAATTAAATATAGAACCGCTAATGGATTAAATTTAAATAATTAAGTCTGGGATAAGTGGAGAAGGACTGCAGTGGAGAATTGTGTTCTGCAAACTGTTGTTGTGTGTGCAAAGAGCATGTCATGTGTTTTAGTTTCCTAGGCTGCTTAAAGCAGAGACCATGAAATGGTTCAGCTTAAACAGTGGGAATTTATTAGCTTACAAGCTTAGAGTTTTGAGGCCGTGAAAACGTCTAAATCAAAGCATCACCAAGGTGATGCTTTCTTCCCAAAGACTGGCTGCCAGCAACCCTTGAGTCCTCCGCCACACGGCAAGGCACATGGCAGCATCTGCTGATCTCTCCCTTCTCTTTCAGGTTTTGTTGCTTTCAGCTTCTTGCTTCTGTGGCTGAGCGCGCGCCCACGTTCTCTCTCCCCCCCCCCCCCCTCTGTATTCATTCTGTTTATAAAGGACTCCAGTAATAGGATTAAGACCCATCCTGAATGGGGTGGGTCACACCTTAACTGAAGTCATTTCATCAAAAGGTCCTACCTACAATGGGTTCACAACCACAGGAATGGATTAAATTTAAGAACCTGTTTTTCTGGGGTGCCTACAGCTTCAAACCACCACACCATGTATGGACAGACTCCTAGGTGCACATGTGTGTGCAGGCATACACCCTCTTGCATGAGAAACAGGGAAGCAATAGACACAGCAGAGCTAAGGTAGAGCTCTGAGTCCACTCAAAAAATGACTTCAGACCCCATGGATTAACCCTTGCCTCTTCCTTGGTTCCCCCTAACCAGATAAGCCCAGGGCAGTGCTCACACAGGTAGAGAGAGAAGGATGCAGACAACCTCTGCCAGGGAGTCACATTCAATCCTGCTTGTGGATTCCAACTTTCCCACCCCTGGAAACTACCCCTGGGATTTAGCATACCGACATCTCAGAGCAGACCTCTCTGAACTTGACCCTCTCCTGCTAGAACAGTGGAGCTAATCAACTTCATAAAGCATTTCAGAACCGCTTCAGCTGCTCTTTTGATAATCCCCTATACCAGTTAAAGTGTTCAAGAGTTACCTGGGGGTCATAAGATAAGAATCTGATTAGCACACCTGGGGTGGACCTGGAAGTCTGCTTTTCTTTTCTGATAAGCCAGTGCTGTTAAAAATGGTCTAGGACTCACTCTGAGCAGCAAGGCACACACACCCCCACCCCCATCCCCCATGCTACATGACCCCAGGTCCTCCAGACTCTCTCATTTCCTATGAAGAGCCCTACTCTTTCCCTACTCTTTTCCTATGAAGAGCTCCCCTCCCCCATCTGCACCAGCTCCAACTCCAGGCTCTCCTGAGGCTCTGGCCAGTGCGGACGGAAGCTCATCTGGCTGGTTCAGGGAGGTGGGCTGGAGCATTCAAATCTCTCTGTTTGTACGAGCGCCGGACCCCTTACTAGGGGTCGAGTGCGGAGTGGGGACGAAGCCATGGATTAATCCCAATGTCATGTCTGTTATGGAAGGAGCTGTACAGACCCTGAGGTTATGGTGGGGTGATATACGCTGATCAAGGGGTCCAGTCAAGGCTGCCCCAAGATAAAACCTCTAAGTCAGGGGTTCTTAACATTTTTTGTTCTATGGACCGTATCGCCAGTCAGGTGAAAACCACAGACCCCTTCTCAGAATGTAGCAGCAGAAAGTTTTACGACACTCAACATTGGCATGTCTTTAAATTAAAGTTTAGGATTATTCAAAATTACGTTTTACAACTTTCCCATAATTTCAATACCTGATAACCTAACACGGTTCAACATCTGTTCAAATGGTCATTTTTGGCAAACATTTAGAAATTCAAATTTTCCCACGGCGTCATAAAACCATCTCCGCCATCCTTACCAACCTTTTTGCAGGCAGTTATCCATTGCACTCAGAACATGCTACATCAAAATAAAAATAGTACTAAGTCCCTACTATACTGTGTATTATTTAATAAATATATCACACTCGCACCTACACGTCCCCACAAAAGTAATGTTTTTTTGAATTTTCAATTCAACCTAATGGACCCCCTGAAATCTTTCCATGGACCCCTTGGGGGTCTGTGGATCCCTGGTTAAGAACCTGTGCTCTAAGGGGAGAGACTTGAGATGAGCTGGTGTTGGCCAGGGGAAGTGGAGTAGGGAGGGGAGAGGAGAATTTTAACAGCAGCGTGGTGAGATGGATATTTTCTCTCAAATAACATCTCCTCCTAAAGCTGTCCCTATCCCCTCTCCCACCTCCTGCCACAGGTTCCTTTGAACTCCTAATGTTTTGTTTGTCTCTTTGTTATGACCATTTACCTTTCTCCTCTCTTATCTAAGAACCACATGTGAACTTGTTTAATTATGTCTGATGGCCAACACATTTCTGAAAGCAGGAATGAGAGCTCTGTCTAGCTGTGTGATATGGCCTCAGACAGGTGTGGATATGGCCACATCAGAGGATGCAAGCATCAAATGAGTTAACCATTTTCAGATACTCAGCAGGGACTCAGTAAATAGTTAAAGAATATAGAGCATGATTAAAACACATTCTGGAGCCAGGCTACCTGGGTTCAAATCCATCAATTCCCAGTTGTGTGACCTTGGGCCACTTACCTAACATCTCAGGATGGCCATTTCCTCATCTGGGAAACAGAGGAAATACATCTGTCATAGTTTTATAGCCTGGAATGAGATAATATGTTAAATATATATGCGTATCTAAAAGCTGCTTAGCACAGTGGTAGCTTCTATTACTCACTATTATTTCACTATCTGATGAGTGGGATCAAACTGTCCTCACATCCAAAAAGTCCTCTATGTGCTTCACCCATCTCTGACTCTGAAATCCAAACACCATTTTCATAAGAAGAAAAACTGGGATAGTGCAGGAAACCTTTCCATCACCCAGTTCTCCTTCCCCAGAAGCCTTAGCTGATAACTAGCTCTGCCCATCTTCAGAGCAATCAACACAGCAGCCATGGTCCTGCATTCCTGAATGAGCTCAATATGCTTCCTTGCATCTCTAAGGGACGTTAAATTGCATACAGAAGAGTTTTGCTGTTCTCTTGGTTTCATTGCATCTTATTTATTTGAAAACTCACTCTATGATACTTACAGTTCATCTCTCCTAATCTGCATGAGCAAGTCTCAGGAGTCAGACCCAGAGCCAAATCCTGGTATTGCCACCCCCAACAGGGTCTCACCCACAGCAGAGGGTGGTAAGCTGCTCTCTGGAATCGGAATACCTGGCTCCAATTCCAGCTCCGCTACTAACAAAGCACATGCCTTGGGCAAATTCATTAACCTTTCTGAGATTCAGCCTCCTGACCTGGAAAGTAGAGTTAATAATGGCATCTCCTTCTAGGGTTGTTGAGAATTAAATGAGATGACGCATGTACAGCCATTGGTTACCCAATGGTGTTATCAGGGCTTCCTCTCACATGGCCCCTCCAGCTCAGGACAGCAACACCTGCAAGAGGGAAGGGGGGGTGGTGTCTAGGCATGGGCCCCCAGGCAGGCTTTTACCTTGTTTGTTTAGAAGCATTTGCTGCAGGTATAAAATAACTGGAAAAGGTAGAAAGTGCCAGTACTTAAGAAGTGGTGATGGAAGATGACAGGGGCCCTGTTAAATGAGCTCCCTGGGGAAGAGTCTGGGGGTGGGGAGGGCCTTGGGAATAGGAAATTCACCGCCCCTCGTCCTTCTAATAGGTTGTGGGGTAGGGGTGGGGGGAGGCTGGCAAAAGGAGGATTTATTCTGGGGAGAAAATTGCATCCCCTTTGGTTGTACTATTTCTTTTGCCTCCCTTGAAATGTACAAGCCAGATTCAATAAGCTCCTTGGCCTCATGAACTCAGACGTTTCATTTACATATAAATGGAGACCAGGAGCTTCAGAAGGAAACGGATGTTGGGAAAATTGTCCCCGGAGGATAAAGTCTCGGGGAAAATTCAGAGCATCCCAGAGGGAGAAGACATGAGAGAAGGATCCTGAGGCTGGCTCCCCTGGGTCTGCTCAAGGAGCCCCTGGTGTCCATGTGGCTGGAAGCTGAGGGCCGTGCCTGTGTCTGCAGTTCCTGGGACAGTTGCCCACCTGCTGAGGTGTTGACTGCTGGCCATAGCAGTGAGCAGGGATGCGGAGCCTGCTGTGTCAGACACTAAGTGCTTTATGTTCATCACCCCATTTGGTCCCCAAACAGCTTGATGGGTTTGGCACTATCAGAATCTCCATTTTACAGATGAAGAAACCGAGAGGTTAGGTAACGTATCTAAAGTCTAGAAGGTGCCAAAATTGGATTTGGAAGGTAGTGGGTCCCTCTGAAGCACTGCACAATACGGACCCACACTCCACAAAGCTCAAAAAAACTTCCAAACCCTTACAGAGAAGTCAGTCAACAGAGATATGCTTTCTGATTAGTCAACAGTAAAGGGAGAGGTGAGACAGCTTCCAATTTTATCAGTTGGATAAATTAAGAGGTTCGTCAATTAACTATAATGAGTTGAGGAAAGGCAAACCGAGCATAGAGGCACCTGGTTTTACGGTTTTTTTTGTTTTGTTTTGTTTTGTTTTTAAGGACAATAATATCTTTTCTTTTTTTTTTTTTAAAGATTTTATTTATTCATTTATCCCCCCCTTGCTGCTTGTGCTCGCTGGGTCAGCTAACCACGCCGCGCGGGCGAGCTTGCCTTCACCAGGAGGCCCCGGGAACCGAACCCGGGGCCTCCCATATGGTAAACGGGAGCCCTACTGATTGAGCCACAGCCGCTTCCCAATAATATCTTTTCTACTGAAGCTTTATTTTATTGTCTAGATCTGATTGAGACGATTTGAGTTGTGACATAGCATCTAATATTTCCCTTGTGCCCTCGCGCCACACCTACACTTCCATACAGCACCTTTCAAAACATACAAAAATGCTTAATAAATGCTTAATAAATGCTTGCTGATCTAATGTGACTCCCAGCTCTGGTCCAGCATCCACCCAAGAAACCATAGAGTTTGTGCTGGAAGAGATCTGAGAAATCACTTTGTCCCACCTCCTGGTTTTATACAAAAGGTCATACACCCAGAACGGTGTGGAGAATCTTCCCAGGAGTACATGGTTAGTTGGAGACAGACCAAGCTGGGAACCTCTGTCTTCTCACTCCCAGCTCCACCAAGTTCTTCTCCTCATCTCTTTGCTAATGGTGAGGGGGGCGGGGTGGAGAATCAGGAAGTCCCATTAAAAGCACACTTCATTAGCAAACCTTATTGGATCTAGAAAGAAGGGGTCTTTGAGCACAAGCCTGGAGAGAATGAATACTTACCACTTTGTTAACACCATCATAACAGGTTTTAAACTAAATAGGTTTTCCCTATTAGAGCCCTGTAAGGACAGAAGGAGCCTTGCTGAAGTCACCTCAGGTTTAGGACAGTCTCTAGTTCCAAAGAAGGGAAAAAAAGAAAATTGACATTGGCTGAGGGCCTACTGTATGCCTGACGATTTTGCCTTATTTAATCTTTACAGTAAATCTATGAAGTAGGGACTTTTATTCTACGTTTATAGAAGAATAAGTCAAGGCTCAGAGAAATTAGGTAAATTTGTCTTCAATCACACAGCAAGTAAATGGCTGAGCTGGATTTCAAAAACAGGTCATCAGATGCCCGGTTCAATGCCCTTTCTACTAGCTCAAGGATCCTGGGGAAATAGGGAATCTAGTGTTGCCCTCTGAAGGAAAAGGTGATTTGTAGGAAAAGCACTGGATATGGTAGTCAAAAGACCTAAACTGTGGCTTTTCATAAGGCAGATACCAAAGCTGTCTAGTTCAGCACATTGGCACATAGTAGTTGCTCAATAAATATTTGCTGGATAAAAGAATGAATGTATACATCTAACAAAGTACTTATTTGCAGGATATACATAACTCCTAAAACTTAATAATTAGAAAATAAACAATCCACTTTTTTAAAAAAAATAGGCAAATGATTTTAACAGTTCACCAAAAGGCAATGTAAATGGCCAATAAGTACATGGGAAAAGTGCTCAGCATCACTCTCATCAGGGAAATGCAACTTAAAACCATAATGACCTATCGCTACACATCCACCAGAATGGCTACAATCAGAAAGACCAACGACACTAGTGATGAGCCAAGGCTATGGAGCAACTGGAATTCTCTTACATTGCTGGTGGGAATGCAAAATGATACAGCCACTTTGAAAAAGTCTGTACATGTCTTATAAAATTAAACAGACATCAGCCCTATGACCTAACAATTCCACTCCTAGGTATTTGTCCAATGGAAATGAAAACATGCATTCTCAGAAAGACTTGTACAAGAACGTTCATAGCAGTGTTATTCAAAATCACCCAAAACTGGAAATGACCCAAATGTTAATTAACAGCAGAATAGACATGCAAAGTGTGCTATATACATACAATGGAATGTTATTCAACAAGAAAAAGGAAAGAACTATTGATACACAGAATAACATGGATGAATCTCAAAAACATGCTGAGTTAAAGAACCATTCCTCAAAAGAGGTCATACTGAGTGATTCCAGTTATATGAAGCTCTAGAATAGGCAAAACTAAAGCCAAGTGTGAAGTATCAGAACAGTAGTTGCTAGGAGTTCAAAGCTGGGATCAATTGAGGAGTACAAAACAACTTTCTGGAGTGATGGGATGTTGCATATCTTGATAAAGATTTGTATTACACAGCTGTAGGTATTTATCAATGATGTGACGTGCATGCTGAAGTGTTTAGGGTTGAAGTGCACTGGTGTCTGCAACTTACTTTGAAGTATATAAAAAATAAGATGGATTTATAGATGGATAAGGGGTGGATAGATGGAGATACATGTGATAAAGCAAACACAGGAAAATGTTCATTGTAAATCTTGGTGGTGGGTTTATGGGTGTCCATTGTACAACTTTCCTGTATGTTTAAAATTTTCCATAATAAAATTTGGGGCAGGAAAAAAATGAATAAGCATTGGCTTCAACTCTTGGTGCCACCACATGTGGCTTTCAAGGACCCATATGTTCTCTCCCTGCCTTGCTCTGCAGTGTTGCTTCTTCCCACTCTGCATTTTGCTCTTCACACTGTGGCACAAGGCCTAGGTCCATTTTCTCAGCTCTAAATTGATTGGCAAAGAGCAGCCTTTTCTTAGGCTGGAGGTGGCGAGGAGAAGCCCAGGAAGACAGAGCAGGTGAGATTGGGGGGGGGGGCGGCACACTTCTCCATAGCACCCCCAAATGAAAGGGGGATTTTTTTTGCAACAAGAGAGATGGAAGAAAGCTAATCACACAGCAGCAATCTCTTAAGAGTGAGGATCAGGTAAATGCAGCAGGTTTTAGATTCTTCCCAGAAAGCCCAGGTCCCTGTCCAAGCGCCTTTATCCCTGGAGGTGGGGGACAGGACCAGATGACCTCCAAGGGAAGTTTGCTCTAAAGCTCTGCCAAGTAGAAAATGAGAATTGCTGAAAATTCTACCAGTCCATGAGCTACCCAAGAGCAGGAATTAAGCCTATTTCCCTCTCTATCCCCAATATTCTGCTTAGGATGGAATCTAGAGGGTGTCCAGGAATATTTATTGAACAAATCCATAAATGAATGAATGAAAAACATCCTTTATGGAGGTTCAGGTATTCTACATCCAATACTTGTTTTGTTCTCTGTTCCTATTTTTTTCTAGGACTCCACAGCAAAATGGAGGAAAGGAGGGCATGAATCTGGAGGAGAGATGTGAGGGCCTTGTCCATCTCCTTCCACCAAAGATGATGTCAAGCTCTCTCCCAGAACAGCAGACTCATCTCTGTGACAGCACTTATAATAATATATAAATACAGCTTATTATAATAAAGTGTGTGGACCTGCCTCTTACATTAAACTGGATGGTACTTGGGGACAGGGACTGTGTCTTCTTTTTCTTACGTGAATGCCCCAGGGATTATCCATCAGTGTTTGGTACACAAATGCAATCTGCTTTCAATAATTATCTGTTGAGAAAATTAATGAATGAATTCAGCTCCCTCTGGAAAAATGGAACTCTCAAAAACATTTCCCCATCAAAAGGCAATTGAGGTGGAACATTGTCACTCTCTTCAGACAAAAAGCCTCTTGAGGTCAAGGGCTGCTTCCTCATTAAGATTTCTGTTCCTTGAAGGCAGATACTGTATCTTCCCCCCAAGAGACCTGGGCTTTCTGAGTCCTGGGTGGGGATTCCCCCTCAGATGGGGTCACCTTGAGGTGGGGGCTGTGTCTATCTCTCAGACTGGGGCTTCCTGAAGCATAGGTTACATTTCCCCAAAGACTGGAACTCTATGAGGGCAGGGGCTGTGTCTTCCCCTGACTGTGGCTTCTTGAGGAAGTGTCTGTGTCTCCGCCTCACACTGGCACTCCCTGAGGACAGGGATATGTCTCTCCTCAGTGGGGCTCCCTGAGGGCAGGACTGTGTCTCCCCCCTCAGACTGGGGCTCCTGAAGGCAGGGCTGTATCACCCACAAATCTGGGGCTACCTGAGAGCAGGGTTTGTGTCTCCCCCTCAGACTTTGGCTCTCTGAGGCAGATACTGTGCTCCCCACTCAGATGAGGGGTTCTTGAGACAGGGGCTGTGTCTCCCCTCAGACTGGGTCTCCCTGGGGCAGGTCTATGTCTCCCTCAGACAGGGGCTCACCAATGGGGGGCTGAGTTTCCCCCTCTGACTGGGGGGTCCTTAAGGTCAGGGCTGTGTCTCCCCTCAGAATGGGACTCCTGATGGTAGGGCTGTGTCTCCCCTCAACTGGAGCTATATGCGTTCAGGGCTGTTTCTCTCTTTCCTTTCAGAGACTTGGGATCCTTGAAGGCAAGGCTGTGTCTCCCCTTAGACTTGGAGTCCCTGAGGGCACAGGCTGTGTTTCCCCTCAGACTGGTTCTCTATGAGGTCAGCACTGTGTCTCTCTCTCCTTTCAGTGTGGGATTCCCTGTTGCAGGCTGTGTCTCCTGCCTGAAAATGTGGTCCCTGAGGGCAGGGCTGTGTCTCCTTAGATACTTGCCTCTTTGAAGGCAAGCAGGGCTGTGTCTTCCCAGACTGGGGCTCCCTGTGTCTCCCCTTCATTCTATGGCTCCTTAAGGGCAGGGTTGTGACCCCGCCCCCCAACCAAGACAGGGGCTCCCTGGGGACAGGAGCTGTGTTGTGTCTCTCTTTTTTGGGGTCTCTGAAGGCAAGAGCTCTGTTTTTCCCTCAGACTGGGATTCCCTGAGGGTAAGAGCTGTGTCTTCCTGACCCTGGATTGGGAGCCCACCTCCAGGCTTGATTTTGTTCTCTGGGCAGTCACATCTCAAAGTTCCTTCCTCCCTATCAGAAGACTTCTACCACTGATGAGCTCAGGAAGGCCAAACCCATGTCATGTTCATGAGCATTTTTAATGTTTCATTTTGGAATGTGTTGAGGATTCATAAACACAGAGAACTGAAAAAAGAATGAGAATAGAAAGCAGGGAATGAAAGGCCAAGTTGCGGCTAAGTTCTCTCCAGCAAGAGGCCCTTAGCCTTGAGGGAAAACCTTAATGCATGCACAAAAATCTCATGAATAATTATTTTTGAGCAGCTCAATATTTTAAATGCTGACTGTTTTTGTTGTTTTTTCCCCCGCTCAGAAGCATGCCATAACTATTTATCACAATGCAGAAGCCAAATGGAAAGTGATTAAATTTGATTTCTGGGTTGAAATATGAACAGAGAGGAAAATGGGGTGAAGGTGGTGAGCAGAAGTGGATGGGCCTCATGAGGCAGCAGATGGGACCCCCTAGACCAGCATCTCATGGGAGCAGAGAAGAAAGCTCTCCCCCCACCAAAGAGGCCTGGGATGGGCTGCAATATCTTCTACCCCTAAAGAGCTTCGAGCTTGGTGCTTCTGCACCCACCAGCTATGACGTCAAGGGGCAGCCTGCCAAGGATGGGAAGGATACAAATACCAGCTATTTGCCCTTCTGTTAAGGTCAAGGCTTTGGGGGCAATTAGAACTCAAAAATACAGGTGATCTCTAGGCCTGTGTAATCAGATGGGGTTCTCTTCCCCAACTTCTCCTTTTGAGAGTCATTCCTTTTGAGTTTCAAGGGCTGGTGGTTAATACATTGGCTAATCCATACTGAGATTATAACAACTTATTTGGCATTCTTTTCTTGGTTTATTTTATCCTGGCAACAGCCCTGTGTGTTGGAAGGACAGGTTTTATGCTTGAGGAGACTGAGGCACAGGGCAGCAAATGACTTGCCCAGAGTCTTCGCTGTGAAACGTGAGGCAAAGACACCAATCCCATGTGTCCAGCTCCCAGACAGCCCTCATCGCCTACAGCATCACTGGCTTAATTATTAGGTGCCCCATCATGAGAAACAGTGAGTGAGACACATGGGGTGTGAAAATTGGATCCAGCCCCTCCTGAAAGTGCATGTAAGCACCATATCCTCCTCCTTCCTCAGTCCCTCCAGCCTCCTTCTGCCCCACTTTTCTACTCCCAGTGGCATCTTCCACCTGTACTTCCCCCAGACCCTTCAGTTATAAACAGCTTCACTCTTGCTGGCGTGGGCGTGGCTGCTTCAAGGATGCACATCTGGCCTCTTCAACAAGCTACCTGAGGCCAGATGTACTTTCTTCTGCCTCTCATATATTCTCCCCGGGACCTAGAGCAATGCTGGACACAGGGAAGGAATAGGATATCCAAAATGGCACCTCTACACCCATTGTCAAAAAAATAGTGGCTAATGTTTATGGAGCACTTGCTTTGTGCCAGGGACTGCTGTAAGAGCTTTATATGCATTAACTCATTTAATCCTCACAATGACCTCATTAGATGGGTATCACTATCCTCATTCCCATTGTACACCTGAGGGAGCTGAGGTAGAGAAAGGGTAGGTAACTTTTCCATGGCTATATATCACGTAAGTGCCTGCCAGGATTTGAACCCAGGCCATTTGGCTTTGGAGCCCTTGCTCTTAAACATCACATCACACTGCCTTTCAGCAAAGGATCCATGCAAATAGTCCATTCCTTCCTTCCTTCATTCTTATACTGATGACCACTTAATTGAGCATTGACTACACCCAGGGCTCTGTGCCAGCACTCTCCATACAACTCTAACTCCCACATCCACGCCACAAAGTCAACATTATTATCTCCATTTTATAGTTGAGAGAGGTGAGGTTGCTTTCCCAGGGTCACATGGCTGGTATGTGGTGAGGCCGGGATTTCTATCCAGGTCTGGTCGGGGTGGTTCCAAACCTGCGCTGTTTCCTCCAAGTTATGCTGCATCCATATTCAATTACTCATGAGCCAAACTCAGCCCAGTACAAAGGGAAGTGCAAGCATGAGGAGGCCCTAGCAATGGGAATAGTGATAAAGATTCCAGACATACCACAGTGGCCTTTGCATCCCTGACCATGTGGCTACTCTCAGCTTATCCCCAGTGATGGCCATTTTCCAGCCTACATGGGAATCAAGCACGACACTTGAGTGGCCAGGTTACAGGCAGACTCACGGTACACTCAGATGTTCAAGGGAAACCATTTTACTTTCTTTAACTCATTGAAGCTCTTTGATGGGCTCCTATTCTATGTGTAATGGGCAGGGAGGCACATAAAGTTTTAGCCCAATACAGTAATCTAGGGCTGAGTCAATGATTTAAACAGTACTTTAAAGAAGCCACTCAGCCTCTTGTGGAGAAGGTGCTTGGCCTTTCAGCTTTCTGCCCCTGCCCCTCCTCCTCTCCAGGATGGCACCCTATGGATGAGTGGATGGCACTGAGGAAAAGAGCACATTGGGCCTCAAGCCAGTCCTTGTGCAGGGAACAGGGCAACATGTGTGCAGGTTGGTGTCCAGCAAGATGAGGGTGATATGGTCTGCCCCTAAGTATTCAGCTGCCCTTCCACTGCTGATGGGCAAGGCTGATAACATTCTGGCATATTCTTTCAGGGCTGGGTAATCTTAGTTGAATTGGTCCCATTTCCCTCTTGATGATGCTGAGGACCCTATAAGATCCTGCTCTGCAGCCCTCTCTGCACCCTCTGGAAAAGTCCCCAACCAGACTTCCAAGTCACTTGCTCTTTAGGACAAGCAGAAACTTCTGGGCTTCATCTGAAGCACACAGGAACCAAAGGGTGCTTGGAAGACCAGACTCTGTAGTGTACTACAGTGTTGAAATCATGAGCAGGCCAAAACCAGTTTGGAAAGGAGGTCATATAACCTGAGCATGTACAAAAACACTGACTCTTGTTGTTTAGATGGCCTTTGAGACATCAGGAACAAAGGTCACCTCACTCAGAACCAAGATTATGAGGACAGGGAAACATCGGAAGCAGATGATCAAATGTGAGAGGTCCTTCAATAATGAAGATCCAGCCTAAAATCCACTCTACCATAAATGGGGCAACTCTATAATTAACCGAGTGGACTATGCCAAGTCAAACCTCCCCACTTCTGCCCCCATTTCTCACCTTCCATTCCCATAAAATCTCCCTTAGCATTCAGATTGGAGAGACAGATTTGAACCTTGGCTCCTGTCTCCATGCCAGTCGACCTTGCATTATAGCTCTTTTCTCAAAATCCGGACATCATAGTATTGACCTCTGTGTGCATCAGAAAGCGAGCCCTTAGTAACAGGGTAAAGTCGACTCCAGTGCAGCCACCCCACATTGGGGCAGGAGCAGCTGTAGGTGATTTACTCCCTGAATCCTAAATGAGAAGGGGGACAGAATCCCCTCTCCTTTCCATGTCTCCTCCGTTTATCAAGTATGCTTCATCTCCAGGGGAGTTCAGCTTGGAGCAAGATCAGGAGTGGTTCTGATCTTGCCTACTTCCCCATCTCCAGCTCCCTCCTTCCCCCTACAAACCCCAGGACTAAGAAGAATGGGCTTTCCCTTCCCCATTCTGTCTGCTGGGCCCTGCCCTCTGTAAAGCCCTATGATCAAGTCCTCCAGAGCTGCTAACACGTACGAAGCACTTAGTCTGCACCACAGACTCACAACTTCTCTACAAGGGAGGTATTATTAAATCCCCTTGCTGCAGATGAAAAGACTACATTATAGAGACATTCTTTGCCCAGATCACAGAAAGTGAGCCATGATTTGAACCTCACCTTCTCTAGAGCCTGCTAGACCTGCTCTATGGAGTCTTAGTTTAAAGCAGAGCCTACCCTCTCCTTTGCTAGGGTGGGAAACCTCATGACTCAGGCTTGGCAGAGGAAGGCTGCATGAGAACACAATTTAATGGGGTAATTAAAAGCCATTGATATAATATTTGCAAAATATTATCTTCATCACAAACGAGATGGGTATTTCTAAACTGTAAAGACCTAAACAAAGATGCTTTTATTGAGACATCTTATTTTTATTGGAAAATTGAAGGAGGCTGTTCCTGCCTGGTGTGATGAAGATGGAGTAGAATCAAGAGACCTGGGCTCTAATTCCTGCTGAGCAAGTCACTCCCTCCCTCTGGGTCTATTTCTCCCCTGCACTATGATGCAGATGGACTTGCTGGTCTCTAATGCCCATGAGCTCTAAGTTATACATCTCTGCAGGTCACAGAGGGGCAGGAGGCCACTTGCCAACAGCCACAGACTAAAACTCCTGCATGGTTCAGGCCAGGCCTGGGCCAGGGATGAGGCTGCTGAGGAATCTGGAGGTTTGGTCCCACACGGTGGTTTCTCTCGTCTGGCACAGAATCTTGAACAGGCCACACAGCACAGACTCTGGGCATTCCTCTCCGCCTTTCCAGCTGCCAGCCTACAGAGGACCTTGCCCTTCCAGTGTGAACTGCATCTCTGATGTACCGCCAGCCTACTCAACACCAGTCAGAGATGAGGGGGCAAACCTAGTGAAGAGCTGTGAGACTGAGGGAAATGATGAAGGAGCCATGATTTTTCAGTATAAGCTGAAGAGAAGGTTGAGGAGCAGAATAATAACAGACTTCAAGCCTTTGAGGATTCTTTATTCTTCATATCTTTGGTTGGCTTTTGCAAAGAAAATGCTGAGACAAAGATTCAAGTGTTAGTGGTTTATCTGGGCCATGATCCCAGGATGCCCCGAAGTGAGTCAGAGATGAGGAAGCCAATTCAGGGTGTACTATTGAGCAGGACATTGCTGCAGGCAACTGGAGCTCTGTCTTGCTGGAGATCTCTGGGGGGCTGTGTGGAACACACCTCACGGTTGTCTTATCCGGGGGACAAGGACGTTTGAGGTGTTTGTCGGTCATTGGCTGAGGGCTGCCTCCAGGCCTTAACTCCCAGGTATTTCCAGCCTGCCCCACGGAGGAGCCATGGGCATCTATAGGAAGGTGGACAGAGCATCTCTGGGAATGGCAGGTTGTCCTCTATCCGCCCCCTCTGGGGAATGAGGTGAAGGTGCAACCCAGACTCAAGGAAGGGTAGGGGTCAGAAGGTGACGGGGATAACCTAACTTGAAAATCTGAAAGAATCGGCAAGAACTAGTCCTCCCGCCTTCTCACTTTAGTTTAACAAGTCTGCCAGCTCTGGTGATTTCACTTTCTACCCCAACCCGGAGAAATCATGAGAAGTGGAAGGAAGTGGAAGCTCTTGGTCATTCTAAATGTCAACAAAACTCAAATTCCTTTACCTATCCCTGCCATCCAGCCCAGCCCCTCTGCTCACACCGAGGGGCTTGCCCCCAAGTATGGACACCACACCCATTTTCCAGGGAGACGGTCTGGTGGAGGAGAAGATGCCTGAGATGAAGACCAGAGCTCAACTCCAGTCTTCTTTTGTGCACAAGGAAGGATTTTAACACGGCTTGTGACCAGGTTCCTTCACCTTCTCCTTCCCCCCACCCCACCCCCACCTCTGCTACCAGTCTGTTGCTTCAGAGACCTAGAAGAGCTGCCTTTTATCTTTACCTCAAGTATTCTGAGTTCTAATTAAGTTCATTTTAGCCTTCTGATTTGCGCAGCCTTATCAGTAATACTTAACCTATGCAAATAATATGTGGAGCTAGCCAGCACAGGCCCTGCATGCTAATGGAAATTTACACAGGATCTCAGGCAGAGCCGAGCCGCCCGAGGTCACCACAAACCTTCCTGTGGATGGGAGGAAGGAGCTCCTCTGAGGACTTGACAGAAACTGGCCTGAGCCTTTTCTGACCCAGAGCCCCGGGTCACTGGCAACCGGATTGTCCAGAGGTGCTTTCGGAGGTTTATTCCGGCCCCAGGCCGGCACTGTGCATTCCCACAAACCTGGCTTCCAGGGCCTTGTTGGTGGTCAGGGGAGACAGCCGGGTTAAGAATGACCAATCAAGGCAACTGAAGTGTGACCCTGAGGCTTGTGGATCGTGGGAACTTTCACAAGAGGCCAGATGAGCAAGAAAGAACAGCAGCCTGTGAGTGCCGAGACCTGAGTTCTAGCTCCTCCTTTGCCAGTTACTGGCTAAAGCAAGTCCTCTCCCGCTTGGCCTCAGCCTTCAAACCGGCAGGTTGGACCAGTCCAGGGCTTTGGAATGGTGCCCGCATGGAGCTCTTCGTGTTAAGGTCTCAGGACCGTGAGGGGTTAAGTGAGTGGAGCTCCTCCCACTACACCTCTTCAAGCAGAGCAGCTGCAGGTTATCTGTTATCTACTGGGGCCCAAGAAAGATTGAACTGGTGGGAAATTAAAAATTAGTGTGAATCATTAGACTGCGTGATCTCTTGGATTCTTTCCAATTCTAGCAATTTCAGCTCCCCAAATCCTAAAAAACAGAGCCCTACTTCAATGGTCTCTCTCTGTTCCCAGAGACGGAGGACCCTGAAAATATTAAATTTACTTTTCAGTAATGTTTCTCTGGGGTTTGGTCAGAAGATTCTACAGAGCATCCTGCCTTCCCCCAACTACACCCATTTCCCCAAAACCTTGGCTGAGCTGGTACAGGTGGGCTTTGGAGGTGTTCACAGTCCAGAGATCCAGAACCCACCCTTCAGAGCCATAGATGAGAATAACCCAGATCTGCAGGTGATGAGGGGCTTTGGAGCAGAGAAGTAAGCAGATGCAGTTGGGGTAATCAAGGAAGACTTCCTGAAGGAAGGGGCAAGGAAGGATAGGTATCCATTACCAGGAGTTCTTAACTTTTTTTTGTTCCATGGACCCCTTTGCTGGTCAGATGAAAACCATGGAGCCCTTACTAAGTCCACACTATCCTGTGTATTATTTAATAAATATATCACACCCACACCAACATGTCCCCACAAGAATAATGTTTTTTTTGTTTGTTTGTTTGTTTGTTTTTAAAAGAAAGGCAAACTGCCACATGCAGCACCTCATTTGGATGTGTCTGGAGTCTTGGAAGCTTGACTACCCTACGCTCTCCTACAAATGGACTTTGAAAACTTATTTGGAGGTTCTAGCAGGGGAGCAAAGCTACTCATATACCCTTGACTAAAGAACGGTCCTCCTCTAGCATGGAAGGTCATCTTCTTCGACTGAGCGCGCAGCTTTGGGAGGGACGCACGTGGGGCGGTGAGGGAGGAAGGGGACACCCGCCTAGCCAGCCAGATCAGCCAAATCAACCCTGGAGATCAATGGGGTGACAGATGTCGCAACCAGATCACCCTCACATCCAGGATAATGTTATTTTGAATTTCAATTCAAGCTCATGGACCCCTTAAGAACCCCTGCACTAAAAGTCTGTAAAAGAGTCAGGAATAAGAAGGGGGTGGAAGTAGCATGTTCAGGTGGTGCCCCAGGCAGACATATTTTGGGTCCTGGAAAAGATGAGAATTAAGACAGGCAGGCCTGGCACAAATGAGACAGGTGGACTCTCCCTGTCCTTGGAGGAGCTGTGTCCACACTCCTGTGTGGTCTGAAGCAGGGTTCTAAGAGGCTGAGCATTGCTTCTCTCTATTAATGGGAACATGAGGAGGCAACACCTTAAAATAGGTTCAAGCTGTCTGACTACTTACCCTTACCTTGTAAGCCCTGAGAGATAAGCATGCTTTGATAAAGGTAAGGAAAGAAGGAAAGGCTACCAAGACATGCCGGGTCGCAGGAATGATAGGCTCAGGCAGCCAAGCCTGAGGTTTAATCTTGACCCCACCCCAACCCCACCCACCCAATGCTTTTTGTCCCAGCCTACAGTCCAATGTAGAGCCAGAGAGCCCAGGAGAATTACCGTAGAGAGCCGTGCTGGTCACCTTCCATTGGCCCCTCCTGATCTGCTCCCCACCCTCTTCTGCCCAGCCTGCCCCCCAGGAGGCTATTCTGCCAGGCTGCTTCAATGGGCTCCCTCATAGGCTCCCGTCACTCTCCACACAGCTCTGCCTCTGGGTTCAGGTGACTTCTCCCTCCTCCCCGTGGACCTTTAGACCTGGGGGTGGAAATGACCCCCATGGGTACTGCACCCTGCCCTCACCGTTAAATAGACCTTTTATTACACTCTCTTCAAATTGCCCAATTTGCGTGACATCTGTTTCCTGCCCAGACCCTAACTATGATGTGAACAGCTCTGCCTCAGCCCAAGTTTCCCAGCCCTTGCATTGGGGCATTTTCTCTCATTCTGGCTGGCCCCATCCCCACGCCATGTCCCTCTCCATCTCTCCTGAGCATTATTTCCAAGATTCAGGCTCTGCTTTTTGAGTCCTGTATCTGGCATCCCAATTCTTTGGGAGCCTATGCCTTTCATTACAGACACAGGCATAATGTGGGCACATTAAAGAATAAACACAATGCTGGTGTTTAACTCCTGAAAACACAGCTTTTCTCCTGGATCTCCTAGGTGCAGGGTGCTTTGATCAAGGAATTAAATAGGGATTAAGCAAGTTGGAAGGCACCCGCTAATCCAGCAATCAGACAAACCTGTGCAAAATTGTCTTGCTCCTTTTCTAAAATATGAATTTAAAAAATCAAGCAAATGGTTCTTTTGTTAATTAGAAGAGCAGCAAAAAGTGGGCCACTCAGGCAACCACATCCAGAGAGGCAGGGAGGAGAAAGGAGGTAGATGGGTCCACAGAGATCCATGTTAGTGGGGGATCCACATGCCTCAGAAACTGCCAAGATGTCCTCTTGACCTCCAAATCTGAACCGACCTCCCTGCCCTCTCTGGAAGCCTGGTTTTGAAGCTGTGTCCAAAGCTGTTCTCTTTGGGTGACTTCCCCATTATTGGAAACTCAGCGTCAAAGACCAATACTATTTGTTTCATCCAAACTCAAACCCCTAAAAGACAATATATAGGACACAAGAAAGCATGGGCTTTGGGATCAAACCAAAAATGCTGGCATCACCTCTTAACTCTGTCACTTAATACCTGTGTGATAAAATGACTCTATCTCCCTAGAGCCTCAGTTTTCTCATCTGTAAAATGATTCTTATATCATGGAACTATTGTGAAGAGAAGGAAAATAACCTATCTAAATACCTGGCACACAGGCATTTATTTATTAAAGCTAGTTCCTTTGTTTTGCTCCCCACATTCCTGCAAAGATGAAGCCATTCTTCTCCACTTAACTATTGCAATAGCTTCTGTATTAAACATCTTCTTTTTCCTTCTCTCTGTGCCACATCTCTTCTCTCTTCTCTTGGCAGCAGAACCCCCCAGTCTTCCAGCTCTTCTTTTAAGGAGGACTCCATCTGCTTTTGTGGGGCAGTCAATGCCAGGACCCCAGCCTACTCACCCACACAGAGGGCAGTGGCACAGGCTGTGCTTGTCCTAGTCCTGCATCTCCCAGCCACAACTAAGTGAACCAATCAAAGTCCTTCCCCAGAATTTTCTCTTCCTTCCTGGGTAGCAGATGTAAAGGTACAACTCCAAAGCAGCTGTCAGCCAAGTCCCTGGCACATGGAGGGATCTGAGAACATCATGGGAGGTGGGTAGAGAGTTCTGGGGGTCTTAAATTCAAACCACTCACTAAGTTCCCCAGAACTTTTTCTTCAGTTCTATAGACCCTCCCGTTGCCCTCCAATCAATCCTTGTGTGCCTAAGATAATCAAGGTCTGTGTCTACGGCCCACAGCCAATGCCTCGTCACTGGCCTCCCAGAATGCTCTTTTGAGCCACTACCACTAGTGCTCCACACTTCAAGCAGAGTGGACTTTAAAATCACAAATCCAACCATGTCCCTGCTTACATGTTTCCATAGTTTCCTGCTGCTTTCAGGATAAAGACCCCGATCATTAATACTGCCGGCCTACAAGACCCTAAGGGACAGGGCCCCACCCACCCTCCCAGCCACTTCCTTCACTAAGCCCACCCTCTCTCCCTTACCCTCTCCATTCCAGTCACTTCTGGGCCTTTATTTTCTCAACATGGAATGTCTTCTCACTTGCTATTCAAAACTGCTACTCAGAAATTGCATCTTAGGAACCTCACCTCCTCAGGGAAGCCTTCCAATACTACCTCCATGCCCCTCCCAATTTGGTCAGGCCCCTTGAACACACTCTTCTCACCGTTTGTAATCTCATAATTATTCATGTCATTGTATTAATATCTGCTTCCCCTACCAGACTGTAAACTTCGAAAGAGAAGGAACCACATCTATTTCTAATGTAACTCTGCTTGGAACAGTGCTAGGCAGAGTAAGTGCTCACAAAATTTGTTGAATGAATGAATGAATGACCCATGTATAAACCACTATTTCATCCTGGTCACTCTTCATTCATGATGTCTCTCTTTCTAGGACCCCTGAGACTGCAATGGCTTCTTTACTTAGTTTCCTCCCTTTCCCTTTACCCCAGTCCATCATATCACGTTTGCCTTCCTAAAAAACAATAACCTCCAAAGGCTCCCTACATATACAAAAAACTTCCACTTACTGGAATTCTCCCAAATTTATCCCTGCTAGACAGCAGCCATGGTAATCCTCTTGCCATCCTCTCCCCTGCACCCCCACAGCCACACCCAAAATGCCTTCTTTATATTGTCACTTATGCTGTATCCCCTGCTTGGAGGGTCTTTCTTCTCTCTCTCGCCATCCATCTTCTCCACCTTCTACAAAGCTCTGCACAGAACCACCACCTTTGTAAGTCTCCCTTAATTAAACACTCACCACCATAAGTCCTCCTCTCTCTAAATTCTTCTTGTACCAATCTCTATTGATTATATTTAAGCTTAGAACTGTTTTCCAGGTACTTCATAACTGGTGTAGTTCCTCACAGGTCACCGAGCCCTTTCATATACATATCTGATTTGATCCTAAAAATTTGCAGGGAAGTTGGGGCAAGTATTTTAGAGAATAATTCTGTTATAAGGATCAGAGACCCACTGAGTTAGCTTAAGCAAAGGGAATTTATTATAAAGACACTGGTGAAGAGCACGGTTCCTATTTTCAGGTAATACAGCCTGGTCTCAGGGGGCTTGGAAAAATATTCAGTAGTTCTGTTACTATCTTTCTCATCTCTTGGTTTCTCTTCTATCAGTTCCATTCTCCTCTCTACAAACCAGCCTTCTCTGAAAAGCTCTGGTTTTCTGCTCCCTATAAATTCAGAGTCAACATCACTTTGAATTATGCTGCCAACTGTGGCCCAAACTCTGACCTTATCTCCCCAGATCCCAACACCATCCAGATGGTTATAGTCTTGGCTCAATATCTCTCAGTTCAAATTCTTAATAACAACTCTCCGACTGGCTGCTGGCAGGCCAGGCCAGTGGCTAGTTTGAGTCAGTTGCATACCCCTGGCATAATCAGCTGTAGGAATATGTCACAAAGCCCCCTGCCCAATCAGCAGGACCTGGGGGACGGACCCTTTGGGCTATACAAGCAAAATGACCTGACCGTGTGGTATGATGGCTAAGAATGCACGCTCGGAAGGCCTACTATGGTAATTACTAACTGGTGACTTGGGAAACCTCTCCACCTCTCTAAGCCTCAGTTTCTTCATCTTAAAATCAGGATATTAGCACCATCAGTATGGGATCATGCTGATTGCATTGTCAAGGGCAGGGCCTAGCACATAGTAAGTGCCCAAATAAATGCTGGCTCTTAATATCTGCTACAGTAGGTATTACTGTCCTGATTTTATTGCCAAGGGTGGCCTAGAGCCCTTGATTCCATACTGCAGCCCCCCACAAAAACTGCTCTATCAGAATCGCCAGCACTGAGCCTTGAGATTCCTTTTTATTTTTAAAGGTTGATTCTGTGTGCACCACTGGTGAATTTAATCCAACTCCCTCATTTTACAGATGGGAAACCAGGGCCCAGGCAGGCAAAAAACGACTTATCCAGGTCACTCTGTGAGCCCGTGGTTGGGCCCAGGACCCTACCTCCCAGTCCAAGGTTCTGTTTCCAGCAGCACAAATGGCAAACACAGTTCCCCAAGGTGGGATCTGCACACACTCTAGTCCACGGGGCTCACAGATCCTCAGGGAGTGCAGGGGCTGCCAAGCAGGCCTCGGCTCATACACCTGCCCTTGAGTAACGCTGTGGCTCCCAGCAAGGGCTCTGGAGGCAGCATGTGTGGGTTTGCACCCAGCTTGACCTCTCAGCAGCCTGTGTGACCTCTGGCGAGTTATTTGTTGTGCCTTAGTTTCCTCATGTGTAAAATATACATGAGATAGGATGATAATACCCATCTCCTCAGGTTGTTGTTGCAAGAATTAGTTGAGTTGTGGTGGATGAAAGTTTTAGAATACTTGGCACAAAGCTGTAACTACAGGCTTTCTTATTACTCAACATATGCCTTTTGGGTCTCCTTTAGGCCACAAGCTGGTAGGGATAGATACTAAATCTCTTGGTAAAGTGTTTATAAAATATAAAGGGGTAGCAAACATATCCGACTAAAATTTTGAGACCCACCCTCCTTGTACAGAATTTCTAGTTGGGCCAAGAATAACCATATATGTTCATACTGGTGCCTTCATCCAAAATAAACTTAAAGACTCACAAATGCACACTTAGACATTTGACTAGTAGCTCCTAAAGGCAGCGCTGTGTCTCCCACTCACACTGAGGGGCCTGAAGGCAGGGGCTGTTTCCCCTGAGACTGAGGCTCTCTGAGGGCAGGGCTGTGTCTCCCCTCAGACTGAGGGCCTGAGGATGGGACTGTGCCTCGCCTTCAGTGTAGAAGATCCTTGTGGTTATGGACAGTCTCTCAACATCCTTCTTGGAAGAATGTGGGTCTCTGGACATACACAGCCCCCTTCACTGCTGCCTTTCAGTGCCTGGGGCAAGGCCCTGCCCTGTAAACTGGTCCCTTCCTAATCTCACACACTTGAGGGCTGAAGAGGTTTCTCCACACCACTTCCTGCCAGCCTAATTTCTTCATGCTATGTTTTATGTATTTTAATTAGTGTTTTAAATTTTACACATATATCTCAAGGCTCTCTGGCAAAAGGCCCCACTTTGGAAACTGGAATAAATAAATTCTTCCTATGCAGATGATGGTGGGGAACATTGAGATCATTCAGTTTAACCTGTCACTCTCCATCATAATTCTGTCATGAACCATCTCTCCAGTAGCCCTTTCTGCCCTATACTCCTGTCCCCCGAGGGGCACCATGTCCCAAACATGCAGCTTGATAGTGAGCAAAGTCACCAGACTCCCCAAATTCTTCAGTTTAAGACATACATCCTAGGGTCATTATTTTCAAAGCATAATCAGAGTTGCTGTAGAACAATGGTTCTTAAACTTTGGGTGAATCTCAATCACCTAGGGAGTTGTTGAAAAGTACTGGGACCCAAACTCCTCCCCCAGAGATTCTGGGTCCACCGGTTGAGAGTGGGGCCCCAGATAGGCTTTTTAAGAAAAATTCCCCAAGTGCTTCTATTTGGCAGCCACGTTCCTCTGGCCCATTAGACTCTAGGCTCCCTAGGGCTGGCTGGGACCACACGCATTTTTTTCACCACTGTATCCTCAGGGAGCAGTCAGCTACCTAGCACATAGTAGGTGGCCCATAAATATTTGATGAATGAAACCTAAGCTTCCCTTTCCATAGGAGCCCTCCGACTCCTCACATAGCCGATGCCGGCCCTACCACTTACTGGCTTGGTGGTTTTAAACAAGTCACCCTGCCTTTCTAGGCCTTGATTTGCTCATCTTTGTAGTGGGGCTGATATTAGAATCTACTCACGTAGTTGTCACATGAATTAAGAGACTTCTCCTGCCACAGTGTTAATGCCAACTCAGTCGACATTAGCAATTGGTATGGGATAAATTCACCTATCACAGGGGAGTTCCTCTGTCCTGTTCTTGGTTTCTCTGGTACACCCCAGAGAGGAAAAGCATGGAGGTCAGCAGGAGGTCCGAAGAGCAGAGGCCTGCACTGAGAATCCAGAAATGTAGATTTGAGGTTCTGCTTCTGCTGAACTAATCTGTGACCGTGAATATGTCTCCTGACCTCTTTGAGTCTCCGACCTCCACTTTGTGCATTCTGGGGCTCTGTGGGTCACTTTGCTGACCACAGTAGCTGCCTTTGAGACTTCCATGCAGTGTCTGATCAGCAATAGCCAGCCTGTATGCTCTTTGGATGAAAGCGAAGCACACAAATGCAGCTGTGGAGAGAAAAGTCCCCTAATTCAACAGCCCCTGGAGAGTTCCTATTCTAACAGGCACAGAAGCTCTCTCCCCAGGGCACAGCCTGTAGTGCAGGTCAGAGTCACTGGCCCATTCTCTGTTCCATCAGCTCTAGAGGGAGCAATGTGGCATGGGAGCCATTTCTGGGCAGTCATCTAGGATGGTGCTTACCTGGATGGGAAAATGGCCTATTGGTTGGAGTCTCCTTCCCCAGGTTCTGGAACTGGCTGGGTCACCTTCACCCATCACATAAGAAATGTGAATTCCTGGGATGGAGTCTTAGTGGAAAAGATGGAAATGCCTGTGCTGATTCTGAAAGTGGGGAAATGAGGAGGAAGCCCCAAGCTTTTTCATAACCCCATCTCAAGGCAGAAGGTGTTTCCTGCACACCTGGGCTTGGGAACCCTGCCCACTTCCAGACAGCCTCCCTGCCCACCCAACCTGTTGCAATTTCCTGCTTCGAACTTCTAAACATCAAATGCTGGTCGCACAGCAGAATTACACACACCTATATATGATTTGGGGCCGTTTATTCCCATCCCTGGGACGTCTTTTCTTAAAGGGCAGCTGATACAGTGGACATCACAACAACTGAGGTCAGGGTCAGCGAGATCAGAGATCAAAGCCCACTTTTGCTCATTTCTAGCTGTGCACCCACAGACAATTTTACTCTACCTCTCTGAGCAGTAGAGGCAATGATACCTATGCCATAGGGTTGCTGACAAGATGAAAGTAAATATACGGTATATATGTACTGTACCTAGTACATCACCTTGCCCATAGGAGATGCTCAGTAAGTTAATAACGAGTCCCAAGTGTGCTATCAACTCCGTGAAGGCAGGAACACTTCTTATAGTGCCCAGTAGAGGGTCAAACACGCAGAAGGGGTTAGCAGAGGGCTCTGGATTTATTAAGGAGAGGCAGCAAGAAAGAAAGGTTTGGGGGGAACTAAAGAGGAGAGGCCTGAATCACTGGCTGCCAAGAGTACAGCACTCGCCACACATCTGTTTACATTCTGCAGATTTCTTCTCCAAAATGCCATAATACTTTGCCTCGTCCGCCCCAGCCCAGAGGCGTGGCTTAGGCAGGGAGGGCAAACGCCTGCCTTTTCCCAAAGAAGGCACCAGTGAAGGCCAATGATGAATGGGCAATCGACACGGGGTGCCTGGGGCTGCGGGGGTGCACACTGTTACCTTGGCAGAAAGGGGCATAATTAACCCGCAGCATTCTCCTTTCATTAAGCCTTCACGTTTATACCTGAATTAACTTTTCACATCTAGTTAAGGCGTGGGAGGCTCTGTCCGCCGCAGGCATGACAAATGCAGCTGCGACTGGTGGTTGAAAGTGGGGGCAGAGATGACCCACAACCCACCCAAGAGCTGGAGGGGCCTTAAGCTCCGTGTTGTGTGTGGGAGTGGGGGTCGAGTTTCCAATCCCCGCCTCGTTCCGGGAACTGGCACCAGAAAGGCACCCTCAGTGCCTGGAGGAGGCGCTGGGCTCCCGGAGGAGAGAGGCTGAGAGCGCAGGGCCCCTGTGGCCTCGGAGGGGAGTGTATTGACTTCCTTCTGCCTCTCCTGCTTAAACAGACCTGAGTCTTGTCCTGATCTCTGGTTTTACGCAGCCCGGGGTGGGGGTGGGGGAGACCTAGTCCAGCGGGGTAGGTGACATGCACTCAGCTTTTTAAGAGCTGCCTCGTGCTCCTGTCTGGACAGGGCACCCACGGAAACACAAACACTGGCCTGGCCAGTCCAGTGTATGTTGTGTTAGCTCCCTGGACCCGAGCTCATTAAACTGCCAGTGCTTCCTCAGCACCTTTGCGAGATAAGCAGTCTGCTCCTGGTGCCCTCCACTCCACGAGCTTGGCTGTGTCTGGGCATCTTGTTCCAGAAGCCAGGAGTGGTAAGCTGCCCTGCTTCTCTCCCCAGCCGCTTCCCTGAGTCATCTGAGCGAGAGGTTTTCTAGGAACTGCTCAGCCCCTCCGGGTTGTGAGAGGAGAGGACTGTTAACATCTTGCCCCTCCAGATAGTACCCATAAGGTGTCCCTCCTCCTCCCCTTTGCCTGCCTCTCCCCACGGTTCAGTGCATTCAATTCTCCTCTCTAACCGCCCTCCCCACACCTCAGCCCAGGCCTGTGCAGGATCCCTAGAGGTGTATGGTTAAAGGAGACAAGGTGAGGCACGCAGGAAGGTCCCGGCAACAGCTCAGTAAATTACTTACTTTGTGATCTTTGTCCTCCACCAGTTTAGACTCTAGTGGGGGAGACAAGAAAAGCGAGGAAGGCATGGCTAGCACGTGGGGGTTGATGAACAATCTAAAACGGGGAGTGATTAAATGCCAGAATGAGTCTTTGGGACCTGAATCACACCCTTCCTAGGAAGGAGACTATTGTGGGCTGGCTCTGAATCACCAGAAATTTCTCAGGGGAGGTGGGATTTGAACTAAGCCTTAATAACAGCCTCAGTTTAGTGTATGCTGTCGAGATGCCAGGCTAAGTGCTTTACATCCATTATCTCATTTAATCCTTATAATAACCCCATGATCTGGGTATTATCGTTATCCTTCCCATTTTACAAGTAAGGATACAAATTTAGAGAGGTCAGGGAACTAGCCAAGGTCACAGAGCTGGTAAGTAGATTTTAAGCCAGACTGGTCTAGTTCCTAAGCCCTTGCTCTGAAACCTAATGCTTTACAGACTCAGCCAACCTTGAGAAGATGTAGAATTTCATAGGAGGAGAACTCAGGGCAGGGCAAAGCATCAGGAAAATGGGAGGGCATCAGGGGGTATAACTCTGGACGGAGGGAAGTTTCCAGGAGCGTTTTCAAGTAAGAACTTGACCCTGTCTCTTCAAGGATATGCACACTGTCTCCAGCCCTAAGATCTCTTCATTGGAGGGGGAGGGCTCTGCAATTCTCTGATTTCCCAGGACCTCCTGTGGGAAACCCAGACCACCTATGGGTAAGGACAGGAGGGTCTCTTTGCACATCCTGCCTCCAAAGACTTCAGGGTATTGGAGCTTTTAGAGACTCTGGGACATATCTGATCTGATACCTACTGTTTAATTCAGATCAATAAACATTTATTGAGCACCTACTATGTGCCAGGCACCAAGTGCTAGAAATGATTAAAGGACAATCCTTGCCATCAGGAAGATTGCATTCTAGTCGGGGAGATAGACACAAAGAAGAAAAGTTAGTAAATGCGAAGATAGAATGTGAGGCCGCCACTCTTGGGATGCCAACCCAAGAGAAGAGGCCATGTAAGCTGAGCCTTGAAGGCTGAGCAGGTGGTAGGTGAGGAAAGGGGGAATGGCACCCTAGGTTAAAGGAAATCCCATAAGCAATGTCATGGAGGTGTGGAACAACTTGGTGTGTATTTCAAATGATAAGCCGGGCAGTTTATTAGAGCATAACCTTTGGAGCCAGGAAATGGCATGGGATGGAGCTGAAGAGGGGGCAGATTGAAGCCATAGAAGGCTTTGTGGGTCTGGCTAAAGGGCTTGGATTCGATCCTTCAGAGGATGGAAGAGCTTTCAGCAGATAATTACCTGCTTGGCTCACATTATAGAAGCATCACTCCAGCTGCAAGGAGGGTGGTGGCTTTACTAGGCAGGACTGAAGCCTGGGAGGCCATTCAGATTACTAGAGTCCACCCAAGATAAAAAGAGGGCCCAGGTCAAGGCTCTGGTAGAAGAGTTAAAGAAGAGAGGACTGGACTAAGAAACACTTAAGGAAAAGAGACAGGATTGGGTGGCTGAGGAGGGAAAAGGGGGCGCTTCAGTCTCCAGACTGCTGTCTTTGGTGACTCCCTTGGGTGGTGATGTCTTTAACTGAGCTTGGGAATACAGAAGGGGAAGATGAGGGGTCAGTTTGGATTTTGTTGAGTTCATGGTACCTGAGTGACATCCAGGTGGATCTTCCAGTAGATACTCAAAATCAAACTCAGGGGAAAGGCTGGAGATGAAGAACTGGGAGACATCAGCAAAAAGATGAGGCTAAAACTAACTCATGGAGAGCCCCAGGAAACAGCCTTACTTAGGAGGTGCACAGCAGAGGGGAAGCCCATAGAGGAGATGAAGCAGAAATGGCAGAGCGTTGGAAGCCAAAGAGCAGAGGGTGTCAAAAAAGGAGTAGCCTCAGTGTCCAATGCAACTGTGAGGTCAAGGAAGATCCAGACTGAAAAGTGACCACTGGCTTTGGCAAAGTGGGGCTCACCATGACTGTATTGTCAGGGCCCTGCAGGAGGGAGATGGCACCCTTAAATCAGGTAGCTTCAGGTGAGTTTAATAAAGGGAGTATTGGGAACAGATGTGGCTCAAGGGTTGAGCGCCTGCTCACCACATGGGAGGTCCTAGGTTCAGTCCCTGTTGCCTCCTAAAAACAAAAACAAACAACAAGCAAACAAACAATAAAACCAACTCAGGAGAGCCGATGTGGCTCAGTGGTTGAGTGCCGGCTTCCCACATACGAGGTCCTGGGTTTAATCCCTGGCCCAGTACCTAAACAATAATAATAATAATTAATACTAATAATAAGGGAGTGTTGATAGCAGTGGGGCGTGGTGTAGGGCAAGTACAGTGCCCTGGGAGTGACAACAGCAGAGCAGCATGAGCAGTTATCACCCTGGCTGGAAGGACCCAGAGAGGGAGGAGTTAAACCTGTAGGCAGGGGTAGGTGAGTGGAGAGGGATGTGACTTTGATGAAGAGACACAGCCAGCTGAGTGACACCTCACAGGTAGGGAGTTGGGGAGATAAATGCCCTGACCTCACTCTCCTCCTCTCCTCCCTTCAGTCAGGGCTCCCTATTGGCCATACCCAACCAGAAGCCAGATGGCAGCAAGCAGGAGCCAATGTTGTAGTCCAGGTCAGCCTCTGGGGCCAGACAGCAGGATGCAGAGTGGACATGGAGGGTCAAAGAGCAGATGCCCAGCACGGTGGCCTCCCCAGAGCACTTCAGCGGAGAGGTGGGAAATGCTAGGGACCCAGGGGCTGTGGGAGAGGCATGCGGCAAATGCCCCTCAGGCTTGCCGGCACCCCCTGAACAGCCTTCTCATGCTTGGGAAATTACTTGCCTGTGAGTTTCTCTTCCCCAAGGAAGAAGCCTCTCTTTCCCAGCCTCCCTTGCAGCTGGAGCATAGTCATGTGACCTGGGCTCCACCAGTCAGCCATACCGGTGAGAAGCCTGGATTTTGAAGAGAGGTAGGTGCATGTGGAATCCATTATCTGGTTAAGGGGCAGAGAGGTGTCAGCTTTGGTGCCAGCAGTTCAGACTTTTTGGCAACCTAAGTATATTGTCAGTGATGCAAGCTGCAGGTCTGGCTCCGCAGCTGAGGCTGGTAGAAACTCCAGAGGTGAGCTTTGGACACTGCTCCCAGCATGTAGCCTCCAAATCTGTTCTCTGGTCTTAGAGTTTCTGGAAGATCCCTGGTATTCTTTAATTAACGTCTTTTCTTCTTAAACCAGCTAGTGTGGGTTCTGTTATTTCCCTGATATAAGGAGTGAATGGGAAGTGTGGACATGGATATAGGAAAACAGACTAAGCTTTTAAGAAGGAAAAGAAAGAGAAAAAAGAGGAGGGAGGAAGAAAGGGAGGGAGGGAGGAAGCAGGAAGGGCACTGGGGTCAGGGAAGAATATTTTGAGGAGAGGAGAGCCCTGAGTAGGTTTACGAGCTGAGGGAGATACCTGAGAGAGATGGAGAGTTATAATTATCTCCGTTTTAGAACTAAGGAAACTAAGAGAGGTTAAGTATCTTCCCAAGTCACACTTTACTATGGAAAGTGGTGGTGCAGGAATTCTAGCCCAGGCATGCAGGCTTGAAAACCTCACACTATGGGGAGTGGATATAGCTCAAGTGGTTGAGCATCTGCTTCCCATGTATAAGGTCCCAGATTCAATCCCTGGTACCTCCTAAAAAAACAAACAAACCTCATACTACAAGTATTCCCTGTAACAGATAGCACAGGCAGCCTTAGAAAAGGTAGTTTTCAGTCAAATTCAGAAGTCATACCTGAAGGCCAATTTGAAAGGACAGATGGTCCCTAGGAACAGGGTGAAGAATGAGCTGGTCAGCCTCAGAGTCAAAGAGACCCAAGTTCATGGCAAGTGAGTCAAGCTGGCTTAAAACATGAGACCCAGGAGTTTGCAGTGCTCACCTCCTCCCCCAATACTCTCTCATGCTAGAGCACCATCATTGCTTCCCAAGTAGCTATGAAATGCCCACTGTGCAAGAGGCCATCAGAGGGAAGTAGAAAGGAAAGGGGCTGAGAAAGGCAACCCCACGTCCCCTGGGAAGTGGGCATTCTGGAGCAGGGAAGAACCTCCTGGCTAAGGGTGCCTGGCCTGCTTCATCAGAGCCTGATCTTGTTGGTAGAGTATGTCAGTGTGTGCTCAAGGAGAGGAGAGGTAGGGGGGTTTTGATGAATGACTACATGGAGAGATTCTGAATTCTCAGAGCTTCTATGGAGTAGGCAGGATCTGTATAGTGTGTATGTTTAGGTTGTGTTTGCACCCTAATGTGTAAAGGGCTTGTTGACATGTTTGCAGAGCTGGCTCACCTTGGCTGTTGGGTCTCCATGCAAGGTTTGTGCAGGTGTGTGTGCAGAGTTGACCCTCATACGTGAAGGCCTCTCACGAGGGTGCTGTCTGGTCACCATAAGCCTCAGAGAGACTAGTTCTATGTAGAAAGACTGACACTATATCACAATTAAGGGGCTAATTTCCCAGGTGCTTTTTCAATTGGCCGTATTGACAAAGTCTTGAAATTTGGTTATTTTAGTGACACATTAAAGCTTTTTCCTTGGTTAACGCTTTTGAGTTTAATTTCAGTAATATTTCCATTAACAACCTGTAATTAAAGCATCTAATAAAGATCAGTAATTCACTTAGCTGGATTTTTGTTTTAAAAAAAAAAACAGAAAAGGGGAAAAATGCATTTGTGGAACTCAAATTCCATTCTACTGTTAAATGAACATTATGGCTTCTCTGGGTATCTTAATTGAACCTCATTTTTTTAAACAGGAATATTAAACAAATTAAATTAAGCAAGTAATTTCCCTTTTTCAGGATTCGGAAAAAAAAAAGCCTTCAAGTGGAAAACTCCTTTAAAACACCCATTAGTGGGGGCAGCAACGTGGGCAAATGCAGTACTTCTGCCTAAGTGGCAGGAGGCAGAGGAACTGCCATTTTGAGTGGGGCCTGTGTGCCCAAAGAGCTCAAGGGCCAGCAGAGGCTCGCGGTCTCCAGGACTTGCTTGGCTGGGATTCCACAGGCTCTGGCCCAGGCAGGCTGAAACCACCAGCAGCAGCCCAAGGGGCAGGCAGGAGCCCAGACTGGGCAGATCACTGGAGTCGAGGGGAACTGTCTGGAACCAGCCCAGGCAAGGCAGTGAATACAAAACAAGGTTAGGCGTGAATAGTGTACAGTGAGCCAGGCCTCTCACACACACACAGATGTCTAATCCTCACATCTGCTCGTGGGGGAGGGGTCATTCCAATTGACAGATGCAGAAATGGCAGCTCAAAGGAGTCACAATTTGAAACCAAGGTCTGCCTGGCTGGAAAGGCCTTGGTCTGGGGCCTCCAAGAGGCAGATGCCAAGACAGGACTGGCTGTGCAAGTGGTTTATTAGGGGTAATGGCTATGAGGGTAGATGCACAGAGCAAGCCGTCAGGTGGGACACAGGTCTGACCCTGGAGTGTAGGAGAGAGGGAACGAAGGAAGGTTGGGTGGACGCATCTGAGACTGCAGTACACTTGGGAGAAAGTTCAGCAAGGCTGCCAGAGTCCTTGAGCCAGCACAGCCCCTCAGAGGAGTCCCATATCTCAGGGATGGGCCTGTCTGGTCTCTCTGTCACGCCCAGGCACCAGCCAGGAACACGAGGACAGTGACAGGCATCAGAGCACTGCAGCTGGAGCTCCTTGGGCTCAGCCAGGTTGGGTCCCAGAGGCTGGCAAGGATGAGGCAGGTGAGGGACATTGATTCCAAACTCAATGGTTGACAGAAAGTGTTTGGGAATGGCCTTGTGAGACAAATGCCCTTTTGGTGGACATGGCAGAGAGGACCCATGTGGGTTGAGGAAGAGGTGGGGCAGGGTGGAGAGTACTGGCGGGAGTTGGAGTCTAATCTCCAGCTGGTATGAAAGATTCCCTAAAAGTGTGATGGTTGATAAATGGGGCTGAATAAAACCAGTGGACAAACCTAAACAGACCCAAGCCTTCGCACCGGCCCACCTAGGCCTGGGGAGGAGCAATGACTGATTCTACCCACCACGTAGTCTTGAGGCTGAGGTTTGACTAGACTTGACAACTGGAGAGCCTGGGCCAGCTGGAGGTGGGGGAAATAATGAGGGGCTGCCCTCATGGTCCTGAGATGCAGGCTAAGCTGGGAGGGACACGGCAAGACCACCAGGGGATTCTTACCTCGCTTCACCCCTGGCCTCAGCGAGCAAAGCCTCAGGTTCAAGGCCAACAGATGTAGTGTAATGAAGTACAGGGATCCCACTCCTGAAAAATCCCCTAGTGGGGAAAGCACTGCCGCAGCCACAGGACAGCTTGCAATCTTCCAGAGAAAATATAGTTCCAGCCCCCATAGAGCCCCTGATGTGACAAAACAGCCCCCATATATTCATTCCACAAGCATTAATGGGGCACTTTATACACTTGATATACAGTGAGAGAAAAGACATGTTTTCTTGGGGCATACATTCTGTTGGGGGAATATAGACAGTTAACACAATGAATAATATGTTTTCTAGTGTGTTAGAAGCCGAAAGTTATACAGGAAAAGAGAAAAAGTAGAGCAAAGTGAGAGGGTGAGGGGGTTGCACTTTTAAGTAGGGTGGGCAGGGTGAGCCTCACTGGGCACAGGAGGGGAGGAAATAAGCTATGTGGAACCTGGAGGAACAGCATTTCAAGCAGAGGCAGCACTGAGTTCAAAGGCCCCTGGGGGTGGGGTGGGGTAGACTTATTGTGCCTGAGGCAGAGTGAGTGGAGGAGCAGGGTGCTGGGAGAAGCTGGCTTAGTGGCAGGGGACCCTATCATACAGAGCCCTGTGGGTCACTGTGCAGACTTTGGTTTTCTGAGGGAAATGGGGAGCCATGGCAGGGTTTTGAGCAGAAAAGAGAATTATCTTGCAACAGGATCACTCTTGATGTGCTGAGAATAGACTAGGAGAGGAGGACAAGGGGGAAGCAAAGAGGCCCAGCAGGAAGCACAGACCAGAGTGAGAGCCGTGGGAGGAGATGAGAAGGGGACAGAGTCTGGGTATAGTAGGAAGGTCTATTTGGAAGGATTTGCTGATGGATTGGATATGTTGAGAGGAAGCAAAGAGTCTCCATGAACTGAGGGAGTGGGTTTAATTCAACCCTCTGTCCCTGAGGTCCCCCCACGCGCGCGCGCACACACACACACACACACACACACACACACACACACATGCAACAACTCAGCCCCTGACGCAGTGGCTCAGAGGCAGGGGCACTTCCTGCCCCCTCCTGCCCAGGTACCCATCCCAGGAAAGGCGCCTTAGTGACATCCCCTCCTGAGCCTTCCCAGCGAAGCCCCGTAGGTCAGCACTCCCATCACGTGAACGGCCCGAGAAGTAAGTCAGTTCAGCCATGCTAGCTCCGTGATCTCAGGTCAGCCTCACAGCTGATGATTACTGTTTTATCTCAGGCTTGTAATGTCCCCACATCACCATGAATCATGGACTCTCTGCCAGCAAAAGCCCAGGAAATCGGTCAACTCCAGAGGGCTTGACAAGCAGCTACTGTGGTTCACCTGAGGTCAACTTTCACGACTACAGGGATCTTTCCACCTGCTCTTTCTGGAAATCAGGCAGCAAGTCATTCTCCTCCCTGGAGGTTGAGTCTCCAGCTCCCCTCTGCTGGAGGAATATTAAGTGCCTAGAGATTCTGTGTAACGTTAAATGGGCTGAGAGCATGGTGCAGTGGTAAATGCCTGGGGTTTTGAATCCAAGGACATTCAACTTTTGTGTCTGCCATTTGCTAATTGTGTGACCTTGGGCAAGTCATTTAAGATACCCTACCCTCAATATCCTCATCTATAAAATGGATACTGGGAATCTCAAATAAGAAAAGATATGCAACACCCTTTGAAAACAGTAAACCATTAGACGGATTTAAATTGTGATTGCTATCAAGCCAGGACCCAGACAACCAAGGTCCCAAACGAGGCAGACACCTGGAGTCAGAGAGGAGGCTGTATCCAAGGGTCACAGCAGCACCTAAGGTTAGAGGGAAGCCAGAGTCTGAGGAGGGGCCAGATTAGAGCCAAGACAAGAGCACCTAGCATCACAAATGAGTGGGGCTGGAAAGGACCTTTGGCTTTTCTAGCCACATAGATTTTAAAGTTCTGGTTAGCAGGTGACCCTCTTACAGGTGAGATCTTATGTAGAACTCCAGGATATAAAATAGATACAAGGGAACCTGATAGAGTTGTAGAGGGAGTGGAGGAGTCAATTCAGAGCCCCCTCCTACTGTGCAGTGGCAGTGGAGGGTCTGAGGAACTCGGTTTGAAAAACTGACCATCCACTGGGTGACCTTTACCAGAGAAGTAAGGTAACCATATGCTGGTGTCAAATCCAGAAACAAATCCAGACTTGGTAGGGAGAGACTTTATTTGAAAGGATTCGCGCAAGGTGGGAAAGGGACTATCACCATAGAGAGAATGCTCTGACCATAAGATCAGCAAGCATCTCAAGAGTTAGGCAAAAAGGGGTTTTGTTTCTTAGAGAGAAGTAAGCAAGACAACCAGGTGTGGGGAAGTGTGATGGAAGGGCAAAAGGGAGGCCGAGAGTAGATCAGAGAATGTTTTATGCTAAAGTCTGCCTATTTTGGGGGGAAGGGCCCTTAGGAGGGACTGGCTGAAGGTGGGCTAAGGGTCAGGGACCTGGGGGAAAGGAGAAAAGCCTAATCAAAGTTTGGCTAACTTTGTTCTGATTGATCGGTGCAGATACTTAGCAGTTCAGCTAAGCATTTATGAGGCAAGGAATGGGAATTGGGACGGTGAGGGTCTGATCTATCAGAGGAAAACAAGGTGGGGCATCTGGGAGTCTTACCTGAGTCTTATGGGGAAGGGTGTTACTTGTGGTAAGCTGTTTTCTGGAACCCAAATGGTGGGAGGATTTCTTAACCTTTGCTGTTTTCCAGAATCACACAGCTAGGGTAAAATTCTACATTGTCACTCGTCACATAGCTAGGTCTGGAACTGAATTCACTCTGCTCTCCATCATGTGCTGGTTTCACACTGTCATAGCTCCTGCCAGACTGGAAACTCCCTGAGCATAGGACCCGTTCACCTTTGTATGCCAAGCTCATAGCAATGTGCAGGTGCATATTAGATACTCAGTATATTTGCTGAGTAAATGAATGAATGCATGCATGCATGCAGAAAAGGAGACCATTCCAAGACTGGAAGTCCAAAAAGAAAGGTGAGACCCAAGAGAGCAGAATCAGCAGCCAGCAGTGCTTTAGAACTAAAGCCTCACATCTGCCTTGCAACCAGTGACTTAATTCCAGCGGAGGTTTGGGATGCCGAGAAGCTGCCATGTGCCACACCTGACAGCCAGTGCAAACAAAACTACTTGGCTTTAAAATGCACTCCACAATGGTTCTTGCAGATAATTCACTGTAGGCTGGTAGTAAAATGAGTCTGTATTCTGGGAACACATTCAGAGCATCAAGAGGAGGCAGATAGCCAGAGAACCCACTGCAGAAGGAGAAGAGCGGACATTGTACTGGGATGGCAGTCTAACAAGTAGGAGCCCACCCCCCTCCAAAATGGGAAAACCAATAAATCTCTGTTGAATGAATGACCAAACTTAGAGTATGCAATATGTGGTCAGAAACTTACAGAGCAGCCCTCTGCCCTCTGCACGTCTGAGGGGCTCTGAGGCACAAGGCAGGTATACTGCCTGGAAGAGGAGGTCATTTGTACACTGAGGGGGCCTAGGAGACAGGGGTTCTGGGTGTGGATGGGCCTCCTTGGACCTGTAATTAATTAGGAATGGAGGTTGGCATCTACCCTGTCCCTGTCTCAGGAGCCTCCGGAGGCTGAGAAATTTCCTGCCAGCTGCCAGCCCAGCTGCCCTAAGGGCCCAGAGTGCCACAAGTAAGGGGAGAAGGGGCACCGGCTGGCAGAGAGGGAACAATGAGCTAGGGAAAAAATATGACAAAGGAACAGATGGCAACTCTTCTCTCTCCCACCTGATCCTAATAGGTGCCCCTTTTAGGAGTCTGGGACCAGTAAGGGAAAAGGAAAAGGAGAGAGGCACATTTCAACTTCTGAGCAAGACAAACAAGTCTCTTTACAACCTGTCCCCAACCTACCTCTGGAACAGCAGTCATTCTCTTCCACTTATCTACTCATCTGTCTGCCAGCCACACTCTAAGCTTCTTGAGGACTGGAGCGATTCATGCATTATATATAGACATATACATATTTAGTGTCTGCTGTGTGCCGGATGCTATGAGCACTGAGGATGTGAAAGTGTACCAGATAGCCAAGTGTTCCTCTTCATATTCCCCACAGCTCATCTGTCGCCACTAAATTTAATAAATATCTGTTGAATGAGTGAACAACCTTCTGAAGGAAGAGGGATAAACAAGACAGTGTATCAATTAGGAAGTGTAGCAGAGCCAGTGCTGTATGTGCTCAGTGGGTGACTCCATTTCTTGCCTCCCTTGAAATAGGATTGGGTCATGACAATGGGATATGGGCAGAAGTGACGTAAGCCGCCTCCAGGTCTGGCCCTTTTAAATAGCTCCTGGAATCCTACAGTTCTTCATTCCTCTGCCTCAGTGGTCTTAAAGGCTGCACTGGCAAAACCACAGGATGGGGGAGGGCTGTTGTTTTAGTCTGCTAGGCTGCTGGGAGTAATAGACCAGAAATGCATTGGCTCTTACAATGGGGACTTATTAGCTTACAAGCTTACAGTTCTGAGACCATGAAAATGTCCAAATCAAGGCATCATCAGGCAATGCTTTCTCCCCAAAGACTGGCTGCCAGCAATCCTGAACTCCTCTGTAATGACAAGGCACATGGCGGCATCTGCTGGACTCTCCCTTCTCTTCCAGGGTTCATTGCTTCAGTTTCTTGCTTCTCTTTCTCTTCATCTGAATTTCATTCTCTTATAAAGGACTCCAGTAAGAGGATTAAGACCTACCCTGGACCGTGCCTTACTGAAGTAACCTAATCAAAAAGTCCTACCCCCAATAGGTTTATACCCACAGGAATGGATTAGCTTTAAGAACATATTTTTCTGGGGTCCATATAGCTTCAAACCATCACAGCTGTCCAACTCTCAATGGCCTTTATGGGAGTGACAGATACGTTTTTTGGGCTTAACCCCTGAGATTTGTGGATTGATGTGTTGTTGCAGCAAAACCTAGCTTATTCTGACTAATAAAGGATGCTTGTGGCTGTAAGTAACAGGTACTATAACTGGAAGTGAGCTAACAATAGGAGTTACTTCTCTCATAATGAAAACTGCAGAGGTAGATGGTTTCTGGGGTTGGCAGTAGCTCATCCACATCAAGAAGAACCCAAGCCCTTTCCATCCATCATGTCTGAGATCTTCAGTGAGTCAATCTGAGGTTGAAACCATGCTCACAAGATGGCTTCCACCATTCCTAGCATCACATTCTCACACCACATTACGGTGTCCAAATTGGTGAGGAAGTGGAGTAGGGAAGCAAGCACACCCTCTTGCCTGTTTGTCCCTTTTCAGGAGAGAGTGGTCTTCCCCAGAAGCCCCAGCTGACTGTCCCCTATGTCTCATTGGCCGGAACTGGGCCACATGGCCACCTCTGGCTGCAAGAAGGGCTAAGAGGAAAGTATGCAACATTGCCTGTTTTATCGTGGTACGTGGGTTGTGTGAGCTGGGAGGATCTGGGTGTCCCTGCCTCCCCACCAAGCCTGGGGAGATGGGCACTGCCTGGAGTAGCCAAAACAAAGTGTAAGGTTTTCCTACTTAACATTAACACTAGCACTTTCCAGGCAAGAACCTAATTACTGATTGTAATTTATACCTGAGTCTGGGATTTGGGGAAAGCACTAGGGGATTCTTTGCTGTCTCTTAAAGGGAAGATACAAAGGCAAGATCATTTGTTTTATTTCTTCTTTCAAAAGATTCTTATGAGGCATGTCTTTTTACGGGTACATACTCATTATATTTCAAATGCATTCAAGTATCCTTGATGTATTGCTAAGAGTCTGGAAGGCTTTTTTTTTCCCCCCTCTAAAGCACTTGTGAGAAAAATACTTACAGGTGAAACTGGGCGAGCCTATGGAGTGGGCTTTGCTTTCCACAGAGGAAGGATGTTTTGCAAGGGGCACTGCTCGGAGATGGGAACTTACCTGGCTATCTTAGTACTGGATATATCAGGCCTGAGCAAGTGCAAAGGGGATGGTCACCTGGACGCTGTGGTTTGGGGGCTCTCCTGGAGTCATGCTTCACCCTGCAAAATCTCTTCCCTACCCACCGACTTCTAGCTCCCTCACGGAATCACGTGGGCGGTCAAAACAATGGTACCTTAAGTTTCCCTCAGTGTTCATTCAAGGGAAGATGAAAGCAAGTGGGCACCCTGGGACTTCTGGAGGGGTAACCAGAGTATATACCCCACTGGTTGTTAACATACTGAAATACTTCCCTATCAGCTGGGAAATGGATGCTGCCCTGAGCCTCCCGAGTGCCTCCCCTTGCAGCTGTATCAACTTGTCTCTGAGGCCCTCCCCACAATTCAGTGACCAAGTGCTGATTGGTTGCTGTTCATGACTTACTGGTTGTTAAATATTTTGACTGCCACTTCCAAACGCAGCCCCAAACGATCCATCTGAAGGCTCCTGTTTTAGTTGGAATATGATAGAAAATGTTGTATTCCATGCCATATCTGTTTTTGATAAGAAAGTACTGTTTTAAAATACTATCTTTCAGATTGAAGTGCTGCTCTAAGATGCACTATGATTACACCATGGTTTTGTTCCCCGTGGCATACTGCTGGGTACCCCCAGGGAGATATGGAAGCAGTTTGAGAATAAAGGCTCTCAAGTTGCCAGAGCATCACTGCAGAACTGTGCATGTGGTACCTAGGAGGTAAAGGCAAACCCCTCTGTCTCCAGTCTGTACCCAAACTTCTTTCTGGCAATACCCAACCCCTATTCCTTGTCGGCTGCTCTCCCTCCTGTCTCTATTGCACCAGCCTAACAGGATCATTTTCCATTCTCCATATCGTCTTCATGCCTTTCATTTCTAGCCCTTTGCTCATGCTGCTTCTGCCAGCAGAACTGTTCTTTCCCTCAGCTCAAACTTCAAGGTCAAGCTCAAATCTACATCACCGCCTCCAGAGCAGACCCCCAGGCTAGAAGCGCTTCCTCGTCCTTGTTTTTTTAACCTTCCCATGGCTCACATCCCTTCCTATGCAATATTGTAGTTATTTACATTCATCTTTTGAATCTGACTACGAGCTCCCTTTGGGAGGGACCATGTAGCATTGATCTTTTACCCTGCAAATTACCTAGCACTTTGCAAGCAAGTAGAAACTGCTTGTTCAATAACTGATACACAACACTCACCTTTTGCACATTGACATTGGTTAATGACATTTTCATTTCAGGATGGAGTCAGGCTTGGAGACAGGATGGATAGAGCATAGACAGACCATTTTGATGGGAAGGGTTGGGAAAAGCTTATATGAAAGCAGATCCCTAAACTACCATGACTAGCATGAGGGTAAAGAGGTGAGGGACAAGTTTCACCCACATCACAGGTGTCAGGAACATAGGCTCTGGAGCCACCCTGCCTGGGTTCCAAATATAGCTCTCCCACTGGATGACCTTGAGGAAGTTCTTAACTCCTTGTGGTTCAGTTTTCTCATCTGAAAATGGGGATGATAATAGTTCCTATCTCATTGATTTGTCTAAGAGGATTAAAAGAGTTAATACATGGAAAGCATTTAGAACTTACCACTTAGTATATGTTAGCTATCATGACATTCTTTGGGGTCTCGTCTGACTCCCAAGTCAGCCTAGACAAGCTGGGTCTTCCACATTTTTATCCCTTTTTCCTTCATGATACAGATACTATCACAGTCACCCAAACCCATTTTCCTCTACCTCCAGGCAGGTAGGTGTGTCACCTTGTGGGCAGTTTTAACAGATTCTTAGGGTATGCATGCTGGACCAGGATTATCTGCTGACTGTGGATGATGTTGTTTTGTTTTGTTTTGTTTTTAAAGACTTATTTTATTTGTTTATCCCCCCCCTCATTGTTTGTATTCGCTGTCTGCTGTCTGTGTCCATTTGCTGTGTGCTCTCTGTGTCTGCTCCTTTTCTCTTTAGGAGGCACCGGAAACTAAACCTGGAGCCTCGCACATGGGAAAGAGGTGCTCAATCACTTGAGCCACCTCAGCTTCCTTCGTTGTGTCTCTCATTGTCTTTCCTTTTTGTGTTTCCTTGTTGCGTCATCTTGTTGTGTCAGCTACCCCCCCCCCCGCCCATCGTGACAGCTTGTTGTCTTGCTTGTCTTCTCCAGGAGGCAGTCCGGAACAGAACCCGGGACCTCCCATGTGGTAGGCAGGAGCCCAATCGCTTGAGCCACATTCGCTTCCCTGTGGATGATGTTTCTGAGGGTAACAGTAAACATAGGCACACACAAAAAAGAAAAAGTTGAATGCATGTCCCAATGCCTACCACCTCCAAAATTTCTCTTACCTTGCCAGAAAATGGTCTCTTCATTTTTGTTATTATACCCAACATTTTTGACAATTAGAGATTAATTCAGCTTAATAAGCATTCCTGAGTGTATGCATGTATGTGTGTGTATAGAAAAGTTTGTTTTAGCAAAAAGCCAGCAGTCATTCACAATTCAGCATGAATTTGTTGAATCAGATTTCCTTTTTTTTTTCTATCTGATTGCATCATCATCTTTTTGGTGCATAGTTTTGCCACCAAAAAGATGCAGGTCTGGGATGCCTTTGCCATGCAGGTCTGGGATGCCTTTTTTCTTTTCTTTTCTTTTCTTTTTTTTTAACCAGGAAGTCCTGGGGATCAAACCTGGGTCCTCCATATAGTAAACAGGAGCTCAATTGCTTGAGCCACAGCTGCTTCCCAGATCGCCTTTTGACATTTATCTGAGATGAGTGCACTAAGAAAATAGAGGTGTGGGTGGATTGGGATTTAAGACAGAAAAAGGCAATTCCAGAGCCTGTTCAGGAAGGACAGACCTGGGTGGAATACCACAGAGTAGAGTAGCAGGAGTGGGAGTGGGTAAGGGGTGGACTGAGCTGCCAGCATTAGGAAACTGCATCCAGGAGGTGGGTAAAGGCAAAACGATTTAAACAAAACAAAACAAAACAAAAACCAGATCAGAGAGGACACTAAAAAAATATTTTACCTGTTAACATTGGCCAGGGTTTGCTCTGGATATGAATGTAAGGCAGATATTACAGCTTAAAGTGGTCCAGTATTTCTGGCTGAAGAGTTGTGATGCTCTCCTACCTCCAGGATACATCAGCTAGAAGGATCAGAGAGCCACAGCAGCTGGCTCTTCCGTGTCCTCCCTCCCTACACCCTGCCCCTGCCCTTTAATGAAGGGAACGAGGTTCTCTGCGTGGTTCTCCGAACTGACTCACCATGCAAGCATGTCAGTGCAATCTCCATTATCTCTCCATTGCCCTTCTCCCTGCTTTCTGTTAAAATGGACAACTGCAAATCCTTCTGCTCTATTTCAGTAGAGAAAACATTTTTCCAGCCAGTCTTGATGACACAAAGGCAGTCACTGGAATAAGTTGCCTCTCAACCACCCCCAACTTCAGCAAACATTCTCTCCCGACTTTTTTTTTTTTCCAGTAAATCAGCTTAGTGGGTTTAACTTTAGACAGATGACAATTCATCAGAGAATACAAGAGCTGGAAGCGCCCTAATAAAACAGCTAGTCCCATCTCTTCGTTTCACAGATAATGGAACTAAGACGGGTGGTGGAGGTGGCTTTGCCAAGGTCACATAGCAAGTTGAGCTGAGCTTGGAACCACAGCTAAAATCCCGGACTTCTGATTCCCAGCCCCTCACCTCCATTCCCTTGATCACTAGTTTTGTTGTAAGGTGGCGAGTCTTATCCAGGGCTGGCTCACAGTGCCTCCCTGTGATCTGTGATTTGGGGGAATCCTGAAGGTTCTTGTCTCCCAAGCTGCCACTGCCTAGATACAAGACACCCTGTAGACTCTATGAGAAACCCCTTCATGGCCTATCTCCTTAAGTATCAGAGGATGCTTTATGCTGCAAGTAACAAAAACCATCTTCTCAAATGGCTTTAACATGAAGATTAATGCTCACTCCACAGGATGCCCAGGTTCATTATCCCTGGTTCTCTGCTCTTTCCAATCCACCATCTCCAGCATGTTCAGCTCTCCTCTTGGTTGTAAGAAGACTATTATAGCTCACAGTCACGCCTAGACACGGTAACATGTCACTGTAGGAGATCAGCCATTTTCTCTTGGGTGCCTCTTTTTGTTAGTTAAGAAACCTTTCTCCAAAGCACCCCAGCAGGATTCTCTCCTCTCCTTGGTTAAGATTAGTTCTACACCAGTGGCTGGCAAAGGCAACAGGAGTAACATGATCGGCTTAAATTACAATTTACAGGCACTCAGCGGTATCTGCTCCGTTTCATCTTCACCATCTGAGAAGAAGGGTAATGTTCTGAGCACAGACTCGGGAGCTAGTCTGGCTAACTCCAAGTCCCCACTCTGCTGCTTACTAGCTGTGTGACCTAAAACAAGTTATTTACCTCTCTGTGCCTCAAAGTCCCTGGAGAATGTGATAGAATCTACCTCATGGTGCTATTATACGAGCTAATATATGTAAACGGCTTATTACAGAGAGGGACCCACTGTGATTGTTACATGAGTTACTGTTTTATTTTCTTCCTTCCCCACCCCACTTTACACACACACTCACAATCCATACGCCTAACATCACTGCCACAGGAGACTCACCATTATTCCAGAACTGACTTACCTTTTTCAAACGTTGGGACTTCACTTATGCTATCCCTTCCACTTGTAAAGATAAACTTCCCACCATCTTTTCTGTAGACGTTTAAGAGCCAGTTCAACATGACCTCCCCCATAAACTTTCCCTGACTTCCCACATTGACATTAATCTCTCCCCACCCCGCCGCCTTCCCCCCAGGCTCTCAAAAACACACGGTGTTTCCACTCTAGGTCTGAGTGGGTGTGTCAGTGTCCCCTCCATGCTGGGAGCCCCTATAGGGCAGAAACCTACTCTTGACCTAGTCTTTGACCTCTCCTTCGGCAAAAACACAATGCCCTGCATATAAGATATTCTCAGTAAATGTCTCTTGAATCACCTAAAAATGAATCAAAATACACAGTCTGTCCTCAAGGAGTTTACAACCTGGTTGGGGAGCAGAACAGACAGGTGTAAAGATAATTGGCAATATGGGCATTAGAAGATCAGTGTCTCCCCACCCTCAGAGACCCAGTGATCCAGCCACACCAAATTCCTGCCATTCCCTCAAATTCGCCTTGTTCTCTCACACTCCTTGTCTTCGCTGTTACTGTTCCTTCTGCCTGACAGTGCTTCTTGCCCTCAGAATCCTTTTGCATCTGACGAAGTCCACTCCCCCTTCAAGACTCTACTCCAGCTTGCCTCAGCTGTGAAGCCCCCTCGTGGTGCTGCCAGCCGCTCTGAGCCTGTTCCACCAGGGCGCTCAGCACTCCGCTCCACTCCCATTGGCATGCTCGTCTGCCTCCTGGCCCATTCCTGCACTCCCCGAGAGAGGGACTGTGTCTTCCCAACTCAGCATCCCAGAGCCCAGTGCAGAGCTTGGCAAGGAGCAGGTGCTCAGAGCACATTTGCTGAGCAAATGAGTGAGGCGATCCACAGACGGCCCTGAGTGTTCCAGGAAGATTTACGATCGTTCTCTTTGGTCCCTTCCTCGGCACAGCACCCCTGGGGACTTGGTAAGACAGGACAACAGGCTGTGTCCTCAAGAGCGCCAGCCAGTCTGGTAAGCCAAGGGGAGAAGCCACACTGGCTGCAGACAAGCGGCTCCTGGCAGAGGAGATAAACGTATAATTAGCATAATCCCTCCTTGCTTCCAAGAGGGGAAGCTGCCAGTGAGGAGAGGCTCTGAGGAGTGGGGATTACATGCTCCTCCTTGTCTAGTGGCTGGGCTGGGATGCCAGGAAGGGGGCATTCTCCTAAGAAGGGTCCACGCACGGATGCCGCTGCACAAGCATTCGTGTTTCTCCCAGGATTCTGAGCGCCTCTGCCCTTTAATAATGTCTGCAATGCCTTCTTGCTGTGGTTGCTGTTGGTTTTTCATGTTAACATGTCCTTTAAGTCTCCCGAGCCCTGTCCACATGGTGCCTCAGCAAAGCCTCATACCAACTCCACAGGGATTATCTGCCCATTTTCCAGATGAGGAAACTGAGTCTCAGAGAGGTTTAAAAGCCTTGCCCAGTGGCACAAGGCCAGTAGGTTCAGAGGCTCTGGCTCTGCTTGGGTGAGCTGGAAGGGAATTTGAGAACTGAAGATTTCTTTCTGTTGTAGGTGGGATATCAGCCTGCCACCAGAATCCAGGGTTTTGTGGGCTACCAGGTCCCTATTCTTCTGCCCATCTGTGTGTGGGGGTGTGTGGGTGGAAGGATGTGGAGGTGTGCGGTGGCCTCTCTGAGCTCAGAAAAGAAGGCAAGGGCTTCCAGGGTGCTTCCCAAGGTGTCCTAGCTCGGGATGAATTTCCTGGAATTCTGAGGCAGCGAGGTGAACTGGGCTCAAAAGCTGTTCCTGGGATGGGTTTTCTAGACCCTCACTACTTGAAATCTGATCCTAGGACAAGGAATATGGGCACCACTTGGGGGCTTGTTAGAAATGCAGAATTTCAGACACCATCCAGAGCTCCTGGATTGGAGTCTGCATTTTAACAAGATTCCCAGGAAATCTCATAATGTTACATCAAAAAGAGGGATGTCAGCCCAGCCTCAGGAGGAGCTCCTGCATGTAGAGTGGGCGAGATGGGGGTGGATGACCAAGAGGGGCAGGAGGGGAGGTCAGAGGGGACCTTCTACAGTAAAGACAGGGTCTTGGCAGGAGATTCAGGAGGAGCCAGAGCTAAGTGTCCCAGATGCCCGTGCAGCCCAGCGTCTCCCCTTCATTTGTGCTACGTTAGCAGGAAGGTCTCCACTGGTACCCCAGCAGGCTTCAGGTGGGCGCCTGGGATGGCTGTTCTAGACCCAGCCACCAAGACGCTGCTGACAGCCACCTGATGACCAGCCTCTGTAGGTGGAGCAACAGGATTCAGGGTAGCTCCTCGGTCATTCTACAGGGCCACAGGTCTCTCTTCTTTACTGAGAGTGACCAAGTCATCCTGGTTTGCCTGGGGCTTTCTGATTTCAGCACTGAAAGCCCTGTGTCCTGGGAACTCACTCAGTCCTGGGTAAAATGGCTAGTTGGTCACCCTGTTTTTCCTTCTCTTCACATGTTGCTTCATTTCTTTTCCTTTTTATGTCTGGATCAAACTCCTTCCTCCCTGTACATAAAGTAGCTGCCCCAGCCTGGAGCTCTAGAACCTCTCAAAAGTTTCAGTACCTCCAACCACCTAATTAATGTATGTCCTCAATCTTAGTTCCAAATTTCCAGGAGGGAGAAATTGATTGCTCTACATTTGGTCTGACACCCATCCCTGGTTGGGTAGAATAATCTTGGCCATATGGGCCCATCCCTTTAAATGAAGGAGAAAAGGCAGAAAATGGGGGTGAGAATGGGCAGACACCCAAATGGTGCTATGGGGAACTTTCCACCACAACCACATAAAAGACAAAAATAGAAAAAGCGTATATTTATTTTCCCAAAGGACAGTGCACATGGAATCACAGCTGCACCCCAATCCTCTCCCCTGAAACCCAGCACATACAGAACCCATCACATTGTTAGCTAAGATGACAGGCAAAAATCTAAGATGCCTCCAAGAAGCCCTCCAAGATTCCCTCCCCCAGTGTACATACCTTATATAAATCCCTTTCCCTTAGGTGTGCACAGGACCTGTGAACATGATGAGATTAATCTTAATTAGTTTAAATTACATGGCAAGGGTGATTGGACACTCACTCCCGTGGTTATCATTACTTTATATAAGATTCTGTCCTAGCAAACAGGGGGAGAAATTCTCTGGCTTTTAAATTTTATTTATTTCTTTATTTATCTATCTATCTATTTATTTATTTATTTATTTATTTATTTTTAAAGAAGCTTTAGACTACATAAATGTTACATCAAAAATATAGGGGATTCCCATATACTCCACCCCTCCCCCTCCCACACTTATCCCCCCGTTAACAACTTCTTTCCTAAATGTGGTACATTTGTTGTAATTGATGAGCACATATTGAAGCATTGCTGCTAACCATGGTCTATAGTTTACATTCTGGTTTAAATTTGTGCCATATAGTTTTATAGGTTTTGACAAAATGTACAATGACTTGTATCTGTCGTTGCAATGTCATGCAGGACTATTCCAATGTTCCAAAAATGCCCCATATTATACCTATTCTTCCCTCTTCCTCCCCTCAGAATCTCTGGTGACCACTGCCTTTATATCAATGTTACAAGTTCTTCCATTGCTAGAATATGAATGTCTTCTTTAGTCCATAGTTGCATTCTCCCCTTATGTTTGTTCATTCCTCAATCTTGAGGATTTTAGGATGGTGATGCCCACTCTGCTTCCAATTGAGAGGGGTTTAGATCCCATGGGGCACATACATGCGTGGAACTGTCTGGCTTGCAGTTATACTCTCTATTTTTGGGCATGGGAGTTGTCCATCATCATCCTTTTGTCCGTTGTCCTGGGTGAATCCGATGAACTGGAGAGTAGGTGTTGGCTGCAACTCTGCTGAGATTCAGGGCTCAACTGGCATATGAACAGCTGGAAGCGTTAAGTTTCTGGGAGTATATTTATGGGTATTGTGCTAATTATAGGATAAAATAAGAGGGGCCTAAGAGCCATGTGTAGGAAAATTATAAATGAGTCTAACTCCAATACATTGGGGGGATAGGTTATCATATATTCCAAGGTAAGGTCCACTCTCAGGGTGCCGAATTCCTGGGATTGTCTGCCCTGCAGGCCCCCTGCTTGAGGCACTATTTACTGTGGCAGTCAGTGAGATCTTCCTGAAACGTGCATAAGTGTAACCTCTGGAATGACCTCCTGACTCATTTTGAAATCTCTTAGCCATAAAATCTCATTTGTATTTAATATTTCCCCCTTTTAGTGAAGGATTTTTTCCCAATGCATGGCTAGTTGGCACTTGGTAATAATCCCTTGGTGCTATGGAAGTTCATCCCCGGGAATCATGCCCCACACTGGGGAGAAGGTAATGAGTTTATATGCTGAGTTTGACTTAGAGAGGGGCCACATTTGAGCAACAGGGAGGCTTTCAGGAGGTAACTCTTAGGCAATATATATTACTAGGCTAACTTTCAATTTCAAAGAATGAGGTTCATAAGTACAAGTATCAATATCAAGGGCCTGGTGTATTGGTCTGTCCTCCTGCACTAGGCACTGCCCATGTACTTTAGGGATTCCTGCCACTCTATTAGAGAACGTAGCAGGACTCCCCAGGATGGGAATTCAATATTCTTTTGGTTATTGTGTGGGTCTCCACCAAATGAGACAACACCCCTATGACTGCTTGAACACATGCATATTCCATAGAAACATGCCCCAGGTGCACCCCTTCCCACACATCCCCCTACCACCAACAACACGCACCAGTGATCTGCCCTTGCCACAGCTGTAACCCTTCTGCAATCCAAAACCTCCCCCAAAACAAAGCCTAAATAAATAAATAAAAAGTAAAAAAAAATTAAAAATAAATAAAATACAAAAATATATTTTTTTTGCATTGTGTCTTCCATCATCCTCTGGCTTTGAAGAAGTAAGCTGCCAAGTTGTGAGAGGACCACAGTGGGTAGGACCTGGGGACATGAGAAAAGCTTCTAGCAGCTGAGAGCCTCCCTGACTGAGAAAATGGGATCTTAATCTTACAGCTGTGTGGAGTTGAACTCTGCCAACAACCAGTGAGCTAGGAAGAGGACCCCAAGTGAACCTCGGATGGGATTGCAGCCCCAGCCAACATCTTGATTTCGGCCCGATGAGACCCAGTTACGCTGTGCCTGGACTTCTGACCTACAGGAACTGTGAGATAATAACTGTGTTGTTTTAAGCTGCTACATCTGTGGTCACTTGTTACACAGCAATAGAAAACGAATATATCTAATTTATGGAAAAATCTTGGGGACATAGGCAAGCACAGGAGAGTCCATTTCAAGTGTTCCATCTCAAATCAAAGTGTCTTCATGATTAAATAAGCCCCCGTTTGGCTGCTTTACTCCAGAGTTCAGCTTTCCTGGTCCTGATCACCTTCCCCACCACCCAGTCTTTGCAGGTTGGAGCTGGGGTAAGGAGAGCGGTTCCCCCTTGGGGACTATTTACGTCATTAAAAGGGAAGTGCATGCCATTCCCAACTCTAGGAATGGGAGGAACATAATGCTAGTTTCATTTTAAATATTTGGATTTATGAAAAGGATTAATAATAACCAGCTGGCAAGGGGACAGGAATCGGGCACTCACACACATTGTCAATATGAGTATAAATTGGATCCGCTTTTTACAGTACAATTTGGCAAAATTTCAAAATGCACATATCCTTTAATTCAGCAATTCCCCTTTTAAGAATTCACTCTACAGAAATATTTGTGCCAGGCTCAATTATATATGTATCAGGATGTTCATTGCATCACTCTTTGCAATAGAAAAACTTGGCAACAACCTACATGTCTATCAATAAGTGACTGGTTAAATAAATTATGGTACATTTACACTGGAATACTGTTCAGCTGTTGAAAAAATGGGGTTCATTTATACGTGGTAATATTGCTATGTCGTATCTATGATATACTGTTAAGGGAGAAACACAGGTTATAGTATACTATGTGTAGTATATCATTTTTGTTAAAAGTAATTACATATTTATATGTTAAAATATGCACAGAAAAAATGGAAAAATATAAACCAAAATTTTAGGAACAGTTATTTTTTAAATTACAGGAAACTTTCTGTGTTATATATACTTCTGGATTATGTTGTATTATGGGGAACTTTCTTTTTTTTTTTAAAGATTTATTTATTTATTTTATCCATTTTAACCAACACCCCCTTCCCCATTTGCTGTTTTTGTGTCCATTCGCTGAGCAATTCTGTCTGTTTCCTGCCATTTCTTCTCATCCTCCAGTCTTCACCAGGATTCGATCCTGGAGACTTCCGATGCAGGAGACAGTTATTCTGCTGCCTGCGCCACCTCAGCTCCTGGCTTCTGCAGCTTTCGGAGCATCTCGTCTTGTCTCTCCCCTGTTACGTCATCATCCTGCTGCATGGCTCCCGGGGCCCGACGGCTCAGCAGCACACAGAGCCTGGCAGCCCATGCGCTTTCTATATATATATATATTTTTTTTTATTTTACCGGGAGGTCCCGGGGATCGAACCCAGGTCCCTCCATATGGCAGACGGACGCCCAACCATTTGAGCCACATCCGCCCCCCTGGGGAACTTTCTATATCATATATTTCTGTATTGTTAGAAAATTTTACAACGCACATTTGTTAATTTTATAATAAAACAAAACAATAAATATATTTTAAAAACATATTTTTAAACACACCCAAGTGCTTCTTCTGCCACCCGAGAAACTGATGCAAGCTAGCTAGGCTAAGTGCTCGTGACATAAACATGGCTTCCTATAGGCCTGGAGAGCTAGCACATACAGTGATCCTCTGAAAGGGCTCATCAGTGCAGCCACATGAGAAAGGGTCAGCTGGCAGAGCAGCATCTCAGATGCACAGCCTTTCTCCCAGCTTCACAGTCAGTAAACAGGAAAGGTGATCATTTGGAGTCTCAGGCCATCGCTGCCGATAATATTTCAAGCCAGAACTCTGGGTTATGTGTCAAGAGTCCTGAGTTCTAGTCCCAGCTCTGTTACATACAAACTATTAGCAGGGAATAGAAACTTCCTATAAACTGTCCTCGCTCCTGCCAAGCTGAACATTTCTACTCAGGCTTGGTGCCCTTAAAAGCTCCCTCCCCAATTCATAGACAAGGTCACAGGTGTCCTATGAAAGCAAGCCCAGATCTACCATAAGAGTGTCACAGGGAATCTTTCCAGTTTCTGTCCTGTGCCCCACCAAACTTGTTCTGTATCGGTTCCTTTGGTTCAAATTAAGTCTTTTTCTTTTTATTAGAGATCATTTCTCCCTCTTTGAATTTGCCCCTCTACTCAATCCACCTTTCTTGGTTCTTTTCCCCATCTTCATGCCTGGACATCTTTTCTGATGTCATCTTCAAAATCCCACAGGTCCAGGACTAGGGTGAGGCAAGTGAGATACCTAGGATATAAAATGTAAGGAGGCACCCACTCTCAGGTGCCAACTTAATGCTTGCACAACCCAAGAGTGAGTCCCTCCCTACATTTTGTCCCCTCACTGACTCACTCACCTCATCCTAGTCTCAGCCCTGAATCCCATGTTGGATCAGTCTCCATGTTCCTTCCCTCCTCTCCCACTTGATCTAGAGGAATTTTAGCCACAATCACATCTTGCCTTTTTAAAAAGGCTCCATTCACACTGGTGTCCTCCCATTTCTTCCAATGAACAAAGTTCTCTCTCACCTTTGGGTCTTCAAACGTGTGATTCCTTCTGCTTGGGATATTGCCCAACCCCTACCCAACCTAAAGTCCTCTTGATGAATTCCTTCTCAGCCCTTTGAGCTCAGTTTAAATACCACACCTTCAGGGAAACCCTTCTTGATCCCAATAACAGTCAGATGCCCTGTTATTTACTCTTGCAGAACATTACACTCTTCCTTTGTAGCACTTTTCACAAATGTAATTATTTATTTGTGCTATTTGATTAATGACCACTAGGCTATGTTACATGAAGCTAGATGTACCAGTCAGAGTCCTGGCAGGAAACAGATGACTTGTTCTAGTGGGAAAATTGACTTTGAACACTTGAGGCACTTCATGGCTAGCAAGAGTGTAGAGCCATTATCCTAGGCCTGAGGGAGCAAAAGGAGAAAGTGGCTACTAGAATCTGGAGAGAGCTGCAGCTATTCTGTAGGGGAAAGTCCAACAAGAGCTGTGGCTTTAGGTGAAGGAATGCAGGCCCAACCAGCCTCCAGCCCCCAGAGAGGGAACCAGGGGAATAGGTATCTCAGCCTCTATTTCTTCTCACCCTCCACTCTCCTGCCTCCAGTTGGCTAAATCTATCTGGAAGCCAGGAGCTGGAAGCCCAGGTGATGCAGTCTGTACAGGTGAGTGCAGGGCAAATGGAGGAGGATGGACAGTGGACCTGGAGGGTAAATTAAGATGCTCAGCACAACAGGGACATGCCTATTTTGCTAACTCTGAATCTCTAGCATGTAGCCCAGTTTCGAGCATGGAGTAAGCACTTTGGATATACAGCATTGGTGTTGAATGAAGGAATGAGTGTACAAAGGAATGACTCTCCTTCCCCTCCATTCCATTTTACAAGATCAAATGAGATCGGGTACATGAATGTATTCTGTGGACCATAAAGCAATAAACAAATACAAAAATTCTTATTCTGATTCTTCTTCCTGTTACTAGGCTAGTCTGTAAAGAAGAATTACTGCTTCTTGAAGGAGCCAACTGACTGCATTTAATTCTTGGCTGGCGGGAGCACCAGCCTCCCCAGGCCCTATTGGCCTGACCACATGACTTGAAGGCTTCTTTAGAGCATGAAATCTGGGAAGTGGCTGTGGCTCAATCAGTAGGGCTCCCGTTTACCATATGGGAGGCCCTGGGTTCGGTTCCCGGGGCCTCCTGGTGAAGGCAGGCCTGCCCACACGGCGTGGTTAGCTGACCCAGCGAGCACAAGCAGCAAGGGGGGGATAAATGAATAAATAAATAAAATCTTTAAAAAAAAAAAAAAAAATAGAGCATGAAATCTCCTCTTGCTCAGGAATAGCTCTTGGTGAAAGAACATCTATACCACAATGGCACTTTATTTTTTCTTTATTGAATTAAAAATAAAATAATGACATTTTCTGACAGCAAAACACTCCCTGTCATACCTGGGGACTAAAGGTTTATTTATTTAAAAAAAACTAAAACTAAAGGTTTTATTTATTAAAATACATTAGATAAATTGAAGAACTATGCTCTCTGGCCAGCTGACAGAGGCACTGCCACCCTATAGGTATTTGGTTTTGTATTAAGAAAGTCGTCACAAGTAATTTGGACTGGAGTGTATAGTTATAGACTGCCAAATGTTGATTAATTAAGCCAAGTTTGGATTAGCTCTGCCTGATAGTTTCATTAGGGAAAATGACTGAAAATGTGGGATAAGGTAGCAAGAGGGAATGAGGAAGCATCATTCCTTAAATGAGACCCAAGACAAGAAAATCCACCCTGTATTTATGTGTGTGTGTTTTCAAGTATCTAAGCAATGGATGATGGGTCAACTGCCCAGTACCACCAGAGAAGTGTTGTTACATATGACAACCAAAGATATATATGTTGGTGTTTTACAACAATGGGTGGCCAAATAATTAAAATTCTCCTCTGAACTGAAGGAAATATACCATGATGTATATATATATATATATATATGTATCACATAGGCTGAGAGGATCTGCAGTTGTTAACAGGTTGTAAGAATTTAGTTGGTGGGTATGGCTTTATTGACCATAAAACTTGGACTAAAGTCCCAAAACAGTGAATTCCCTTCCTTCCCTCCCCCACCCCCCAGTTATTCCCATTCTTCCCATCCAAGGAGGCCTTCGTAAGGGGGACAAGACCCCTTTACTTTGATAGAGTTCCTTTACTTCTTGTCTGTCCCTCACACTTCTCTCTTCATCACCTCCTTTCTCTCTGGACCACCCACTCCCCACTCGGTTCTAACAACTGTCTGTTCCTTCCTCATTGTCCCAGTGAAGTCTGGTTTCCTTACTTCTTTCTCAAAGAACAGTTTTGGCCAGGGTTTTGTGGGGAGGACTTGGAGGAATGGGGTGATTAATGATCACAGGTCCTAGGCAGCTTCACCAGCTTTAAAAGTAGTTGAGAGAATAACTGGTCTCCACCTCCGCATTCTCTTACCAAGATCCCTCCAGAGCCCCACCTCTCTACATTTTCTAAGTGACACAAGCCATCAAACCTAAAAGAAAAGCCCACCTTTAAAGCCAGTGGATAAAATAGTACCTTTCCTTTAAAAAGGAAAATAAAGACAACAAAAAAAGCAAACATTATAAACTCCCTTCAAGGTCTAAAAGTCCCCCCGGCAAAAAAATGGTAACAGAAAGAGTTTAGGCAGAAACCCAGACCTCTCCCTTACTCTTTCACCTGAACTTGCCTCTCTGCAGGAGGAGCAAGCAAATGCTACTCAATTATTTTTTCTGTATTATTATTATTATTATTTTTAAAGATTTACTTTTACTTATTTATTCCCCCTTGCTGCTTGTGCTCACTGTATCCATTTGCTTTGCATTTTTCTATATCTGCTTGTCTGCCTTTGTTGCATCAGCTCACCGTGCCACGCAGGCTGGCTTGCCTTCACCAGGAGGCCCCCAGAACCGAACCTGGGGTCTACCATATGGTAAACGGGAGCCCAACCAATTGAGCCACAGCCGCTTCCCTCTCTGTATTATTTTACTTCCATTTCATACAAACCTAATAAAGCTGGTTAGTGTGCTGGCAAGTCAGTGTGTCCTTCAGGCCCATTTACAAATGCCCAAGACCAGGGGAGGAGAGGAAGCTCCTCCTCCACCATGGACCACAAGGCTGGCGTTAGGTGAGCAGAGAAACTTGGTTAAACTCAGTTGGTGAGCATGCCATAAACCTGCGCTACAAATGGAAAATCATTGCCCCAAGGTTCTTATAATGTCTGGAAGTGACTTCTGAATTATTGAGAAAGAATAGATTCATAATGCATGTTTACCTGCAGTAGAAGGTGAGCATAAACGGTTATACAGCATTGCAGGATAAAGATGATGTGTACAGGCTTTGGAGTCAGATAGAACTGGGTTTGAATTCTGGCTCCATCGTTACCTAGCAAATGTCTTAGGATGGCTCTGATTTGAGGACTTGAGTGCAAGTAGTTACATGGGGGCTGTCTTAGCTTGCCATGCTGCTAGCACAAACACCACACAATGGGTTGGCAAGACAACAGGAATGTATTGGTTCCTGTTTTTGAGGGTAGAAGGAGTCCAAAACCAAGGCAGCTGAGAGGCCATGCTTTCTCCCCAGGCTGTAGCGTTCTGGTGCTGGCTTGCTGGCAGCCCCTGGGTTCCTTGGCTTTCCCATCACATGATGATGTGCTCTCCTTTTTCTTCCAGTTCTCTTTGTAAGGCCCACAGTAATCCGAATACAGACACCCTCCCTCATCCAACTGGGCTACCCCTTAACAGAAAAGAACATCTGCAAGAGGTCCTATTTACAATGGGTTCCCACCCACAGCAATGCAGATTAAGTTAAGAACATGTCTAAACTGGGGAACATAACTCAATCCACCACAGGGGTGATCCCAGGGAGAAACCATAGGGTAGAAAAGTGAGACAAGGAAGGGAGGAAGACAGTACAAGGTACATTAAATGGCAGGCTACCCCTGTGGGCACCTGGGACTCTCCCTCACTGGGACCTCTGAGAGCCAGTGTGGATCATGCCTCAGAATTTTCCACCAGAGAGGGGAGAAAGCTGTGACATTTATCCACCAATCCTTTATTGGCTGAGGACTGCTTCCCTCCTTTCCAGTCAACCAGGCTTCCAGAGAAAGGGCAGGTATGTGCAGTAGAAGCCACCACCAGTGAGGGAAAGGCGGATTACCCCAGGGATATGGGCAGGGCACTGACAGCATTGGATCTACCTTTGTGTAAATTAGAAAATCTGATACCTTTGCATAAATTAGCAAAGGCAGATAAATCATCATGCATATTCTGTTTGGAAAAGCTTAATGCAGACCATTTTCTTAAGAGGGACATGCTTCAGAATCTGTTTTCCAAAACCCATAGCTCTGGCTGGGCAACCTAAAGGCTGAGCGTCTTTGGGAATCCCCAAGCCCCTGCCTTCAGCAAGAATAGTGAATTTATTTAGGGGATTTCATCTCAACAGCTCCACCATTCAAAGTCAGTGCCTAGATACCCAGGCTTAGAATCTCTTTTTCCTAAGAAACCACTTTCCCTTTGAGTGGTGAAGGAGTAAGGCCAATCTGGATGGATTTGAGTCTACTAGCTGACCCACCAGCTGTGTGTCCCTGGGAGTATAGTGCTACTTACCCTCTCTGGGCCTCGGCATCCTCATTTCTAGTCCTGAGATAATCCACCCAGACTTCTGAGAGGTAGGAAGAAGATTGGGTTTAGTGAGGTAAGTGAATGGGCAGAGCAGAGGGCCTGGAAGAATGATTAGCCTGGCTTCCTCCCTGGCCCTTGGGCTCACCCCTCCAGAGCCGAGGGCACTGCCAGCTCTTGGCTGACTTCTGTCCTCCATGCTGGTTCATGAAAACCTCAAGGAGAGGAAAGGCCCAGCCCTGGCCTTGGGCCAGGAGGCATCACCATTGCCTGAAACTGGTTCTCTCCATGATCCTAAGATGTGGCGCAGGACAGCGAGAAGCTAACTTGATGAGCAGGAGCAGTTGGGTGTACTGGTGAGCCCCATACTCGCAGACTGGGTTTGTTGCTTGTTCAGATATCCTGGTCCCATCCTGCCAAGAATTATGCATTGGCATAATTCCCACGGCGTTGAAATCGGCTCTGCTGCTATTGATTCTTCAGCAGGAAACTATAGCTAAATCAAGGAGACAACCTCCAAAGGGAAAATGGTCTCTCTCTCTCCTTTCTCTTTTACATATACACACACATACACACACACAGTCTCTCACTGGGAGGAGGAGGAGGAAAGAGGGAGAGGGAGAGGGAGAGAGCTCTATGGGAGAGGGAGGGAAAGAGAGAGAGATGGAAGAGACAGAGAAAGAAAAAAATGATATGAAAGGAGACTGAAAGAGACAGACACAGAAGTTCTCTGCAGTGTGGAGGACTGGCAGGACAGTAATCCAGGGGCGGAGAAAAAGACAGGGAGAGGCTTATTTAGGTATTTGCTGTGGGGTGACCTCCAGGTTTCAACTGTTGGTTTTGGATTGGACTTGCCTTCTGCCAGGAAGCCAGAGAGGCAAGGTGTGGAGGTGTGAGGTCCTCAGAGGGAGAGGGTGGGGAAGGCAGCCCCCAGGGGGTCATGTTCACTTCACGCTGCAACATCAACATCCTAAAAGATAGCAATGATGTGGTGTGAGTGTGAGTGTGCATGTGTGCACACCTCAGGGTGTGTGGGTGTGTGTGGGTGTGTACCTCTCGGTCCACCCCCGGGAGGATTTCCAGCACAGAAGCAGCACAGGCAGAAAGGCTGGGAGCAGCTGGCCTGGGAGCAATGGGGAAACTTATTACCCCCGCAGAGATGGGCGCCTGCTTCCTGGGAGGCCCTTGATCAGAACTCCCTGAAAGGATGCTGAATGGGGCAGCCCTGGTCCTTCCCCAAGGGGTGGGCCCCAGGTGGAACACTAAATGCAGACACAGCTCCTATCCACTTCTCACTTGACTGCCTTTCCTGCAAAACCAGTCAATAATGAAAAAGTGCTAATTTGCCAGCCTGGAGTGCTCTGGCTCAGAGACACGGAGCTCTCTTGAGGGTGCTACTTTTTTCTTTTTCCCTGAGTTAAAATTAGTTGTGTTCAGATCTTCCCTCCCCTGCTAGACTGAAGGCAGCCGGAGGGCATGCTTATCTATTATTTATATTTGTTTCACCAATAGCTCCCAGCACAGGGCCAGGTGCTTGACAATGTTGGTTAAACAGATGAACTACAGGGTGGAGTCTGTCATTGTCCCAGGACACAGAAGTGGGTTGCAGGGCAACATCTGAGAGAGTTTCACATCTACTCAACAACATTCTATGTTTTCTTTCAGCATCCTGCCTTCCTGCCCTCCCTCCCTCCCTTCCTCTCTTCACCAGGATTTATCAAACTCCTCTTATGGGCCAAGAACTGTGGTAGATGATGCCTATGGGCTGAAAGAGACACAGTCCAGCTCAGGACTTCATGCCTTTGGAGAACAGGGGAGAGCATGGGTAATCCCAGTATGTCTCCAGAGAAATGCGAGGGTGGTCACATCTGCTAATACATAGAAGACAAGCACAGTTGAGTAAGCTTCAAGCTCCTGAGAGATCTTTGGATAAGTTACTGGCCTCCTCTTTTCAATTTGCTCCCAAAAAAGAAAGATAAGGGAGGGAAGGAGGGAGGGAGGGAGGAAAGAGGGAGGGAGGGAGGAAAGAAGAAAGGAAGGGAGGGAGGGAGGGCACCAAAGAAGGATCAAGATTAGACCTTGGGGAGCAGATATGGCTCAACTGGTTGGGCGTCCATCTCCCATATGGAGGCACCTGGGTTCGATCCCCAGGACCTCCCGGTAAAATAAAAAAATAAAATAAAATAAAATTAAATTAAATTAATAATAATAAAAAAAGATTAGGCCTTGGGAAGAACTCCCCAAAAGAAAGGGCACTGATTTACTGAGCACTCACTAAATTCTAGGTACTTTACCTTATATCCATATAACCCTCACAGCAGCTCTATGAGGAAGGCATTGTCAGGTGGAAGCCCTCTTGCCATGGATGAAACAGAGACTCCAGGAGGTTACCTGACATGCGTAAAGCATGAGTTTGGGATCCTAATCCAGGGCAGTCCGGCAGAGAAGGATGGGGTGCGCATGGCTGCAGGAACCAAGCGGGATGAGGTTCCTGCAGGTTGTCCTAGCCTGGCAGCCTCTTTCAGTCCTGGAAGATAAGGAGTCGGGAGTGGCCTTCAGGATGTCACAGGCTCTCAGAGTTTACCTTCCACTGCTGGAGACTGACAGCCACTGCCTGCCAACTACCAATTCACCTAAACATCACTGCTGATGAGCAGGGAGCCAGACAAGCCCGAGGACAAGGCCAACCACGGAGGGGTTTGGGTGCTGATCTCACCTGTCAAGGAGGATGACTCAGGACTGGCCAAGTTCCATCCACCAGGCCTTCCTTCATTCTGGGAAACGCTGGCACCAGGCGGACCAGAGCAGTGGCTTGCAGGGAGCCGCTCTGTCCCCACCTGGAACACAGTGGTCTGGGGCTCACTCACAGTGGTCCCCAGCTGAGTTTCTTCTCCAAGCCAAACAAGTGCCCAGCTCATTCTCATTTTCTGGATCCAGAATGGGTTGTCAGCTAAATGCCCTAGTGGCTCAGCTTGTCATCCAAGGTCACCAGGTCCAGCAGGGCAATGCACAGCAACCCCACTCCAGTCAAGCTCATTTATTCTGATTCCTGAAAGTACAGGCACTGGTGTCTGACAAACCTGCCTCACATGACCTTCAACTAGTCACTCATCCACTCCATTTCTCGTCTTTAAAACAGGCATCATCATCATCATAGCTATCACACATAGTGGTGGCAAGAATGAAATGAGATAATGCCCATAAACTGCCTACTCAGTGCCAAGGTTTAACACTGGGTGGATGTTTGGGTTAGGCTGAATCATGTTCTCCCCAAAGATGTTCACGTCCTAATCCCAGAACCTGTGAGTAAATTACTTTACATGGCAAAAGGGACTTGACAGACATGATTAAGTTAAGAGTATTGAGATGGGGACGTTCTCCTGGGTTATCTGGGCAGGCCCAGTGTAACCACAGGGTCCTTATAAGAGAAGCAGGAGAGTCAGAATCAGGGAAGGAGATATCATGATGGAAACAGAGGTCAGAGTGATGTGAAGAAGGGGCCAGGAGCCAAGGAAGGCAGGCAGCCCAGAAAAGGCAAGGAGACAGATTTTCCCCTCAAGCCTCCAGAAGGTACACATCCCTGCCCACACCTTGATTTCAGACTTCTGCCCTCCAGAATCAAGATAATAAATGAGTGCTGCTTTAAGCCACCAAGTTTGTGGTGATATGTTACAGTGGCAATAGGAAACTACGACAGGGCTGGCTACATGGACTCCTTCTTTCCTATCACTCTTGCTAGATTGAAAGCAGAAGTCACAGGTCTCCGTGGGAGCAATATTGCTGTTATGCGCTTGTATTAGTCAGCCAAAAGGGTACTGATGCAAAATACCAGAAATCTGTTGGCTTTTATAAAGGGTATTTATTTGGGGTAGAAGCTTACAGTCAACAAGGCCATAGGTGTAAGTTACTTCCCTCACCAAAGTCTGTTGCCAGGTGCTGGAGCAAGATGGCTGCCGACGTCTGCAAGGGTTCAGGCTTCCTCTTCCTCTTAATGCTCCATGGTCCCAGCTTCTTCCAATATCAGCTGTAGGCTGGGATAGGTCTTGTCTCTCTCCTGGGGCTTGTTTCTGTCCAGGCTCAGCTGTTCTGCTCACTCCACAAGGCCAGGTGTAGGCTATCAGGCGAACAGCTCAGCTCTCTTCCCCGGGCCTCTGCCATGTCTAATGGAGCCTTCTTTCCTTCCTCGCGTATCTGCTTCTCTGTGTGTTTACTTCCCGGGGCTCCAACTTCAAAACTCTAACTTTCTCCTTTGCCATGTTTTCTCTACTGATGTGGCCCAATCAAAGCCTTCATCATTATTTAATCAAGTAAAAGTGAAACCTCGAATCTAATCCAATCGAAAAAGCCCAGAGGAACAGACCAGTTCACAAACATAATCCAATATCTATTTTTGGAATTCAAACAATACCAAACTGCTACAGCACTGCACAGAATATCCTTCCAGAGTCTGTCCAGAAGGCCAGCATGTTGCAGCAGGAGCTCTGGGCTTGGAGGCAGATGATCTAGGTTTGAGTCTCAGGTTTTCTACTTACTCAGTGTGATCTTGGGTAAATCATATAGATTATTTGAGTCCCCATTTCTTGATCAATAATGTGGGGATAATAAAGCCTAATTCACCAGTTATGAAAATTAAATCAGTCGACGTTTAAAGAGAGTTTTAAACTTTAAGGGTCTCCCAGATGTACGCTATGATTATTCATTTTCCTTTTAATTTCAGAAGATGTGTACGTGTTTATGTGTATCTGTGAGTATGTTTTCACTTTTCACAATAACTTGATGGTGGGCCTAACTCAACAAATTTGCATCAAAATCCTACTTCTTCTCCTAGTTGGCTGATGGGGACATTGGGCCTGTCATTTGACTCTCTGGGACCCTATTTACACATTTGCAAAACAAGGGGATGGGTGTAAATCATTCATTCATTCATTCATTCATGTGTTTAATATTTACTGAGAGCTCAATAAGCACTGAGGAATGTACACAAAATAGTCCTTGCTCTCAGGGTGTTCACAGTTTAGCTGGGGGGAGATAGGCAAAAAACCTCCATAGTGCTGGAGGGTCCGTGACATGACAGACCACCCCAGATTCACAGTGAACAAGCTGGTGAATATTCTGCAGAGGCCTAAAAACATCAGGCTCCTTGGGGGTGCATTCTTTTGCACCCTCATAAGGTGAATGTTCTTCCTGCTCTGAAGGCCTCCAGGGAAAAGGACCCATGGGGACTTGATGAGTGGGGTTCTAGTGAGGGATCCCTGCAACATTCCCTCATTTTCTATGTGAAATTTATCAATTCTGTTCAGAAAGCTAACTTACTTTTTTTGAAGGTCAGATTTTAAAATAGAAGGTGGAAGGATACAGGGCATTCACAGACAGAATGAGTCAGGGTCTCAGGGAGCAGGGGGCACCTGCAGCTTAGCTCCTAGGCCACCTCTGAGCACATACCAAAGGGGTCACAGCCGGAATGGCTCCTCCAATTGCTTCCCAGAAACGACCTTCCTTTGAACAAGCAGCCTCCATCCCCCAGCCTTCCTGACCTGAGCTCTTGAATCTACAAGGAACATAGCAAAGGCTCCCTGGGGAAGGCGTCATGGCAGAACCCAGCTTTCTCTGACTCCAGCAGAGGGAGAAATTTCTCAGTGTCAGAGACAGACAGCAGCAAGGTTTCCCTTTAATCTTCCCCCAATTTGCAGGTAGTGACAATCCTAGCAGGGAACAAGCAGACACATTACAGAGGGAAACACTTGGGTTCATTAATAAGAGGGTGATGTACTTGGTTTTCTATTCCTGATAGAGAAAAGTACCACAAGATCAAGAAAGTCTCATAAATATGAGGCAGGAGCAGAGTTCTTGATTAGCCAGAGGGTTAAGCCAATCATCAAACACTGTTGTGGGCCCTGAGTACGTAACAGGTACTGGGCTAGAGGAGTAGTAAGATATGGACTCCATCTTCAATATGCGCACAGCGTAATGCTATCATGTATTTACCCAAAAGTCCTGCCAAGCACAAAGGACATAAAAACAAGGAAGATATGATCCCTGCCTTTGAAAAGATTATAGTTTAGTTCATTCATTCAACAAACAAAATTTGAACAACTCCTATGAGAAGAGCTGGCTGGGCACTGGGAGTCACAGCTGAATCAGAGTCCCTACCTCCAAGGAGCTCACATTTACACAATGCTCACTGAACTTCCCTGGCAGCATTCTGGGGAAGAATTGGGCAACCTGGGTCCCAAAAGGCCATCTGGTCTACCCTCCCATTCAGTGGGGGACTAGAGGTGGCCACTAACTTCTTCTGGCCAATGAGGTGAAGTTGGAAGTTGCTGGGTGGCCCTTCTGGGAAGCTTGTAGAGAAGGGACAGAATCAGAGATCATGCCACCCTGTGGCTTTAGGCCTTCTTCCTGGTTGAAATGAAGAGGTGAGAAGCTTTCCTGATTGAGAGGATACATTGCTATGCCTGATTTCACATGGACAGGACCACAGAAGCTTGCATTTTAGACCCTCCCAGACCTCACTCTGTGTGTCTCTTCTTTTGGCCTCTCCTTATTTGTATCTTTTCACTATAATAAAACTATTATTGGGTGAAGTTTTTCTGCCACAAACCAGCAAGAAGCTTTTGGCCTTCCTGATTTTGACCTGACAAGCCTTCTGTGCTAGTCAAGACCCTTCTACCACCACCTTCTAGAAGGACACTGATTCAAACTGTCTTCCATAGGAGAGCACCCTGCCACATCTAACAGAGCCTTTTATTGTGATGGGGAACGGAGTCCACCTTTCTTAGTTCCTAACATACCAAGGAATAATCCTAAAGAAGCTTAAAGCAATGTTTAGATATTTTCTTCTTTCTAAATTTTCCCAAGTTTGCCTCAAGGCCATCCACCTCTTCATTAACTTCTCCTACCCCTTCTCTACTTCCCTCCTAAACCTGTTATAGACACACTTTAAATAAAGCAGAAAATGATTCTTTAAAAATGCAGAGGTGACATCTGGAGGGCCAGCAGCCACCTTGCAACCATGAGGACGAGAGCCTCAAGCTAAGAAGGAGGAATGGAAAGACAGACAGGGCCTGCACCCCTGATAGCATCATTGAAGCACCACTGAACTACCATACAAGCTCTGAATGGCCTCTTTAATAGGTATCTATTGTTGCTTAGTAATAAAGTACCCCAAAAGTTACCAGTAAAAGAGTAAGCATTTATTTTTTCACAGTTTCTGTGGTTCAGGCATCTGGGCATGGCTTAACTGGGGACCTCTGGTTCAGGGTCTTTCATGATCCTGAGCCAGAGTCAAGCTGTCAGGTCTGTAGTTATCTCAAGTTTTGACTGGGCTGAAGCATGTTTCCAAGCTCACTCACTTGGTCTCTTTTTGGCAGCCTTGGTTTCTCACCACATGGCTTCTCCAAAGGATGCCTGACTGTCCTTACAACATGGCAGCTGATCATCTGAGAGCCAGAGAGCATTCAAGATGGATGCATAGTCTCTTAATGACCAAATCTCGGAAGGGACATCCTAGCATGACTACCAGGCTCTGGGGACCACTGGGAGTCAGCATAGACACTTCCTACCATAGCCTCCCAGCAGATTTCTTGCTGCCTAGCACAAAGCCCTTACTCACTTAAGTCACTATTAATTGAGTTACATTATTTCCAATTAAATGTATTTCTTACTGATAGAGTCAAAATGACAGTAGTTTACATGTATTTAGCATTTACTTCATGCCACCACTCTTCTAAATACTTCATATACTCTATATATGGAGTCCCCACAACCTTATGAAGAAGGTACTATTATTATCCCCATTTTACAGATGAGAAAACAGAGGCACCTGGAGGGTAAATGACAGAGCCAGGAAGTGGCAGGGTCCAGATATGTACCTCCAGGCACTCCGCTCCAGAGTCCATGAGCTTAACCCCCGTGGTTTTCTGGGTATTCTGAGCAAAGCCTGAAAAAATTTATGAGGCAACAGTATCTAGAAAAAGTGAACCTTTTAAAGGCTTCTGCATCATGACCCCAGACCAAGATGAGGCTGTTAAGGCCCCAGCCCATTGTGACAGACTGGGTTAGGGGATTTAGACTGTGGCTTTGTCCACCCTTACCCTACCCCATTGGTGTTCAGCCCTCCCCTAGAGAAGGGATGGATGAGAGTACACAGGCTGCCGCCCTCCACAGCTGTGATGCATGGGGGGGGGGTGCAGGCCGCCAGCAGCCTCAAGACATGCCCCTAGGGTCTCCTGGGGTGAGAGGTCTGCAGGAAGCCCATTTCCCTCCATTCCCCTTGTCCTGTGCGCTGAGGGGTGGCCCAGGGGCCAGATGTGTCACCGCCATGGCTCCCTGACAGGCTTGGAAGGGATGATCTGTGATTCTCTCGAGGCCCGCTGAGTGCAGAAATGTTTAAAAGCCCTAAATAAATTCCCATCTAATTTCAACTAGCTCCCTTCTCCAGCTCTAGCTCTCAGCGGCAGCATGAGATGAAGAGGCAGGGTTTCTCCTGCTGTTGCGTCTCCTCCATGGGCCCCAGGGGACCCACTGGGTGACCTAGCAGGTCTCTTCCATCTCAGATATCTATGGCTGCATCTTTTCTCCCTCCCCTGCCCCCACTTTGCTGGCCTCCTTGGACAGAGCTCTCCGTCCCTACTCCAGCATGGCTCGAACTGCCTCCCCAGCCCTCCCCATCCGCCTGAATGTGTTGAAGAAGGAAAGACAGTTCTCAAAGTTGCACTGTTTCCTCATGGAGCTGATCTATCAAAAATGAATGGACTTTTGGTAAGTTCACAACCTCTGTAATAAAAATATATTTTTAAAAAATAATGTGAGTTTGGGGAAAAATACACCAAATGTAAGATATGGACTATAGTCAATAGTAAGATTTTGACAATGCTCTTTCATAGCTTGTGACAAATGTTTCACAGAAATGCATGGTGGTGGTGGTGGGGTGATGTATGGGACCCCTGTAGGATGTTATACGTGTTTGTTTTGTAAGTTCACAACTTTTACTATACACTTATTACTTATGTATGTTTATGTATGAATGACATACTTCAATAAAATTTTTAAAAATGAATTGAGGGTTTGCTTTTCCTACTGGGTCTTGGCTCTTCTATCACTCTGTCTGGCCTCCAGCATTCCCCTGTACCCTCATCGGGAAAGGCCCCTCACCCACCTTCTCCCTCCCCTTCCAACCACAGCCTGGGCCCCGACCCCCTCTCCACACACGCCTGCTTCCAGGCCTCTGCCCCTTCTGCCTACAACACTCTCCCACATCCCAAAAGGCTCTTCCCTCACCTCACCCAGGTCTCTGCTCACACATCACCTCCTCGGGTGGGCCTTCTCTGGCTACTACCACCTCTCAATGTCTCCTCCTGATGCCTGGTCTTTTATTACACAACCTGGCATATTATATTTTTTACTGAATATGATCCATATATACTATAAACCACATATACATATGTAGAATGTATTTTATTATGGCCTGTCAACTTTACTAAAATATAATCCCCTTGAGGGGACCAACACTTCCATATCTTGGGCACCCAGAGAGTGCCCAGCACAGAGGAGATAACCATTTGTTGCATGCATGCATGAATAAATGAAAGGATGAACGAATGTGTGAGTTAACCCAGGAAAATAGAGCCAGGTGCTAATAAAGGCTATTTAGGAATATCTAGCCTGGAGTTCCTTGAGCCAGACAAGCTCTTGGAGATCAGTGTGGCATGGAGGTTTAGAGTCCAAGCTCAGGAACCAGATGCCCCTCCTGCCTCTGACCTTGGGCAAGTCACTGAACCTTTCTGTGCCTCAGTTTCCTCACTACAAAATGGAGATAGTTGTACTCCCTCATGGGTTATGAAGATTAAATAAGGGAGTATTTGTAAGTGCTCTAAAATAAATAAAATATACCCGTCTAGAACATTTTAATAAATGAGTAAAGTGAGGCCCAGGGCAGAGGAACTTGCCCCTAAGTCATGCCACATAGGGATTAAATCCTGCAGCTCCCGTCCTTTGCTCTCTACAGAGCCCCCTGCTGGTGAGGTGAGGGGGGAGCTGGCCTTCCAGAGCTCTCAGGCTGAGAGGTGGGCTCAAGACAGGGAGATAACAAAGCCCGGTTTCCCCAGGGACCTGGGGTCTGGGAGAGAGAGAGAAAGGGAGAGGAACGTTGGCTCAGAGGGTCACACAGATGGGGAGGCAGAAGGCGGCAGAGAACACGGTGGGGCTGGAGGGCTCGGCTTCAACATGCAAAGAGCCCACCGTTCCTGCTCGCCCACGGCCTGACTGCGGCAGGCAGCAGATGTGGCCAGTGGTCAGAATGAGGGCTGGAGGCTGCAGCCTGGACGCTGCCCTCTGGGGAGACCCTGGGATAGGAAAGTCACCTCACACAGCTGGTTCTTGAACTTGACAGGAGGAGACTTTGGTTTGGGGTGTCTGAGGGTAGCCGGGTGTATCGTTGAGGTGTGGTGGGAAAATGTTGGTGCCCACCGCAGGAAGACAGCCAGGTGGAGAAGGCTGCCTGGGCACCCCCTCCCACCAGCCTCGACTCCTCTGGGCTGGCTCCCCTCGCTGCCAATAGGTGCCCTTATGACGCCTTCAGAGCAAATACTGGGTAACTCCCACCCTCGGGCCACACCCCATGCTTCAGCCTTCTACAGCCTCCCCCTCCCGCGACAAACTTAACCTCTCCTCAGCTTCACTCCCTGACCATGGCTCTAAGGTAACGTATTTTCATTTTAAGAGGTGATGCCTTGCTCTTAGACCTAAAGCAGACCACTGATTCAACGGCTCAGGCAATATGTGCCTACATCCTGCCAGGCTCTGCTCTGGGCCCTGGGAAGTAGTGGACGAAGAGGCTATTCAGGGGCCACTTAGGCTCTGGGGGAGTTTACCTGGAACAGCAGAACTTCCTTCCCACACTTCAGATCAAATTAGTTAGAAGGTGCCTGAGGGGGGGGGGGGGGGAATCGCTAGGGCTTCATGAGGCAGAGAGAAGAGATCTGTAAGGCTTTATTCCGGAAAGGCAGAATTCCTGGGGCGCTGGGGTAGGAGAAATGGCTCTAGCAATTCGGGCAGGACCCAGTCGTGTCTGGATGAATCTCAGGTCGATAGCCAGGCTTTCCAAGTGAGAGGAAAGCGGCCTGGGAGACAGCGGGCTATCCAGATGGGGATACTTTTGCTCAAGAGATCAATAGGTAACTCAAACCAGATTGTCCTCTCCTCCTTCCCTCCCTCTTCCCTTCAGAGAATTTAAAGAGGGGGAAAGCAAAACATCTTCCATGCGAATGAGACAAAAGGTCAGGGTTGTGCTGATCTCACTCTGGAGATGCTTCCCCTCACCCATCCCTGAGGAAAGAAAGGACAAGAGCCTGAGGGCGGGGAGGGAGGATGGGTTTGAAGGGGTGAGCCCAGGGAAGTGAGAGGAGCAGGTCCAAGGCACACTCTCCCATCACCTTCGGGGCTCTGTACGGAGGAGACCTGGACTAGGGACAGACGCCATCTGTATGGGTATTAGGAATCCACTGGATGTTTCCCAGTGTAAATTATTGATGGGCAATTGACTAACATTTAGAAAGAAATGTAGCTGAGCATGAAGACAAACAACTCAGATTTATCAGGGGTTCTATCAAAGGGAGAAGAACCTGGTACTGTTTAAATTCTTTGCAAAAGTAGCAGGAGGCTGGCTGGCAGGTTGAAAAAGGCCAGGAGGACTGAAAAAGAGGCGGGGCAAGGAGGTGGCTGGTCACCCAGCTCCCCTATGGAACATCCTACACATCTGGCTGATGGCTCTAAGTACAAAGGGAATTGAGACATGGTGTTCTGACCCAAAGAAGGCACACTCATGGGGCAGACAGACCCAGGCTTTGTGAGCTATGGAGGGATGGGAGCAGGGCTGCAGGTACAGCTGAGGTGGCCCTGACATGCCTCACTCGTGCAGGGCACAGACATGCCATGCTGTCTGACTACTGGCAGGTTTTAGAGCCACATGCCCTGTGCAATTCTGACTTTCCAAGGTGCCCTAGAGAGAGCATCCACCCATTCCTCTATTCACTGAACAAAAATTCACTGGGTGCCTTCTCTGAACTAGGCACAAATCTAAGTTCTGGAAATACAGCAGTGAACAAAACAGACTCAAATCCCACCCTTGTGGAGTCTGGGAAGGTGAGGAGGTACACAATAAACAAATAGCAAAAATGTCCGTTGTTTCTGAGTTCTGTGAAAAAATAAAAATAATATTAATAATAAGGCAGGGTGAGGAGAGAGCAAGTGATAAGGGAGTGCTATGCTATCTGGGATGGCCAGGGAAGGCCTCTCAGACAAAGGGGATATTTGATGAGACCTGAAGGGAGTGAGGGGTAGACAGGCCACTTGACATCAGGGGGAAGAGCATTCTAGAGGAATCGAGAGCAAAGGGCAAGAGGAGGAAGTGTGCATTGTGTGTAGATTGCTGTCCTCGGCTTACCATAGCAAAGTTCCACAAACTGGGAGCTTGAAGCAACAAAAGTTTGTTCCCTCACAGTTCCATAGGCTAGAAGTCCAACATCAAAGTGTCGGCAAGCTGGGTTCCTCCTGGAGGTCCTTGGGGCCTCCAGGCCTCTCTCCCAGCTTCTGGCCGTTGCTGGAAATCTTTGGCGTTTCTTGGCTTGCAGCGGCATCACTCCAGTCTCTGCCTCTGTCATCACATGGCCTTGTCCCCAACGGTCTTCTCTGTCCCAGCGTCTGATATAGACTTCTTACAGGGATACCAGGTATTGGATTTAGGGCCCACCTAATCCAGTGTGACCTCGTCTTGGTTACATCTGCAGTAAGGTCACATTCACAGGTACCTGGGGTTAGGACTTCCACATATCTTTTTGGGAGACAAAATTTAACCTACAACAGCATGTTTGAGGAACAGCAAGGAGGCTGCTATGGCTGGAGCCACCAGAGAGCAGGAGACAGGCTGGAGAGGAGGGCAAGGGGGTGAAGGGGCAACTAGGTCAGGAGAGCCTCCGGAAGAGGCCGTCCTATGCCAGTGTCTGCTGCCAACAGGACTTCTGGATGCACTCACCCTAGAGTGGGAAATTTGCATGTTGATTATTAAAATACCCTCCTGGGCTGTCCTTCCTTCCCTGCCCCAGCCCAGTCCACTTAGAAAACTGGAGACAAATGTTTAGGGATAAATTTGACTTCCTCAGATTCCAAAGTCCTTAAGTGAACATGGGAACTGAAGAAAAGAAAATAGAATTACTGAGATCTTAGAAACATGGAGGTAACAAACGAAAAGGAAAGGTGGCTGAAGTCCGACGCTGGTTTGTTTCCTTCCAGGCTTTTTTTCTATACAGATTAAATCAGTCAAGGTCCTGGCAGGAACCAGATGGTTCACTCAATCTGGGTAATTTGAGGAGTAAATTGAGGAGAGTTTAAAGGACTGTTTCCAAGGTGTGGGCCAGGATTCATGAAATCAACAGGTGCTGACACACTATACCTGGCACCAGGAAGTAACAAGGAGAGGGAGCCAAGAGTCACCAGAACCTGGGAGAAAATGGTCTTGGGAAGGAGAGCAGTGACCTTAGCTGAAATGAAGCAGCTTGGCAGGGAGGACATGAGTACTCCGACTTCTCTCTCCTCCTTTCCTCTGGGCTCTTGCTGAGGCTTTCCATTGGCTGGCAGGTCCACCTCCTGTGGCAGAGAGCAGGTGGAGAAAGATGGAGCTGTGCTTCTGGAGGGGTAAAGAGAAGAGATCCTACACACATAGTATGGGTTTGTAAGTTGAATTTTACATATGCTGTTTCACAGCCTGACTTCCTTTGCAAATAAATACTATACTAGATGAAAAGGAAATTCCTAACTCTAAAGAGGCTCAGCCATCAGCCGGCCCACCTTGTCTCATGAGGAATGAGCGTTCCGGCAGCGGTTTGGGCTCATTAACGCTAACAAGTTGCAGCCTTTTTATTTAGCCGGCGTCCCAGCACCTTCATTCTCCTGCCTTCTAATGAGTAAGCCGCTTGGCCCTGCACACGGAAATGCAGAAGCAGGCCGTGGCAGTGCTGCGGCTGTCGGTGGAGAGTAAAGCTGTGCGCAGGAACAGGCTTCATTCTCAGAGAGCAAGGGGCATTCTAGCTCAGGGCTTCTCAGACACCAGGGTGCACTCAAACCACCGGGGCAGGCATCTGGTTAAAATGCAAAGTCAGGTTTAGTAGGTCTGGGAGGGACCGGAGATTCTGCCCTCTGACTGCACTTTGAGTAGCAAGTTCTAGAGAATCTTAGAGACTCATGTGCCCAAGCCCAAGGGGAGGGGCAGTTGGGGTTATGGCAGGCACCTGCCTCTAAGATACAAAACTTTTTCTCCCCAAACCCTGAAATTCTGTCTGTGCCTGAAATTCTACCATTAGTCACCTCTTCAAGGTTTATGTGGTAATTAAATTGAACCCGTTATTTTTTGGGGGTGGGGATGTAAACGCCTTGACTCCAGAGTAGTTTAATCCCACAGTAGAAAGCAAAATGCTAAAGAAAAGGGGCTTGAGCCATATGTGCTGATGGGATGGGGTGGGTAGGGTGGGATTGGGCAGGCTTCCTCACTGGAGCTCACCAAGGGCAGACTTTAGGTTTAGGGGAGGTGAGGGGCTAAAACCAGGTTCACCCATCCCACTGTTTTTCCTAGGGCCAGGTTCACAGGTATTCTCTGGAGGCCCTGGTCCCATAGGCCCCAGCTTCTTTTTTTTTTTTTTTTTTTTTTACTTTATTTTGCACATTTAATAGTTGAAAATATAAACAATTAAAAACTAAAAAGTAAACACAGGTGAATATATACATTTCTCAAATGTACTGTCTACATATAAATTTTTTTTTTGTATCAAACAATGTTACACAATATATTTGGTTCATAGTAACGCATTCATACAGTATTTATTCTTTTTTTGTCCATCTTCTTAATATTAGGGCTTCTTCTTTTTGAATACCTCTGAGCCTAGATCATTTTCTTTCTCTAGGACTTGGCCTTTTCTGCTTTCAGGAATAAGGGGAAAGACCCAAGATTTCTAACCTTTGCCCTCTAGAATTTGAGAGCCCAGCGAGGCTTGGGGTGGGGGCATGTTTATCTTGGTCTCCATTGTACTTCCAGGACCTAGAAAGTGCCTTGCACAAAGTAGGCACCGGGAAATGTTTGTTGAATGAACAAACAAACAAAAGGCCAAGGCTTGATGCTAATCTTTGAGGGGAAAGCAAACCATGATGGGTGATTGACTGACCTGATTGAATCCTAGCACTTGAAAATTGGGAGGGAAAAAACTTCTCTAAGTCTCTAAAATACTTGCATATGGAGCTCAAACTGAAGCCCAGAGAGGGGAAGAGGCTCCCCCTAAATCACACAGCATGTTTGTGGCAGAGCTGGAGAGACCTCGGGTCTCTGACTTCCAGTTCAAGGCTTTGTCTGCTTTGCCATTAATATATTCATTCATCCATTCATTCAACAGCTGCATTCTGAGCAATTGCTGTGTTTCCTAGGCAGAAAGGATCCAGAATAATCAAGAAGACAACATCTCTGCCCCCACAGAGCTTACATTCCAGGAGGAGCCAGAAATAAACACATAAAGTAGTGAATAATTTCAGAAAGGGAGAGTACCTATGAAGGAAATAAAACAGGCTGATGATGTGGGAAGAGACAGAAAATGTGGTTGTGTTGAAGCTTTAAACTTATGCTCAGAGATAAAGACAGAATCCATAACTTCCAGCGTCCGATTCCTCACTTGCCACATTCTGTTTTGTATCTTCCTCCTGACTCTTCCTCACCCTGCTTGGAAATCAAGTCAGGCTACTGTCATCCCAGCCATCCTCTGGCCACTCATGACCCTCTCCCCAGTCTCCTTGGCCACTCCATCCTCCAGTCTGGCAACCAGAGTCCAGGCCAAGGACTACTTCAGTCTCCAAGGTGCTGTCAGTATCAGGACTGGAAAAGATTGTAATATTCTAAGTCCAAACCCTTCATTTTCAGAGGATGAACCTGAGGCCCAGAGAGGGCAAGTAACTTGCCCAAGGTCACACAGTAGGTATTTGGCAGAATTTCCACCCTCTTGTTTCCTCCTGCCTCTTAGTTTACTCCCTGGGGTCTCACGGAAGGTTAACAGCCTCTTATCCTTTGTCCACTTCCTGCAGCCCCCAAGGAACCAGTAAGAAGGTGCTGTGTGTCGTCCCTCTGCCATCTTGCGGCTACTCCTAAGAACATGGCCTGCCCTGCTGCCTGGGAAAAGGTGCCACAGAATTCTCACCCTGATCTGGACTCCTGCCCCTGCACCCAAAGCTTCTGACAAAATAGCTTCACCCACACAGATACTCACTTCTAAGTAAGAAGCCAGGGCATAAGGTCAAGCCCACTCCTCACCAGAGCCAGACGGACCAGGGAAGTCCCTTCTCCCTTCAGCACTCAGTTTCCTCCTCTGTAAGATGAGGGTGATCATTTCCTCCCACCACCTCATGGAGCAGTTTCAAAGTGGGAACTGATCATGGAAGTGAAAAGTGCTGTGTGACCAGGTATGTTCACTCCCCATCGCACCCCTCCCCTTATTTAGCAGGCACCTTCCCACCTGGAAGCCATGCGGGTTCCCTGACATAACCATCTGCACACACAAAAGCTCATTGGCAGCATATTCTGTGCTGCTTTCATTTGGATGCATCCTTTCCATTGCTGGCTGGCTGGTCTATTTCAATGTCTGTCCATTGTATGGGGGAAGGATGGTATCTGGGTAATTGATGCAGTGCCCAGTGCAAGATTCTGTGGGGTAACTGGTATCTCCAGATGTGCCAGATGTTCATCTCCCACCCCCACCCCCACCCCCTGAGCTTATCCTATTGGTGTATCCTTCACCTGAGAGCTTTTTTGGCTGCTGGACCCCAGTTTGTTCCCCTGTGTGGCAGGCAACCCAAGCCTGGGACTTAATCCCCCAGGACCAGCCACCACCCCCTGACTAAGGGAGCTAGTGGATAAATGCCCCCACCTCTGGCAGGTGGGATTGCTCTGAGGTCCCAGCACCCAGCTCCACTGTGGGACGAAGCCCCACTTGCCCACGGCAGTCACTGGCATGACAAGGCTCTCTTCTGCTGCTTTCCTTCCTTGTCTCACTTCCCCACTCTCTTCCAGAATAAACTATTTGCACTCAAATCCTTGCCTCAGAGTTGGCTTTGAGGGGAGCCCAAACCAAGACCAGGATAGCCCGAAACGTCAAGTGCCCCCCCCACATGGCCTGTTTGCACTGCTTTTGTTCTTGGCGAGCTTCTCCCTGCTACCCTCCTGGAGGACCAGGGACAGAAGAATTTCTCCTCCAAAGACTTTGTGCCTTCCTACCTCTCTCTGGTCCTTTTATGCAAGCTACCATCTCTTCTCCACCACCACCACCACCACCAGTTGCATTATTTACATTAATGGATTATCACATTTTTATTGAGCATTTACTGCTAGCTGCCAGGAACATAGTTGGGAGTAAGACTGACGCTCAAATTTGCAATCTGGTGGTAAAGGCAAATACTAAATAAGTATGCACACAAATAAAAGTTACCATTCCCAGTGGTGATCAGGGCCAGAAAGGAAAAGAACAGGTTGCTGTAGGAAAGGACTAGTGGTTGGGGTGCATTTTTAGTGGAAGAGAGTCCAGGGTGCATCTCCTGAAGAAGAGCCACTTCAGCTGAGACCTGGAGGAAGAGAAGAAACTGAGCAAGAAAACACTAGGGAAAACGGCCCCAGGCAAAGAAACAGCCACACACAGGTTCTGAGGTGGGAAACTGCTTGGCATGTTTGAGAGCCTAAGAAGCCAGAGTGACTGAAATATGAGACAGAATAAAAGACCCGTCGGAGGAGAGTGGAGAACTAGACAATGGCGGCCAGGCCTCGAATGCCTCCTGAGGGCACCTGCATTGCGTTTCAAGCCCAGGAAGGGTTTTAGCAGGAAAGTGTTAGAATACCATTGCTTGAAAAAAAGTATGGATCTTATTTGGAACCTGATCCAAACAAACTAATTTTTTTTCCATAAATCAGTCATGCAAATGTGAATATTACCTGGATTTTTCATTATTTAAGGAATTCTTAAAATTTTTAAGAGTGATAATGGTAAGGTGGTTATGTTTTCAAAAAGGAGTTTTTTTCTTTTACAGATAGATACTGATATATAGAGAGATGATATAATGTCCGAGATTGTTTTAAAATAATCTCAAGTAGGGGGAGTGGGTAAGATAATAGATGAAATGGGATTGGCCATGTTTTAATAATTATTAAAGGTAGTGTGGCAGTTTGATATTATTTATGAGTTCCAAAAAAAGATTTTTGATTACGTTTGTAAACTGGTTTGTTCCTCTGGGTGTGATACCCTTTGATTGTATTAGACTCGGACGAGATGTCTTTGATTAAAATTATGTTAAGATTAGGGTGTGCAAGGTTGAGTCCCCACCCCCTTGGTGGGCCAATAAAACAGACTCTCACATGGAAGTAATAAAGAGAAGAAGAACACAGAGGAAGAGAAACAGCTCCATGGACACGGCAGAGGCCCCGGGAAGAGAGATGAGCCTGATAGTTTGCAGCTGATGAGAACAGAGCATCTGAGAAGTCCTGAGAGACATGCTTTATGCCAGCCTATAGCTGAGATGAGAAGGAGCTGGGACCACGGAGCCTGAAGAGGAAAAAGGAAGGCTGAACCCTCGCAGACATCGCCTACCATTTTGCTTCAACACGGGGCAAACAACTTTGGGTGAGAAAGTACCTCTTATGGTACCTTTAGTTGGACTCTTTAGGACCTTGTAACTGTAAGCTTCTATCCCAAATAAATATCCTTTATAAAAGCCAACAGAGTTCTAGTACTTTGCATCAGCACCCCTTTGGCTCACTAAAACAGATAGTAATGGGTTCATTGGTTTCTTTGTATTTTTCCTCTACCCTTATACATGTTTGAAAAATATTCATAATAAAAATGTTTAATGGAGCCATGAGAAGTGGATTGGAGATTGAATTGACCTACTCCAGTGTAAGGTGGGTGAGGGAAGGCCAAGTAGCTGAACCACCCAGGTTCCTGGCTTGGTCACCCTGTTAGATGGCGGTGCTGTTTGCTGAGAGGAAAAGACTGGGGAACAACAGTGGGGAAAGAAAGTCTATCCTTATCACAAGGTGAGGACATCTAGATCTTCAAATAACACCAAGCTGGCAAAAGCTGCAGTGCCCAGTGTCATGACGTAGCTTGGGGAACCAAGAATATCAGCGCCCTTACCTTGAAGCAGGAGCTGTGCAAGGTGCCTTTTGAGCATCACCCCAGTTAGTCTTCCTATAATAGATGCCCTTTGGGTAACAGTGGGGACAGGGTGGGAAGAGCAGGATATCCATGACTCTTTGCTCTCTCCTCCCATCTCTGCCTATCTAGAGCTTCCACCCAGGATTAGTGGCCACGTAACCCCAGCTTCTCAGGACAGGCCTAGTTTCATATTCTGGTCCCACTGTTAGACCACATGTCCCCATTTGGGGACTTCATAAAGTGTTCTGAGTATTTATCAATAACCTGGGCTTCTACTCTGACTGTTACAAAGCAACCCAGTGGACATCCTGGCCTGCACAAATCTTCCAATCCTCACGGACCTTTATTCCAGGAAAGAGTTGGTATCAGCCCCAAGGCAGCAGACAGAGCCTGGGGTGATCAACAGCCCAGGTCAGCGTGGACCGGCTTCATGGCACCAAGCGGAACATGTCCTGTCTCTGGACCTCAGCTCTCGCATCAGAGCAGGGGTTCGACAGAGCTCTAAAGTCACATCTGTCCTAGGATCTGAGCATCTGTTGAGGCTCAGCTTGGAGAGGCTCCCAGGTTTGTCTTTGAGGGCAATGAAGAAAGCCTGGGGTTTAGTTGCACAGTGGACGGTCAGGTTCTCTGTAACACACCCTCCCCCACCCCTCCTGCCAATCCTAAATAATGTGTCTCCTTCTCCTGTCAGAGAGAAAGCCTGGTAAGGTAAAAAGAGACTCGTAATTCTTTGTAGTTCTCCTTGAGGCTTTGCAGCTTGGATTTCCTGTGAAATTACCTACAGAGAGCAGGAGAGATTAGAAATGCAGGGGATTTTCTGGGTGTCAGGGTGGCTGACATATGAGCAGGGAGACTGAGGAGGCTGCAGTCCACAGGAAAAGGGAGAGTTCAGCACCCATGTACCGAGGGCCTATTAGGTACCTCGCGCTGTACCCCCCTTGCTGAGAAAAAGGATTTTAAACATGAAAACATCATTCATGCCCTTAAGGTCTTTATAATTTACTTCAAGAGAATGGAAAATAACTGGTTCCCGATTTTTTTTTTTTTTTTCAAATATATGATGGTTCTTTCACTCACCATCAAAAATTCCTGTAACCTAAGGAACCCACACTCCTGGAAGAGATGGAGAGGGACAGAATGACCAGGGATCACGCATCCCAAGGCACTGTCCATGAGATGGTGGGAACCACCTCATATTTACAGGAAGGGACATTGAGGCAGGAATGGGAAGTGATTTGCTCAGAGTCACACAGTTCACTTCTCTGAGCAGGTCCCAGAAAAGTTCCCCACCCAGTCTCTGCAAACCCCCCCACTCCCCGCATACAGAAGACACCACCGTTGGTGGTGGTGGTGGTGGTGGGGGTTGGGGTTGATAGCTGGTTTTTTCAGCTATAAAATGTCTCAGAGGAATGCAAATCAAAACTACAATGAGATATCATCTCACACCTCATAGAATGGCCATTATTTAAAAAGCAGAAAACAATAAGTGCTGGAGAGGATGTGGAGAAATAGTAACACTCTTTCACTGTTGGTGGGAACGTAGAATGGTGCAGCCTCTGTGGGAGACAGTTTGGCGGTTCTTCAGGAAGTTAATTGCCGCATTATCTGGCAATCCCTCTACTAGGAATACATCCAGAAGAACCGAAAACAGTGACGTGAACAGACATTTGCACACCAATGTTCATAGCAGTGAACAATTGTCAAAAGATGGAAACAATCCAAGTGTCCATCAGCCAATGAAGGGATAAACAAAATGTGTATACATACGATGGAATACTATGCTGCTGTAAGAAGAAATGAAATTGAGCCACATATGATAACATGGATGAACCCTGAAGACATTATACTGAGTGAAATAAGCCAGAAACAGAAGGATGAATGCTGTATGGTCTCACTAATAGGAACTACATACAAAGAATAAACATATGGAGTTAAAACCTAGAGTATAGGTTACTAGGAGATAGAATGAGGACTGAGAAGGGCACTGATGCTTAATGTATGTAGAATTTTTAATTAACTTGACTGTAAAAGTTCAGAAATGGATAGAGATGATGTAACACATTATAGTGAGTATAACTAACACAGTTGATTTATCAGTGGAATTGTGACTGAAAAGGACAGTCTAGGGATGTAAATATCAACTGAAAGAAAACTAGAAAATAATCTAGGGACTGAAAAACAGTGAACATGGAGGTGGATGAGGATTGTGGGTAATAGTACAAATACAAGAATGTCCTTCTATGAACTAGAACAAATGTACATCATTATCTCAAAGTGGTAAGAATATGGACATATATGGGAAAAATAAAATTAATGTAACTTATGGGCTATAGTTAACAGCAATATTGTAATATTCTTGCATCAATGTCAAAGAACATACTGTGTTAATAATAGGGGGGATATGGAAAAATATACCAAATGTAATCTATGGATCATAGTTAGTAATAATATTTTGATGATGTACTTTCATAATCTGTAACAAATGTCCCAAAATAATGTAAGGTGTTGGTGGAGGGGTGTTGTATGGGAATTCTGTACTTAAGCATGATTGTTTTGTAAGTTCACAACTTCTCTAATTAAATATATATATAATAAAATTTTAAAAAATTTAAACAAGTTCTCAGAGACTATTTTTTCAGGGTTACAGCTACCCTGCTTTGTAAACCGTGGAATATTATATATTTGTAACCCATATATTTAGAAAAAGACAAAATAAGTCCTCATCATTGATATGCATCACTGATATTTAAATTATGCATAGTAACAATAATGGCAGGATTAAGCCCATAGAATGTCAGCCCCTGCAGGCTTCCTTATCTGCTGTTGGCATCCCCTGTTCCCTAACCGTGCTAAGTGGTATTAATCTCATCACAGATGATGAGCACATTTAATTTCAGAATGCTTCCAAAGAAGATAGTTCCTTCAGAGGTAATTCCCATGCCCGTACTCCAGTCACTCCAATGCTTGACAGTTCAAGGTCCAGGCCTGTGGGACCTGTGGTGGGAGATTCAGACCATCACTCTGACTCTCTCGGAAAACCCAGAGCTCTAGAGACCAAGGAGTGACAGAAGCTGCTATATCTAGAGCTGGGGCTCTGTCATGCCCATCGCCCTCTTACCAAACTGGTCCTGTTCTTCACAGCTTGGAGAAGAAAAGGGATGAGGAGAAACGAGGGAAGTTGGCATCCTCTGTGGCCCCAGATGAATAATTTGTTCTAGTTTTTACCTACAGAGAATCTCAGGAGGACCCAGAAAGTTCCAGACCTCCCACGTGTAAAGCCCAGGCTGACCATCAACAGTCAATACTACTGCACTCAGCAACTAGCAAATATCATAACCTTGGCCTCTTCATCATCCTCTGCCTGAATAACCTTTTCCCCAGGACGGTACAACAGGTGTATCTATCACCTCAAACATTCTGGTACATGGTTCATTCCTCTTCTAGGGATGGGGTTTTCTCCCATATTAACACTAAAATACTCAAAGGAAGTGAGTTATCCATTGGGCCAGAGGTACCAGGTCACCTAGTGACAGAGCAAGGCTCTTCTCAGGAAGGCAGCAGACTGCAGTGAGCCACCTCAGAGGATTAGTGAAGGGCTGGGGTGGGGTTGAGGGGTGGTACCCAGGGGCCAGCATACAGAGGGCAGACCCTCCCTCCACCCCAGGCCCACTGATCCTGACTGAAAGGTGATCCTAACCTGGTCTTTTGAATTCACAACACCAAGTCTCAGAGGCAACATAAAAAAATACTTTTATTAAGTGCTTGGGAGAAGTCTGGTTGACTACCAGTTTCCTTTAAAACAAAACTTCCAAGGTCTAAAGTTTACAGCCAAGGCTAAGGGGCTCCTTCCACTTTTAAAATGCTTGTGTCTATGGTGACAGTAAATGGAAGAAAATTTTGGGTCACAGCTGAAATTTGGGACAAGGAAACTTGAGGCAGTGATGGAAGCAAAGGTATTGGATCAGATGGGGGAGTCTTTGCCATATGAGAAAATTAGGTAAAGAGGACTACTCTGTCTTCAATTACAAAAACAATTATAGAAGGAGTTTTAAAATGTGCCTGAATTTCTGCAGGGTTTTCCTCTCTCTCCTAGCACACAGCAGCATTATTGAGGGCTGGCCTTGTTCTTATAACAAAGAAAAACAGAAGGCATTAGAAAGTGGGTACAGAACAAAATACAGAATAACATTCTAACATCCCTGGAGAACTCAAATCACCATTCTTATCCTCACAAAAGCTCAAATGAACACTCTTTACCTTTACAGAGAAGAAAACTGAAGTTAAAGGTTTTTCCAGATTTTTCAGATTTGCGCCAGGCTTAAGTGGCAAAATTGTGACTTAAACACTGGTGCTCTAACCTCCTATCTGGAAGACCAAGGATGGGACATAAAAACAAAGAAGCAGCCTGTGTAATGGTTTGCAAGACTGATTTCTTAGCAGGGTGAGCCCAGTGGTAACCTCCAGAGCCAATGTGGTCTTCAGTGGTTCTGAAATGACTTGTCAGGAAGCCAACTGAGATCCACTATCCTCTTGTAGAAGGAAGTGAGGAGCAGGAACCAAAGAAGTGTTCCATCAGAAACAAGGAAGAGCCCACTGGGAATAGTTGGGGACCACATCCAGCACCCTCCTGCAAGCTAGTCCCCAGCCCACCATCCTCACCCAGGGAGAAGGAGGTGCTCTGGGAGCCACACACCTGGCAAGTCCAGGGACACTTGGGTGCCACTGACTGGGACTGGGTCTCAGGTGTGCTCTTCCTGCCTCCTTACCAGCTGACTCCAAGGAAAGTGGATGGGAGTAAAGGAAAAAGGGTTAGAGAAAGGCTATCTCTTCAGTCCTTAGTCTACATCCCAGGAGGGGAGAGCAAACTCTCCTATCCTCTCCCTCATTACCCTTGGATTTACTTGACCAGCCCCCTCCAGACCCACATAAGTCAAGCCTCCTCCTATCAGAGGTTGAGATTTGTGTCTCACCCATGGGGGTGGAGAGGGTAAGATGATAAGTCCTGGCCTAGAAGAAAAGTTCTAGAAAGTGACAAAATAGCTTTCTTTGGGTGGGAGGTCCTCTTCTTTGGATCTAAGATTTATGGACAAAGCAAGACCCTCCACGTGGAGGCTCAAATGCAATGAGAACTTTTGGATCCTGGGCTTTCCAGAAAATTCTATGACCCAACCTCTATAGAGGGAAGATGAAACCAAGGTTCTGGGGGCTTCTAGAAAATTTCAAGATCCTTAGAGAGGCCACAATCTGGCCCTTCAAGAGAGTAGGCCAGAGGAGAGAGGGAAAGACAGGAGGGATTGTGAAAACTGAGACTTCTAGAAAGTTCCATGGTCTTAGATGGATCTCAATGCAACCTCTGTGAGGGAAAGGCTGGGGCCCAGAAGATGAGACTTGTACCTTTCAGAAAGTGCCAAGGTCTGGGGACTGGCCCTTGACCCAGTGGGGTGGGGGAAGGTGGGAAATGTTTAATTATCATTATTATCCCTATTTTCCACCTGACAAAACCATGGCCAGAAAGACTAAGTCATTGTTATTTTCAATGTCATTCAAATGGTGATCTCTCAGTGCCTCCTTAGATATCTGCCCCCTCAACATATACTATTGAGAAGCTCCCCTTCAAATTTTTCCTCATGTTTCTTGTAATGAACCTGGAGGGAAAGGGGTAGGGGACTTGAATCACAAACAGAAACACAGGCAGGACTCTTTAGCTAGTGACCTCTTTTCTCCAGTACCTAAAGTTCTTGTTATTGATGGTCCAGTACCCCTTAACCATCTTGCCATTTGACCTTTTACTTAGCACTCATTCAAATCCACTCTCTTACCCTTAACCTTGGAAGTGTTTATCAGAGAGATGCACTGGTTCCTATGGCAGAAAGCACAGCAGAGGGGTCATGGATGTGTCTATTGTTGCTGAGTAGAAATGACTGAGCAAAAAGTCAAAGGGGAGGTACTAGGGATTAATTACATTACGTAATGTCGTCCTTTAATTACTGAAAAATCTGGTACATCAATATGCATCTCTTAAATTCGTGTAAAATGCCCTATAGGCTCAGATTGCTGGAGCTAAATTTTTCTGTGCACTTCAGCTCTTCTGGGACTCTAGAGGCATAAAATCTAATGCTTTAAACAATGACACAATCTTACAATTGACTGCATCTACCACTTCTCTTTTAAAAACATGGAGATTTTTAGGACATCTGTTTTCTGTATAAGACCTACTTGATATATGGGTTCTCACTTCCTTTTTCTGGATTGTTCACACCTTCAATTGGGAAGCCTTGTAATCTCTAAGAATCAGTTAATGGTTGTTTTATAGTCATTTTCAAAGTTCATTTATGGTCTATTTTCTGAATTTACAAAGTTTGTTTTTATTAAAGTTCTCAGAGATGGCATGAACTCTTTCTGTGACTAAAAGCATCCTACTCAAATAAGCCACTGGATAATTCCCATTCATGTATGTGAAAAAGCACTGCTAATAAACCTGTCTGGCTTTCCTTTCTGAGTCAAATCAAAGAATGGTCTGACAGTAGCAAAACAAAGAGCATGTCTACCATACCATGCTAATCTCAGGTACGCTCGCCCCTGGTTAATAAAATGTGCCTTTTCTTTTATTGTCAGCTTGTGTCCTGTTTGTAATAATGCATCCATTTCCTTTGTATCTCAAATATTTAACTTCAGCTCTTCCAAGATAATAATCCAATGAGTTTTGGAACTTGTGGGCTAATAATCAAAATGGTCTAAGCATTCCTTAAAGCTGTGGTCTAAAGTTGCTGTGCCATCAATACAGGGAATATAAAAATATCATAGATTCAGCTAATGACTGAAGGATAATGAAGGATTTTTCAGGTCAGACAGTGTTCAAGCATCTTAAAGCATTGTTTAAGATGAGGAATTTGAGGCATAGGTTATAATTTACATGGTGATACTTTTAAGCTCCATAAAAGCACAAATGCATTCATCAAATTCTTATACCTAGATATGGGGCAGTTAAATGGCCCATAGACACATTGTGGTTAAGAAAACAGCATATATAGAAATTGTGTGAAGACATAAATGCCTTTCAATCAGGAAAAGAGGCTTAGTGCCAGTCTTTTAACAGAAAGAATTTAATATAAGGGATTGGTTAAACAGACTATGGAGTACTAGAAAGGCAAAGGGGGGAGGCTGAGGTAACATCTTTAGGGCTGAGGGAATAAAGGAGGGATTTGGGGGTTATTGGAAGCTTGGGGCAGTCCTGAGGGAGGATTGCTGCTTGGCTGATGCTGGAGACCAGGTTGGGGACCCTGAAGAGATAGGCCTCAGACATCTGAAGAGGGGAGCCTGGCTGGCTGGGAGTGTGGAAAGAAACTGGAGTCAACTGCCACCTGCTGGAGTGAACAACAGTCGCTGTAGTGACAGATTAGGAACGAGATTCCAAAACAGAAAGCAACAAGCCCCGTGTCCTGACCCAGCCTTCCAGACTTCCTCTAGTGTCCCCTAGTGACAGAACCTAAAAAGGGGCCAGCCGGCAAAGGAGAAATGTGGTTTGTAAGGTCCCAGCACAACAGAATATAGGAAGGTGGGTCTGGAGGTGAGACACAATAGCTTAATTACCAAGAAAGATGTGCACATCTCCACTCAAAGGGAGAGAGAGAGTGCAGCAGTAAGTTAGGGTACGGTATTCTTATCATCACTTTACTTAAATTTTGAATGATGTGAGGGTTTTTCTTAAACCAAGGGGTTAAATTTGTTTTGCCCATAATATTTAAATGTTCCTTCAGTCAGATACCAAAAGTTTTGATACACATCTATGCTAGAAACTCTCTGAGCCCTAAATCCACATAATCGTTCTGGGTATAGAGAAAGAATGATCAGACTTGGTTCATTCTAATATTCTACACAAAGCCTTCCCCTGCTTTATGGATAGCTCATTATACATTTGGAAATGACAACCAGCAAGGCCCAGGTGCTGACAGGAGGTTAAATTGCTCTTTAGAATAATCTTTTCTGCCACCACCCAGTACTTTACCACTTACCTAAAAGGAGAAAAAATAATCGGTTCTTTTGTTTCCAGTATCTACAATGTGCATTTTCAGGTTAGTTTTGGCGTGCAGCTGTGAAATCTTTCAGCGCTAACATAATTCTCTTCCTGTCCAATTGTGTAGTGTTCTTTGAGCAATGTAATTGTTCCCCACTGCAATTCTTACAGCCATGTGTCAGCCTGCCAATCACTTCCTCTCCCTCTGGTTGACTGTTCCCTGCTGGGTTAACACCCGGAGTGAATCTTTCCAGTTATTGGAAGATGTCAGTATATTTACATGCACAACTTCCCTAGGGAAGTCCTCTGCAAGCCAAGAGATCTTGGTCAGTATGGCCCCGATTCTGTGGAGATAAGACTGGGTCAGCTTTTAAATGTTCTTTGAGGCCAGTAATTGCCTAAGTACTTATGTGAGTATATAGTGTCACTTTATCTTAACTGGGCTTTGTCATATCTGTTCCATCCAGTAGAGTATACATATCACTCAAAATCACTTCTGGAAACGAGAAACTTTGTCTTTTGGTTCCCCCAGGGCACTTGAAGACATTATTTATTGCATTGTTGATGGCCAGCACAAATTTTTCTTTTTCTATTATACGCCTTGTTTCTAAGATTTCTGGGTATACCTGTAATCTGAGTATAACAAATATTTTCTTCTCTAAAAAGAGGGTTTCTTACTTTATTCAATATTTGATTGGAATTGTGAAACCTGCCAAATCTTCCGAGTAGAATTTTAGCATAACACGTTTCTTTTTCTTTGTTTCAACATGCTATTCTGTTTTCTTCTGATAGTGCCTTCAGAATTAGTGGGATCTTCCCTGTCTGCTTTGGCTAGATATAGGGACAAAGATTGTTAGATAAACTCCTTGAAGAATACTCCTGGTTGATGCCTGGGGTCCATTCCTTTTGGCTCTGGCCTCTATGTGCGGCACCCTGGAAGCTGGCACGGCATCAGATTTGTCTTCACTGGTATGTACCCATTTAGATGATCACTGCTGTTGCTAAGGAGCAAAGCCCAGAAGCAAATTACAGGACTCCTGGCATTTTCACCCAATCCAATAAGCTTGTTTCCCACTCTCCCTGGATTCACAGTCTTGTATTTCAATTCTCCACTAGCATCCCATTCCATAACAAGCAGCGTTACCATGTTGCCATGGGATACCTCTCTTGATGCTGATGCAGAGGTTTTTAGCTCTCAAAGAGAACTACCCCTGGGCCTGCTCCCTCTTTATATATGTGCCCTGTAATTTCTCCTAATTATGTTACTTTAGTTACTTGACTTTTTAGTACTCCAGTGGTGTCTCACCAGACAATTCCATAAACTTGCACATTTATCAGCAGTTCTATCTTAGAATATCATAACGCTGAATGTGTCTGTGATTTCAAAGTTAACTTATAGTGAGAGTGACAAAGTAATTTAATGTCCCAATCAGACACTTTTTTTTGAGTAAAGGAGGTTAAAAATAATTAAAATTCTATAATTTCTTGAAACATATTAACTAATATTAATTTTTATTAGATTGGTGGGTCTACAAAATGGTTTTATTTTAACTTTTAAAAAATAACACTTTTCTAAAAATTAAAATCAATTTACACAAAAACAGAATGAAAGCTTTATATTGACATTTGAACATTTAAAAATAACAAGGAGAATGGTTATCCTTGGTATCTATCCACAAGTGTTAGTTTCTTATCCATTATCGGTGACTGGTATTTTACCGAAGAAGCTTTATTTATTTCAAGATGGTATTGTTTCTAATATTGAGCCTGAAAACCAAAGTTGAATTTTATGATTAATAAACTTGAAACTGACAGGTCAATTGACTCCTCTGTTGGTCATAGTAGCACTAACTGTGAAAATAAATTCTACAGGTACTGAGGTACTGAGTAAGTTCAGAGCACATCTGCCAAAAGGAGGATATTCTAAATTTTATTTTCTTAAATTAAAATGCATAAATATCTCAACCCAAATATTTTTACATGTACTTTATTTTCATCTCTATTGCACACTTTTCTTCAACAGATATATTTTCCAAGACAAAATAGGTTTAAAAAATTATCTTTGATATTTTTTACTGTTTCATTAAATGCTTCAAAACTGTAAGTTGTTTCAATTTTAATGCTTTCTGATAAAGGATATAAACACATTCAATTAAAAATAGGAGTTTCATCAAGTGATTCTTCCCACAAGTCAAGATTTCCAAAGGGTAATTAATTATAGAACTTTAAAAATAAATATTAAAAAAATAAATAAATATTAGAAAGGAAGAAATACAGCTGCCCTATTTGCAGATGACATGATTTTCTATGTAGAAAACCCTAAGGAATCTATACACACATACACAAATCCTAGAACTAATAAGTGAGTCCAACAAGGTTGTAGAATAGCAAGATGAAGAAACAAAAATCAATATTAAATCAAAATTAAAAAGCAATATCACTTATAATCATTCTAAAGAAAATGAAATAATTAAGCATAAATCTAACAAAACATGAATAGGATCTGTATGCTGAAAAATACAAAATGCTGATGACAGAAATCCAAGAAGACCTGAGTAAATGGAGAGACATACCATGTTCATGGACTAGGAGATTCAACATAGTAAAGATGTTAATTCTCCCCAAATTGATCTCTAGGTTTTTGTATTAGTCAGCCAAGGGGGTCCTGATGCAAAATACCAGAAATCTGTTGGCTTTTATAACAGGTATTTATTTGGGATAGAAGCCCACAGTTACCAGGCCATATAGCATAAGTTACTTCCCTCACCAAAGTCTGTTGCCATGTATTGGAGCAAGATGGCTGCCGACGTATGCAAGGGTTCAGGCTTCCTGGGTTCCTCTCTTCTCAGGGCCTGTTTCTCTCTAGGCTCAGCTCCTCTGCTTGCTCCACAAGGCCAGCTGTACACTATAAGATAAATGGCTCTTCCCAGGGCCTCTGCTGTGTCCAATTGAGCCTTCTCTCACATACCTGCTTCTCTATATGCTTACCTCCCAGGTTCCAGGATCAAAACTCCAAACTCCCCTCTCTGCAGTGTAGTTTCTCTGTGAGTACCCATCCACCAAGGGGACGGGGACTCAAAGTCCTACTGTCATGGCCCAATCAAAGCCTCAGTTATTATTTAATCGAGTAAAAGTGTAACCTCTGAATCCAATATAATCTAATATGCCTGGAGGAACAAACCAGTTTACAAACATAATCCAATATCTATTTTTGGAATTCATAAACAATCTCAAACTGCTACAGTTTCACTTAATTCCTATAAAATTCCAAGCAAGGTGTTTCAAAGACACAGGCAAGGTTATTCTAAAATTTAAATGAAAAGGCAAAGAACTTTGAATAGCAAAATGTGGGAAGAATCACTCTACCTGATATTAAAGCTTGTTATATAATTACAGCAATCAAGGAAGTGTAGAACTGACAATGACATATAGACACATAGACCAATGGACCAGAATTGAAAACTCAGAATTTTTGATGAATGTGCAACAGCAATTCCATGGAGAAAGGATAGACTTTTCTATAAATGGTGCTGGAAGAATTGGACATCCATAGGCAAAAAATGAACTTTGACTTAAACTTCATATCTTAGACAAAAATTAACTCAAAATGTATAACAGATATAGTGTAAAAATGTAAAACTACAAAACTTTTTTGAAAAAACACATGAATTTTTTCATGTGTTTTTTTCCATGTGTTTTGCCAGGGCTAGGCAAAGAGTTCTTAGACTTGGCACCAAAAGCATGATCCACAAAAAGGAAAAATTGATGAACTGGACTTCAATAAAATTAAAAACATTTGCTTTGCCAAAAAAGGGTGAAAAACAAGCTATAGCCTGAGAGAAAATAATTGCAAGCCACATATTGAGTAAAGTTCTTGTATTGATAATATAATTTTTAAAACTCGTAATGCTCAATAGTAAAAAAAAAAAAAAAAAAAAAAAAAATCAGATCAATTAGAAAATGAGCAAAACATATGAACAGACATTTCACCAAAGAGGATATACAGATGGCATAAAAAGCACATGAAAAGATGTTCACTACCATTAGCCATTATATATATGCAAATTAAAACCACAATGAGATATCACTACACATCTATCAGAATGACTAAAATAAAAAAATAATGACATTCACCACATGCTGACAAGAATGCAGAGAAACTGGATCACTCATACATGCCTGGAGAGAATGTAAAATCATGCTGGTGAGAATGTAAAATGGTACAGCCTCTCTGAAAATTAGTTTGGCAATTGCTTTTAAACCTAAACATGCACTTACCGTATGACTCAGCAATTATACTCTTAGGGAATTTATCCCAGAGAATGAAAACTAGGTTCACACAAAAATCTGTTCACAAATGTTCATAACAGCTTCATTCATATTCTCGAAACACTGGAAACAACCCAGATGTCCTTCAAGGGGTGAAAGGTTAAACAAACTATAAGGTACATCTCTATCATGGAACACTACTCAGTAATAACAAAGAATAAACTATTGATCCACACGACAAGTTGAATGGGTGTCAAGGGAAGTATACTGAGTAATAAAAGCCCGTCTGGAAAGGTTACATGCTACATAATTCCTTTTATGTAGCATTCTAGAAATGACAAAATTATGGTGCTTGCCAGGGGCTAGGAATGGGGGTAAGGCTATAAAGAGGTAGCACAAGGGAGCCTTGTGGTGCTTAAATAGTTCTGTATCTTGAGCATGGCTATAGTTACACAAAGCAACACATGTGATAAACTTGCACCAAACAGCACACACACAGGAGGGCTTATAAAACTGGTAAAATCTGAAAAAGCTCTGTGGATTGGACCAATGTCAATTTCCTGGTTTTATTGTACTCTAGTTATGTCAGGAGCTGTTGTTGAGGGTGAAAGAAGCACAAAACATCTCTGTATGTGTTTTTGCAACTTCCTGAGAATCTATAATTATTTCAAAATATAAAGTTTTTAAAAAGTTATATCTTGTGCACTGTTGTGATTTCCTTCCCACCAACAATGTATGCTGGTCCAGCTTCTCTGCATTCTCGCCAGCATTTAACATTGTCACTATGTTTTATTCTAGCCATTCTGACAGGTTGAGTTCCTGGTTTTGTAGGGATACATTTCAATGCCTTCCTATTTACAAGCTTTATTTTATATCTTTTAATTTACTTATTTATTTTTTTGGAGGTACCAAGCCTGGGGATTGAACCTGGCATCTCGTATGTGGGAAGCCAGCGCTCAACCACTGAGCTACATTGGCTCCCTACAACTTTTATTTTAAATCATTGCTTTTTTCTTTAAAAGCTAGAGCATTTTGCCATTCTATTGAATCCTTTGATTTCTTCACTAATGTTGAAAATAACCAAAGTTTAGAGAGTTGATTACAAAAATTCTGTACTATCATAGGGCACTTAGGTTGACCCATGAAGTAGTCCTTCAAAGGTTCAAACATTTTTAAATCCAGTTGACAGGGCAGCAAAGAGTAAGGATGTATTGCCGTGCTGAAATGTTTTATTGTATTCAACATAACAGATTTTTTATCTTGTTAGCTCTAGTTGAGGGACAATAAATTGTGAATTCTGAAAAATCACAGTGAGTTTCTGTGTCCATTGGTAGACTATCACACCTTTTTTGGATCCCTGTAATGCCCACATCTTGAGGCTTGCTGGAGGCACATCAAGGCTTGCGGCTGGGTCCCCCGAAACCAATGATTGCTTCTGGAATCCAAGTCAGATACCAAAGGCCACTGGGAAGACCTCAGAATTTGTGTTAAGAAACAGATTTAACATTATCAGACAGAACTTTCCCCAAAGACCAGCCTTCAGAAAACCTCAGAGAGTTCAACTGAAGAAGCATGTTGACTTGATGAAAGATCCTTAATTTTCATTTGTTTACAACACAATTAAGTTCTGCCTACCATGAGAAGAGGAATGCCTAGCATCTGTCTTCACCTCCATAGATTGTTGGTAAAATTGGTTTGGAACAATATTCCCTGCCTGGTTTACTGGATATGGCAGTCTTGGTCACTTTCCGCCGGTCACATTAGTGATGCATTCATGAGACTGATGCAAAGTACATTATTTCAACTAAGATGGTTAAACTTGCCACAGCAACTACCCCTGCTCAGGTAACAAAACTTATGTAAAAGGACTTTTCATTCCCATTCCTCTGGTTGAAACTGACAGGACAATTGTTCCCAGTGAAAGCATTAAGGACTCTTCCTGCATAAGAATTCAGAAGAGTTTTAAGGTATTTGTCAACAGAGGTCCACTTGATGAAGCTGATCTCTAGTAACTAGAAATGTCACAGGCCCCGATACTAGTAAAGTGGAGGTGGAAGACCTATGCTTATTATATTGAAGATGAACATAACAGTATCAGCTAGTCATCTGGAATCTGAGATAAAACCACATTCTAAAAACACCCAACTACCAGAGAATGGAGCGGATGTGACACTATTGGAGTAGGCTTTTCTTATAGGAAAAAGACCACGTTACAGTAAGCAGGTAAAAACGTCAGGTTGATCCACCTGTGATGCTAAGGAAACCCCTCCTATCAAAACTCAAAAGAACAAGGTACTTCAATGATGCAATGAAGAACCCTATTCAAATAACCAATTTTTAAGTCTCCAACACCTCAAGGATGAAGAACTGGCTCGTGTCATACTGAAGCCAAGGTCCTGGAATACCTTTAGCTAGAATAGTTTGTTCTGTGTCAACAATATCATAATTCAATTTCATACTTAGTCTGTCTTCCATGAATAAATACTTTTCTGGCCTTCTTACTTTAGTCCAGGGTTAGTTAGTGCTTGGACTCTGCATCTCCACCAGGATACAGTCCAGTTGGAGACACATCATCACCCTCTGAAGCAGCAGCAGGCTCTAATGTCGATCTTAAATCTGCCCTTGAGCCACCCAGCCCCACATACTTAGATGGTTTAAGATGGCCCCAACGAGCACTAATGAAGAATCTGACATTTTCCAAAAGTGGCAGATTTAACTGGGTTTGATTCAACTGCGCTCTTTCCATACCTGGAAGACTCCCTTTGGTTTAAGATCTTCAGAGTTATAGTGATTCTTACAGTCACACTGGGAAGACACTATTTTGATAAGAAAAAGAGAGTGTATTTTTCCAGCCTACCTTTTCCTGACCTTCGTGAGTCAGATACTTCCATTCACGTCACCCTGGACACCTGCTTTGCCGGTCCCAGTTCCCTTGGTTGGATTCCTGTTCTTAGCTCTCAGCCTGTTTGTGGCTTCACGTTTCCTTTCAGAAATGTTTTCTTCCATGGGAGCTAGAGTCTGCAAGGCCTTTGCTTTCTGTTAGGTAGTCCTTTCTTTTCTTTTGCTTCTTTGTGCCCTAGAATCTAGGAATGTCTCTTTCTTTCCCCTAAGATAACCTCTCATGCTTTAGGGAGATCTCTCTAAGAGTTACTCTATCTTAACGTAGTTTTTGAAATTTTAGAGCTCCAGCCAGAACCCCTTTTCACCCTAGTGTTTACCTTCCCAGCAGTAATAAAAGGGAGTAACTCCATTGCACAAGCACCTTAGTTATAAAGCCTTGCACTAAACTAGCACAGCCCTCTTCTATTAAAATGTCCGTGTGGATGCTTAGGCATTGGGCAAGTATGTGCTGGTTTCTAGTGCTATTGTCACAGCATTCGAGTTCAGCCTGGATGGCCTGCCACTCACCCATCCCGTCCACATCCACATCCAGCCGAACATAGACTTCTATAGCCACACATTTAGAGAACAGCAACCTTTTCTAACCTGTCTCTAGTCTGCCCGTAAGGGTCTAGGTAACTCAAGCCTGCATGTGTGTGTGTGTGCACGTGGTGGGTGTTAAAAGCTCTCTCATCTCTAGCCTATCTCTAGTGACCCTTCCCTCTCCCTCCTAAACCCAGTATGAAAAGGTTCCCAGGGACTCTAATGGGCCAGACTCTGTTTTTTTCTAGTTCATTTTTAAAAAACAAACAAATCTGAAATGCCAAGGATTTCCTATGTGGCTAAGTAGGGCATGGGCAGGAGGTCTGACATAGCCAGCCAGTTTAGGTGGGGGAATGGGGATGGTGGAGACCCTCCAAAACTGTAAGGGCAAAAGGATGCCTCCTACAAGCCCTGTGAGAGCTGGTTCTCCATTCGCTGAACCACATTCATCACTTCCAACACTTTTGCTGGGTCTCTACTGACTTTTTTCTATTTAGGAGAAAAAAAATCTCAATAATGAAAGCTGCCGAACAACACAGGGTTATGATGGTGACCCTAATGAGAAAGGAAGGTGTTATCATAGTATCAGCCACAAGTAATGTTCTAGCTTTGGGGGAAATATTAGTAAATTGCATTCTCTGAAATGGATGTTTTTACTCATCTATGAATTATAATCTGGGATTTCCTTTTACAATAATCCAGTAAGGGATAGTAGAAACAAGATTGGATATGGGTTGATAATTCTTTATAGTGGATGATTGATACACAGGAATTCATTATGCTATTCTTTGTACTTTGTGTGTGTTGAAAGTTTCCATAATAAAACATCTGAAGTCTCCAAAGGAAATTACCACCTAAATATCTAGCTAGAAATGTTTTGTAAGTGGGTTCGTGATAATATAGGTACTGCCAAAATCTCAGGCAGGGCCTAAGCCTCCTTCACAGAGGAAGGGTATTGATTTAACATGCAGCTTTTGAAAGACATGCTGTAATCGTGTTGACTATTGCCTGTCAGTGCCAAAGGGATATAGTAAGAACAGACATTTGGAGAAATTGATTTAAAAAATATTAAAGTACTGCTACATATACATACTTTTGAGTTAGGAGTGTACTTGCTTGTATATGCAAAGAATGTTTCTGGTAGGATTCTGTAAAAATTTGATACTTGCTTCCAGAACGGGGACCCAGGTCTAGAGGAAAGGGATGGAAGAGGCTACACTAAAAAATAAAATTTAAGTGATTAAATCAACAAATAAAATGATATGGTCACTGGAGGGTTAGGTTTGTTACTACCCTTGATATTGTCCCAGGTGAAGGTAACCTGGCCAGTCAACCTAAAATCAGATTAATTAAAGATTGCATATCTAACCCCATTGTTTAGCAGTTGAATAACAGATTGTTTGACAGACTAAACTTGATGAGTCAGTACATTAGGGCAGAGCTAAGACAACACCATTTAAATTATTTAACTCTATCCTTGGGAGCACCATGGAGACCACAGCTTTGCTCATGTCTTTAAAATGCTGCAGGAGTATGTCCACAGCATATGGGAAAGTGCAATCTTCTCAAAGGTCAACTACACCACACAATCAATCTTCTTGGAAAAATGACATGAATTTTGTAGAAGGTGCACAAGCTGTACTGATTGAATGGGAACACAGGTGTCCTTGCAGGGAGGGGCAGTGTGAGCATCACAACTTAGGTGATGTCACTTCTGAAATGGAAATATTATTGCATTTGCTTCTAGACTAGCCATTTCTGCTATTCTTATACCTGAAAATGTGGACTCATCTGCAGTAGTTAGCTGTGATCCTACAGCTGTTATAGAGCTCCTGATCTTTTCAATATAAAAACAGTGGTGTTCCTTTGAAAGGACAAGCTGGCATAGCTATTGCTAGCTGCTGCCACAACATCCTTGTTTCAGAAGAAAACAGATGAACTGAAAGGCAAGGAAGTTGTCTTATGGTATTTAGGCCTCAAGACATGCATGTTGAAGTTCACCGTCCAAACCCTGGGAACATTTTAAATATTGGTATGTGAATGGAACCATTGGAACTGTTCCTGCTGTTGCAGCAACTGTATATTGACAGAGTACTTGGGTTAAACTAGGCACATTTACCTGTTTAGGTGAGGGAACTGGAATCCACCCATCAGTTACAAATGGACTTTGAAAGCAGCCAGAATCAAAGCAAATGTAATACCAGTTGCCAGACATTAAGATTCATGCTTATATGTCTGCTGAAGCATTACCAGGAATATCTGGACTGTTGGATTGAGTTTGAGAAGTAGTGATGATTTCTATCTGGAATGAAACCTTCCAAGTCTTTTTTCCAAAGACAGGATCCATATCCTATATTGATTCTCTCTGTTTGGTCATTGTGCCCAGTTTGCTGTGGACAGCTCTTGAAGACATGAGAATTCTTAGATGTGTAAGGGGATATGCCACTATGTGTTGGAATGTATTAAAGTTCATCAAACCAAATCATCAGTAGTTGACTTCTAGGGTGCTGAGAATCAGCAAAGATGGAAAGCTTGATATCAACACATGCTTGGTGAGGAGGAAAACTTGGCAATGTCTATCAGAATTACAAACACACAAATGCAATTCCACATCTGAGAACTTATCTTACAGGTATTTATGTTCCAAAGTGATGTGAGTAAGAGGTAATTCATCACAGCATTGTTTATAATAGCAAAAGATTCAAAACATCAGTAGGGACCTGGTTAGTGATGATATCTCAACACAATGAAAAGCAATACAGTCAGGAAACAATAAGGAATCCCTTCAGGTACTTTGAAATCTTGACGGTACATTAAGTAGAGGGGAAAAGGTTAGAACAAAGTTAAAAGGCAGGCTTTCATTTGTAAAAATGGGGTGAGTGAATAAGAAAATATATGTCCTTATGTGCACCTATAGAAAAGAAACTGCTACTACTACTGTCCTACTGGGAGGGGAACTGGATGTCAGACTTTTCACTGTACACTTTCAATTTTTTAATCATCAATTATCCATTCAAAATTTGGTATTTTAAATCATGAATTATCCATGCAAAAAAAAATGTTTTAAGTCAAGTCTTGACATGACTTGTAGAATAGTGCATACTATATAGTTGGCACACATTACATTGAGTGATGATTTCCTGGATGTGCAATTGAATATGAACTTGAAATTCCTGCTTATAGAATTATGGTTATTAGAGATTTTTTTCTACTCAAAAGATAGCAAAGGAAATGTTTTTTTTTAAACCCCCTCCCCCACCAACTTTTATGACTACTCTGAAGGCTACTGAGAAGTAAATGTTGAGTGTAGGAGAAGTGCCTTGTCCTTGTACTCCCCAGGATGAAGTAGAAATGCCAGAAGCTTGAAGCAATTGCCTGAAGCTATTTTACTTAAATTTATTTCTGCCCATCCAGGTTTAGACTTTGTATTTAAGCTCCTTTCCTCTAGACTTCCTCTAGTTTCTTTTGAGTCTAAAATTACAAAAAAGAAACTAGATATTTTTGAGGCACAAATTACTGGACACAATTTGATCAGTTAAAAGTCCTTACTGATGAGTTAAGTTATTTGGTGACATTTGTTGAAAAGAAGTAATAGGGAGTAGATCTATTCATACGTGATTTTCATGCATCTATGATTAAATGAAAACTAGATACAGACAAAACGTCTTCAAATTGGGATCAGGATGGATAATTCTTGGATTTAGCATTGTGACAGATCTTAAGAACTGAATTCAGAGTGTTTTGTTTTGTTTCTTTAATGTATTTTTTATTTATTTCTAAAAGATATTTAGATTACATAAAATGTTACATAAAAAAATATAAGGGATTCCCATATGCCCCACTCCCAAGACCTCCCACTTTCCCCCCACATTAACAACTTCTTTCATTACTATGGTAAATTCATTGCAATTGATGAACACTTTTTGGAGCATTGCCACTAAGCATGGACTATAGTTTACACTGTAGTTTACACTCTCTCCCACTCAACCCTGCAGGTTATGGCAAGCTATACAATGGCCTGTGTCTCATTGCAATGTCACTCAGGTCAATTCCAAGACCAGAAAATGCTCCCATATTATACCTCTTTTCCCCCTCCCTGACCCCAGCACCCCAAGTGGCCACCATCTCCACATCAACAATACAATTTCTTCCATTGCTAGAATCACAAGTCTACGGTAGGTAGTCTATGGTAAGGTGAAAGTGTGTAGTTGAGCACTAAAGGGATATGACAGGAGGGTAGTGATATTATTGGGTTGGGTGGTGCAGGTTTGACAGGTGGGTAGATTGGGGAGGGTGGGTTGGAAGGTCCCGGGAACTGGGGGGAGGGACAAGGTGAACACTGGGAATTTGTGGGTGTGTGGTTGAAAGTACAGAGTGTTTTAATCCTGGGGGATGACAAGGACTGGACTCGCTCTAAGGCAATGAAGCTTACATTCTGCAAATGTGCATTGTTCTTATTTTATGGTCCCAATGTATTCGCCTCATGGGGTTGCGAGAATCCAATGAGATGAAGTATGTGTGGACATGCTTCACAAACTCTAAACTGTGGTTCATGTAAAAGTGCTAGTCATCATATTGCTGTATCTGCCCTGTCTCACAGAATTTTGAGATCAAATATGTGGAAACATACTGAAAACGCAGTAAAAGAGTTGAGAATTAGTAGTTATGATACTTGCAAGCAATATACTGGATATTTGGGGGAGAACTCCTGGTATACTGGTTTATTTTACCCTAATCTTGGGACTTGAAGTTTCAATATTGAGCCTTTAAAATGCCATTGCTTCAGGCTGGCTTAGGCTGCTTTGTGGCTTCAATATCCTGACTGCCTGTTGTTCGACTTTTTTAAGTTTGGTCCTTGAGGCTCCAGTGCAAGTGTCAGTTCTCCTTTTCTGTGCTCATAGAGAGGAGAGACTCTTCGCTGTGAGTTGGGTCTTACATTTTTATTGAGGTGAGGAGATGAAGAACCTTAACCCTGGTCGCTGAGCGGAGTCCTTTTAATGAGATTGTTTACAGGAGTTCACCTGCCAGCCAAAGAGGACCAAGCAGACCAGGGGTCTTTAGGCATCTGCAGGCTGCTCCACCATCCAGGTTTAGCAACCAGTAAAGCTGGCCATCCACGTGCCTGCATCTTCCCCTCTGGAATGCATTTCTAGACTCTGAGGGTTGGAGAGTGATTGACAACAGGATTCCCAGTGCAGAGACAGGCTTTGAGGTATAACAAAAGAGTCCTAGACTGAATTAGGATATCAGAAATATATCCCAGCTTACGATTAACTTGACTTCTAGGAAGGTGTTTTAGTAGAATTATTCATATAACAGGATGGCTCAGCTCCTTGGTCAAACGTAGCACTGTGAGAGAGTCAGTCCTTAGTGGAATGGGGATTTCAAAGGACAGCCTTTTTGAACCTACTCTGAGTTAGTTTCCCCTTATATCCAAGAACCCTAAGTCATGGTCAGAGTGAAGACTGTGGTTGAGGTAGAGGGAGAGTTTTGTCTACTCTGTCCCCGAACTTCATGAACAGTTTCCTTGAGTGATCAAATCTAGCCTTTGTCACTTAACTAGCTGTTACTCTGCCCTTGTTACTTACTTTTCATGAATTGGAAAACTCCAATGAGATTGTGCCTGTGGAAGGACTCTGTGAAGTTGCATAACACTGCATCAGTGTAAATGTGTCACAGGGTTGTTGAGGAATAAAGTGAATTGCTTTGTAGGACCCTGCAACTTTCTTTGTTCCACTCTCAGGGCATTTGGGGCCTCTGATCAAAAGATTGATTCCAGTAGTAATCTGGTTCGGATCTGCACCTGGGATCCCTGGTCTCCCATCTGCTTTGCCCTACCTCCAGTCGCCAGTTTGGGCTCCTTGTGCTCTCAGTATCTCTTCTCCAACCTGCAACGCTGGCATTTCTTCACCTTGCAAACTCGCAGCCGAGACTCCAAACACAACAATCTGAATTCTGGCTTGAGATCAGAAACGTCTCTGAAGAGGACTGAAAACACCTCCAGCAAACAAGGTCTGATGCTACCAAGACAAACTTCGTCATCTCTGTGATGGTTAGGCTAATGTGTCAACTCAGCCAGGTAATAGTGCCCAGTTGTGTGGTCAAGCAAGCACTGGGCTAATGTAATACAAAGGATATTTATGGGCTTTAGTCATCAGTGAGTTTACTGCATAGATGGCTGATTACATCTACATCATCCAGGGTGACTGCCATCAGCAATGAGTGATGCTTTATCCAATCATTTGAATGCCTTAAAAGGGGAAGTGATTTCAGCATTCAGAGAGAACTTCCCAGCTCCTCTTTGGACAGTCAGCATCTCCCGGAAACTCATCAATGACCTTCACTGGACTTTCATCAGAGACCCTGGTTTGCAGCCTGCCTGTGGAACCTGGACTTGTGCATCCCCATGGTCAGGTGACAGACTCTTCGAAAATTTCATATTATCGACAGGAAAATGATTTAGTTTAGAAGCTGAGGACCAAACAAAGTCTTCATTAGCACCGTGGTCTAGAGTTCTACTTCATTAACTGGAAGGAGCAGGTGCAAATATTAAGACATGAGCAAATGTGCAGTGGAAGCTGACACCCACTTCAGGACATTGAAACTGCAATGGGCAGACATGGAGACCTGGCCAGAGGAAAGCCAAACCCTGGCATCATGAGTCTGTCTGATTGAGTTATGGACTAAGTAGATTTTTTTAACTTTTTATTTTGAAATAATCATAGATTCATAGGAAGTTGTAAAGATGGTACAGAGAGGCCTGTGTACCCTTCCCTCAGTCCCCCCTATCTTACATAACTATAATATAATAACTGATATTGGCACAATGTGTATATAGTTTTATACCATTTTATCACATGTCGATTTGTATAACCTCACTGCAATCAGGATACAGAACTGGTCCATCACCACAAAGATTCCCTCTATAGTCTCACCACCACTACATCCTTAACCTTGAAGACTATTAATCTGTTCTTCATTTCTATAATTTTGTCATTTTGAAGAATGTTATATAAATGGAATTACATAGTATGTGATCTTTTGGGGTTGGCTTTTCTCTATTGCTGAATTCTATTTGCTAATAATTTGTTACAGATTTTTGCATCTATATTCATGAGAGATTCTACTTTTTGTACTGTCTTTGTCTGGTTTTTCTATCAAGGTAATATTGGTTTCCCAAACAAATTGGTGAGTGTTCCTCCTCTTCTATTTTCTCAAAGAGATTGTGTAAATTTGTCTTAATTCTTTAAGCATTTGGTAGAATTTGCAAGTAAAACCATCTGGGCCTGGGATTTTTTTTTGGGGGGGGGGGAGTTTTTAAATTAAAAATTCAATTTCCTTAATAGTTATAAACTTAGATTAATTTTACATTGGGTAAGTTGTAGTAGTTTGTTCTTTACAAGGAATTGGTCTATTTCATCTAAGTTTTCAAATTTATGTTTGTAGAGTTGTTTATAGTAGTCCCATATTAACCTTTTGATGCCGGCATGGTCTGTAGTGATACCTGACGTTTCATTCCAGATACTGGTCATTTGTGTCTTCTCTCTTCTGTTAGTCTTGCTAGAGGTTTGTCAGTTTTATTGATTTTTTCCAAAAGCCCAGATTTTTTTAATCAAATTTTTTATTGTTCCTCTATTTCCTATTTCATTGGTTTCTGCTCTTTTTTTTATGATTTCATTCCCTCTGCTTGCTTTCTGTTGATTTTGTGCTTTTTCTAGGTTCTGGAGGTGGGAACTTAGACTATTGATTTGAAACTTTTCCTCTTTTCTGTTATAAACATTAAGTGCTGTAAATTTCCTTATCAACACTGTTTTAGCTGTTTCCCCAAAATTTGATATGTTGTTTTAGTTTGCTCAGCAACTCAAAGCACATACCTTAAAATGGGTTGACTTTTAACAATGGGAATTTATTAGCTTACAAGATTACAGTTTTGAGGTTGGGAAAAATATCCAAATCAAGGCATCATCAAGGTGATGCTTTCTTTCCAAAGACTGGCTACTGGTGATCTTCAGCTCCTCTGTCACATGGCAAGGCACATGGAAGCATCTGCTGGTCTCTCCTTTCTCTTCGGGGTTTCATTGCTTTCAGCTTCATGCTTTCATGGCTTTCTCTCTCCCTCTCTCTCTCTTCTTCCACCCCCCCCACCCCCGGCCTTTCTCTCTCTCTCTCTCTTCATCCCATTTATAAAGGACTCCAGTAAGAGGATTAAGACCCACCCTGGGCCATGACTTAACTGAAGTAACCTCATCAAAAGGCCCTACTTACAACAGGTTTACACCCACAGGAATGGATTAGCTTTAAGGACATTATTTTTCTGGGATACATACAGTTTCAAACCATGAATTGTATTTTTATTTTAATTCAGTTGATGTATTCTTTGATTTGTCTTGAGACTTTCTGTTTGAACCATTGATTATTTAGAAGTGTGTTGTTTAATTTGCAAATGTTTGGAAATTTCCCTGTTTTCTTTCTGTTACTGATTTCTAATTTAATACCGTTGCTGTTGGAGAACACATTATGTGTTCAGTTCTTTTAACTTTGTTCAGGTTTGTTTTGTGACCCAGGATGTGGCCTATTGGGGTATAGATTCCATGTTTGCTTTCAAAGATTGTGTATTCTGCTGTTGTTAGGTAGATTGTTCCATAAATGTCTATTAGATCCTGTTGGTTGATAGTGCTGTTCAGTTCTTCTACATCCTTGCTGATTTTCTGTCCTGTTGTTGTATCATTGTTGAGAGGAAGGTGTTGAAGCCTCCAACTATAACTGTGGAAATAACTATTTGTCCTTTCAGTTCTATCAGTTTTGCTTCACATAGTTTGCAGTTCAGTTCTTTGGTCCATACACATTTAGGATTACTGTGTTTTCTTGGGGAACTGATCGTTTTATCACTATGTAATGTCCTTCTCCATCCCTGGTAATTTTCTCTGCTCTGGAGTCTTTTTTTATCTGATATTAACATATCCCTTCTTGCTTTGGTTTGATTAATCTTTGTATGGTATATTTTTTTCAATGCTTTTACTTTCAACCTACTTATATTATTATATTTAAAGTGAGTTTCTTGTAGACAACATATTGTTGGGTATCACATTTATATCTGCTTATCCAGTCTCTGTCTTTTAATTGATTTATTTAGAACATTTACACTTATTATAATTATTGATATGTTAGGGCTTAAGTGTACCATTTTATTTTGTTTCTTGTTTGTTCTCTCTGTTTTTCATTTATATTTTTCCCTGACTTTCTGAATTACTTGAACATTTTTGTAGAATTCCATTTTGATTTATCTGGAATGTTTTGAGTAATCTCTTTGTATAGTTTTTGTAGTGCTTGCTCTACATATTACATAATGCATACATAAGATATCACAGTCTACTAGTGTCATTATTTTACCAGTTTAAATGAGGTGTAGAAAACTTACTTTTCCTTATATCCCTTTATGCTCCTGTTTATAATATAATTGTCTTAAATATTTCCTTTACATACATTGAGAACTATCTCAAATAGTGTTATACTTTTTGCCTCAACCATTAAACATAATATTTACCATATTTTTACTCTTTCCTTTCTCTTTCCTGATATTCCAACATTTCTTCTTTTATTATTTCATTTCTTCTTCAAGAGCTTCCTTTAGCCTTTTTCTTTTAGAGTAAGTCTGTTGGCAATAAATTCTCTTACTTTTCCTTCATTTGAGAATGTCTTGATTTCCTCTTTATTCCTGGATATTTTTAAGTGGATGTAGAATTCTCAGTTAACAGTTCTTTTTCAGCTCTTGAAAAACGTGTCATTCCCTTATGCCTTCTGATGAGAAATATGTTGTCATTTAAATTGTTTTCCATCTATAGGTAAGGTGTCATTTCTCTCTTGCTGCTTTCAAGATTTCTTTTTTGCCTTTGGTTTTCAGAAATTTGGCTCAGATGTGTCTTGGTGTGGATTTCTTTAGGATTATCCTGTTTGGGGTTCACTTAGTTTCCTGAATCTGTAGGTTTATGTCATGTGCCAAATTTCTGAAATGTTCAACCATTATTTATTTTAATACTTTTTCAGTCCTATCCTCTTTCTCTTCTCCTTCTGGGACCTATTGACACAAATGTTAGATCTTTTGTTATAGTCCCACAGATCCCTGAGGTTATGTTTATTATTGTTTCACTCTATATTCTCTCTGTTTTTCAGATTGGGTAATTTCTATTGTTCTATCTTCAGGTTCACTGATTCTTTCTTTTGTTCCCTTCATTCTATTGTGCCTATTCATTAAGTTTTTAATATCAGTTGTATTTTTAAGCTCTAAAACTTCCATCTGATCCTTCTTTATACCTTCTATTTCTTAGTTGAGACTTTCTATTTTTTCACATGTTTCAAGCATGTTCATAGTTGTTCATTGGATTATTTTTGTGATGGCTCTTTTAAAATCTTTGTCAAATAATTTTAATATCTGTGTCATCTCAGTGTTGTTATCTGTTGGTCATTCAACTTGAAAATTTCCTAGTTCTTGATGAGTGGTTTTCTTCTGTCTTTTATTTATTATTATTATTTATTATTATTATTATTAATATTATTATTTTTATTTATTATTATTTCTTCTGTCTTTTATTTATTTATTTTTTTAGGAGGTGTTGAGGATTGAACCCATATGGGAAGCAAGTCCTCAACCACTGAGCTACACCCACTCCTGGTTTTCTTTATTGAATTTAGAAATTTGGGCTATTATGTCATGAAAATATAAAACATTTTAAAATTTAAAAAAAAATTTTAAATCACACCCAAGGGGGATTTCTTCTCCTTCATGCAGAACTGTGAATTCCAGCATGCAATAAAAGTTGTTTCTGATGGGGTTATTGTATATACAAACTGGATGGAGGCAGGAGAGACAGAGCCATAGTTTGGATCTTATTTAAATCTTCTGTTTTAACAGGCTTATTTTATACCATAGGGGAAGGAGGGAGTGCTGCCTCATTATTACCATCATCTTCTCTTGACCTGGGGGGCAGGAGGTGGAAATTCAGGCTCCTCACTAGGCCTCTGTTGACACTGACACCATAGTGTGGGGGTGTTTGTTACTGCCTGGAGAGGATGAAAATCCTAGGACCATGCTTGGCCTATTCTGACACCACCCTAAATAGGGAGGTTGGAGCACCTTATTACCCCTGGGTGAAGAGGGAAGTCTCAGCTCTCCTCTCCACCTTTGCTAGTCAGGGTGGGGCTGCAGTTTTTCAGTTGTGTTTTGCCGAAGTAGGGTGGTTATTGCCTAAAGGTTTTCTTTCTTGCTAGGCTGCCCCTTCCCTGGTCTTTTGGTTAGAAAGAATGGTTTTTTAGTCTGTACTCATTGGCATTTCCAGGTTGCTGACTTCTTCAGGTACAAGTCTAGGATATTGAAACCCAGGGAACTCAATGCTGTGCTATTCCTTGAGTCCCAAGGTCAATGCTGTGCTATTCCTTGAGTCCCAAGGTCCCTAGTTTGTCATCCTTCTTATTTCCTCCTTTCAGTCTCTTATATTTCTTTTATTTATAATTTCCAGGGTGTTTATTTGTACCTGGTAGAGGAGAAGGGAAAAGGTGTCTACCGTGTACTGTCCAGAAGTAGAAGTAACTAAGTGGATACATACTCTGTCCAATTATAATGAATGGCTTAAAAATGTCTCCACCCTTTTACTTACTCTCTTGCTTGGAATAAAAGTTAAATTATCCCTAAATAATATGGACCACTTATGATAAGTTAACTTTTGGGGTGGGGACAGAGATGGGGCCACTAGAAAGCTATCAGGTAGAAGAGCAAGTGGCAACAAGTAGACCAAACAGACTTGTGCTGATACCTGAAAGTTCTTTTTTTTTTTTTTCTGTATGGACAATTTCATTTTATTTCTTTTTTTTTTTTTTTTACCGGGAGGTCCCGGGAATCGAACCCGGGTCCCTCCATATGGAAGACGGATGCCCAACCAGTTGAGCTATATCCGACCCCCTCATTTTATTTCTTAACAGAAGGAGGACTCGACTAGTAAAAGCCGATTACCAACAGCAGACACACTAGACCCAGCTTTGCCAAAAAACAAGGTAAAATAAACAACTCTTAATGGGGAAGGGGGGGTTAAAATGGATAAAGTAAATAAATAAATCTTTAAAAATAAAATAAAATAAAATAAACACCTCTTAAGGAGCTAAAAAAATAATTGAATTTCATAAGCACCATAAAAAAGCAGTCTGTGAGTCCATTCATAGACTGCTCCTGCCATTCCATCGGTTCTGAAAGTTCTTTCCATGGAGCCTGACCATTCTTACATATCCTGTACCCCACTGCCTCATGCAATAAGAAAGTGTGCTCAATTTGGAGTCAGGAGACCTAAATTACAGTTGACCGTGCGACCATGAGCAAGTGACTTAACCTTTCTCGGCTCTATTCAGACTTAGAATATGCTTGTTGGTAGATTCTTTCCTAAAGTTTCTTCAAGCTCTTCTGGTTTGTAATTACTCTTAAAAGATAACTTCTCCACCACTACACATACACATGCAGGCTTCCACAGGCAACTGCTCACCAACTTCTTTGTCCTACAGAAGTCTTTAGGGAGAATTTGGCAACATGCTTGTAGGAGACATTTAAAACCTCACTCATCAGTTTTTGGAAATCATGTTCATTTGAATTGTCACAGCTCAAGAGCCCCGGGATTTATACCTTGGAAAGGTTAAGGCTGGTCAGCAGAATTTCTGTGTTAATTTGTTAAGACATGAGGTATATTAAAACTTTCTACTCTAAGGAAGGTGGTAGTGAAACTGCAGACAAGAAAACCCAGAGGGGTAATAGAAGTAAAGTCACAGGCAAATTCCTAAACTTTTGAGGTCCCAGTTTCTTTCCTGCCCTGCCAGGGTCTCCTGCCCTACTAGAATAAGAGGGAAATGAACTTGAGGGAGAGGGAAAATCACAGCCTGTAGAGACAAGCTTGGAAGGAACAGGCATAGCACAGGGTCTGAAGGTAAACAGTGGAGAGAGCCATGATTTATGAACAAGCAAATAGGTATTTATGCTCAAGCTACAAATTAGTTCCAGAAAAGCTTTTCCCTTATTTTTCATCTTTGTCCTTTATCACTTAAGCTACCAGAGATGACACCGCTGGCTGGTGTATTTCCAGGAATGCTTCCTCAAACATAAATTTCTCTACATATAGTGACTGGACAAATCATTCAGATCTGTTAGAAGGAGGAAGCTTTTTCAAATGATTTATGCTTCCAACCCACCAATTAAAAAATAACAGTGACACCTAATGAAGGAGGAGCTTCTTCTCCTGGCTGCAGTATTGAGAATCCTTGCACATGGGCTTGTTGCATATGCAAACTGGACAGAAGCAGAAGAGGCTGAGCCATGATGAGATGGGCCATGTGAAATACAAGTAAGATCTGTGAGAGAGAGTTGGAGAATTGAGAGGAGAGAACCCGGTGTCTGGAGATCCCTTCTGACTGGAAAAGGACTTAAGGGAGCCCATGGAGAGGATATGGGGATGGGTTGGCTGGTTCCAGCTCTTTGGTTTCTACTAACCCCCCTCGAAATTATTTTTAAGGAACATTTTGATGCTATCCTGGGTCACGCAGGAGGATCTGTTACTCGAGGGATTATGTAGAACAGACAGTGCTTTTAATATTTTACTAACATTTTTTGAAAGTACACATGAATATATTCTGTTCTCCCCATCTTGAGGGTGAACTGAAGTCTGGCCAAGAGAATGGGCTTATGTGTATCATTGTCTTATCTCTTCTCATCTCGCCTTCCTTTCACAGCTGAAGGTCCCTGGTATGTGCCACACTACCAGGATCTGTGGGGATGCAGGAAAATAATAAACCTGCCAGCTTCATGGGGAAGGGTGGACAGCAGGAGGAGGTAGCACCAGTACCATTTATAGCTGTGTGATATACTACTCCAATAGGTGCTTAAAATTCTTCAAGTCCCTAAGGCCTAAGACCACAGAAGAAGAGACCACAGGGAAATAATAAAGTGTATAAAACTATGTGATTATATGGTGCCAACAAAGCCAAAATTTGCAAAAGAGTGACCAACAGATCTGACAAAGCAGAGGGGTACATTAGGGACTCTGAGGAGAATTTTTTAGAATTTTATCCTTAGTAGATCATGGGTGACCTTAGCTAGAACAGTTTTCATGGAGTGATGAGGGTCTGGGCATGTGATCATGCTGGTATACAGTAGAATGAAGATTTGCGTGGAAACTAAGAAGTGAAAACTGGATTTGAGAATTTAAAAGTTAGTGTCCATAGGAAGAGGCTCAAGGGTGGGTTTTGGTGGAGGACATGAGTAAAATGAGTAACTATTGTGGACTTATTGAAGAGGAGGTGTGGCACCTTACCTTGCTCAGTTAAAGGTGGATATCTTTGGGTGTGCAAAGCAATGAAGAGAGTTCTGATCTTTTTCAGTGGAGAGACATCTTGAGGTGTGTGATGTGGTGAAGCCCAGGAGGGGCTATTTTGCCATGAGAGTCACACTAGCTATTAAAATAGTTCAAAGAGAGGTGTGAAATGAAGATCAGGGAAGTCTGGGGGAGGGGGGGAGGCAGGATATGGAGACGTGAAGATTATAACTGTATGTTGAAAAGGTAAAGTAAGCTTTGGAGGGAAGGCTTTGGGAATAAATGCAGTGGGTGCTGAAGGTCAATAAAAGAGACTACCTTCTCCAGAGGGTACTTGTAGGAGATAGGAAGCTGCAGTCCAAGAAGTCTTATTATCTATGACCCACGACTTCTGTGCCTCCTCGTGATCAGCCATTTCCACTTCCTGGCCAGCTCCAAACTTTTCTCCTTGCTGGGTTGTCTAAATGCCTCAGCATCTTCTTTGAGGTTCCTCAAACCGTCCCTTTCCAAATGGCCCTGCCATCCAAACAGCCTCCCTCTTGTAGTAACCATGCCAAGACCGCTTGGGATGAGGAGATCTTGCTATCCCCTAGTTTTTATCTGTTGGCATTAAGTCACTTGGTTCACCTTCTCTTTCTCTCTCCAGCCTTCCCTAATGAACACCACTCTGCACCCACTGAGTCTTGATGTACTGTCTGAGAGTTTTCACTCTGGTATCTGAAAAATGTAGGTTCTAGGTGAGATTTGGCTACTTAATTGCTGTGTAAATTAAGTATGTTATTTAACTCACTAATCTTTGGTTAAGACCTTGACAAGATATGCTAAGTACGCAGTATAGTGCCTGACACACATAGTAAGTGCCTAACTAACAAATGTTAGCTGTCCTGATGATTGATGTATCCTTTTGTCAGAACCCACTTCCAGGCAGTTAGGAAAGACTGAGAGTTAGCCAGAGTCCCAATTATCACACCGAGGTACCGTTTGCCCGCTGTATACTTAGATGAATCCCTCTCCAACATCCATCCCTTGCACTTCAGGCCTTTGCCAGAGTCCTCAAACTAAAATGTTCTCTCCAGCACTATCAGAGACATTATGGGCAGGGAGAGAGCAGGGACAATCCAGCCAGAACTTGCACATGTTGTAAGTACCTTAAAAAATGAAAAAGACATTCTAAATATTCATTCCTCCAGAATCCCTGATGCTAGTTAGATTGCCAGAAAGCTATGTTCTGGAATCACATTATTTCAGCTTCAGATAAAGCTGACATCTCAGAACTAGTTTCACATTATATCCAGAGCCCTTTGAAATTGAGATAAAAGAACCATGATTAAAAATTTCTTGACAGTAGTCTTTTTTTTTGTAAAGAGAGTCAAAAGTGGCTTTTTAGAGTATTTGCTATCTGCCCTGACACACTGGGGTGCTTCTGGCTATTAGGTAGTGAGAGGGAAGACGGAAGAAGACAACATTTGAGTCACTTAATGACACACATCTGAAAGTCACCTTGCTGTGCTTGGCGTAACGTAGGCACTCCTTAAATAATAATTTCCTCACTTTCTCCTTTCTCTTATTTTCCTCTATTCCCCTTCACCACTACTTTCTCCCATGGTATACTTCTTAGAGGTCGCAGCATCATTGTGTAAGACTATATCTACAATGGATGAAAATTTGGTGGGAAAAGGGATTGGAAAGAAAAAGAATTGAGGGGATTTTGAGTGAGCCAAGTTCTAAGATGCTTTGGTCATCGCAGCTCCCTTCCTTCTGATTGAGACAGGGGACCTTGGGCTATGGGCTAAAATAGCCTCTCAACTACGTTATATTCCTCCTTTCCATCTGCATGTCACCAGGCCTACTTCAGAAAGCTGTGGGTGAACTTACCTTGGTAACAACTGTTCCTGACCCCCTGTTCTATATGACACAAACTCCCAAACTATCTTTGATGAGCATTAAAGACTTTCTGTAAACAGTAGATCTCAGATTTGAGAGGGCATCAGCATCCCCTGCAGGGCTTGTTAAACCACAGGTGGCTGCCTCCCCAACCCCGAGTTTCAGATTCGGTAGGCCTAGGGAGGGCCCAAAGTTTTGCCTTGATACCAAGTTCCCAGGTGCTCCTGCTGCTGCTGTTCTGGGATCCCTACTTTGAGAACTGCTGGAGCAAAGTATCCCCTCTTCTAGTCTCAACAGAATATGGATATAGCTCAAGACTACACAGGTTGCTTATCAAATCCAGGCTCTCACCCTGCTCCACCTTCACTCCTGAGCCTGCTTCGTTTCTGCTTAATGTACGCTACCTCTCAACTTCCTGGTTTTTGCAGCCCAAGTCCCGTCTTGTAGCACCCATCCTACCCTGCATTCTCATCCTCTATCTTCCGCTCTCGCTCTCCACCCTTCCCTTTACCCTTGCTGCTTTTTTAACAAATCAATTTTATTGATACATATTAATAAAGCATAAATCTATCCAATGTGTACAAGGAATAGTATTCGGTCTAATCACAAAGTTGAGCATTCATCACTTCAATCATTTTTAGAGCATTTTCATTATTCCAAAAATAACAATAAACAACAAACAAACAAACAAAAAAGTTATCACCTGTCAAGCTCTCTCTGCTTTCCCTGCTGTACATAGCTGCTATTCTGTTTCCTTCTCTCTAGTATATTTGCACTTATAATTTGTAAAAACAGTCATATATGCAATATCATCCATATTTGTATTTTACATGAGGTTTCACTATTTTATATAGTCCCATGTTACATTTTTTAGCTTTCCTTCTAATAATATACATGATCTTAGACTTGCCCTTTCAACCACTGTCATACCCATATACTAGCTTTGCTAGTTACAAACACTATGATGTGCTTTCACCATTTCTATTCATTTCCCAAGATTTATAAATGACCTTTTTACCAATTCTGCACAGACTGACCCTCAGCTTTCCATTCTCTGCCCTCCTTCTATTTTCTGATGACCTATATTCTAATTATTAACTCTATGAGTTTACATAATATATTTTTAGCTCATAATAACACAATCAAACAAATAATAGCACAATCAAAACTTCCCTTTTGTGTCTGGCTTGCTTTACTCCAGGTTCTGGCCAGGTTTGGCTTACTGTCCTCTAGGTTCACCCATGTTGTCATATGCTTCACCGTTTCATTTCTTCTTACCATTGCATGATATTCCATCATGTGTATGCACCACAATATGTTTATCTATTCATCAATTGATGGACATCTGGGTTGTTTCCAAGTTTTGGCATCATGAATAACACCGCTATGAACATCAGGGTGCAGATGTCTGCTCATGTCACTGCTCTCGGTTCTTCTGGGTATATACGTAGTAATGGTATTGTCGGGTCACATGGCAAGTCTGTATTCAACTTCCTTAGGAACTGCCAAATAGTCCTCCACAGTGGCTGTACCATTCTACATTCCCACCAACAGAGAATAAGCATTCCTATCTCTCCACATCCTCTCCAACACTTAGTTTTCTGACTTTTTAATAGTGGCCAGTCTAACAGGTATGAAATGATATCTCATTGTAGCTTTGATTTGCATTTCCCTAATCACTAGTGATGTTGAAAGTTTTTTCATGTGTTTCTTCACCATTTGTATTTCTTCTTTGAACAATTGTCTTTTAAAATCTTTTGTGCATTTTTCAATTGGGTAATTTGTCTTTTTATTGTACACACATGATCTCTTTACATATTATGGATTTTAAGGCCTTATTGGATATGTAATTGCCAAATATTTTCTCCCATTGAGTCGACTGCATTTTCACCCTTTTGGCAAAGTCCTCTGAGGTGCAAAAATGTTTAATTTTGAGGAGATCCCATTTATCTATTTTTTTCTTTTGTTGCTTGTGCTTTTGGTGTAAGGTTTAATAAACTACCACCTCCCACAAGCTCTTGAAGATATTTTCCTACATTTCCTTCTAGGAGTTTCATGATTGTTGCATTTATATTTAGGTCCTTGATCCATTTTGAGTCAATTTTTGTATAAGGTGTGAGATAGAGTTCCTCTTTTCTTCTTTTAGTATGCCTAGTCAATTCTCCCAGCACCATTTGTTGAATAGACTGTTCTGACCCAGCTGGCGGGGTGGGGCTTGACAGGCTTGTCAAAAATCACTTGACTGTAGCTGTGTCTATTTCTGAGTTCTCAATTCGGTTCCATTGGTCAGTCTGTCTTAATGCCAATACCTTGCTGTTTTTTATTACTGTAGGTAAGTAATATGCTTTAAAGTCAGGAAGTAAGAGTCCTCCAACTTTTTTCTTCTTTTTTAAAGACTTTTTGGCTATTTGGGGGCCCTTACCCTTCCAAATAAATTTTATAATTGGCTTTTACATTTCTGCGAAAAAAAAAAAAAAAAAAAGGCTTGTTGGGATTTTTATTGGGATTGCATTGAATCTGTAAATCAGTTTGGGTAGAATTTACATCTTAATGATATTTAGTTTTCCAAAGGAAACACAGAATGTCCTTCCATTTATTTAAGTCTTCTTTGGTTTCTTTTAGCAATGTTTTGTAGTTTTCTGAATATAGGTCCTTTATGTCCTTAGTTAAGTTTATTCTTAAATATCTTATTTTTTAGTTGCTATTATAAATGGATTTTTTTTCTGATTTCTTTCTCAGATTGCACATCCATAGTGTATAGAAGCACTATTGCTTTTTGCATATTAATCTTGTATCCTGCCTCTTTGCTCAACTTGTCTATTAGTTCTAGTAGCTTTGTTGTGGATTTCTCAGGATTTTCCAGATATAGCTCATATCATCAGCTAATATAGTGTAAGTTTTACTTCTTCCTTTCCAATTTGGGTGACTTTTATTTCTTTATCTAGCCTAATTGTTCTAGTTAGAACTTCTAGCACAATATTAAATAACAGTGGTGACAGTGGACATCCTTATCTTTTTCCCGGTCTCAGCTGGAAAGCTTTCAATCTTTTACTGCTAAGTACAATGCTACCTGTAGGTTTTTCATATATGCACTTTACCATATAGAGAAAGCTCCCTTCTATTCCTGTTTTTTAGAGTGTTTTTATCAAGAAAGGATGCTGTATTTTGTCAAATGCCTTTTCTGCATTTGAGAGGATCATATGATTTTTCTTCTTCAATTTATCAATGTGGTTTATTACACTAATTGATTTTCTTGTGTTGAACCACCTTGCACACCTGGAATAAAACTCACTTGATCATGGTGTATAATTCTTTTAATTTGCTTTTGGATTCAGTTTGCAAGTATTTTGTTGAGGATTTTTGCATCTATATTCATTAGAGATATTGGTCTGTAATTTTCTTTTTTTTGTAGTAACTTTATCTGGTTTTGGTATTAGGGTGAGGCTGGCTTCATAGAATGAGTTGGTAGTGTTCTTACCTGTTCAATTTTTTGGAAGAGCTTAAGCAAGATTGGTATTAGATTGTCTTTGAATGATTGATAGAATTCAGCTGTGAAGCTATCTGGTCCTGGGCTTTTTATCTTTGGGAGGTTCACCCACCCCCCGAGATTGCTCCCTTGTCTGTCTACTCATTTTCTACTCATTGTCTGCTCGTTGCGTCTGCTTGTTGTGTCTGCTCATTGCCTGCTTATTGTATCCGCTTGTTGTGTCCACTCGTCTTCTTTAGGGTCAGTGTAGGTGGTTTGTGTGTTTCTAGGAATTTGTCCATTTCCTCTATATTGTCTAGTTTTTTGACATACAGTTGTTCATAGTACCCTCTTATGACTTCTATTATTTCTGTGGGGTCAGTGGTAATGTCTCCCCTCTCATTTCTGATTTTATTTATTTGTGTCTTCTCTCTTTTTTTTTTTTTTTTTTTTTGTCAGTCTAGATAAGGGTTTGTTGACTTCGTTGATCTCAAAGAAACAATTTTTGGTTTTGTGGATTCTTTCTATTGTTTTCTTGGTCTCATTTTCATTTATTTCTGCTCTGATCTTTACTATTTCTTTCCTTTGGCTTGATTTGTGATTAGTTCATTGTTCTTTTTCTAGTTCCTCCAGTTGTGCAGTCAGATTTTCAATTTTAGCTCTTTCTTCTTTTTTAATGTAAGCATTAGGGGCTATAAATTTCCCTCTCAGCACTGCCTTTGCTTTGTCCCATAGGTTTCGATATGTTGTGTTCTTATTTTCATTCACCTCAAAATATTTGCTGAACTCTCTTGCAATTTCTTCTTTGACCCACTAATTAATTGTGTGTTGCTTTTTAATCTCCAGATAGTTATGAATTTTCCCTTTTTCTATCCATTACTCATTTCCAGCTTCATTCAGTTATGATCAGAGAAAATGGTTTGTATAATTTCAATCTTTTTAAATTTACTGAGTCTTGTCTTGTGACCCAATATATGGTCTTTTCTGGAGAAGGATCCATGAGCACTTGAAAAGACTGTATATCCTGCTGTTTTGGGGTGTAATGCTCTATAAATGTCTGTTAGGTCTAGTTCATTTATCATATTATTCAGACTTTCTGTTTATTTATCCTCTGTCCAGATGTTCTATCCAGTACTGAGAGTGGTATATTGAAGTTTCCAACTATTATTGTACAGACATCTATTTCTCCCTTCAGCTTTGCCAGTGTGGGCCTCATGTATCTTGGCACTCAAGTTAGTGCATGAATATTTAGTATAGTTATTTCTTCTTGGTGAACTGCCCGTTTTATTAACATATAATGACCTTCTTCATCCCTTATAACAGTTTTGCATTTAAAATCTGTTTTGTCTGATATTAGTATCACTACTCCAGCTCTTTTTTTTTTTTGGTTACTATTTGCATGGAATATCTTTTTCCAACCTTTCACTTTTAACCTGGTGGTGCCCTTACTTCTGAGATGAGTCTCTTGTAGATAGCATATAGATGGCTCATTATTTTTTAATCCATTCTATCAGTTTATATCTTTTGATTGGGGAGTTCAAGCCATTAACATTCAATGTAAGTACTGTAAAGCATTTTGTCCTTTGGCTTTCTGTTATCATGTCTTACTATTGTCTGTCTTTTTACCCTTTAATTTACCCTTCTTAATAATCTTCATTTATACACTCTTCTCCAAGTCTCTTGCCCTTGTTTTTTCCTATCAGACTGCAGCACTCCCTTCAATATCTCTTGTAATTCTGGTCTTTTGGTAACATATTCTATCAGGTTTTGTTTGTCTGTGAAGACTTTGAAATTACCCTCATTTTTGAAAGATAATTTTGCCAGATACAGAATTCTTGACTGGCTGTTTTTCTCTTTCAGTACCTTGAATATATCATACCACTTTCTTCTCACCTCCATGGTTTCTGATGCGATGTCAGCACTTAATCTTATCAAGTTTCCCTAGTATATGGTGCTTCGCTTTTCTCTTGCTGCTTTCAGAATCCTCTCTTTATCTCTGGTATTCGTCATTCTGAATAGTAGGTATCTCAGGATAGATCTATTCAAACTTATTGTGTCTGGGGTGTGTTGTCCTTCTTTGATATTGATATTTATGTTTTTCTTAAGGGTTGAGAAGTTTTCAGTCATTATTTCCTCAAATATTCTTTCTGCCCCCTTTCCATTCTCTTCTCCTTCTGGGACACCAATAATGCATATGTTTGTGGGTTTTATATTGTCATTCAATTCCCTGAGACCCTGTTTCATTTTTTTCCATTCTCTTCTCTGTTTTCCTGTCTTCTCCATTTCAGATGTTCTGTCTTTGAAATCACTAATTTTGTCTTTAAGCAATTCAAACCTGCTCTTCTGTGCCTCTAAAGTGTTTTTAATTTCATCCATAGTGTCTTTAATTCCCATAAGCTCTGTTACTTCTATCTGCAGGCTTTCAAATTGTTCTTCATGCTCATCTAGTGTCTTCTTAATATTCTTTATCTCTTTTGTCATATTTTCTTTCAATTCTTTGAATTGATTTATGAGAGTTGTGTGATTATCATTATTTGTCTTAAATCCTGTATCTCTTCAGGATGTTTGGTTTGTTCCTTTGGCTGGGCCATCTCTTCCTGTTTCCTAATATGGCTTGTCATTTTTTGATGATGTCTAGGCATCTGAATATGTTGGTGAATTTATTCTGATGGCCAATTTCTCTCTCTTGCTTGTTGTTGTTTTTTTCCACAGTTCTTTGATATTTGGTTCGACTTATTCTAAGTACTTAAAATTGCCCACCTTTAGTTATCAAAATCAGGCCAGGGACTCACTAATGGAGCACAGATTTCCTCCCAGGGGTTTAGGTTAAGAAAGACCCAAAAGCAATTTTTCTCCATGCAATTTCCAGACCAGCCAGCAGATAGTGCTCATTCACACACCTTTCCACAGAGGTGTTTCTTTCAGTCTCTGCTTTCCTGTGCTTTGGTCTGGCCGGAGCTGAAATTCAAACAGGCTCTGCTGGCCAAATTCACTGAAGAGAAGCACCTTTTCCCTTGTAACAGCTGACAGGGAGGAAGTTGTCTGTTCCCCTCTCCGTCAGCTGCAGTGAGTGAGGGGTTTTATCCCAGGTTAATATTTTGGGTGTAGGTGAGGGGAGCCCTTTCCAGCCACTGCAGGGGTTTGGTAACTCACATTTGTTGTTTTGGGCTCTTCATCTCTCTGTCCCTCACCCTCCTGGGAGTTTTATAGCACTTTCCTGATCTGCTGACCCCCAAAGCAGGTCCCTCGGTCAGCTTTTGACCCTTTCTTCATTTTTTTTGTGAGATCATTGAGCCCCGCTTGCCTACTCCGATGCCATCTTCCTTGCCGTTTTATTCTCTCCTCTGCCCAGCTTCCCAAATGGAACCAACATCCTTGTGTGGTGATAACATGGAGGCTAATTGTGCAGCAGGGTCAGACATGACAGAGTTTTGGCTGATCTATGCATCAACACCTATCTCAGTGAAGACTCATAGCCAACACCAGAGATAAGGAGGTCCCAGGCACATGGGAAATGGGTAACAAATTGCTTGTAGAGGAACAAGTGGCTTAGAGCTGGTTCATTATTCTTATAATCTCTGGATTGCAGGCAGCAGGCTGAACTATGCTCTGTTGGCACCTGACCCCCCTCTCCCCCCAACACACTCCATCTCCACCTGAAAATAGCGTAGGAAGAAACCAGAGTACAAGGAAGCTGAAGGGCCTGTTTGCCTCTAGCCCATACTCTTTCTTCTTATAATAGAAACATCTGCTCCAAAAATCTGCTTAAAAATCTCTGATCTGTGGAGGAAAAATTACCTCCCGCCTTCTATTGATGGCAATAATTCCTGAATCTTTTTACACTTTATATAGCACTTCCTTCTGCATTATCTCATTTGATCATGTAACCAGTCCCATGGAGTCAGCCAGTGTGGTGGCATAATCATCCTCATTTTACAGATTAAGAAACAAGTTCAAAGAAGTGAAACAAGGACTTGGGCTGTGACATGCCGCCTCCAATGCCTGCCTCTCTACTATGTTCTACTGACCTCATTTCTTCTCCCTTCTCAGGATTTCCCACAATGTAGCTGCTTTGCATTTTTGGTTTTATTCAGTGAAACCATGAAGTCTGTGTAAGGTAGGTTCTGACTTAAGTCTGGTCCTAAGCAATATATCAGAAATCTCATCGTTTTGGTGTGCTGAGTTTTTCCCTAATATACATTCAAATAAATTCTTAAATGTCATTCCATGTGCCATCTGAAATTATTACTTTAGGATACACCCCTCATCTCACACTTTCTTCTCATTGCTGTGATTTCTCTGTGGGACTACAGAGGCATCTTGACAGCAGCATTTTTCAAACTCTTGGCTGTAAGCCACAGTAAGAAATAAATTACATTGCAACCCAGTACTCAAGTACACATGCAAATATAAGACAAAAACCAATTTCACAAAATAACACTTAATCTGGGTGTGCCACACAGCTACTTTCTATTCCATTCTTTAATGCCTGTTGTGATCCACTAAATTGATTTTATGACCTAGTAATAAGTTGCTACCTGCAAGTGAAAATAAAAATAATCCTTTACAGCATGTTCTGGCTAAACTTTGGAAGCCTGACCTTGCATTCCATTTGCACTGCCAGCTAGACAGAGAATGCAATGGCGCCAGCTTAGTAGTTTCTAGGGCCTTCACTTTCCTGTTTCCCAGTGGCTCAAAATCATTAGACTACAGCCAGTGGGAGCAGGAGAGGGGTTTCCTGAACACTGAGGGCTTGGTAGCTCCAACTTTGCTGAACTCAAGATGAAATCGGGGTTTCTACTTGCCACCCTTTGAAAGAGAAGCGTGAGACACACATGTTGGGGAACTTCCTAATCTCCTCATTCCCAGTAGTAGGATGATTTGGAGAACCCATCCTAGATAGATACTTCATCTCTTCTCCCTTCCAACCCATCAGAACAGAAATCAGGAGTTGATGCCAACAGAGTGGATGTTTGCCTGTATCGTGTTTTTACAGGGATAGTTTTAAAGGTTTCCTCTGAAATACCTCTCCACAAACATCTGGGATGCCACCATTAGACTTTTACTCCTTTGGTGTCAGTGTGTCTTCCTAAGATTCTTCTTTATATGTGTAAGTGTGCCCGAAATGGGTTTCTTAGGCTTTTCCCTTCCAGGCTGGCCTCACCAATTAGCACCAAAAGTTGATTCCCCTTTCAAATGGAAGCCGGGAGCAGGCATGGCTACCCTGACTTGTGACCTGCACTTCTTTGGCACTGTGGTGAAGCTTATGGGTCTCCTTTCAGAATTAAAGTTTTTTAATGTACAAGGTAAAATATATAGGGTTACAAAGGAAAGTAGTTACATTGAAAATATATATTCATTTTCAAACTATTGAAAACTTTTTGCAATACAGTGATACATGTGCTTAACAGATTAAATAAAATCTAGAGGCCAGTCTAGTGAATAATTTAGAATAGTGATATGTGTCGACAGTATTTCAAGGTACTGTATCTGCAAAATTTGTGACATGCTGAAAATAGTCCATTTCCATTGGTGGAAAAGCCTCAGGTTCTGCTAACACTACTGTGGTTTGTCTACATCCTAATTGAAAGAAATGCTAAATTGCGGTTAGAAGTTAGTGAAATTAAAGCAGTAAATTTTTTTTCCCATCCAAGTTCATGGATCCTTGAATTCTATCCATGAGCCCTGCTTCAAGAGCCCCGGGCCTAGGAGCTGCCTACCACCATTAGCTTGTATTTTCTGGTCTCATCCTTCCAGCTTCTAAAGCTCCATTTGCTGAGCCCAGCTGTGTGCCTCCCAGACCTTGCAGCATCTCTCCTTCCATCCTCTCACCCGATCCTGTGACTAGCCCAGTTTTAGCGGTCCGGCAGGGGGCTGGGGCTGGAAAGCATCCAGGGAATGGCCTTGGTGATGACCTGCACCAAGTTCCTGGGGAGAATATGTTACGGGCAGCTCGACTTTGACTCTGTGCAGCCTCTAAATCAATTATTCTTCTCCTGGGTTTTTGTCAGGAGACCTGGTAATTATCTCAGTATATTAATAAAGATGAAGGAGAAACTGTCCCTGTTTAAAGTAGTGTCTTTTACATTCAAAGACTCTGCATATGAATATCTTGTGTCTCAGACCTTCACTCCCAAAAACAGATCTGTATTAGGCAAGTGGCAGTCTACCGAGCTCAGCAAAGGAAGGGTTAACAGCAGAGCTGAGGCAAAATGCCACTTAGCAAGGGGAGAGAGTTCCAGTTCCAGGGGGTGCAAACGCGATAGCTTTGTGGATCAGGCAGGTCAGCCAGTGAGTGACACAGTGGAGTGTGAAAAGGCACTATGGCATGATGAGATGATGGCAAGTAAGAGCAGACGTGCCCTGTCTAAAAGCAATCAATTTATAATGGTTTGAAAGTATGAATTTTGATGGCTGCTAGCTGCAACTTTGAGCAAGCCAACACCAGCTCTGATGGATCCTCTCAAAAGACCCCCTGCACCAGCCCCACAGCCACTGAGCTGTGGTTTTGTTTTGGCTCTGAGGAGTGGCTAGGAATTGGGTACGTAACTCTACTCAGAATCACAAACAGTTAAGATCCTGATGAGAGAGTTTTTAAAAACTTCCATTTCAACAAGAAAACTATGACAATATACTTACATTTGAGGGGGGAAAAAAAGTGTGGTTAATATAAATAGCCAAGAGGAATCCTGGAGATGACTTAAGGAAAATTAGGGCTCTTTGGTGACCATCCCTAACATTTTGTATTAATTAGGACGTTGACTCCTATAACCTTGTATACCCCACTTGCTGCCACTGTCAAAAGACAAAATCTTGGGCTGAGGATGGAGGAAAAGGGGTTGAGGTTTGCCCAGAGAACCAGTTTTTATGTTCTTAGTTTCATTCTTTGATTCCTTTGACACTATCCCCACACCTATCTCTGGTTCTCATTGTGGGAAGGGTCTGGGAAACCTTTGGGAGGCTTGGCTGGAGTAAGGATGACATTTAACACATGGTGGGTGGGTGGGTGGGCGGCTAGGGAAGATCCAGGAGAAGGAGGAACTCCTGAGGATGTTAATTAGGGAATACCCAGAGGTGTAGATGGGATGGGAAGGGCTAATGAGGCAAAGAGAAACCGCATGAGCAACTCTGCTTTTGCCCTACCAGCTAAAGTGGCTGGGGGGCATGAAGTTGTCCAATTTTCCTCTCTCCCCTTCCAAATCCAGCTGGCCCCAGGCATTTGGACAAGATGATAGGATGCAATCTGCATTCAGAATGTGCAGCAAGCTGACTGGGTGGGGTTACCGTAGCAACAGCAAGCCTCCTTGAAATCAGCGTGGCTCTGTGGATGTGGACAAGAGAAGCCCAACCCACCCGAGTGCCTGGGTGCCTGTAAAACTGAAAATGACCGGCAGGGGCAGCAGAGGAGACAGGCGCAGCCGCTGACCTCGCATGCATGTGCAGGAAGCAGTGTCGGAACTCACTATTCATTCCCTTGAACAGGTGTAATTTTTCTTGGAAGAATTGTTTGCTCTCTGATCCCAGTTTAACCACAGAATGATTCCTTTACCATTTTGCGTGGCCGGATACATCACACTTGCATCTGAGTGAGTAGAGTGCTGGGAGCTAGAACCTTGAAAGCCCATCATGGCTCTCTCCCCCTGCTACCTTAGCCGAGGTAAGCTACCTTAGGTGCTAGCCCCAGCCAGAGGTCAGTCTTAAACATCAAATGAGCTGAGGATGGTCTTGGCTCCCTCCTTGGTCACCTCAGGTGCGAGGGTTTGAGGTATCATGGTTATCGGATTGTTCTTCTCTCCCCACCTGTTTCTTACTCTGGTAGTCAATTCATAAACTTTCAGGATGGTTGAGGTTCTTACTCTACAAAAATGTGGAAGGTCAGGAAGCAGATGTGGCTCAAGCAATGGAGCTCCCGCCTACCACATGGGAGGTCCCAGGTTCGGGTCCCAGTGCCTTCTAAAGAAGACAAGCAAGACAGCGAGCTGATGCAATGAGCTGGCATGGTGACCTGACGCCACAAGATGCCACAAGAGACACAAGGAGGAAAATATAATGAGAGATGCAACAAAGCAGGGAGTAGAGGTGGCTCAAGCAATTAGGCGCCTCCCTCCCACATGGGAGGTCCCGGATTCGGTTCTGGTGCCTCCTAAAAAAGGAAGACAAGCACACACTGAACAGACATAGCAAGGAGGTGGGGAGAAATAAATAAATAAAATAAATGTTTTAAAAAATGTGGAAGGTGTGCGCTTCCTCAATATGGGACATGGTGGAAAGTGGCTCCCTGGCTGATTTGGGAGAGCCCCCCAGAACATCTGCTTCGGTGGGGACTTGGTTATCAGTGTCACAGGCTCAGGAACCCAATGCAATCATGTTCTGGCAGATGTACACCTGTGGAAGGCAGAGACATTAATGTAAAGTCCACGTGATGACTTGTTAAAATAATTTCCCAAGTGGCAAGGATTTGGGGTTTAAACTTGGATTTAAATTTAAACATAACTTTTTACTGCTTGTGTATCCTTGAACAAGCTTACTTATCCTCTCTATGCCTTATCTGTATAATGGGGTTAACAACAGTACCAGACTTAATTGGTGGGTATGAGGATTAAATGACTTACAATATTTCACTGTAGAAGTGTTGTTATTGTTACAAACATGGCCACCATAGACAGTAGTACAGGTTGTGCACTACACAACTCCAGAAGATACTATTCACATAATTTCCAATGTGAACGGTGTCCCAGAATTGCGCAATGCACAATCTGTATGTCTGTACGTGGAAGCCCCAAAAGAGTATTCCTTACCTTGCAGGGTTATTGTAAAAAAAAAATTGTAATTAAATGCCTGTGAAGTACCTTTTAGAGTAGCCGCTGTAAATCACAGTTGCTGTTATTATTTATGCTGGGAGATATCCCTGGCAGTTTAACAGTAATATTTGCTCAGGTACTTCTTCCTGTTGGGCAAATTTGCTCAGAGACCGAATTCTATTAAAAGGCCATTGAGGAACTGTGGTTAACAGGACAAATATGAGAATGTTTTCTCATGAATGATAACAAATATATAATACTAATATAGGGTGTTAATGATTGAGTGAGTTGGGGGGAAAATACACCAAATGTCAGCCATAGGCTATAGTTAGTAGTAATATTTTGATGATGGTCTTACATAGTTTGCAACAAATGTTTCACAAGAATGCAAGGTGTTAGTGGTGGGGAGATGGATAGAAGCCTTGTGTGATGATATGCATGTTGTTCTGTAAATTCAAAAATTTTACTATACACTTATTGTTTGTGTATGTTCATGTATGAATGATATATTTCAATAAAATTTTATATAAAAAGGCCATTGAGAAATTCTGAACAAGTGTTAGGAAATTGAATGTTATCTCAAGGTTATTCTCAAGCCATCAATATGGAAGGACCTTGATTCCAAAGGCATCACTCTTTGGAAAGGGAACCTTCCACTATGAGTAGAAGAAACACTGACAGTTCTTTAAGCTTCAGTTCTCCCTTTTTTTTTTTTTTTTTTGGTCTCTATCAGTTGCCAGGAGCCTCTCTCACTACATTACCTCCTGGGCCTGCTACAATTAATTAGATAACTGCATTTCATACATTAGTTAATCTTTAAATTGGTCTCTTCCTAATGAAATTCTAGGGAGGCCCCACAGGCTCCTTGATGAAATTTGAAAGGCCCCTTAGTCTCATCAGCTGCAATTTTTGAAAATTGCTAAGTTAAGCAACATCACAGCCAAGAGAATCCACGGAGTATGAAACCCAGACAGCTCATCTTTCCACGTGCATTCTCCAGTGCTGTTAGACATGTTTTCCCATGTTGTCACTAATGTGCGCTCACTCTTTTCATTCTGCCTTTTTCATACAGTGCTATTTCATATACAAATTTCAATATTAATCATGCCTCCATGATAAGGTATTCCCACAAATTTTCATTCATCCCCGTTTGCTGGGATACATCCCTCCAGTGGAGTATTGGAAGCAGTATAAAATCTCAGCCAGTGGATACTGACGTATACAAGATGTGCAGGATGTGGGGACACTGGAAGGACATGAAAGGAACACACACATGAAATAAACCATACAACACTAGAGCTGGGAGTATCTTAGGGGATTGGCTGCTCCAAACCTTTCATTTTACAAATGCAATACCTGGGACCCAGAGAGGAAATGTGACTTGCCTGAGGACATGGAATTAAACTGCCTTCTCCATTGGCAGCTCTGGCAAGAGGAGTTTCCGCTGGACTGTGGGTCCTTGGGAGGAAGCGCTTACCCAGCAGCCGTGATGGACTGCTGCTGTAGAGGGCACCCCGGCAGCCTCCCGGGAATCAGAGTGGGAGCTCCATCCCATGTCCTATATTTAAAGCATCCCACAGAGGGTAAAGGCAGGTGTCCCATCAGAGCAAAACATGTGGCATTTGTCCACTCCCACCCAGCGCTTGGAGGTGTGAAAAGACATCCCAAAAGAGAGAACCCAAAAGGGACAGGCAGCTCGAAACTCCTACACGCCTTGCCTCGCTGCAAAGCGGAGCCAAGCATGGGGGCGACCACCCAGGAAGAAGGAGCCTTGGAAAAGTCATAAACAGCAGCTGCAATGTGAAGATCCTCCCCCTGCTCGTGGAGTCAGGTAGAATGACACATCACAGAATGGTGAGACCAGAATGGAGCTTTTTTTTTTTTGAAAGATTTATTTTATTTATTTCTCATCTTCCTTTTTTTTTGAGGCAACAGGAACCGAACCTGGGACCTCTCATGTGGGGGAGAGGTGCCTAATCATTTGAGCTACTTCCACTCCCTGCTTTTTTGTATCTCTCATTATGTTTTCCTCCTTGTGTCTCTTGTTACATCATCTTGTTGTGTCAGCTTGCCGAGCCAGGTCACTGTCTTGCTCTTCTTCTTTAGGAGGCACTAGGAACCGAACCCAGGACCTCCTGTGTGGTAGGTGGGAGCTCAATCTCTTGAGCCACATCTGCTTTTTTTTTTTTTTTCTTTTTGAGGATTAAGAATGCTTTATTGTGCACTGGGCGAAGGGGAGCCGAGCCCACAGCCCAGCCTGCCCCTGTTCTGTGCTTGCTCTTTGGTCCCCCATAGAGTGTACAGGTGTCCATGCATGTGTCCAGGTGGGGACAGCTTCCCTGGGCCCCAGGCACTCCGGCGCTGCGGTGGCCTTGAGGTGAAGATGGGTGGGGACTCCACCTGCTCAGGCTCAGGGGCCACACATGTCCACACAGTCCTCCCCACTGTGGAACACATGGTAGACGCTGGTAGGCAGGAACATGGCGACGGCACCAAGCAGGGAGCCTAGCTGGATGGCCACGCCAGCCGCCAGCAATGCCGGCTGGCCTCCGCCGTGCAGCAGGGAGCTGGCCACCACCTTCACCTAAGAGAAGATGCCCAAGCACAGCACCCACTGCAGCACCACAAGGATCACCCCCGCAGAGGTGCCCACCAGGGGGGGCAGGGGCTTAGGATGGCCAGCGCCACCAGGTAGGCTCCAAAGAGCACGCCCAGCAGAGAGAGACTGCCCAGGCCCACCAGGGTCCTGCACAGCACACCCATTGCCAGGAAGCAGGCAAGGGGGTTGGCGGTGCTGCCCAGCACCATGGGCAGGTGGTAGGCCAGGCGCCGGTAGGGCAGGCAGGAGAAGCTCTGCACGGCAGGCAGCACACCGTTGGTCAGCGCATTGGTGACAGCCAGCAGACCCAGCAGGCCCAGCAGGCCCAGCAGGCAGGCACCGTGGGCTGAGAGCAGCCGCTGGGCTTCAGGGCCTGGGCCAGGGTTGGCCCCCGGCACCTCGCACAGCGGCTCCTGCAGCTGCCAGGTCTCTTCCTCTCCACCCTCAGAACCAGCTCCTGGGGCCGCCACCCACAGGCCAGGCCGTGGGCCCTCTGTGGGTCCAGAGGGTGGTGACGGCAGTGATGGCAACAGCAGCAGGAGACCCTGGAAGGTGGCAGCTGAGGTGACCAGAAAGGCGGTCAGAGCCCAGAAGAAGGACCTGGCTGGAAAGCTGCTCCGGGAAGTAGTGGGGGACCCCAGGGGTGCCGTTGGTGGGGGCCGGTGGGCACTTGAGGTGACCCACACTCTGTACAAGGGTCAGCATGTTATAACCCAGGAGATCGACCACACTCAGACTTTAACCACTTTTATGAAGTTTATTGAGCTAAGCCCACGGGTGTCTGCAGCACCTCTCATGCAGGAGAGAACTGCAGCCCCTAGGTTTTAAAATGGCTCCTTTTTATAGGGGGTTGCTGTCGCAGTTTGCAAGCAAGCAGGATAAACAGAAGCGGATTTTGGCAGTTAGCTAGCGTTTGCACAGAATGCCCTGATAGCCTGGGTCACAGCTGCAGGGTTGAGATGTCCTTGCAGGATTGTTCAAAGGAGGGGAGGTTGTATGCTTGTCTGTCCTTGCGAGATTGTTCAAGGGAGGGGAGGTTGTATGCTTTTCAGATAAGACACTTAGGAGACAGTGGGAAACTTTTCTTTTCTACATTACTTTGGTTGCCATGAAGGCCTATGGGTAGGCTAATTTAGGGTTCAACAAGCACACAGGGCAGCAGGGCACTGAAAGAAGGAACGTAAGAAGGGCAGTGGAAGGTGGCTCAGGAAGGGCAGGAATGTGACATTGGAGGCATAGCAGGCCAGTGCCAGCAGCAGGGCCAGTTGAGGAAGGCCAGGGAGTGGGGCTGCCCTGCCACTGGGGCCACGTGGTGCCACAGAGGGGCCAGCAGGGCTGTGTCCACCATGTTCAGTGTCTGCACCACGTGGATAGGGGCCTGCTCGCCCTTGCCTGGGGCCAGCCGCCCCCACAGGGTCACCACCAGGAGCCCCAGGTACCCCAGCGCCACCAGTATAGACATGTATGAGGGGAGGCTCCAACCCTCGGGAAGGTCTTTTACCACCACAGGAAGTTCCACCCAGATCCCACTGATGACAGCCCAGGAGCCCACGCCGAAAAGGGCCACTAGAAGGTGGGTCAGCACCAGGCGGTCCAGCGGGGTCGCTGCTATAGGACCCCAGGCTGGGGCCTCGGGGCCAGCTCTGTCTCCACCTAGGTGCAAAGACCCTTCGACTCTCCGAGCACTTCCACCGCCTGAGTCCGCGCCACGACACAGCAAGGCCGGCGGGCGGAGACGCAGAGGCCGAGCCCAGGCGCCCCGGCCCAGGGGAGGATGACGAAGGAGGGGGCGGTCCTTCCCCAGCGGAGGATCCCGGAGCGAGGCGCCAACGCCGCCGCCACCCTCTCCCTAAGACAGACGCGGGGCCAGGACGCCGGGACCGGGCTACCTCTCGGGCTCCGCGCGCTGCCCCCGGCTCGTGCGTCCACCTGCTGGCCCCGGGCCTCGGCGACGACCAGGCCGCCGGGGCCGAGGCACGGCTGGACTGAGAAGGGGAGTGGCAGGGCGGGCGCCGCCTCCTCGCCCGTTCAGGTGGGCGTCGGGAGACCGGCCGGGCAGGTGCGCTGCGGTCCCCAGCGCCGAGGCTGCCTTCCCGCACCGCGGCGGGCCAGCCGGGCCACGTGGGCGGCGGGGCCCGAGCGGACAGAATGGACTTTTGAGACCAGCCAGTCCCATGCCTCCTTGGACAGATGTGGCGACCTAGAGCAGGGAAGGGTCTAGCCTGAGACCACATACAGAGTGAGGGGCTGAGTTGGCTATAGAGCAAGCTGTCCCATTCCCATCTGGGGTCCTGCTTTTGCTGGGTCTAGGGAAAGTAAGCAGTAGCAAATTATGGAGAGATGGAAGTGTAAAAGTTGATATCCATTTAGTGGGCATTCATGGACTCCAGCGAACTAACTACACGTCCTAGATGTCAGCATTTGTTACTTGGGGGCTCTGTCTGTCTGCACCATCATAGGCAAATCACAGCCTTGTATGTCTCCATTTCCCCTCTGGTAAAAAAGGGTTATAATAGGACCTACCTCCTGAGTTGTGTGGATTCAACGTGAAGCACTTAGCACCGTGCCCAGTGCTACAGTAAACAGTAGTTACGCTGTCATTATATCCCACAAGAGGGCCACTTCTGCCCACACAGTCTTCCTTTGGTAAGAAAGTTTCCATTTCTCCAATGGGTTTCTATCATCTGCTACCATCTCTGTGCATCTCTGCCGTCACAAATAAATCCATGACTCACCACAAGTTCCAGACTCAAGTTACCCAAACTGAAAATTTTTTTGAGAATTACAAATTCTTAAGTTCTTTTTTTTTTTTTTTTTTTTTTAATCATGTTAATAATAGATTTAGGGAAAATCTATCTCATCCCTTCAGGAAAGAGAGATGTCCCCAAAGCATACGGTGCCTCTCTCTCCCCTGCAGAAAGTGCCTGTCTTTCTGATTGCCCTCTGATTCTAATTATTTGGGAAAAGAGAGGCACCAGGAACTAAATTAACACTGGTTGGAAAGTGATAAGTAAAAGACCCAAAAGAAATGACAAGCTGCAGGGAAGGACAAATTACAGTTCGCCCTCTGTCCTCTATGATCTGACTCTTTTCTGAAGGTTTTAGGGAAAGCTAAAGGCCCTTAGAGAAACAAGGTGGTGGGAATAGGATCCTGTAGAAAAGAATTTAAGCTTTCCCTTTAATCTCCAAGAAAAACAGGAAAGAAGATGATTTCTACCCCTCTGGATCCTTTGCCCACCAATCTTTCAGAGGGTCTCGCCACAGCCTCATGCTGACCCCATTTCCCAGCACTGCTTGGTAATGCTCCAGACCAGCTCCTACAGTGATGCCTGGTGCCCAAGGGTGCTTCTGGTGGCATCCGCGGGGAGAAGAAGGCGAGGCTGCACTGATGTTGATGAAAGTGATGGTGCAGACGTGTCCCTTGCTTCCTCCTCCAGCTCCCAGGACACTTCTGGGTAGCCCCGAGAGGCAGGTGTGGCATACTGCTGTTTTGCACATAAATGACACACAGCCGCCAGTCCCTGGGGGGATCTCAGAACCCTTGTCCTTAACTTTAGTGTGCAAAGAATAAATATCGCTATCCCTGGAAGGTGTTATAATGATGAAAATCTTCCGTGCACTGCCTCGCATCCATCTTACTTTGGCTGAGCCACTTGCCTCAACACGGACCTCTGGCCTAGTTCATAAGCAGCCCCGGGGCATGAAGTCCCCCAGAGCCCACCACCCACAGCCCCCACCCAGAGCTCACAGCTGGTCCTACATGATAAGGTGACCATCCCCACAACCCTCAGATTCTCGGTTCTTTCTCTTTCCACGGGCACAGTCCTTGCCTCTCGCGGGTAATCTACTCTTCCCCACCCCTGGACCACAATAAAGGCACAAGCCCATGGGTCCGCCTTGCCCTGTGTATTAGTCAGGGTTCTCTCGGGAAACAGAATCAGCAGGAGATATCTGTGAATAATATGGAACTCTAAAAGAGTCTCTCACGTGACCGTGGGGACGCACAAGTCCAGGTTCCTCAGACAAGCTGCAAACCAGGGACTCTGATGAAAGCCTGATAAAAGGTCGTTGATGAGTCTCTGGGAGAAGTTGCCTGTCCAAGGACGGGTTGAGAAATTCTCTCTGAATGTTGAAATCACTTCCACTTTTAAGTCATTCAACTGATTGGATAAAAGCACCACCCATTGATGATGTAATCTCCCTGATTGATGCAGATGTAATCAGCCATCCACACAGTAAACTCACTGGTGATTGAAGTCCATAAATGCTCTTGTATTACAATTAGCCTAGTGCTTGCTGGAACAAACACCTGGACACAACTACTTGGTCAAGTTGACACATTAGCCTAACCATCACAGTCCACCCCTTGTCAACTCGGCAATCATACACATTACTCTAAACCACACTTAGTCTCTAAGTAAAAACAATAACAGACAAGCATACATATTTATTTCCTCCTAACAATGTTCAACTCCCCTGCGTACAACCGGAAACATATTAATTCCCTACAGAACAGGGTGCAAGTCCTTGGATGATAGTCACTCTTAAACTCGACATCCTTAAATATTATGATGTGGGATTAATACAACTTTTCATGATAGGGGAAAAGATTGGGGAAGGAAACAAAGAAATTCATTTTGTGTACATATACAATCATAGTCATAACGAAACATGGAAGAAGGGTTCATGACCATTACAGTCCTCGTTTCTGTAACTGGTCACGTGGTCGAAGTTCATATTTATCACTACCTTCTTCCACTACCCATTCCATGTTCCCGTTACCTTCAGCAAGCACTTCAGCTGGCCGTGGTTCTTTGCCTGGTGGGGTGACCCAAACTTTCATTCCCGAAGATTCTGGGCCATTGTTAGTCCTGCTTGAATTGGTTTGTTGCAATTTTCCATTGACTTTAATCACAGGGCATGGCAGGACTAGGAGATGCCCTAGAGGATCCCCTGCATTCCAGGCAAACTCTTCTTTACCCCAATTATGTAGATGTAGTCCTATTTCCCCTTGATAATCAGGATCAATCACCCCAGCCAGTACAGTAATTCCCTTCTTTGCCTGTTGATTCACAGGTAAGAGGAGCCCAAAGTGGCCAGGTGCCAGTCTTAACTTCCAGTTCAATGGAATCACTGTTATGTTCCCAGGTGGCAGCACTCCTCCTCTTGGGACTAAAACCTGTAGACCAGCAGAGCTTAAGGTTTCAGGGACAGGAAGCAAAAATTTTCCTAGTGGGTCACTAGGGGTAATAGTGAGTGGTGCCACTCCCATTTCCACCCCTTGATTCCTGGACCCATGAATCCTGGCTATGGGAGAAACAGCACCATAGAGAGGACGCTGATTCAGAGCATACACAGCGTCCTGGAGAACATTGCCCCAGCCCTGCAAGGTATTGCCACCTAGTTGGTGCCGTAATTGAGTCTTCAAAAGGCCATTCCACCGTTCTATTAATCCAGCTGCTTCAGGGTGATGGGGAACATGGTAAGACCAGTGAATTCCATGGGCATGTGCCCATTCCCGCACATCATTTGCTGTGAAATGGGTTCCTTGATCAGAAGCAATGCTGTGTGGAATGCCATGAAGGTAGATAAGACATTCGGTAAGTCCATGGATGGTAGTTTTGGAAGAAGCATTGCGTGCCGGAAATGCAAACCCATAGCCAGAGTATGTGTCTATTCCAGTTAAAACAAATCGCTGCCCCTTCCATGATGGAAGTGGCCCAATGTAGTCCACCTGCCACCAGGTAGCAGGCTGGTCACCTCAAGGAATGGTGCCATATCTAGGGCTGAGTGTGGGTCTCTGCTGCTGGCAGATTGGGCATTCAGCAGTGGCTGTAGCCAAGTCAGCCTTGGTGAGCGGAAGTCTATGTTGCTGAGCCCATGCATAACTCCATCCCTACCTCCATGGCCACTTTGTTCATTAGCCCATTGGGCAATGACAGGAGTGGCTGGGGAAAGAGGCTGAGCATTAGCCACAGAGCGGGTCATCTTATCCACTTGATTATTAAACTCTTCCTCTGCCGAAGTCACCCTCTGGTGAGCATTCACGTGGGACACAAATATGTTTTTTGCCCACTCAGAAAGATCTATCCACATAGCTCTTCCCCAGACCTCCTTGTCACCAATTTTCCAATCATGTTCCTTCCAGGTCCCTGACCATCCAGCCAAACCATTGGCAACAGCCCATGAATCAGTGTACAAACGCACCTCTGGCCATTTCTTTCTCCAAGCAAAATGAACAACTAGATGCACTGCTCGAAGCTCTGCCCACTGGGAGGATTTGCCCTCACCGCTATCCTTCAAGGATGTCCCAGAAAAGGGCTGCAGTGCCACAGCTGTCCACTTTCGGGTGGTACCTGCATATCGTGCAGAACCATCTGTAAACCAGGCCCGAGTTTTCTCATCCTCAGTCAACTGATTGTAAGGGACTCCCCAAGAGGCCAAAGCTGTGGGCTGGGAAAGAGAAGGTAACATGGCAGGGGTGGTGACCATGGGCATTTGGGCCACTTCCTCATGTAACTTACTTGTGCCTTCAGGACCTGCTCAAGCCCTATCTCGTATATACCACTTCCACTTTATTATGGAGTGCTGCTGTGCACGCCCAACTTCATGGTTTGATGGGTCAGACAATACCCAGCTCATGATAGGCAGCTCAGGTCTCATGGTAACTTGATGGCCCATGGTTAAGCGTTCAGTCTCTACTAAGGCCCGGTAGCAAGCCAAAAGCTGCTTCTCAAAAGGGGAGTAGTTATCTGCAGAGGATGGCAAGGCTTTGCTCCAAAATCCTAAGGGTCTGCATTGTGATTCCCCTATAGGGGCCTGCCAAAGGCTCCAGACAGCATCTCTATTTGCCACTGAAACTTCCAGCACCATTGGATCTGCTGGATCATATGGTCCAAGTGGCAGTGCAGCTTGCACAGCAGCCTGGACCTGTCGCAGGGCTTCCTCTTGTTCCAGTCCCCAATCAAAACTAGCAGCTTTTCTGGTCACTCGGTAAATGGGCCGCAGTAACACACCCAAATGAGGAATGTGTTGTCTCCAAAATCCAAAGAGGCCAACTAAGTGTTGTGCCTCCTTTTTGGTCGTAGGAGGGGCCAGGTGCAACAGCTTATCCTTTACTTTCGAAGGGATATCTCGACAGGCCCACACCACTGGACACCTAGAAATTTCACTGAGGTGGAAGGACCCTGTATTTTTGTTGGATTTATTTCCCATCCTCTCTCACGCAAATGCCTTACCAATAAATCTAGAGTCTTTGCTACTTCTTGCTCAGTAGGTCCTATCAACATGATATCATCAATATAATGGACCAGTGTGATGTCTCGTGGGAGGGAGAGACGATCAAGGTCCCTGCGGACAATATTATGACATAGGACTGGAGAGTTGATATACCCCTGAGGCAGGACAGTGAAAGTATACTGCTGGCCTTGCCAGCTGAAAGCAAACTGTTTCTGGTGGTCCTTACTAATGGCAATTGAGAAAAAAGCATTTGCCAGATCAACAGCTGCATACCAGGTACCAGGGGAAGTGTTGATTTGCTCAAGCAATGATACCACATCTGGGACAGCAGCTGCAATTGGAGTCACCACCTGGTTAAGTTTACGATAATCTACTGTCATCCTCCAAGATCCATCTGTTTTCTGCACAGGCCAAATAGGAGAGTTGAATGGGGATGTGGTGGGAATCACCACCCCTGCATCCTTCAAATCCTTGATGGTGGCACTAATCTCTGCAATACCTCCAGGAATCCAGTATTGCCTTTGATTTACTATTTTGCTAGGCAGGGGAAGTTCTAGAGGCTTCCACTTGGCCTTTCCAACCATAATAGCCCTCACTCCATGAGTCAGGGATCCAATGTGGGGATTCTGCCAGTTACTGAGTATGTCTATTCTAATTATGCATTCTGGAACTGGAGAAATAACCACAGAATGGGTCCGGGGACCCACTGGACCCACTGTGAGACAGACCTGAGCTAAAACTCAATCAATCACCTGACCTCCATAAGCCCCTACTCTGACTGGTGGACCACAGTGACGTTTTGGGTCTCCTGGAATTAATGTGACTTCTGAGCCAGTGTCTAATAATCCCCGAAATGTCTGATTATTTCCTTTTCCCCAATGCACTGTTACTCTGGCAAAAGACCGTAGGTCTCCCTGGGGAAAGGTGGGAGGAAGATTAACTGTATAAATTTTTGGCAGTTTAACAGGATCCTTCCCCAAGGGGACCCGGCCTTCCCCTCATTCAAGGGGCTCTGGGTCTGTAAACTGTCTCAAGTCTGGGAACTGATTAAGGGGCCGTGATTCTCTGTGTCTGTAATTAGAGTAAGGATTTTGTTCACTTGACCTAGAACTCTTCTGCTTATACAGATCCAGAAGAAATTTAGTAGACTGCCCATGTATTTCACTTCTGGGTACCCCATGATCTATTAACCAACGCCATAACTCCATGCGACTCAGACTATTCTGTGTACTGTTTCGAATCTGTCTTTCATTGTGGTAGCCACGCCTACCTTGGCTTTGGCGATTAACTGCCGATACTTGACTTTTACCGGGCCTTGATCCAATCATCCCCATAATATTTAAGGATTCCAATTCCATTACAGCCCCCCCTACAGTAATATCTGGACTGCAGAGAAGAGCAACCACAGAGCTCTTCAGAGAAGATGGAGTTAGTCTTACAAATTTATTCCTCACAGTCCTGGTTAAAGGTGTGTCCTCTGGACATTCCTGGGGTGGGTGGGCAGGTCTCAAGTGGTAAATCCATTCTAGCATTCCAATCTCTCTAAGCCTTTGAATCCCCTCATCTACTGTATACCACGGCAAATCAGGCATCTCAACATCAGACATGCTAGGCCATCTCTTGGTCCATGCTTCAGTCAGCCACCCAAACAAACTGTTAGAGCCCTTTCTAACCCCTCGAGCTACAGCGTTGAATCCAGAATTTCTGCTTAGTGGGCCCATATCAATAAATTCAGCCTGATCCAACTTTATATTCCTTCCACCATTATCCCATACCCTTAGTATCCATTCCCACACATATTCCCCTGATTTCTGTCTATATAAGTTGGAAAACTCATGCAGTTCTTTCAGAGTATAGCGTACTTCCTCATGGGTCACACTTTGTACTTCACCTTTGGGGGCTTGTTGTGATTTTAATCTAGTAATGGGTCTCGAAGACAAGAGGAGTGGGGGGTCTGGGTAAGGAGAAGGATTAGAGATGTCTTGCAGGTTACTGACCTGAGGGCATTCCTTTGCATTTTCTTCTGGTGAGACAGGATTATTCTCTTCAGGCAGGGGTTGGAAGACAGATTCCTCAGGGCAGACTGGAAGTTGGACCATGCATGCTGGAGATTGGTTGGTACCTGCCTCATGGCTGGGAGGAGGTACAGACTCTGGGGCAAGGTGGAGGCTGGGCAGTGCATGCTGGAGTTAGGCTGGTACCTGCCTCAGGGCTGGGAGGAGGTCCAGACTCCCTGGGGCAGGCTGGAGGCTGGATGATACAAAGTTGAGTAGGTGTGGTCTCCACAGGGCAGGCCATCACAGGTTTATCTGGTAAAGTCTCAGCAGAATTTAGGGTTCCAATGTCCCCACCAATATTATCATCATCCCATATGTCTCCGTCCCAATCCTCGGGGTTCCACTCCTTTCCAATCAATGCCTTCACTTTAATTGCAGAAACCCTGCGAGGTTGAGATTTTAGTTTCCTCTGTAATTCTGCTACTCGTACAATGAGAGACTGGGTTTGATTCTCAGATATCTCAAGTCTGTGGCTACAGGAGACAAGATTTTCTTTCAAGGCACACGTAGAAACTTTCATATCATTCATGCGGCATTTAAGTTTCAAAATTGAAGACTTTAGCTCATCCCTTTCTTTTGTAACTGTATCCAGAGTATCTAGGAGGAGCCAGCCAACATCATTATAATTTTTTACTCCACAAAATTCTGTTAAAGTGTTGAAAACACTCTCACCCAGATCCTTGCTTCTTATAAGCGTGGAAGTAGGGGAATCCAATGATGCTATTTTGCGTATCTCTATTGCCAGCTCACGCCATGGACTGTTAGCAACCTCATTATTGGAAAGGGAGTCATTAGTACCCGTGAGTCCAATTAGAGTGGAGAGCCACCTCAGACATCCCATGTTTAAGACTCTGTTCCTCAAGAACCACTCCTGGTACCAGCTGTATTAGTCAGGGTTCTCTCGGGAAACAGAATCAGCAGGAGATATCTGTGAATAATATGGAACTCTAAAAGAGTCTCTACGCGACCGTGGGGACGCACAAGTCCAGGTTCCTCAGGCAAGCTGCAAACCAGGGGCTCCGATGAAAGGTCGTTGATGAGTCTCTGGGAGAAGTTGCCTGTCCAACGACGAGCTGAGAAATTCTCTCTGAATGTTGAAATCACTTCCACTTTTAAGTCATTCAACTGATTGGATAAAAGCACCACCCATTGATGATGTGATCTCCCTGATTGATGTAGATGTAATCAGCCATCCAC
>JAKSZT010018658.1:13609064-13667535 GCA_026826555.1 Tolypeutes matacus | reverse complement strand
AAAAAAAAAAAAAAAAAAAAGCTACTACTCTACAAAGCTTTCTCTGATGCCTGGGTAGAATATTCTATCCCTCTTCTGTCTCCTCAAAACACTTTATTTGCATGTTTGTGCCATCATTTATCAAATTTCATCCTGAGTTATACAAATCGTTTTCCCAGCACGAATAATAATAGTCATAATAGTAATTAACATTGATTGATTGCTTGTACTAATCACTTGACATGTACCATCTCATTTAATTCTCTGAACAGCCCTATGATGTAGGTGTGCTACGTCCCCTAACTTACAGAGGAGGGAGCTTGGATAATTTAACCATATGCTCACAATCGCACAGCCAGTAAGTGGTCGAACTGGCCCTCGTACCCCCGTCCTGGGACCCTGGAGCCTATGACCTTTCCCACTCCCTTGAGCTGCCTCCAGAGGACTGTGGGATCAGTGAGACAGAGTCCGACTTGGGTGCAGCTGTGTCCCTCTCTGCCTCCAGCACAAAGCCTGGGACATGGAGGCATGTGAATTGACTACAGAATGAAAGATCCATCGGCTGAAGAGTTGAAGGGAGGCAGAGGAAATAAAACAGAGGCAGAGATCAAGGGCAGAAAAGGAAAAGAGATTCTAGGGCTTCCTTAATTAGGATTCCCACCTTCCATCCCCCCACCCCCTAAGCATTCTCCACTTAAATATGATTCTTTTTCCACCTATTAATCAGATCTTGACAGATAAGAATACATGTCCTTAAGAACACCCAGTACCCTGTAATCATCCATTATTGAGATAGAAATCCCAGGGTGTGTGACAGGCCCCAAGAAGCCTTGCTTTCCAAGTTGACATTGCCACATGATGAATCTCTAGGTGTTGAAGATATTTAACTTGTGTCATTTTGAGACACATGACTTGACAGCCCTGGAGGAAGACAGAGTGAGCAAGAAGGAGTGAGTGTACCTGGGGGCTGGCAAGTACAGCTGGGCCAGCGTCCTGCCTGTGACAGCTGCTTAGCAGACCTGATTGGGAGCTGTGGGCACATCTGCCCCACCTGAGGGTCTCACTCCTCTTGGGCTCACAACCTATTCCAGACTTGGTGTGACTGATAGTGGCAGCACAATCCCCCTTCCTCTCCCACCAGAGGAACTGTGTTGTAAGATTTGCTCACTCTGCATTATCTGTTGCCACCACCAGCACCCCCCCACTGGCTGCCTCAGTTTACCCTTCCAGCAAAGGGTAAACTGAATAGCTCTCTGGCTGCCTCAGAGAGCTGGATGTGCTCTGCTTCTTGGGCTGGGGTCCCAGCTGCTGCATCTGGGGGCTTTGCACCAAGTCCAGATGCCTCAGTGCCTTCTCGAGGGAACAAAGGGGAGACTCTGGATTGAACACCGGCTAGAGGACAGAAACGGTGCTGTGGTTAAGGTTGTCACATAAGATGTGTTGTTTTTATTAACTGCATTTTATAGAGAGGCAACAGATGGGGAAAATGGCTTAAGCAACAGCATAAGAGACTCAGATTACAAGTCCATCCACTCTTCTCCTCCTGGTGCTACTGGGGATTGCTGGCCAGGATTCCAAGAGCTGTTAGCACTGCAGCCTATAGGATATTTGATAGTGCCCCATGTTTTAACTTCCAATTTTTATGGTGCCATAGCCCATTTTCTTTGGGCCAACCTTCACACTCAGGCATGTATTTGTGGTAAGTGAGAATCTGGCGATGGCCATGGCAAAGCACTCACGCCCTTCCTGATCCTCTAGCCCTCCATCTCTCCCCAGGATAGGAGGAGGGCCTAGCTGGGGACCTTGTGGAGGGATGGTGAGGTAGGGCGGGGCAGGGAATGAGGGAGTGGGCACCTAGGGGGAAGAGATGTGAGGATAGAAGGAGGTAGACGCCCAACTACAAGACACTTCTCTCAAGAATAGACATCTGCCTGGTGGCTGGGGGTGGACAGGAGAACTCTCAATCTTGAGATTTCTCTAGGAAACTGAGCCCAGCCCATTTCTTGGAAGGAATAAGCTCTAGAAAGGAAAATGAAGCCCAGGGAGCCTTGTGCCCATGATGTAGTATAAATCTTGTCCTGCTCCAGAGGAAGGAGGAGAAATCTCATTATAACCTTGATGAATTGGAAACTTAATAAAATCCAGGTCCGCCCAGATGAGTGCTCAATTAGTACAAGGAGGAGAGCTCTGCTAATTCCTTTCTCCTAGGGCCATGGGAACTACAATCCTCAGCCCTCCTTGCCTCTGGGAGACTCCTGGGAAATAGCAACAGGAATCTAACAGAATGAGTATCCTTGAGCAAGTCAGGGAGAAGGGACACATCTCTTTCTTTCTTTCATCCTCCTTCCCATTCAGTGCCTTGGTCTTGTGCCCTTGAAGTCAATGCAGTGGTGAATGCCCTCAGTATACTATAAACCCATTACAGTATAGTCATACAATGGAATACTATATAGTAACAAAGTTCACCTCTTTGACTTGCCTCTGGTGGTGAATGACTGAAGCCTTGTCTCCACCAGAGGTGCTTACTGGGGCCAGACTGAGGAGAAGAAATGTCTTGGTCTCAGCAGTCAGAGGAGGCCTGAGCGCTTGGCCACTCATGGGCATCCCCTCATGAGTGTCTCCTCTCTTTGCTACTCCCCTGAGCCTCTGCCCCTCTCTGCCTCCTCTGTCCTTGCCTTTTCTCAAGAGTCACAGCTGAGCCCTTTGACGCCATCACACCACTTTCTTTTCCACCTGGACTTTGGGTCACCATCCTCAGAATGAGAACCAGTGTCCCAGGCTGAAGCCACTGAGCTCTTAGGTGTATCTCTACCACCAAATCTCTGCTACCAGCCAGATCTGGACCCTAGGCTAACAGCTGGGAGTCCTGGAAAGGCCAGCTTTATTAATAGATTTTTCAAAGTACCAAAACCTTATTTGTAGTAGCTCTAAACTAGAAACAACCCAAATCAACATCAACAGTGGAATGGGTAGACTTACTGTAGTATAGTCAGACAATGATGTGGTAGTTTGAGACTGTATTTCCCCAGAAAATCATGTTCTGAAAGCTGGCCCATTCCTGTAGGTGTGAGCCCATTGTGGGTGGGACCTATTGATTAGGTTATTTCAGTTAAGGTCCTTTTGATTAGGTTATTTCAATTAAGGTATGACCCAGGGTGAGTCTTAATCCTCTTACGGGAGTCCCTTATGAACAGGATGAATATGGAGACACAGAAGCAGAGAAAAAGGCAAAGGAATCCAGAAGCTGAAGCAACGAAGCCCAGAGAAGCCATATGACAGAGGAGTTCAGGATCCTGGACTATTTGGGGAGAAAGCATCACCTGATGATGCCTTGATTTGAACATTTCCATAGACTCAGAACTGTAAGCTTATAAGCTAATAAATCCCCATTTTAAAAGCCAAGCCATTTCTGATATATTGCATTTCAGCAGCCTAACAGACTAAATCAAAAGGAATTCTATATAGGAACAAAAAGGAACAAAGAAAAGGAACATCATGAGTGAATTTCACATGCATTGCATCAGGGTAAAAGAGACTGACTATGAAAGAGAACATCCAGTATGATTTTGTTCATATGAAGTCTAAAATGAGGCAAAACTAATCTATAATAACAGTAATCAGGACAGCACTTGCCCTTGGGGAGAGGGGTTAACTGGGAAGGGATACAAAGGAGTCTTCTAGGGTGCTAGAAATGACCTCTATCTTGATTTGGGTGATAGTTAAGTGGGATATGTAAAAATTCATTGAACATTTGAATAGACATTTCTCCAAAGATATACAATCAGCCAATAAGCACATGAGAAGATGCTCAACATCATTAGTCATTAGGGAAATGCAAATCAAAACCACAATGAAATGCCTCTTCACATCCACCAGGATGGCTATAGTCAAAATGGCAGACAATAACAAGTATTGATAAGGATGTGGAGAAATTGGAAACCTCATATATTGCTAGTGGGAATGTAAAATGGTGCAGTCATTTAGAAAACAATTTCGCAGTTCCTCAAAAGGTTAAACATTGAATTTTCATATGTCCTAACAATTCTACTTCTAAGTATATACCCAGAAGAATTGAAAACATATGTTCACACAAAAATCTGTACATAAATGTTCATGGTAACATTTCTGGAATAGTCAAAACATGGAAACAAGCCCAATGTCCATCAACTGATTATGAATAAACAAAATGCTTATTTGGTAAAATACTATTCAGCACTAAAAAGAAGTACTGGCACATACCACAACATGGATAAACATTTTTAAAATTATGCTAAGTGAAATTCTGTCACAAAAGACCCCATATGATATCATTCCAATTAACGAAATTTCTGACATAAACAAATTCATAGAGACAGAAAGTATTATAGATTAGTGGTTGCCAGGATGGGGGAAGGCGAGAATGGGAAGTTATTGCTATTGAGTACAGAGATTCTTTTTGGGATGATGAAAATACTCTGGAATTAAATCGTGGTGATGGTTTAATATACTAAAAACCACTGAATTGTATACTTTATCAGTTGAGCCACATCCGACCCTGAATTGTATACTTTAAAAGGGTTTATTTTATGGTTTATATTTCAATAAAGCTGTTATTAAAAATGCATTGATCTATACAGTGAAGATTTTGCATATTACTATATATGCTATACATAAATAAATAAACAAATGTAACTGAAAACAAAAGTTTTAAAAACATTAGTGCTAAGAGTAAAAAAGTGAAAAAACAGAACAAGATCCATAACACTGTACTAGTTGTGTAAACTCAAAATCGTACACTTAAAAAACAATGCTACATTTTTATAAGGATTCATACTATTTCAAGGATGCATACTAGATTGTCCCTCAAGGAATCCTAATTTCTACATGTGATTTGAGTTCTCCCCTAAGCCCCATTCTGTGGCTGCTGGCCCCGATACCAAGCTAGAATTCACCTGAATTGCTTCCTCTGGGCTGAATCCAGTTCCCTGAGGCCCCTGCCCTGTCTATGAGCAGGTCTCCATGATGATTGCTGCCTCACCTACCTCATGAATTGGATCTCCTCTTGGAATGCCTTTTGCCAGATCCAGATATCCTGGTACTCACGACTGTCCCAACCATCCAGGACACCCATGTGCCCTCTGGTATGTTTCCCAGGACCACCTAGTCTTCTTGAGGGCAACCTTCAGTGCTGAGTCCATTTTCCAAGGCCACCTTTAACCCAACGAGTGTGTGTCCAGCTTCCTGGCTAGCTCAGCCATGCAAGGATCCAGTGTGATAGATACCCCAGTCTGCCTGGGCACAGATACCCAGGAAGCAGGCAAGTTGTCTTTGTGGCCGTACCACATTGACAGGGTACAGATCTTGCCACACAGGAAGTAGACTGTCTTTGGCGCATTTGAAATGACAGACACAGGCACTTGTCTTATCAAGTGAAGTGTACTGATAATGGCCAATTCCCTGGATTGTCCAGAGATTGATTTATCTCAAGCATCTTCAAGAGGTGCTTTGCTGCAGGTAGACCTGCATTAGCTACTTGCTTAGGAGGTTTTTTTTTTTTGTTTTTTTTTTTTTTTACAACTGCTGTATGTTTTGGTTGAGGTTCTTAGTTGCAGACAACAGGCTCCACTCTAGCTAGTCCAAGCAGAGACGGCTTTAGAAAGGATGTAGAGAACTCACACAAACAATGGACCTGCTGAATAAACAGACTCTGGGCTCATGTTCTGGAAGACTTGTCTTGAGACAAATCTAAGAACCAGCCTGTTAAGGCAGTCTAAGCATCTGTCACAGTTAGGAAGCTGCGTCTCCCTGATCATAAATCCATACCATCAAAGTGGGTGCCCCACCCCTTGCCTGGCCACTCTTTTAAGTCGATCCCCAATCAAAACCTCAGGTGCACCTTCTATACACAAGTAGCAAGGAAAGCTAGGCATAAGGTGACCAACCATCCCAGTTTGCCTGGGACTAGGGTTTTCCCACGCACAGGATTTTCGGTGTTAAGAGCAGAAAAGCCTTAGGCAAACTGAGATGAGCTGGGCACCCTAGCTAGGAGCAGCCCTTATTTGGATTCTACATTAGGAAGGTGAGAGTCACATTGTGGGAAACCATCAAAATATGGAGAGGAGGTTCAGATGATTTGGGATAACCACAATGATAAACATCTCTAAATTTCCTCATAAAAATAAGAAGTCACAATCACCATTTATTGAGTAGTTACTATGTGCCATATGGCTTGCTAAGGGCTCTATTGTTGTCATCTCATTTAATCTTCACCACAAATCCATGAAGCATATTATTTGTCCACTCCTGGTAGAGGTGCTGGGGATAAAATGGCACCTGCCCTCTTGGAACTTCCACTGTTGTTGGGAAGACAGGCAATAAACAAAAACTTTGAGGTGCGAACAAGTTTTGCAAACTCAAATTTCAGAAAGGAGCTCCATATGGCTGCAATAGAGTGCTTGACAGCAGCAAGAGGTGTAAAATGAGGATGTCAGCCTTGGAGTGTACGGTAAGGAGGTGGCTTTATTTTAAGAGCAATGGGAAGCCAGTGGAGGGTTTAAGTAGGGGAGAATTTGATTTTCATTTTATATCCAAGGTCACAAAGCTGGGGAAGAAGAAATGAAATTTGAAGCCTGATATATAATCACTAGAGAGCCTCTTCTCAACATCCATGCAAGCTGACCCCACCCAGGATTCATAAGCCAGTCCCCCCGGTCTACTTTTTTTCACACGTTTCTGTGTGTCTGTAAATGCTTGTGTGGTATCTCTGCAGCAGCAAGTCTCAATCGGGTTGATTTTGCACCTCCCACCACTGCTGCAGGGGAAATTGGGCAGTGTCTGGAGATATTTTTGATTGTCACAGCTGGGACGGGGGAGATGCTTTGGCATCTGGTGGGTAGAGGTCAGGGATGCTACTAAATGTCCTACAATGCACAGCCCCCCCCACAACAAAGAATTATCCAGCCCAAAATGTCAATAGTGCTGAGATCAGGTAACTCTGCTCTACAATGAATAACACTGTTATTTTCTCATCTGTACAATGATAGATCAATTCAGATGAAATCTGAGGCTCCTTCTAACTCTCTCAATCTGTGTTCTCTACATGTGAGACAGGAGTTCTTCAAAACAGGCAGCAGGCCTTGCACATGTACCTCGGGGTCCTGGTACACAGGTCTTGTACTCTTTCTATGCTAGGCCAGGCAGACCCCAAGAGCCTGGGGAGAAAGCAGATTGGCTGTTGGCTGTGAAGTCAGGAGAACAGCTGGCTTGGTTGGACTTTGTGTCCTTGAGGGGCTGTTGCTGTTTTTTCCCGGTTGCCCAGCCAGACAGCAGGACAATAAATCAAGCAATGCCCTAGCAGCCAGCAGACTGATGGAGCTGGGCCTGGCTCTGGCCATGTCTGGGCGTTGTGGCCAGAAATGTCAGTGGGTGGCCAGCTGCCCTCTACACCCACACACACGGCACATCTTCCAGTCTTCTGCGCTCTCTGATGATACCGGAACATTTCAGTCCTACTGCAGTCCCCAGAGTGTACTTTTCCATCCCTGCATAACCAGTTTCCACTCACTCTGGTGTAGCCCTTGGTCAGACTATCAGCCCACACAGTGCATGCATGTGGCTGTAGGGTGGAGACCTCCGTCCCCACGGCATTGACGACAGAGACTTTGAAGGCTCTTATTGCACACACACAAACCTCCCACCCTTCTTCCCCATCCCTCTCCCCTGTCCCTTACAGTGCCATAGGTCCTGGCTGCATGTCATTTGTACAGCACAAAAGGCACACCATACCCATTAAAATGAATTGAGTGCTTACCATGTGCCACATGCATGCTAAGTACTTTAATATAGCATCTCTTCGAATCCTCCTATCTTCATTTGGGTTCATCCAAAAGCAAACCCCGAAGCAACGATTTGGGGGCAAGTCATTTGTTTGGGAGTAGATCCAGGAATGACTATGAGGGGATGGGGAATTAAGACAGCAAAGGAAGAAAAGCACAGAAAGGCTAACGAACAAGCTACTGCTCCAGACCACTGGGCTCCATCCACTGGGGAGCCCCTGAGAGACCCCTGAGAGACCGTGGGGAGCATGGCTCAGAGTTGTCCCTCACCCAGAGGAGAGGAAGCTGGGGGGAGGTCCCACAACTTCTGTCCCTCATTAAGGGTTGTTCCTTGACATTTTCTGCCTCCTCACAGCCCAGACACTTCTGCCCCAAGAGAACACTGTCAGGCAGAGGGACACAAGTACAGGTGGCAGGTAGGGGAACCCGAGTTAGGCTGAGAGGATGTACATACCAACAGCACCTGCTAGGCTTCCAAATACTACCAAGGAAGGTAATACAGTGGTTCCATTTCAGATGAGGCAACAGGGACTGAAAGAGGTCACGTTGACTGGCCGAGGTCACACAGGACCAGGATTCCAGCGCAGGTCTGTCCTTCTGCAGAACCCACATTCTCACCTTTCCATACCCCTTGGGCTCTCGTTCTGCATGCTCTTTTTTATTCTCCGAGCATCCCGAACAAAAACCCCTTTATCTTCTATCTCCAGCTGCTTTTGATGGCCCTGCCCCTCTGTGTGACTGGTCAAAAGCCAGAGGCAGGGGGCAGGAAAGATGACTGCATGGACAGAGGAAGTTTGGGAGAAAGTTTCAGTGAGGGGGCCAGGTCTGGGGTCCACCTTGCTGTCAGTTTAATCACCAAGATACAAAATGCAATAAAGTATTATGTAAATAAAACACTGCCAAAATTTTTCTAAAATTGCAAGTACATGAAATGAACAGTCTGGGTTTATGAAGAACAAATTAAGCCAGACACACTTGATTGTGCCTTTGAGGGAACTAAGAAATTAAGGGATGGAAAGGATGTGAGAGATGTAATACATCTTGATTTTAATACAGCAATTGATACATTGTCTTATGGAATTGTCCTTGAAAAATTAATTCAAATTGGCTTGGTGAGAACTGTCCCTGGGGTTGAAAACCAGTGGAAATGGAAACAAACAAATTATGATTAAAGGTGAAAACCAAAGCCACATCCCAAAGGTAGCAAAAGGAGGGAGAGTGTTATGAGAGAGAAGGCCTAGCTTTTCTGTCAGACCAAGAAGTGTGGTCTGTTTGTTTGGGAAGCTGGGGGAAGGAATAGCCCGAGGGGTTGGGGGTTGACCAGGAGCCTGCTAACAGGGGCATTCACCCTTGGCTTGCCAGGTGAGTTACATCAGGAAACCAAAGAGAATGGGAAAGTGTAGGCTGTGCCTTGCAGAAACCCACAACCTGGATTGAATGAATTCACTACAAGACAAATACAGTTGACTTCAGTAGCAGAGTCAGGTACCAGGTTTTGCTTTTGATCTTAACATTTAAATGGAAAAAGCCCAGTTTCAGAATCATGGAATCCTGATTTGGGCTCAGAATGTTGGAGATGGCAGAGTTCTTAGTGAATGCTCAGATGGGGAGAATTCCCTGTGAGCATGTTAGAAATGCAGATTTCTGGGCCCAGGGCCCAGACGTTCTGATTTTTTGTAGAGCTTGGAAAAGGCCCAGGAACCATCATTTTAATACATTCATCAGAGGTGATTCTGGTCTATGGATTACACTAAGAAACACCCACCCAAGGTCACATTCCCTCCCTCCCTCCCTTCCTCCCTTCCTCCCTTCTTCCTTCCTCCCTCCCTCCCTCCCTTTCCCCTTTTTTCCTTCCTTTCTTCTTGCCGACCATAAAAATTTTGTTTCATGACTATTATGTTTTAGGCATTGTCTCAGGATCTAGGGATGGAAGGTAAAAAGTGACTGTACTCATCGAGAAGCAGACAGAATACAGGGTGGCATCATTTATAGGAAGTAACATCTGATATGTTAAAGGACACCATGGTAATACCATCAGCAAAATCCAGATGCTAGAATACTATAAAACAAAGATCTGGTTTCCTCGATAAATACCCTGCAAGGGACAAAATAAGAGGAGCAGGGTGGGAGAATCCACAGATTAAGGGACACATCAATCAATTGCAATGTGAGACCTCATCTGGATCCTGATTTGAACAAACTGTTAAAAAGAACATTTACAAGGCAATCAGGGAAGTTTGTGGATATTGATGACTTTAAGAAATTGTGAGGTATGTTAATGGTATTGTGGTTATTTTTTAGAGTCCTTTTCATTTAAAAATAGATACTAAAACATTTATGGGTGAAATGATATAATGTCTAGAATTGACTTTAAGCTAACTGTGTGTGTGTGTGTGTGTGTGTATAGGGGCAGGAGGGACTCTAGATCAAACAAGATTGGCCATGAGTCAATAATTTTTTAAGCTGATGGGATGGGTGTTCATTATATTATTCCTCTACTTTTGTATTTATTAGAAATTTTCCTAGTGAGTGGAGGGAAGAGAGTGAGAGAGAGAGAGAAGTGAAGAAAGGAAGGGAGGGAGTAGCAAAGGAATAAAGAAATGAAGGAATCAAGGAAGGATGAAAATGCAAGTGATGAGTAGCGGATATTATAGTAGTGTATTGTGAGCAGGTGGGATGACAGTGAGGGCTTCCTGCTGTGACACAGGGCTCATCTCAGAGAAGGAACCATTTGCCAGGCTAAGAAGTGAAGAAAGGGAGATGGGAAACTGCCTAGAAAGAGCATGCTGGATGTGACAACCACTGGGTGGGAGTGAGGGGCTCTCCAGACCTGGGTGCACTCTACTCAGGAGCTCAGAGGGTCTGGTAGGTGAGGGGAATAATGTAGGAGACATGGAGAGATGTACATTTTGACTAAGCTTACTTGGGTTTCTTTATGGAGAGTGGCTGGGATGGAGACACCAGTGGAGAGAAATTAAGTTAAGGCTTTTGCAAGGGTCCAGGTGAGAGATGAGAAGGGTCTGAACTAAAGTGGTAGAGGAAGGAAGGGGACTCTGGAGATGTTTAGGAAATAGACTCTCTAGGACTTAGTGTCCAGTTAAAGGGAGGTATTTAGGGTCACTCTTGGGTTTCTTTTTAGCTTTTGTTATGAGGTTGAGTTGTGTCCCCCAAAAAGATATGTTCAAGCCCTAACTCCCAGTACCTCGGAATGTGACCTTATTTGGAAATAGAGTTGTTGCAGGTGCAACTAGTTAAGATGAGGTCATACTGGGATAGGGTGGGTCCCAAATCCAAAATGACCAGTGTCCTTATAAGAAGAGGAGAATAAACAGACACAGAAGTGAGATGGCCATGTGAAGATGGAGACAGAGATAGGAGTGATGCTGCCATGAGCCAAGGAACGCCAAGGATTTCCTGTGACCACCAGAAACTAAGAAAGGGCCAGGAAAGAGCCTCTCCTAAAGCCTCCAGAAGGAGCATGGTCCTGCTGATACCTTGATTTTGGACTTCTGGCCTCTAGAACTGTGAGGCAGTAAATATCTGTTGTGTTAAGCCAACTTGTTTATAGTACTTTGTTATAGCAGCCCTAGGAACCTAACACAGACAGTTAAGGGGATGGTGATATCATCTCTCAGCTGAACTAGGGAATGGCAAGAACCAGGTAGGGTAAGAGGTAATGGATTCACTGGGACAGCTTGCCCTTGTGGGTCAGCCAGGGGGAGATGGAGTTGGACGTACAACACTGCAGCTCTGACGAGAGACCTAAGCTGGAGGTCTAACGAACTAAGCCAGAGGCCATCGTCATGGACAAGGCAGCTGGAGGATGAACAAGATCTCCTTGAAAGAGGGAGAAGAGATGAGAAAATAGCCTGCATCAGTGTCTTGGAAAAACACTGATATCAAAGAGGGCTGATGGCAGAAAGAGCCTGCACTCAGCCCCGGTCTCCCGAATAGTGCCTCTTCTACAACTTTTGTCTAGTGATTCTCCACCCGTCTTAAGGTCCACTGGGTCCCTAGGTCAAACGTGACTGTCAGAGGCTGCTTTCTCTTAATCCCCACAAGGCATTCCAGCTAGGTGATTCCTACACCTGTCTGTGGACCAACTCTTGCTCAAGAACCTGATGAATGCCTCTATCACCAAACCCCTTTTTTATTGCTGTCACCTCAGCCACACTCTCCTGCCTGTCATTTGTCTGGTCCTTCCATGCTGTGAGGCAGAATTGTGTGGCCTCAAGAGCCCATCAGATCTTGGGAAAAGTCCTAGCTCAGCCTCTGGGTATCTGTGTAAAACTCAGACAAACTATTTAACCTTGCTCTGCCCATTTCCACATTTGTACAATGGGCATACTAATGGCACTGACCTCACAAGCACCATAATTCATGAATAGCGCTTAGCTGTATGCTTCATACATGTTGTTATTATTCCGGTTTCTACAGATCTATTGGCCTGGACAGCCAAGCAGCCTCCCTGTTCCCACAGAGCACCTGGTTTCTGTCTTCCTGGGTGTTGAGCTCCTGCCTGGTTCTCTCCTTTGAGGCTGATGATCGCTTATCTCTCTGCTCTCTTCCTGGCTTCTCACCTGCCTGGCTTCACAGCCTATTTCTTTTTTTTTTTTTTTTTTTTTTTTTTATTATGGATAAAAATCAAAATTCACACAATACATACAAACATTTGCAAAATGATATATAAATATATATGCGTATATGTGTATTTGCTTACAAAAATGTTGTTTATATATATATATATACATATATTTTAAGAGGTGCTTAGATTACTCAAAATATTACACGGAACCCACTGGGATTCCCATGTTGCCCACCTCCCACACCTCCCATCACATCCTACACAAACATCTCCCACAGTGTGGCCCACCACCCTCAATGAACTTACACATCCTGGAGCCTTACCACCAACCATAGACCACAGTTCACACTGTAGACCACACTCTCTCCCACTCAGTTCTGAGTGGTGTGTGCTGATTTAAAATGGCCTACATCCATCACAGCCTATTTCTGGGTTACAGCCTCACTCTTGCTCCTTGCCCGGAACCAACGACCTGCCAAGAACTGCAGCCAGCATGACCCGGAGAGTCTCCAGTTATTGCAAGGTTTTTTATATACTTGTCCCAAATTTAATAAAATAGAGTTATGATTATGATATTGACTTTCCCAAGTTTTAACTAGTAAAGGGATGGAGAAATAAGGCCTGCTCCCCAACACGGGCCTAGCGGTGAGTCCATCTAGGGCTTGGAATGATGGCAACAAGCCTGCCTGGCAAGGCTGGGGCAAGGGAAACACACCTTCCATTTTCTTCGCACAAACAAGATAAGAAAACCCATCTGTGCTCCCAAAAGCTGACTTCCTCCTCCATGCTGTCCCTAGACAATTTGGAGATGGACACTTTCTAAAGCATTTATTCAACAAACATTTACCAAGAGCCCACCAGGAGGAAGGCAGTAAGTACTGAAATGGAATTTATTTCCTGTATTAAATCTCAGGAAAGATTGGAAAGCCTTGTCACTGAAGCCTCCAGGTAGAATTTTTATGACTTTACAAAATAAAACGTCTATTGTTTAGTGTGATGCTATTTATTGTTTCTGTTGCTTCCTTGGAGGGAAGAAATTAGATCTTGGCCTCATGGGGCTTTAGTAAATAAGGGGGCTGCATTTTCTTAGTGACTAAAGTAGCATGAGTCACCTTCTTTTTCTGAAGGTGTCCTAATTCATTGTAGTGGTTCATTCAAAGTGGTGATATTAGAGGAAGGGAAAGGGTTGTTTCAAACATCAACTTGAAGGAAGGGGTTGATTGGATCACCTGGAAGAATTTCTTTTTTCTCTAGTAGATTCTGATAATTAGTTCCCAATAACTAATTTCCCCTCCTCCTTTCAGCAACAGAATCCCCATAGCTTTAGCTCTGGCTTCCCATTGAGTGAATACATTTCCCAGCCTGCCATGTAATTATGTTTGGCTGTGGGACCAAATTCAAGCCAAGAGGATTTAAGGAGAAATGATGTCTGCAGCTTCTGGGTTTTGCCCTTAAAATGTTTTGGTGTTCATGTCCCTGTATCACCTGGGCACAGTGCCAGCAAGCCAGCAGTGGCCACGTGGACCAGGGTGACATTCTAGAGGAGCCTGGGACCCTCGATTTCTGTCTTAATTTGCCACAGGGCTGCCGATGCAAAGTACCAGGAATGGGTTGGCTTTATAATAGGAAATTTATTAGGTAAAAGCATCAAGGCACCATCAGAGATGCTTTCTCACCAAAGTCAGCTACTGCTGATCCTAGCATGCTGCCATGTGGCAATCCGGCAAGACTGCTTGGTCTACCCAGCCTCTCTCTGCTTCTCCTTGAACTCAGCTGTGGCCAATCAGTCAGCTCTTCCCGGGCCTTAGGTCCTTGAGTCTCTCAGGCTTCTCTCCTTGAGCTCAGCTGTGGGGGAACCTGCAGTCCTTCCTCTCACATGGCGAGATCAAGTAGCTTCCTTTCTCTGTGTCAGTCTTTCTCTCTGGGTCTCCATTTATATCAGCTCCAGTAAGAGGGTGGAGACTCAACCTGCGTCATGCCTCACTGACATATTCTAATCAAAAGGGACTCATGCACAGGGATAGATTAGTTCAAAGTCATAATCCTTCCCTTTTGGGGATTCATAAAAGAATTTCAAACTATCACAATGACCTTAAAGAGCTGGGCCACCTATACCCCATGTCATTCCACCCCAAGCCCATCCGCCCCCATGTCTATCTGCCCCAAGCCTGTTGGGGTGGTTTGAATCTCTATGTACGCCAGAAAAGCATGTTCTTAAAGTTAATAATTCCCTGTGGGTGTGGCCCCATTGTAAGTAGGACTTTTGATGAGGCTACTTCAGTCAAGGTGTGCTCCACCTCATTCAGGATGGGTCTTAGGCCTATTACCATGAACTTGATGAATACAGAGAGAGAGAAAGCCATGGAAGCAAAAAGCTGAAAGCACAAAACCCAGAAGAGAAGGGAGAGACCAGCAGTCATTGACGTGTGCCTTGCCATGTGGCAGAGGAGCCAAAAATCCCCGGCAGCCAGTCTTCGGGAAGAAAGCATCGCCTTAATGATGCCTTGCTTAGGACATTCTCAGGGCCTCAACTGTAAGCGAATGAACTGCCATTGTTAAAAGCCAACCCATTTTATGGTATCTGCTTTCAGCAGCCTAGCAAACTAAAACACCTACCTACCCAAGCCTATCTACCTGTACACTACTTGCCTATCTTTGGATGGTAATATAAAAGAAAAGTAAACCCTCTACATTTTAGGGTCCTTTTGTTACAGCAGCTTAGCCTATATCCCAACTAATACATCTTTTACTACAGTAAAAAATTTTTAAATGTTAAATGCTTTAAGTATCTTTGACACAAATTATTAGACTCTCCTTAAAGGAGAAACTAAAAATTATTATGGTACATAATATGGGGAATAGATAAAGCCGATGCATTGTATAGTATATAAAAAATAAGGGAATTCTGAGGAAAGTCAAAGGCCTAGTGATCATCCAACTTATCCTTACTCTAATTAACTTTGCCATTTAATTATCAGTTAAAATCATTTAGTATTTCTGCTTCTAATGCCAAAATTTTTACCTTCCTCCTTCCCACTCACCCCCAAACCCAGAGCTTTTTAGGTTCCCCGCTCTGGGCAGCATACCAAACAGTCTTAACATAGCTACATGTCCAGCCTTTGCTCTTTTAACATTCTAACTGCTGGAGAAGGATTGTTACCTTACAAAACTTTAAAATGTATTCAGTAGACGGTAAATGGCTTACTGCTGAAAACATAGTTTACCCGCAAGAAGTCCATGAGTTGATCTCTCAGTGCTAGACATGCATGTTGGAGCAGTGAAGTGACACCTGTTTATATCGAAATGTTGTCTAGAGTGACAAATCAACCTGAAGATGCTCAGGCTCCACTCTTGCCCTTCCCAGGAACTTGGCCTCCAGCTGTTTTGGTTTTAAGCCTTTGAGGGTATGAGATGATTGCATCTTGACAGGTAGCAGACCCCAGGTGAGAGGTTAGGGGGGGATTACACAAAGTAAAGACTTATTGTATTTCCTCTCATGTTAAAAGAGGAAGGAATAAAAGAGCAGGGGAAATTACAGGAATATAATTTTTAAAAATACTTGTCAGGCAGCACTTTAGGCAGGAGAAAGGTTTTGAGAAATCACACAACCAATGACAGCATGCCACAGTCCCCGAAGACAGGTGTCCCTGCGTAAGCAGCCTGAGAAAGAGGATGGAAATGGAAGAAAAAATGGATCACGGTGGGTGAGAACAAATGAAAATCCACCTTTGATCCAGGTCCCCGTTGTACTGAGGAGCCCACAAAACACACAATCCACTTTTTTTAAAAAGAAAGACTAATTGCTCTGACAGCTCCTGAAACCCTCTGCTTTGCCAGCCTGCTCTGTGGGGTGAGGACCTTCAGTTTGCAGCTCAGCCCTTCCAGGCCCTTTGCCAGCTCTGACCAAGGTGGCTGCATGCTACTGGGCTCCCAGCTGGCCAGCCGGGGGTAGGGGGTGCGGTTTGGAATAGGTTTTACGGCCGTGACACTGATCACTAATGCACCCAGGGCAGTAGCCTCCTGTGTGGCCCTCACCAGTCGGGCATGTGGAAAGCATTGGGCTGTGTTGTCATTCAGACCTGGGTTCATATCCCAGCCCTGCTCCTTCCTAGTTGAATCATCTTGGACAAATTACTTAATGCTGCTCTCCCTGTTTCCTCCTCTGTTAATTCGCAGGGTTGTTTTAAGGATTAAAGGATATTATGAATATCAGACGCCTGCCACTCTGTGAAGGGGAGCTCACTTCCTTCTTTCTTGGTCTTCTGATTCGTAAGCTGCTGGCCTGGCCTGAGGCTGGAGTCACCCACCCCATGTCCCAAGAGCCCACTTGCTCTCTGTTCCAAATAGGGCATCCATTCAAGATTAAGTTTCTGTGACAACCCGCCCCCCACCAGCCCCCAATCTCTGGGGAGCCTGCCTCTCCCCTCACTGCACACCTCCCCCATTCCAGATCAGCTGCTCAGACAAGTGGCTTCTGGCCCCCAGCCCTGTGCATCCCCCTTCAGGCCAGCCTGACCTTGGCAGAGGCTAGGATGTCGCCCTTGCCCCACAGAGGCATGGGGAGAGGAGTTGGCAGGGGAGGGTGAGCTGATGATGGCTCCCCAGACCTCCCCACTGCATGTTGCAGTCATAAACCTGCTAGCAGGCTTCAGACCTTGCTTTTGTTACTTCACTGCTGTATGACCTTGAAGCCCTCCCTTCCTCTGGACTTCTATGAGATAATACAGGTCTTCATTGTGTGAGCCAGTTTGTGTCAAGGTTTCTGTAACTTGCAGCCAAGCCAAATCACTCTGGGAAGGCTGCATTCTGAGTTCTTGTCACCTCAGCTAGCCAGGTAAACGTGTTCCTCTATCGCATTACACTCTATTGTGACCCTGGATTTTCTTTCCAATGGGGTTTTCTCAGACCCCTCCAGCCCCATCCCTGGTTTTTGGTGGGACTTGCTCGCCCTGCTCAGCCTCTACTATTGTGTTGTCCTTTGCACCCCACCTCCTTCCACCATCGGGACCAGGGCTGGCTGTCAGAGAGATGAAAATGGTCTTAAGAATGGATGAGGAGATAATGAATGCTTCTTCAGCTCTGCGTAAGACCTCAGGACTCATTCTCGTTTGAATGCATGTCACACAGACTCAGCACAGCCTGGCCCTCGCTGGGGACGGGGTGCAGTGAAGAGGGGCACTCCAGGGCTTCTTGCTAATTGCTGCTGCCAGGCACTCCCAGGAGGTGTGAGAGCCCAGCCCCCCACCCGTTTTCACACCTCTTCCCACCAAGTAGCTGTTTCAGGCTAAGGCTGCCGCTCAGCCCACCCCTGTCCAGGTGGGCCAGTCAGGCATGGCCGAGCACCTACCCTGTGCCAGGCTTGCCCTTGAGGGACACTCTTGCCTGCCCTGCACCTGCCTGCTCTCCTGGCACGCTTTGAGCACCTTTGTGGACCCTGCTCTGTGGAAGAAACAAAAAGTGTGAGGAGTTGGAGCCGGCTTCTTCTTAAGGAAATAGACACCATAAGCACCAAAACTGGAAGGGAATGTGGGGCCATCTACTCTGGAGTTTGCCAAACCTTAGTGGTCAAAGCCTTTCTTCAAGTGGAATCTTTTTTGTTTGGTCGGTTGGTTTTTTTTTTTGTTTTTTTTTTTTACCCGGAGGTCCCAGGGATCGAACCCAGGTCCCTCCATATGAGAGACGGACGCCCAACTCTTTGAGCCACATCCGTCCCCCTCAAGTGGAATCTTAATTGTTATTCAATACAGAGCATAAAGCAGATGAAAGGGCGGCTGCCCCACTCAGCCCCACCCCCCCAGACACCCACAGAGCCCAGGTGATGTTTGTGGTCTTGTTCCTTTCTCTGAGTCCACATAGAATCCAAATGATGTCATCTGCATCCCCCAGGGTAGCCCAACTTAGTATGAAAACTACTATCTTGCCCAATCCTTCCAGGGTTTATGGATGGGAAAACTGAAGGGACACCATCAGCTAACGGCCGGCCAGGACCACCACCAGCTCCTTGTTCAGTTTCTCTGCCCCGGCCATGCTGCCCCCAGCAGAAAGACACACCATGTCTGCCAGTTTCGTCTCAGGCAGGGCTTCCCATCTGGTTCCTTTCTGACCTTTCAGGACCCTGGGAAGCAAGGAGCTTTGCATGACAAGTCCAAGAGCAAGGTGGGATGGGTGGAAGGTCACGGTGCAGGGCTGGGAGTTGAGAACAGACCTCTGACTCCTAGAGCAGACTGTCTGAAGCAACAAAGGCTCAGACTTGGGTCCAATTGTGGGCCTGTCATTATTCATTAGTTCTGCAGAGGGACAAGCTGGGAGAAAGTGAAAGAACCGTGAAGGGAACTGGGAGAGTGAGAAGGAACTCAGCTAGGAGGGCCCTAGGGAAAACTGGCCATGCTGACGTGGGCACCCACATCACTCAGCCCCCACCTTCCCCCAAGGCCCAGCTGCCTCTCAGTAAGTGTCCTGGCCTCATCCTGTGTCATCCTTGTGTTCTTGAATATAGCTACGTGCTCTTCCACTCCCCTCCATCTAGCGCACATTCATTCGTTGAACAAATATTTATTAAATACCTACTATGTGCCTGGCATTTTTCTAGGCCCTGGGGATACGATGGGTGCAAGGGTCTGATTTTAGGTAGAGGAGTCAGAGAATGCCTGAGGAGGTGATATTTGTGCAGGGCCTGGATGAAGTGGAGGGAGGGAGATCTAGAATCACAAGTGCAAATGTCCTGGGGCAGGCCTGCCACCTGCTTGTTTGCCAAGAGAGACCCAAGTGATGGAGGGTGGTAGGAAGTGAGATCAGATTCACACACAGGGGACAGACTGCAAGGTGCAAGGGTGGAAACAGGGAGCTGGGTCCAGAGGCAGTTGCAACAATACAGCTGTGTGATGGTGGTGGCTTAGACTAGGTGGCACAGTGGGTGGTGAGAGGTGGCTGGTTTCTTTCTAAGACCTTCAATTTTGTATATTCAGACCTCAGGGCTCACCATCTCTCTTGGCAATTGCTCCGGTCAAAACTTTGCCTGTCTGGGGTCCTGGAGTTACAGAGGGGCTTTGAGCCACTCACTGCTACCCTCATGTGTGAGCGTCTCTTATCATAGCGCTCCCTTTACATCTATGCAGGTGGGAGGCCCAGGGATCTGACCCAGGATGGGCCTTGGAAGCTGGAGCTGGGAGCCAGGCGTGGGGCACGGCGGGATCAGATCAGTGTCCAGGGTGGCAGGCGGACAGAGAAGGCTCCGATCAAGCAGGGTGCTGAGGGCACAGAGGGGCCGCAGCTGGAGGGGCAGGAAGGGGGTGGGAGGGAAAAAGGGCTGGGGCATTCCACACCTCATCTCCCACCTCAGCTTCAATCCAAATCACTACCGGAGCCAGGTGGTCCCATTTTCTCCCCTTCATCAGAGACTCGAGCCCCCACTGGAGTGAGGCTGGCCTGACCGCTTCACACACTCAGCTAAGCACCTTCCCCATAGGGCTTCTCCAGGAGCACGGAACCAGGGGCCAGCATCACATGGAGGCTGCCAGAACAAGCCCAGGACAGGAGCCCTGGCTGCTTCGCTCCTCCCACTCCTTTGCATATTTAATCAAAGTAACACTTTTGGAAAATACCCAGAGACTTTGTCAACATGCTGGGTTACCATCATGGAAGAAGACAGCACCACTGTTTACACATGACAGCAAAGAGTAGGAGATAAATATTATGGTGTTGAAGTCAATAATTTTATTAAACAACACTTGTTCGTTTATCTACCATTGCGCATACATTAAAGGAGTGAGCAGGAGGTGGACCATAGCAGAGTCCTGAAATGCCAATGATGGGTCAGACCCTTCGTGTGTGTGCCTGTTTCCCCAACCAGACATAGAGCTCCAGGGTCCCACTGTGTCACTTCTGTGTCCACAGCACTTGACATAGCTGAGGCACTTTAGTGTTTACTAAATGAATGGAAGACTACATGAAGAAATGGGAGGGTAACTGCTTTGTGCTCCCAGTCCCTGCATAGTGCCTGGAACACAGGAGAAAGTAACTTGAGGATTATCAAGACGATGACACTTTTGCCCATCCTTGGTCCACTCTCCTCAAGGGTCTGCTCCCTTCCTCATAAGGGGAGAGCTAACTAACCAATGAGTTCGACAGAGGAAGTCTGAATATTCAGTGCTGAGAAGGTATGGTTATTGCCCCTTCAAGGCAACATATTAGCATGTCTTAATAGGTACTTTCTGGAGACAGACTTTGCCAGGCCATTGGGCTGGGGACAGCTTGGGCCCTTTTCAAATCTTATGATGACCACATGGCTTGAGCATAGGCCTGGTCCTGCTACAGGAGGAGGGCCCTGCCCCCAGTTGGAGCCCAGCTCTTGAGCTAGGAAACCATCGGGAAGCAGGGCCAATGGAACTTCTCTGTTCCAATAATAATAATACTGACAGTAACTACTAACATCGACCAACTGGGTCTTCCAGTCCCTAAGAGGTTGTCACACACCTGGTCTCATTTGACTCATGTGTGAACCCTGGAGATACAAGATTGACATTATCATCCTTAGTTTGCCACCAAGGAAGCAATTCAGAGAAGGTCAAATGACTTGCTGAAGGTCTTTCAAGGACTAAGAGTCAAGACTGGGTTTAAGCCTTGGGTTTCTGATTCCAAATTCTGCAACGCTTCTACTGTACCACTGAGGAGGGGGCTCCAAAGATCATTTCACCTGAGTGCATCATTTTACAGTTGAGGCCCAGGCAGGAAGAAAGGATTCTTCTAAGCGTGCTCGGGGTCTCCTGCACCTGGCCTGGCCGTCTGCACACACCCATTGCCCTGGGTTTTTGACCCTTGATGTTTGAGCCCATCACTGATTTTTTTTCTTTCGTACCATCTTTCCTCTCCTGCACAAAGACAGCTGTGGTGGTTTACAGCTGGTCCTACCAGTTGGACAGCGGAGGAAACCAAGTGGCATATAAACTAGTGAATTAAATTCCCCTCTTCAAATGCCTCCCAGATTTGCTCTACCTGAAAATTGCAATCAGCACTGGTGACTTCTTCCTGCTCCTTAATGGAGTGAAGCGGCCACATTCTTTCCTGCCATTTGAGCTGTGCAGATGCTATTAGAGAAGAAAAGGTTGTCTGCCCAAAGGGGTAGAACAATGAGTCACCTGAAGGTGTGGCTTTCTTGAGCTCCAAGCAATACCATTAAGCAGTCTGGAAACAGCAGAGGTGTGTACAAGGGCATCGGCCGAGGCTTCTTGGGTTCTGTCCTTCAGAACACTTTCTAGGGACTCAAGGAAACAGCGCACGGAGGGGGAGGTAGAGCAGAAGGGAGGCAGATGCCCTCCCTGGTGCCAAGAAGACTGCCCACAAACCACCCTCTACCAGCAAGTCAAAGGGATGGACCAGCCCCCAACCCCCACCTCAGGTAGCCCTGACACGTCCACTCTGTGACTTGCTTCCTCCTTCCAAATTCTGCAACACAAAACAGCCCAGGCTGCAAGTTCCTGGGGTCTAGGGCTGGCCCCTCCATTTAGTAGTCAGGAATCTTAAGCAGGTCACTTCTTGTGGCTCCATGACTACATTATGGGAGATGTGAAAGCTGTTTGAAAACTGCTGAGCGCTATATAATTGGAAGCTACAAATCTAATCAAGTGGGGGAGGAAAGGAGGAGCCCACTGAGAGATTTCCCTCCAGCCCCCACAGACTCTAGAGGTGACATCAAACCTGGTAGGACAAGGACACCCAAGGGTCCTCTGGATCTGGGGAGGCTAGGGGAGGGGGCACCATCCCCAAAGTGACCGCTGGGAGGCAGCAGAGGAGGCGCTATAGAGCTAGGGTCCTTGGGACTGCCAGGGCCCCTTCCCAGTCCCAGGGGAGGTATAAAGACAGTAGCTGTTATTCTTCCCATTTTATAGATAAGGAAACAGGGTGCCAGGGGATTCCCAGGGCCCACTGGGCTGGCTGGTTATAAAGGGCCACCACCAACGCTGGTCCCTGTTCCCTTTCTCTCCCCCAGGACTCGAGACTGAAGCCAAGATCCCCTCAAGTCCTCCTTCCCTCACCTCCTACTACCTCCTCAGAATGGACTTTCTTGACTCATCGAGACACACTTTTGAGCCCCTCTTCCTGGCTGCAATAGAAACTGCTTTACCTAAGGAACAAGGAAAAACAAGGCAAACATCATTGAGCATCCACTGTGTGCCAGACCCAGCTGATTTATGTACACTCATCTCATTCAGTCACATAGTAACCAGATGATGAGGTTAGCCCTGCTTTGCAGATGAGGAAACGGGAGCACAGAGGTTAAATAACTTACACATGATCAGGCAGTAAAGGGACAGAGCTTGGGTTCAAGCCTAACATTTTCTGACTCCAATAACCACGTTCTTCCCATTATGCACCAACCTTAAAACGTAAGGATGCATGAGGAGGCAGACACCAGCAGGGCTGGGAATTGCAGAGATATAGAATAGTTATAGAACCTAGACTTGAAGAGTCTTCTTACCTTCTGGATGTCTTTTGAACACACTTCTGAGGCTCCCCAAATGGCCTTCCAAATAGCTCTTGTATCCTAAAACTAGCCTGCTCCCCCAGCTCTCACTAGGCCTATGATCCTCCAGGCTTTCTCTGACAAGCAAAACAATTTTCCCGTCTTCATTCAAACACAGGTTGTTTGAGCTCCAACCACGTGCCAGGTGCTGGACGAGGGACCATGCTGGTTACCATTTAGCAAGCCCTTGCTACTGGACGGGATCCTTAAACATGCTGAAGGTTAGTATAAAGTATCTCATTTGACCCTCCCAAAATCCTTAGGGTAGATATTATTGTCTATGTCATAGAGAAAAACTGAGGCCTGGAGACATTGAGTAAGCTGCTTGAAGCCTCACAGTTGATGGCGGATCCAGTCCTCAGCCCCAGGGCTCTGTGACTCCAGAGACTGTGATGTCAGCCCCACCCACATGGTACAGTCAGGAAGATAACCTACTTCCCCATCCTCTCCACCCTGATGCCTGACTCTTACTAGAACTTAAATAGAGAACTAAATCCATCCTAACTAGCTATCACTGGAATCCTGCTAGGATAGAGGAGGAATATGTACTATGCCTTCAAGGATCTGCAGTCCATTTGAAGAAACAAGATAAACTGAGTTCCATGGCTTCCTTTGGCTCCTGGGACAATCCTCTCATGCATCCCCTCCCAGCTCCCCAATGTCCCGTCAATTTTCTTCTAGGCTGGTCTCTTCCCCCATTTGCCCCGTAAATGTTGGTGTTCTGCTGGGCTCCATATTCAGCCCACCTCTCTTCTCACCCTATATCACGGCTTGCAAATTTGAAAAACCGCAGGGGACGTGCAGAAATTCCCCCAGCCGGCCAAGTGCTAAACAACAGCTGCTCGGACAACCTGGAGCACAAGCCCTGCTGGGCCACAGGCTTTAAACCATCGCTGGACCCAACAAAGCGGCCAAACCAAACAGAACACTTAGTCCACATAGTGCTCTAAGCTGCCAATCTGTTCATGGTTCTCTTTTCCCAGGACTAGCTCATCACGCTCAAATATTCATCTCCTTCCTCCATGTCCGTAGCTCCTGAATCTACTGTCTTCAGTCCCGTTTTTCTCTCCTGAGCTTCAGGGTCTTTGTACGTAAGGGTCTGCTGGAATCTCCTGCTATACCCCAACCCAAAACAGCCAAACGAATGCACCATCCCCTTTTCTCTACATCCTCCAGCCCGTAAAACCAGAATCCTGGGGTCTAATGACCACGTCCTCCTCTCCAGCTCTGACTGCCCTAGTTCAGGCTGTCATCCTCATTCCCTAGAATACTGCCATAGCCCCCTATCTGGATCCCACTCCCCATCACCGCCTAAGTTATTGATGACAAACACAAATATAGGGCCACTTCCAGCTTAAAACCCTCCTCTGACTCCCCATAGCCTGCAGGAGAACCTCAAGCTCCTTAGCTTGGCTGTCAGGGCACTCCCCTGCCTGACAGCACACACCCCTGGGGCCACCACGACCCCTCATTCTCTGGGCACAAATCATTGTGCATCTGCACTTGCCCTGCACTCCAGAGTTTCTAGTCTGCTGTTCCTTCTACCTGGAAAACCTTTCTTTCCCACCCACTCACCCAATCCCTATCTCTGCTGAGTAATTTCTACACATGCTGAAATCGTGTACCTGTGCCACTTCTGGGAAGCCTTCCCTGACATCCCCAGCGAGTCTGGATCATGCACCCGACACGCCTCCTCACACTACAGCATCAGTCATAGCCTATTTATTTGTCTGTGAGCTGGAGGGCAACCCTACATGGCAGACACTGCAGTTGCCTACCCAACATCTGTCTTTCCTTCAGTAAAACCCTCATTGTCTGCCCTGGGGAGGGTGGTTATATTGATGGTTAACATCCACTGTGAGTCAGACATGGACCCATTTAATCCTTCCATCAACTATGAGGTATGATTATCATTTCACAGATGGAATAGTGACCTTAAGCACCTCGCCCAAGGTTAGGCAGCTAAGAAGTGGTAGAGCCAAGATTTGATTGGGACCATCTGGCTCTAGACTCTGCAGTCTTCATGGAGATGCTATCCTGCCACTCCCTTGAATGGCTCATCACAAATGGCCTAAGGCATCCAGTAGTGGCATCCCATTCCTGCTTGACTGGGATTGGTGTAGGAATGGACATGTGACTCAGAAATGACCAATGGGTCGTAAGAAAGTCTGCTGGGGACTTCTAGGAAAGATAGTCTTCCCAGGTGACATTTCCTGACTTGCCTCCTTTCTGCCCTTGAGCATTTCTATGTGAGGCTGTTGTCAGGGAGCAAGGGCAGCCATGTTATCATCCCAGGGGAAAACATCCCTGACACCCGAAGAAGAGCAGAGAAGATGGTGAAAGCTTGGTTCTTGATGACACTGCCAAGTTGTTGAACCTCTAGCCTCTGAAGACCCATCCCCTGGACATGTTTCTTATTTAATGAGATAATGTATGTCTGCATTGTTGAAGCCCCTATTCCATGAGGATTCTGTTACTTACAGTCAAACTGATACACTCCAATTCCTAGAACAGTCCCTAGCACATAAGAGACCCTCACAAAGAGCTAATGAATGAAATGCAAAAAAAAAAAAAGAAAAAAAATAGGTGAGAATATGTAGAACAACAGGATTGACTCAAAATACGCAAATGTGAAAGAAAATTCATTTCTCTGAGCCTGAGGCTTCTCATGGAGGGGCCTGGGTTTTACGGAAAGCCTTCAAGTTCCCGCGTTCTCCATTTGGAGTATAAGGAAAGGTGAAGTTGCAGGTGTGTGATGCTGACAATAAGCATTATGGGAGAGGAGACCCTGGGGATCCCTAACATGCTCACTGCTCCTCCTTGGCAAGCTGACAGAGCCTGTCAAAGGGCAGCAAATTCTGTGGAAAGGTTCAGGAAAAACCACATCTAAACAGAAGAAAGGCGGAGCACTCACCCAGGGGCCAGTCTCTGAGAACAGGGAGCTGAAAAGATCTCCCCCTTCTTGCCTTTGATCTAAGTCAATAAAATCAGGAGGCCCTGGGATGGTTCTTTGTTCACCTTGGAGTTCTGAGGGCCACAACCAGCAACTTGCAGCAACTCAATAGACACAAACACAAGCCTAGCTCTCCCTGTCACATCAGCACTGAGGCCAGACATCTGGGGTCACTGAACTACCACTCAGAATCCCACGGGCCCCAAGGAAGTTGGGATGGGATACAATGTACCCTGACCTTGCAGGCTAGCCTTGGCCAAGGACCAGGATCCTCTAAGATTTGTCTCTGATGCCCTCCTGCCTGTCCCCCTTGCCATCCCCGCCCATCCTTTATGGAACCCTATAACCCCAATTCATTCCAACTTCCCCCTCCAAAATCTGCATTCTTGGTCTAACATCACTCAGTTGCATGTTAGTGTGAATTCTAAGATGTTCTCAGGACTATTTACCAATTTAATCCCCTCTCCTCCAAGGTGACTTTGAAACATTTATCTTTGTGGCAGTTCTTAACCATTGTTTTTCCCTGTTTATCTTTTATTTAACTTTTCACCAGTTTTCTAGTTCCCCAATTAGACTGTAAGTTCCCTGAAAACAGAGCCCATGTCTTCTACCTAAACTTAAGATTCAATGATTAATTTATCCATTTATTTATTCATTAATTCAACCAACAACTATCGAGTATATCCTAGCGGTCAGGCTCTGTGCTAAAGTGTAAGGTTTCAAAAATGAATAAGACAGAGCCCCTACCTTCAAGATCCTACAGTCTATTTGAGGAGTCAAACTGTAGAAGCAGGTAATTCAGTCTCCTTCTCATGGATTTCCAGGTGTCCTTCTTCATGGCTTCAGCTTTATTCTTGCCAAACCATCCTCCACAGCCCTTTACTCGAGCTATTCTGAATGAGCCTATTTCTTGTAATCAAGAAAAACCAATGACAACATCCCCTAGGGTAAGAGCTCCCTGAACGGACTCTTAAAGGATCAGTATAAGGAAAACGAGGGCATGGGGAGGATGTTCCTGGCAGAGGAAATAGCACGAGCAGCAGCACGGAGTACAAGAACATCTTGTTGGGGGCCACGCCAAGCGTGTGTGCATCCACTTCTATTTTTGTCCTTCATTGTGGAATGGAAGGTTTTGTCCATGGTAAAGCAATCCCAAGTATCCAAAGGCTGATAGAGGAGGTATTTTGGGATATGCGTAGGGAGGAAAGTCCCTTCTCCAAGCCTGCAAAATCACACCGGGTAGGCAGCTGTCTCCAAAGATCAACGCTTAAGGCCAATTGTGCTGATTCATAGCAGCTTGCTTGGGTGGCCAAGGATTCACCAGCGAGGGAGAGGAGCCTGGCCCCAGCCAAAGTCCTGGGAGGGGGAAAAGGGTCTCACAAGAGGGAATGGCAAAGCTGAAAGGGGCCTGAAGAGAGCATTTCAACCAGCTGAGTCTTGAGGATCCCACACCAAAATGCAAGGAATGTGAAACTAGAACTCAGGCTTCCATCCCCTGAGAAATGTCATTTCCCCCTGCAATTTGGTAGGTACACATAAAAGAAATACAGAACTCCCAAAGCTTGGGAGTACAGTGTTCATATGCTAGAAAGCTAGGTTTGGTCCACTCTTAAGCTTCCCAGAAAAGGCTGCCTCTAGTCTACAGAGCCTCATGGCACATGCTCTAAAAAAATCCCAAGCTTCTAGATAAGGTGCTCTCACCCTCTTCTCTTCTTCCAGGGTGCATTGGGCTGCCTGCTAGTCCTTCATCTCCCAGATCTGGGCTCCGGGGAGCCCACATCTTGATAAAAGACTGGTAAGAGTCCTCTTGCTTCCACAGAAATTAATTGAAGAGCTACGTGTGCAGAGCTCTGAGATGGGAGAAGTGTAAAGAGCTCAGATTTCCTTAGTTAGGACCCAGGCCAGTCATCTAATGCCAGAGGATCACATTTTAACGTGGTTAACAAGTACTCTCTTGTCCTGGAAAGACATTTGCCCCAAGCTCTGGCTTCTACCCAAGCCAGAGGATGGGTGTCCCATGACCTAAAGTGGCATCCTCCTCACTTATCATCTATCAGGGACCACAGACCTTTTAAACTTTATTTCAACTTCAAAAAATAAAATAACAAAGGACAGCTTAATAAATTATAGAAGGAATACTTTTTTAAAAATTCTGCCCAAAATATGAGAACGTTTTCTCCTGAATGACAACAAATACACAATACCAATATAAGGTGTTAATAATTGGGTGGTTTGGGGGTAAAATACACCAAATGCAAGATATGAGCTATAGTTAGTAGCTCACGATGCTCTTTTATAGTTTGTAACAAATGTTTCACAACAATGCAAGGTGTTGGTGGTGGAGAGATGTATCTGAACCCTGTATGATGATATGCATGTTTGTTTTGTAAATTCACAAATTTTACTATACACTTATTGTTTATGTATGTTCATGTATGAATGATATACTTCAATAAAATTTTACTTTTTTAAAAATTCTGTCCAGGCACGTTTCTTATTTAATGCTGAAAAACAAACTCAATTGTTTTCTCCAGTGTTCAGAAAGATAAATGAGCACAGGTTGGTTAAATGACATGACCAAGGTCTCCTTGTTAATGAAGAAAATGAAGAGGAAAAAAATGCTTGATCATATTCATATCTCATAAAACTAAATCCCATTTTCTTTTTTTTTTTTTTGACCTTTACTATTGATATAGTACCTTCTTTACCTTTGCTACAAAAATATTACAGTAGTACTGTTAACGACAGTCTATAAATTACAGTAGCTGTATTGTTCCTATGTATCACCATATTCTTAACACCTTGTAATAGAGGAACATTCTTCTATTTGTATTTTAAACCACACTCCTCATCTACCACCAACATAGTTTTGTTTTGTTTTGTTTTTTTAATAGTGCTCCTTTACTTACTGTCAGCTTAAGGACAAAACATGGTCATTAAAATGCAAGCTCGTTGGGGGTAGCAGCTTTACTGTACTTATTATTGAACTCCCAGCACCTATGAACCTGGACATACTTATTGTTCAATAAATGTTTGTTGAACGAATGAAAGAATTTGTTCACTATTTTAACTTCCTACTTTAGAGCAGTGCCTGGCTTATAGTAGAGACTCAATAAATATTTGTTAAATGAATGAATAAGTATGAAGATCACTGGTTTTTTGACAAATAACTTCTTACAGGGTTACCAGCATTCATTCAACTAATTGTTGAATCCCTTCCACACGCCAAACCCTGGGCCAGGCTTGGAGATCCAAAGAGGCCCAAGACAGAGTTCCTGCCTCTACATATTCATAGTCTAGTGGAGGAGAAAAGATGTAAACAAATCAAATAGAAAGCCTCCAATCTGGATGGATTGGGACTCAGAGTTTGTCAGAAAATTGAAAATGTCGGTCAAAATGGAGAATCATAAAAAATGATATGCTAGACATCTTCTGGGGCCCCCAAATCCACTCTCCTCCATTCCCCTGTCTGCTTTCTACCCTGGGGGATTCACCTGCATAGACTTTATCAATAGGCTCCTTTGCTTTCTGCCTTCCCATTGAGTTTGGCCAATGGGAGTCACTGGCAGGAGGTTGGAGGGAGATAGAAGCGAGAGGTCAGAGTATTTATTCCTCCTTGCAGTATCTTGGTATACCAGCAGCCTCCCTCAACTCAAAGTTCAGGCGTCTTGAGGGTCGGATGTAGCTCAACTGGTTGGGCATCCGTCTCCCATATGGAGGGACCTGGGTTCAATCCCCAGGACCTCCCGGTAAAAGAAAAAAAAAAAAAAAAGTTCAGGCGCTACTAGGCAGTTCTCCGGGTTGCCCTAATCTACTGTGCTATCTCTTGTGATTTCTTTAAATTATGCCTGCACTTTTATAAACAATCCTCCTCAAAGTATCTGATTTGAACATGCCATTTTTTTTCTCCTGCTGGGGCCCTACTTACACATCACTTAAATAATTTTTCACCTAAAACATACACGTGTACTAATCGTCCTGTTATTTAATGTTGGATCAGGACCCTTTCTTTGAGTATGGGGCTGCTAATTGAAGCTCCACATCACCTTTCATGCATAAATGACACCCATGATACATAGCCTATGATTTGCCAGTTTCTTTTCTTCAGACTGGAGTGAAGGTTTAAAGATACGTGCTAAAGCAATCTGAGTACAGAATCCTTCGGGACTTTTACAAGTAGTTTTCTAATCTTGTTCAGTTATTTCACCCACACCTAATTTTCCAGCAATTTGCTTTCATGACTCACCTTTATGGAACCTTTTATTCATTCACCATTCATTCATTTTTTCCATCAGTATACATCCATCCACTCCTACTCCATCTCACGCCTCAGGCTTGAGCGCGAGGCACAAAAACAAGTCCGTTGTGGTATCTGCCCTTGAGCTCAGTCTTGGGGAGACACACACCTGTAACCAGATAATAGCATTTCATTTTTCATCTCACTCAAAGCCCTTCATGCTTCTAGCCCTTTCCTGTGTGTTGCTGAAGCAATTCAACTAGGTTGTATAGCAACAATGCTTACTCTTTTCACACTTGTTTTTCTTTGATTCATGTCACACAATCAAATCACATAATGGCTGAAATGAGTAGAATTAGCCTAGACAGGTCTGGGAGCAAACACAACCAGCTCCTGGGAAATAGATAACTCAACAAGTGAAAGCAGAAGCAAGGGTGAACCAGAAAGCAGCCTCCCAGCCATAAGGGTGTAGCAGGCCACGGGCATTGGTGGGTGTGTTTTCTACAGGGTATGGAGAGCTTGGCTTCATCTAGGTGTCTGGGGTTAAGCAGGGGCTAGTTAAGGGTAATAACACTATAATCCATGTGCAGATGGAGAGGTATTTCATCAGTGGCACATAAAAGGTAATGGGTCAGGACTTGGAAAGGAAGATTCCGTAGAGAAGGTGACAAGTGAGGGGGCCTTAAAATACGAGCCAGTGTTTGGCAGATAAGAAGAGGTCAGCAAGGAGGAGTTTCCCAGCTCAGGCAAGAACATCTATAAAGACAGTGAGCATGAAGAGATGTGTGGAAGATGTGCACACCTGTGGCCACATGCAGGCACCTGGGCCCCAGGACACCCGGACAAAATTGTTCATAGCAACTCTGCTTGAACAGGAAAAAACAAAACAAAACTTACAAACAACAGCAGGAGAACATCTTTTAAAACTGTGGTATAATTATACCATGGAATACTGTAGCAAAAATAGAAGAATTATAGCTATGTACAAAGTCATGGATGAATCTTAGGAATATAAAGTTAATCAAGAAAATGGCAGAAGGAAACAGTGTTATAAAACTTACCAAAAGTTCAAAAGCATGCAAAATTGAATGGATTTTGTCGTTGTGGATACAAGGAAAATGGTAACCAGCCATTTTTGGAGGAGGCCAGTGTGGCTGGAGCAGAGAGAATGGCAGTAAGTATGGAGAGTGGTAGGAGGTGGGATCAGAGAGCAGAGGGGCAGGGGCAGGGGCTGGGCCTACTGGCTGCCATAAGGCCTTGTGCTTGGCTGTCAGTGGGTTGGTGGGGGGAGGTTGCAAGGTTTTGAGAGGCGTGACCTGATCCAACTTATGTTTTTAAAGTACATATTCATTTATAAATTATGTCCACATAATGGGATGAATATATTGCCTACATTATAAAACATATGCCAAAAATTGTGAAAGTATCATTAATATCACAAGCCATAAAATACATTTGGAGTGAAGTTTTTTGTTAATGACAAGCGTTATAAATTCATATTTCAGATGGCCTTTTTTTTTTTTAGAGACAGAGTGCCATTTTTATTTATTTATTTATTTTTAAAGAAGTTTTAGATTACATAAAGGTTACATCAAAAATATAGGGAATTCCCATATACCCCACCCCCTGCCCCTCCCACACTTTCCCACATGAACAACATCTTTCATTAGTGTGGTACATTTGTTACAATTGATGAACACATATTGAAGCATTGTACTAACCAAGAACCACAGTTTAACTTACACTTTGCCCTGCACAATTTTATAGGTTTTGAAAAAATGTACAATGGCTTGTATCCATCATTGCAATGTCATGCAGGACAATTCCAACAATTCCAATGTCCCAAAAATGCCCCCATATTGCACCTGTTTTTCCCTCTCCCTCCCCTCAGAACCTCAGGTGGCCACTGCCTTTATAGCAATGATACACATTCTTCCATTGCTAGAATAATAAGTCTACTTTAGTCCATAGTTGCATTCCCCCCTTATGTTTGTTCATTCCTCAATCTTGAGGATTTGGGGATGGTGATGCCTACCCTGACTCCAATTGAAAGGGGACTTAGATCCCATGGAGCAGATGGAGAGAACCATATTACTTGCAGTTGCAGACACTCTCTGCTTCCTGGGATGGGTGTTGTCCATCATCATTTCCTTGTTAGTGGTCCTGGGTGAGCCCGATGGACTGGAGAGTAGGTATTGCAACTTTGCTGAAATTCAGGGCTCAACCAGCATATGAACAGACTGAAGATTTGTCTCTGAGTCATATATTTAACAAGTACAGTACAAATTATAAATTCCTATAAAAGGGGCAGAAGAGCCATATGTAGGAAAATTATAAATGAGTCTAACTCTGTTATATTGGGGAGCATATATTCCAAAGTAAGGCTCATTGACAGGATGCTGAATTCCTGAGATTGTCTGCCCTGCCTATGTTTCTAGATGTCTCTAGAGCCCTCAGGAGTCCACTGTTTGGGGACCTGTTTATTGTGGCAGTCAATGAGATCCTGCTGAGATGTGAATAAGCGTAACCTCTGGAATAACCTCCTGACTCACTTTGAAATCTCTTAGCCATAAAAACTCATTTGTATTTAATATTTCCCCCTTTTGGTCAAGTTGTTTTTCCAGATTTATTGCTAGTTGGTACTTGGTAATAATCCCTTGTCCCAGGGAGGCTCATCCCTGGGAGTCATGGCCCATGCCAGGGGGAAGGTAATGAGTGTATACGCTGAGTTTGGCTTGGAGACAGGCCACATTTGAGCAACAAGAAGGCTCTCAGGAGGTAACTCTTGGGCAATATAGAATACTAGGCTAAGTTTCGATTTCAGAAGAAAAGGCTCATAAGTACAACCATCAATAACAAGGGTCTGGCGTACTGGTCTGTACTTCTTCGCTAGGCACTGCCATGTACTGTGGGGATTCTTGCTGCTCTGTTAGAGAATGTAGCAGGACTTCCCAGGATGGGAGTTCAATATTCTTTCAGTTATTGTGTGGGTCTCCATCCCCTGAGACAACGCCCCATAACCACTTGAACATATTCATATGTTATAGAGACAGGCCTCAGATGCACCCCTCCCCACACATTCCCCCATCACCGACACTCTGCACCAGTGATCCTCCCCTGCCACGATTGTGACCCTTCTGTGAGCCAAAACGTCACAAAAACAAAGCCAAAAAATAAAAATAGTAAGAAAATAAAATAATAATAAAAAATAACAAATAAAATACAAAAATAAAAAATAAAATATGATTTTTTTTCTTCATCATGTCTTTCATCACTATAAGATCTGTTATCTTTTATGTACAATGACAATTTCTTTCATATGTTCCCCCAGTGTCTTATTTTTTTTCACCTTATCTTCAAACAAGCTTTAGGTTACAGAAAAGACACATAGAAAATATAAGGGATTCCCATATACCCAAACCCCTCCCAGTCTCCCTCCCTATTAATAACATTTTACGTGTGTATGGTACATTTGTTACAATTGATGTACAAGTATTGAAGCATTGCAACTAACCGTGGTCAATAGTTTACATTATGATTTACATTCTGCAGATAGCCTTCTTGATAATTCTGGAATAGTCAGATTGGCCCCATCACCACTATTTTTGTTTTGTTTTGTTTTAGGAGTACCGGGAATTGAACCCTGAACCTTGTACATGCAAAGCAAGTGCTCAACCACTGAGCTACATCTGCTTCCTCATCACCACTATTTTAATCTCATCTCCCTGGCTGACCTCCTAGTAGGAATATGTTAGCTTAGCTCGCATTGCAGGTGTCGTCTTCAATCTGTGGTTAATTTGTAAGGGATATTTTTAAGCTGTTTGCCCTTTTGTGGGGGTTATCCTACTTAACATTTGATAATGTAATCTGCACATCCATATAAGGGCAATGCACTTGGCTGAAAAGAAACAGCCCCTCCACACCCCACACCCCCCACTCCCATCTGTGTCTCTGACAGGTTTATAAACATAGTCTGTGTGGCAGTTTGATGTAATTATGAATTCCAAAAATATAATTGAATCATGCTTGTAAACTGATCTGTTAATCTGGGCACGATTAGGTTATGATTAGGGCGTTGAGCCCCACCCCTTGATGGGTGGGGAATCGAATATAAAAGGCAAGGCAAAGGACAGTTGAAGCAGTCTTTTGAGAAGCAGTTTTGATGTTGGAAAGAAGGCCCCAGGAGAAGAGAAGCAAGCTGTTCACCTGATCATTTACAGCTGAACTTGTGGAGGAAACAAGAGCTAAGCCCGGAGAGAAACGCAGCCCCGGGAAGAGAGGAACCCCAGAAGCCTGAACCCTGGCAAACGCCGGCAGCTGTCTTGCTGTAACACATGGCAATTGACTGTGGTGAGAGAAGAAACTTAACGCTTTATGGCCTGGTATCTGTGAACTTCTACCCCAAATAAATACCCTTTAAAAAGACCAACCCATTTTTGGTATTTCACATTAGCACCCCTTTGGCTGACTAATACAGTCTGAAATCCTCTGGACCAGATAGCTCTGAAGGTCCCTTTCTACCTTCCCTGTTAGCTTTCAGGGAACCAATGGGGAGGCCTTTCTGTTTGGAGTTATGGGTCCCAGCTGTTATGGCTCTATTCTGACCAGCCGCCTTCCTTCATTTCCTATACTAACCTGCCTCACTGATAAACCTACAGGAACTCACAGGACAGGCTGGCCCTGACCGATGGGAAGCGGTAGGCTGGCACTGAGGTCCCAGTGGGTCTGCAGCCACCTTTCTTTGTACCACCAAGCCGGTTGGACAGGCCACTCCATGAGCTCATCCCCCTGGCACACACATACACACCTCCATACGTGCCAACACCCCCATGCACACATGGTGTGACCAGCCACAGCAACATTCACAGTGTGCGCAGCAGAACACGCTTAAGGAAGGAGGCTCCCACCCCGAGAGGAAAGCATCACTCGCCTCGAGAGAAGGAGGAGCCTCAGGGGTCCTCAGGAAGCAGGTGGCACACACCAGGGCACAGGATCCTGGCCCGAGGCCAAAGAGACAGGCAGCAGGGACTGCAGGCAAACCAGTAATGAGCCAGCAGGCTCCCAGAGAAGGGCAGAGCTAATTGCAAGCCTCAGTCTACCAATGGCAGGCAAATAGGGCGAACTGGAGAGTCCCAAAAAGGGAAAAACCTACTGTCATCACAGAGGGCCAGAGCCATGGAGCCTGGCTCAAAAAGTGAGAAGAAATAGCACTTAAGCAGGAAAGAGATTCTCCCCAAACTAGAGGTATGCGGTAAAGGCATGATGGAGAGGGGAGCTGGGTTTAGAGTTGTGTGTTCTCTTCCTCGGAGGCCATGTGGATAGCGGGACCATTTACAATGCTTTGAAGACAGAGAGATAAATTAAAAGGAAGCTCCCTCTGGATCACCTTTCCATCAGTCTAAGCTCTAGTCATTCTCCAAATTCTCGCTCCACCAGGAAGCCTTTCTTCCCCCAGCAAATGCAGCCCTCCATGGTCTTGGTGTGAATTTTCAATGGAATGAAGTAAATATGCAGAACTAAAGCCTAAGGGAAGAAATCTGTTGAAGATCTTATGCAAAAAACAACCTAACTTTAGGTCACTTGCCTGTGTTTTTGTTTGCAAAGAGAACACTCAACTTACCTGCTTTTAAATTAAGAATAAGAAGTATGGAGTTTTGTGAAATTAGTGCTAGACAGAATATTTGCCTGTTGAGGGTGGAAGGAAGAGAAAACTGAATGGGAAGGGAGGAAAAGGAAGAGAGTAGAAAAAAGAAATATATGAGAAAGGGAAAGAAAAAGAATTAGGAAGAGATCATTATGTGAAGGAAGAGCTAGAGAAGAAAGGAGGGTCAAGAGAGCCTGTTGTACTCTAGGAAATTCACGTCACTTTCTCTTAAATTAGAGAAGCTGTGGGTTTACAGAACAATCATGCATAAAACACAGGATTCCCATATCCCATACTATTAATAACACCTTGCATTGGTGTGGTACATTTGTTACAATTGAGGAAAGCACATTTTTATAATTGCACTACTAACTATAGTCCATGGTTTAAGTTAGGATTCATGGTTTGTGTTGTGCAGGTCCATGGATTTTTTTTTTTTTTAATTTATTTGAATAACATCTATGGATCCTGAAATTTTCCCTCTTAACCACATTCCAATATATAATTCAGTGCTGTTTATTACATTCATAATGTTGTGCTACCATCCCACCATCCATTACCAACGCTTTTCCATGGTTCCAAATAGAAACTCTCTCCCTTTTAAAGCCTTAACTCCTATTCCTATGCCCACCCCATCCCCTGGTAACCTCTATTCTAGATTCTGGCTCTATGAGTTTGCTTACTCTAATTGTTTCCTAGCAGTGAGATCAGACACGTATTCTGCTGTTGTTCAGGGAAGTGTTTTATAAATTGCCTTTAGGTCCAGTCGGTTGCTATGATTGTTTAGGACTTCTGCACCCTTGCTGATTTCTTGTATCAATTGCTGAGAGAGGAGTGTTGAAGTCTCCAGCTACACCTGTGTATTTTCTATTTCTCCCTCCAGTTCTATCAACTTTCGCTTCATGTATTTTGAAACGCCGCTGTTAGGTGCATCAACATTTGGGATCGTATGCTTTCTGGTGAACTGACCCCTTTCTCTTTCTGTAATGTCCCCCTGATACCTGGTAATTTCCCTTGTTCTGAAGTCTCCTCTGTCTGATATTAGTAGAGCCACTTCAGTTATGTGACAGACTATATTCCCTCCTATTTGGAATGAAAGTTTTCTGTTCATTGTGACTGAAGTTTTCCTAACAGAGGCACTGTCAAATCCTTCACTTATTCATTGTCCACAGATGACCTTCCACGGGTGAGGTCTGAGCTAGGCACCAGGGATATGGCAGTGAGAAAGGCATGGGCTCTCCCTGCCCCCTGGGCTGGCCACATCCTCTGCTCAGGCTTGTTTCCTATGACCACTCACCCTCTATGCGCACATCAACAGTCTCCTTCTCTGTGGATCTGACATTCCTTCCTTGATGCCAGGAGGCCCCCGTACCTCTGTGTAGCACCTTTTAGGCTGCATTGTAGTGCCCTCCTTGTTAGCCTGTGAGCTCTTGCTGTGAGTCCCTGAGGGAGCTTAAGAGTGCTTGGTCCGCAGCTGCCAGTGACCACCAGGAGGGCAGGGGGCACCACGTAGCAAGTTCAAACATGGAGGAGAAGGATGATATTAGCTGCCACTCAGAGACCACAACAGGGGCAGCAGCAGGGTCCTGAGGAAAGAGAGGACACCAGAAGGGGAAAGAGGATCTCAAAGGCAAAGGCCGAGAACCCCTGGCCTTCCACTGGTGGGTCCCCCATCTAGTGCCTGAACTCCTTGGTTTCTCCTCCCACAGATCCTTGCACTGTCAGGAACCCAACCAATAGGAATAAGAAGCTTCATCTGCTTTACTGCGTGAGACTTGTTCCCTTCTTTTTAAAATCCTGGACCTCTAAGTCCCTCTTCCTTTCCACCAGATTTCTGCTTCCCTTCACCCTTTACCTCCCTCACCCCACCCCCATCAGAATCTGCTCTGGAAAGTCCTCCTTGATCTGCAGACACAGACCCGCCTCCTGTGTGACCCATCATTCTCAGCCAATTCCACTGGTATCAGTTTCCCTGGTCGCTTCCTCTCAATGGGTTTTCTCAAAAGCCCTTTTAAATTAAATTCTTCCCATTCTAAGTTCTGAAATAGCTGAGCCCACCTAGATGAGCCAGGTTCAGGCGCATCTGTAACAGGTGACTTCCCACATGAGTTAGTGGTCAGAGTTCTTCAGTGGAGGTCACAGGACGCCCTCTCGCTCATTTAAGGGCAGAGATACTTAAGGGGATAAGTAATGGGAAGACTGAAGAGACAAGATCTAAACCAGTACTTCTCAACCCTTGCTGCATATTAGAATCACCTAGAGAACTTGAGAAAAAAAATACCCATGCTCAGGCCTTACTCAGACCAATTAAATTAGTATTTGTTAGATTTTGTTTTTGTTCTTATTTTTAATCCTGGGTAATTCTAATGCATAATCAAGATTCAGAACTATTACCCCAGGACAGTGGGTTTCAACCTTGACAGCAGCACATCAGAATCATCTGGGAAGTTTCAAAAATTACTGATACTGGGACCTATCCTCAGAGAATATGACTTAATCAGTTTGGAAAGTGGCCTTGGCATCTGGATTTTTTAAAGCTCTGCAGGTGTTTCTATGCAACTTTAGTTGAGATCCACTATAGTCGAGACCAGTACTTCTCAATTTTGAATGTACCCATGAGCCACCTGGGGGTCTAATAATGCAGAGCTTACTCATCAGAACTGGGCTTGGGCGTGAGATTCTGCTCCTGTTTCATGGACCATAATTTGGAAGCAAGGCACAAAGTTGAGCTTCTAAGATTGCCTCCTAAAATGAGACCATAGAATGGGCCACCTAAGGAGCTGCTGCCTCCATATGAATCAGGAAGCTTCAGGATCTGACATCTGTCCCCACAGCAGTCAGCCACCAAAGCAGGCACTTGTGCCATGATGCACACTAGCAAAATAAATAGGCACACTCTCCTCTCCTCTCAGTGACTCGGTTCCAAATCAAAATATCACCTGAGTACAGATGATTGGTAAATCCTGAATCATGCCCTGAGTCTACCTGCAAGGATGCCTGGGAAATAGAATTTTTAGCTTTGTATTCTCAGCACACTAGAGAGGGGTTGGGACAAGTGTTGAATGAACCAATTGGCAGTAACCATCACAGTGCCAGAAAAGTCATTTATGACTTCCTTATTGAAGCCTGAAATCTTACCATTTGAAAGTAAGTTCTCAAGATTAAGCATTGTCAATGAATATGCCAGGTCACCCTTGCTGACATCATGTCCACCAGCAAAGGATTAGAAACAATCCTAGAAGACTGGTTAAAAATCATCAAGGTGCATCCATATAGAGGAACACTGTGCAGCTGATGAAAAGAATGAGACATTTCTCAATGTATTGATAATAAAAGGAGCCACAAGATATATTAAAATGTAAAATGCAGGATGCTACAATTTGTGCAAAAGGGGGGAAATATCTGTACCTTTATATTAGCAGGGACTTTCTTTGGAAGGATACACACAAAACAGGACTCAGCTATTGGTTCCAGAGGATCCCTGCCCGAAGACAGTGGTGGGAGTACATCTTGTTCTCACTTACGGATTTTTTGACCTTTCATATAAATAAATATGTGTTTAAGTGATTAAGCATTGTCTGCTTTATGATAAGTGATCCCCCCCAAGGTGTCATTCATGCATTCACTTACTCAGCAAAGATGTATCCAACCCCCACCCCTTTCTGGGCCTGTGCTAGTTCTGTGGAAGGGCCTCCACGTGGTCCCTGAGCTGTGCTATACGCAGCACCACGGTGTGGTGAGCACAAAAATAGAGCTGGTTGCAGAATGTGCTGGAGCCCAGAGGAGGAGGTCTGGGTTCAGTCTGAGGAGCCCAGGGAAAGTTTGATAGAGAAAACATTATTTGAACTGCAGCTGATGGGAGGAGTGGGATTTGCTGAAGAGCAAGTCAGGTAGAGAGGTCAGCCCGTGCAGGACTGAGAAGGCACGGCAGGCTCTGAGCATAATGAGTAAGCTAGGATGGTTCCAGCAGAGGTCAGAGGTGTGCGTGTGTGCATCATGTGTGTGTGCATGCATTTGCATGTGTGTGCACACACACGCTTGCACCCACACGCATCTCCCTGAGTCTCTCCATACCTCAACCTGTGTGTGAGGCTTCACAGAGAAAATCTTCACGGGGTGGACTTTGAGGTTGGAAAGAGTTGGGCCTCAACTTCCCAACGGTGGAGCAGCTCTATCCTTCTGATCAAATCCAACTGTAAAATGCTAAATGGAACTAGGGGGCTCAGACGTGCATCCAGCTGTGTTTGATTATTTCAGAATATTGCTTCCCTTAGAAACCAGATCATAAGATCTGCTGTGAAAACACGATTGTGATATTTTAGGGCCTTTGTCTGAAGGCTTCATGCTTTGAGAGAGTGAGGGATCTCCCCAGCCCACCCCCAAGTCACCACTGGAGCTGCGCTGAGCAGAATTCTGAAACCAGAGCACTCTTTGATGTATTCTCTCACCTCCTTCTTGGGGACCCTTTTTGCTATAGGAACTAAAGAAAACTATAAGCAAGAACGATGAGCAGTCCAGATAAAAGAAAAAGGATTATTGTATTAGTTTCTGTGACTGATGTAACAAATTACCATATGCTTGGTGGCTTAAAATAGCAGAAACTTATTCTTTTACAGTTCTGGAGGCAAAAAGTCTGAAATCAAGGTGTCCACAGGACCGTGCTCCCCCTAGGAGCTCTTGGGGTGAATTCTTCCTCTTCTAGCGGCTGCTGGCATCACTTGGCTTGTGGCCACACCTTCTCCTCCGTGTGTGTGTCAAATCTCCCTCTGCTTTTCTCTTAGAAGGACACGTGATGGCATTTCAGGATAATTAGGATGATCTCTTCATCCCAAGACCCTTAACTTAATTGCATCAGCAAAACCCCTTTTTCCAGATAAGGTAGCATTCATAGATTCTGGGGACTAGAACATGGCCATCTCTTTAGGGGCCATTTTTAACCTACCAAAGTTATGGAAGATGTTACAGAGCATGTGCAAGAAGGACCTGGGTGGAGGGTAGAAGGACACATTCCTTCATGTCTCCATGGAAGGAGACAACACGAATGAAGGCAGGAAATAGGATAATAAGTGGCAAGAGGATCGAACACAGGGAGAGTCTTAATGGGAGAGAAGGGCAAACAATTCTCTGAGCCAGAATGAGAAGATTCCGTGAGAGGGTAAATAAGTTCCCTCTTTTGAGAAAACTGGGAATTTAGTTAGGGAAGAATGCTGTGGCTGCCTCTAGTCTTAGAGAAAGTGCTGTGCTCTCTCTGCAAGACCTTCTTTTAAAAAGAAAAAAAAAATTTTTTTTATTTCAAATTCAGAAAAGGTAAAATAACAGAAAAAGGCAGCTCAACAAGTTATGGAAGCATTACTTTGAAAAAGTTCTGTCTAGGCACTTTTATCTTATCTAATTGAGCTACTAACTCAATTGCAGTAGAATTGCAAGGCCTTCTCCAGTTCAAGTCTCTGCCGTGCCTGGTTTAGAATTGGATTCATAAGCAATGGGGAGCAGGTAAATTTCATCAAAAGATAGATCCTATCCCTTTGGGGACTCCTTCAGAACTATTATTCTCATGCTGCTCCCAGCCCTATAAATTGCCCATCTGTGCCCCTACCCAGGTCACCCCCTTCCATGTACCCATTTCTTCCTTCTCCCTTCACCAGCCTGCACCATTCCCTCAGGCTGAATTCCCTGGCTAATAAACTAATCTTTACCAAGAGCAAAAATGGTTTTATGAATTGCTTCTGCCAGTTGGCAACTCGCTTCACCACAGGAGCTCCTGGAGATACAATTCCTTAACACAGTGGAAAGATTTAGCCCAGTGGGGACTTGTCATGTTCCTTAAATCTCTAAGCAGCTGTGAAGAGTGAGACCTGGTCCTGGGGTTAAGCCAGTTTTCTGGGATTGGTTCCCTACTTGATATTAACTGGCTGATCTTGACAGGCCCAGAGAGACAGGGGAAGAAGGAAAGCTGCAAGACCTCTTCGTGAAAAAGGGAAAACCTGGTAGCCCAGGCAACATCAGGCCTGAGCTTTCGCCCCAACTCTATTCTCAGTTGCTGTGTGATGGGTTGGCTGTCATCTTTAGGCCTCCAGTGCCTTCTCTGCAAAACCCGTTCCTTTAAGCCCTATATGACCCTCAGCAGCCTCTTCCGCTCTGGGCCTCAGTCTCTCCCTCCTTTCAATGGGGAGAATGAACAGATCATCTCAAAGGTCTCTTCAGGTTGTAACACTTAGTAGCAATTTTTATAAGATGGTTTGACTCAAGTCATACTTTTAAAAACCCAGTCTGTGCTTGAATACTTCAAATATTTTATTACTAGGTCTGTAGTACATAAAGTAATTGTGTAATTAAGAGATAATGTCAATGCCATAGAATGATGTTGACAAGATAATAGCCTTCTGAAACTGCATAAATGCCAAAGCAAGTGAACAAATTTATAGGTGGAAAAACAAGCAGCAAATGGCTCAGAAGCGCTTTGTGGTCCAAGTTGGCCATTTGCCTCGTTGCCAGTTTCATGTGCTGGCTCACACCAGACCTACCAGGTCCCTGATGTGCACCCTCTGAATATGTGGGTTAAGATTGAAAAAGGCGGGGGTCATCTGCAGTAGCTACTAGTCTTCAACTCTCCACTTGCAGACTCTTGGGAACTTGGTCCCATGGCTGTAAGGTCTGGAGGGGCTCAAGGCCAATGAGGTCAAACCCTCCTACTGCCCTACCATTGCCCAGATGAAGAGGCTGAGTCTCAGAACCAGGAAGGATTTGCAACTGGGAACTCCTGCACTGGTTCGAGGAAGAACTGGAAACCTGGACTCCTCCCAGTTTACCATTTTTCCTTACCCTAGCCAGGATGCCTTTTTCAAGAGAGTGGAAAGTTGCTAGGAGGTGGTGGAGGGATGAGTCACAAGACCTCAAGACCCAGAGGCTGCTCCCCAGAGCCGACTGAGGGGATCAGGCATTCCCCTAATCCTACTGCTGGGACAGATGAACGTTGTGAAGGAATGCAGCTACAAAGGTCATGAGTGGGGACGAGGGCTTGCTCACGACAACCTGCAGTACTGGAAAAGGGCTCACACCTCTCGAAGCTGAGGGGAGATAGCTGGAAAATATGCTTATTAAATGTCTTCACTTAAGCAGCTCTGAAAATTCTAATACACTAATTAAGCTAGTTTTCTATTAAACTAATTTTAGAAGTCTACTCTTTGCACTTAGTTCACTGACAGACATTAATCAGACCTTCTCAGTTTTGCTTATAGGAATAAGATAATGTCTCAAAGCAATGGTGTCAGGAGCCCCTTATGGTCTAGTAAATCTGTAGCTTTTCTCAGAGACAAAAAGTTTGCTATCCTTGAGTGGTCGGCTGAGAAAGGAGCCATGGAGACTTTGCATCTGCACAACGATGTCTAAACTGTGGTTTATTTGCCACTGAAACCAAGGACAAGTTTGATGTGCTTGAGACAATGCAGGACTGACAAATTGCGTGTACCCTCCTCACAAGACCCCTGGCATCACTTGTTTTTCTTCTCTCCTACCTCTCTCCTTTGCCTTTAAAAACCCTAGTTCCCATCCTCACTTTGAACTGGTTTGGGGAAGATTCCCTCCATTTTTTGCTTGTGCACTTGAATAAATCACCTTCTCATTGAGAGACGTGCCTCTCCTTTGTGGCACTGCATCAGGTGTGCCCTTCTGTTGGAGATAGCCATGCTTATGGCAACAAGACCAACAAACAGGAAGTGCTGGTTCATGGAAGGGGAGAGAGATTAGACTGGCCTTGCCTGGAGAAGGGGGCCTGATGTACTGCCAAGTGCACTGGCTTTCGAGCCAGAAAACCAGAGTTCTAGGCCAGTAATTGTCTAGGTGACTTTGAATAAATCACTGCTTTCTCCACTCTGGGGTCCAATTTTCTCACCCTTAAAATGAGGGTGATGGACCAGATCAGTGATACCCAAAAATCCTGAATTGAACCAAATTCTATTTTGAACTAGCTTCCTCGGTTAGGGAGTCAGGGGGCTGGGTGCTCCTTGCAGCATCTTCCAATTCAAACATCCACAGATCCTGTGAAAATATCAGATAGATACAGGACGATTTAGATAAATTCCTGGATGACAGAGCTATGATGGAGTCTTAAGTATAGTTATGGGGCTGAGGCATCTCTGACCCATGGGACAAATGTCAGGTGGACCTGAAGTTCTTTGGCCCCCCTGTAGGCCACAGAACCCAGAGTTGTGGGTCCCATTCTCCCCCATCTCCATGGCTTAGTACATGCCAGTAGACAGTAGAATAATGAAAAAAGAAGTAAAAGGAATGCCACTATTTTCAGTCTCCTGTGTTCATAGGTATGTAGTTTTGATTTGTAGCTTTCATTGTATAATCCAATTTTTATTCTGTTTTTCATGTTGTATTAATCTATAAGAATTTTCTATGTTGCTACACAATCCTAATTATCACTTTAATGGCTGCTTAATATTCCATCAGGCTGATGTGCCATAATTTATTAGCCATGTCCCTTTTTAGAATATAACCTTTTAAAACAACATTAAACAGAAGGCTTAACAAGGTTTAACAATAGATGAAGAAGGTGGTTTCTTGGCAACGAGTGTGGCATTTCTGAAGTACGTGTGCTCTGGAAGTGAGGGGCCCCAGCCTGGCCAGGGTTGTGGAGTAGCAGGGCTGGGAGATGAGCCTGGTCTGAGTAGGCAATAGAGTCAGGAGGAGAGGAGAAGAGAAGGTTCTGCTCCCAGTAACCATTCTCCCTCCGGCTGGCTGTTTGTACCTTAACTCTGTCTTTGATGAAGGAGAAGCACTCACTGACTGCTTAGGAAACTAATAATGATAATAATAATGGCTAAGATTGAAGTCTGCACTTAAAAGCCTTATAAAATTTATCCTATTTAATCCTTACAACCAGCCAGTAAAGTAAGTCCCATAATTATTCCCCATTTTACAGCTGAAGAAACAGAGACCAGAGAGGCTGACTAATTTGCCCAAGGTCACACAGCTAGTGGGTGGTGGTCCTGACCTCAGGCCATCCAACTTCAGAGTCTCTCCCAGGGCTGCCTGCCCCTCCTCTGTGGGTTCTGAGCACTCAATTTTTCTCATCCTTCTGAGTCCCTCTCTGAACAACTTGTCTAGAATTGTCCCTACCAGGTGGTATCCCGGAGCTCTGGGGGCTTCAAAACTTTTAGTGGCACTTCCAGGAAGATGGCGGACTAGTAAGACATGGGAATCTCTTCTCCTCCAGAAAAATAGCTAGAGGACAGGCTGAAACAGCCCCGAAAAAAGATCTTCTAGGCTTTAGGACAGCAGGCAAAGGCTGGAAACCACCCAGAGGAGAGAGGGACAAAGGAGGGAACTCACAAGGACAGAACCCTGAGTTGAAACCTGTGGCTGCTGCTGCCGGCACCCTCCCCCACACTAAAGACACTTTAGAATTCTCAGGCCTCTGGGCCTGTGACTACAGACAAAGGGGCCTCCAGGGATCTACCACCCCAGGAAAGGGGAGAGAGAGGGATACAGCCTAAGGCTGACTCAGCTTTTGACTCACAAATTTGGTCTGCTGTGTCCCAAGAGCTCTTCCAGGACGGGTGGGGCTTTGCCATTGTTTGCCTTGGAGCCTGCAAGGGGCTAAAGATATACAACCCTCCCGATCTCCTCTTCTACTAACAGGGACTGATTGTTGAGGACTCAGAGGGGAGTGGAAATATTTCCTAGCCAGGAAAAGGGAGGGGGCTGCCAGAGAAGGCTGGAGAACTGTCTCAGAAAAAGTTTGAATTACAAGGCTCCTAGCCTCCAGACAGGAAGCTCTATCACATTGATCCAGGCTGTGTTGCAACAAATAAACTCCAAACAGGCATTGAACTGAGAACTGCCAAAGAGTGCCATCTCCTGGCAGACCAAGGAAGTGCACACAAGAAAATTAAAAATAAGTAGGAGAGGCTTTTCCCGACCTTTATAGCCTCCCTGCCCAAGGCCCTAGGAAGTGACTCTACAATCAATTACTGGGTCCAGTGCCCAGTTTTGAGCAAAAGCAGGACAATCCTAAAAATCCAGGTCAAGCCAAAAATCAAAGAGCAGTTGTAACCCACAGCCTCTTGCCACTAATTCCCTATAAAAGAGAAAGAGATTGAGCATCTGAGTAAACTACATCCTCATCAGATGCCTAGATATCAGCAAAAATATATAGGAGCCATACTAAGAAAATAGAAGACATGGCCCAAGAAAAGGAACACATCAAAGCCCCAGAAGAGATGCAGCATTTAAGAGAATTAATCAGTGAGATGAGTACATATTTCTAAAATCAAATTAATGAGCTAAAAAGCAATATGGTTAAAGAGATAGGTAACATCAAGAAGACATTGAGTGAACACAAAGAAGAATTTGAAAACCTGAACAGAAAAGTAACAGAGCTTATGGGAATGAAAGACATGATAGGTGAGATCAAAAACACATTTGAGGCATACAATAGCAGACTCAAAATGATAGAAGAAAGAATAAGTGATACCAAAGACAGAACAGCTAAAATTGAAGAGAGAAAAGAATGGAAAAAAATTGAGCAGGAGCTCAGAGAGTTGAATGACAACACAAAATTCAATGTGTCATGGGAGTTCCATAAGGAGAAGAGAGAGGAAAGGGGGCAGAAAGAGTATTTGAGGAAATACTAGCTGAAAATTTCCCAACTCTCATGAAAGAAATGATTTTACATGTCCAAGAAGCACACTGTACCGCCATCAGAATAAATCCAAATAGATCTACTCCAAGACATATACTACTCAGAATGTCAAATGTCAAAGATAAAGAGAAGATTCTCAGAACTGCAAGGGAGAAGCAAACTATCACATACAAGGGACGTCTAGTAAGACTTAGTACAGATTTATCTTCAGAAACCATGAAAGTGAGAAGACAGTGGTATGATACAATTATGAAACTGAAAAAGAAAAACTGCCAGCCGAGAATTCTTTATCCAGCAAAACTGTCCTTCAAATATGAAGATGAGTATAAAATATTCACAAACAAACAGAAACTAAGAGATTTTGCAAAAAAGAATCCACCTTTGCAGGAAATACTAAAGGAAGCCTCAGAACCTGAAAGAAAAAGACAGGAGAGAGAGGCTTGGAGGAGAGTATAGAAGAAAGAATAGCAGAAAGGATAACCAAAAGAGTGAAAAGACAACAAAAACAAGATGACATATGAAAACCAAAGAATAAAATGGAGAAAATAAATTGTGCATTTACAATAATATCATTGAATGTGAATGGATTAAACTCCCCAATCAAAAGATAGAGGCTAATAGAATGGATTAAAAAACATGGACCATCCATATGCTGTTCACAAGAAACTCACCTTAGACCAGGGATACAAACCGGCTGAAAGTGAAAGGTAGGAAAAAGATACTCCATGCAAATGGTAACCAGAAAAGAGCAGGGGTAGCCATACTAATATCAGACAAAACAGACTTTAAATGCAGAAAGTTATAAGAGATACAGAATGACGTTATATATTAATAAAAGGGACGATCCACCAGGAAGATATAACAGTCATAAATATCTATGCATCTAACCAGGGTGCCCCAAAATACATGAGACAAACTCTGGCAAAACTGAAGGGAGAAATAGACATTTCTACAATAATCGTTGGAGACTTCAACACCCCACTCACATCATTAGATAGAACAACTAGACAGAAGATCAATAAGGAAACAGAGAACTTGAACAATATGATAAACAAATTAGACCTAACAGACATATACAGAACACTGCATCCAAAGTCAGCAGGTTATACATTCTTCTCAAGTGCCCATGGATCTTTCTCCAGGATAGACCACATGTTAGGTCACAATGCAGCTCTCAATAAATATAAAAAGATTGAAATTATACAAAGCACCTTCTCAGATCATAATAGGATGAAACTGGAAATCAATAATAGATAGGAAAAAAGTAAATTCACAAATGTGTGGAAGCTGAACAACACACTCCTAAATAACCAGTGAGTCAAAGAAGAAATTGCAAATGAAATCAGTAAATATGGTGAGACAAATGAAAACGAGAACACAACATATCAAAACTTATGGGATACAGCAAAGGCAGTCTTGAGAGGGAAATTTATAGCCCTAAATGCCTATATTGAAAAACAAGAAAGTGCTAAACTCAAAGATTTAACTGAACAACTAGAGAAACGAGTAAAAAGAACAGCAAACCAATCCCAAAGCAAGCAGAAGGAAAGAAATAATAAAGATTAGAGCAGAAATAAATGAAAAGGAGAGCAAAATAACAATAGAGTAAATCAACAAAACCAAAAGTGGGTTCTTAGAGAAGATCAATAAATTGACAAACCTCTAGCTAGATTAACAAAGAAAAAAAGAGAGAAATACAAATAAATACAATCAGAAATGAAAGGGAAGAAGTTACTAATGACCCCACAGAAATAAAAGAATCATAAGAGGATATTATGAGAAACTATATGCCAACAAACTAGACAACCTAGATGAAATGGACAAATTCCTAGAAATGCACAACCAACCTACACTGACGTTACAAGAAATGCGAGAACTTAACAAACCAATTACATTTAAGGAGATTGAATCTGTCATAAAAAATCTCCCAGCAAAGAAAACTCCAGGACCAGATAGCTTCACAGGTGAATTCTAGCAAGCATTTAGAAAAGAATTAACACCAATCCTGTTTAAACTCTTCCAAAAATTTGAAGAGGAGGGAAAATTACCCAACACATTTTATGAAGCCAACATCAACCTAATACGAAAACCAGATAAAGATACAAGAAAAGAAAATTACAGGCCAATCTCTCTAATGAACATAGATGCAAAAATTCTCAACAAAATACTTGCAAATCGAATCCAACAGCATATCAAAAGACTTATACATCACGACCAAGTGGGATTTATTCCTGGTATGCAAGGCTGGTTCAGCATAAGAAAATCAATCAATGTAATACACCACATTAACAAATTGAAGGGGAAAAAGCACATGATCATATCAATCGAAGCAGAAAAGGCATTCGACAAAATCCAGCATCCTTTTTTGATAAAAAACACTTCAAAAGATAGGAATAGAAGGAAAATTCTTCAATATGATAAAAGGCATATATGAAAAACCCACAGCCAACATCATACTCAATGTGGAAAGGCTGAAGGCTTTCCCTCTAAGATCGGGAACAAGACAAGGATGCCCACTGTCACCACTGTTATTCAATATTGTACTAGAAGGTCTAGCTAGGGCAATTAGACAAGAAAAAAAAAATTAAAGGCGTCCAAATAGGAAAAGAGGAAGTAAAACTTTCACTGTTTGCAGATGACATGATCCTGTACTTAGAAAATCCTGAAGCAGCCACAACAAAGCTACTTGAATTAATAAATGAGTTCAGCAAAGTGGCAGGATACAAGATCAACACGCAAAAATCAGTAATGTTTTTGTACATTAGTACTGAACAACCTGAGGAGGAAATCAGGGGAGAAATTCCATTTTCAATAGCAACAAAAAGACTCAAATACTTAGGAGTTAATTTAACCAAAGAAGTACAGGACCTATATGCAGAAAACTACAAAACAATGCTAAAAGAAAATTTAAAAGACCTAAACAAATGGAAAGACATTTTGTGTTCATGAATTGGAAGAATAAATATCGTGAAGATGTCAATATTGCCCAAACTGATTTATAGATTCAATGCAATATCAATCAAAATCCCAACAGCTTACTTTACAGAATTAGAGAAGGCAATTACCAAATTCATCTGGAAGGGTAAGTGCCCCCAAACAATCAAAAGCATTGTAAAAAAGAAGAGCGACATGGGAAGAATTTCACTGCCTGACCTTGAAACATATTACAAAGCTACAGTGGTCAAAACAGCATGGTACTGGCATAAATACAGACACATCGATCAGTGGAAAAGAATTGAGAACCCAGAAATAAACCTTCACCTATACAGTCAACTGGCTTTTGACAAACTTACCAAGTCCGTGTTAACAGGACAAAACAGTCTCTTCAACAAATGATGTTGGGAGAACTAGATATCTACAACCTAAAGAATGAAAGAGGACCCCTATCTCACCCCCTATACAAGAATCAACTCAAAATGGATCAAAGATCTAAATATAACTACTAGAAGAAAATGTAGGGAAACATCTTCAAGACCTTATAGTAGGTGGTGGTTTCTTGGACCTTACACCCAAAGCACATGCAACAAAAGAAAAAATAGATAAATGGGACCTCCTCAAAATTAAACACTTTTGCACCTCATAGAACTTTGTCAAAAAGGTGAAAAGGCAACCAACTTAATGGGGAAAAATATTTGAAAATCACATATCTGATAAGGGTTTAATATCCAGGATATATAAAGAGATGTTACAACTTAACAATAAAAAGACAAACGACCCAATAAAAAAATGGGCAAAAGAATTGAATAGACATTTGTCTAAAGAAGTACAAATGGCAAAAAACACATGAAGAAATGCTCAGCATCACTAATGATTAGGGAAATGCAAATCAAAACTGATTTGATATCAAATGAGATATCATTTCACACCTATCAGAATGGCCACTATTAAAAAGACAGAGAACTACAAGTGTTGGAGAGGATGTGGAGAGATAGGAACACTTCTTCACTGTTGGTGGGAATGCAGAATGGTACAGCCACTATGGAGGACTGTTTGGCAGTTCCTAAAGAAGTTGAATATAGACTTGCCACATGACCCTGCAATACCACTACTGGGTATATACCCAGAAGAACTGAGAGCAGTGACACGAACAGACATCTGCACACCGATGTTCATAGCAACATTATTCACCATTGCCAAAAGTTGGAAACAAACTAGGTGTCCATCAACCAAAGAATAGGTAAACAAACTATGGTGTATACATATGATGGAATATTATGCAGCTGTAAGAAGATGATAATGATAATAGCTGACACTTAATACGCATTTATTACGCACCAAGCACTGTGCTATACACTTTACATGTGTTTGCTCACTTCATCCTTAAACATCCCTATGAGGTAGGAGCTGTAATTATCCCCATTTTATAGATGGGGCAACTGAGGTGCACAAAGGATTTAGTGGCTGCTTATGATGTTCCCACAGCCTTGGCTGGCTGGACAGAGGCAGGGCACCTGGCATGAGAGAGGGTGGCCCCCCTTTGCTCCATGATGGCAGAGCCCACGGAAGATCAGTTTCCATTCTGAGAGGGCAGAGAGACCATCAGGCTGGGGCTGGTCTTGAAAAGAACAAGCATGGAAAGCCACCCTGGAGGGGTTCAAAAAATGTGGAGTAGAGATTGTGAAAGGCCCAGAATTGTTCTATCAGAAAATGGGGGATGCGGGGAGGGGCGAGTGCCCTCCTCAAACATCGGGGCTCCGTTTCGGCTGCTGGTGCTGTGCCTGGGTGCTATTATGCTCTAAAACCCCTGCCCTTGCCCAGCACATAACAGGCACTCTGTAAAATTTGTTCGAGTGAATGAATGTGAAGGACAAGAGTCCGTGGGACCCCAAGGAGCAGTGTTGCACAATGTGTGGAAGCTAGAGGGAGGGTATATTTATCCAAGTGTCCAGAGAAGGAACTGGTTGCTTCAGTTGATTGGCAGTGAGTCTACTCTACCTTTGCTAGAATTTTTCCAGGAGAGATTGGAACTATCACTCAACCAGGAAGAGAGTCACAAATGGCAGGTCAAGCCACGTGACCTTCAGGGTCACTCTCAGTTCTGGGATTTGGGATGCAAGTCTTCACCATTCTACTCTTAAAACTTTCTTCTTCATTTCTCATTCCGAATTTGGAAAGGAACTGCGAAGCTGATAAACCACTTCCCTTGGCGGAAATAATAGAAAATGAGCTCCATGTATTTAACAGTGAACTCTTAAGGGCCGATAATGCCTAAGCTTAATCCAGAGTGACACATCTTTAATGTTGGCATGATCCCCGGAGTACACCTCTCGTTGGGATGGGGATAACTTGGGACCACAAGCAGCCTTGCGATTGAAGAGCTGAAGACTTAGCTGCACAGGGAACAGGCCACCAGTGGAAGCCAGGTCAGAGCTGGCCATTAGGAGGAGAGCTCTGGTACTTCACAAACCTCACTCGGGGGGCCAAGCCTTGCCCCCTGTGTGGACATTCCTGAGGCTCAATCACAAGCCCCTCTGCTGCTATGCTGGAAGCTTGCAGCCCAGTTCACAACACAGGGGAGGCTGAGCCATTCCATGCTGGGCTTCTGGTCTGGCAGCAGCCTCCGACCTCACCATGAAAACAAGGGAGAAATCCAAGGAGTAGATTCATTCTCCTGTACCAGAAGCTTCTTGTGCCAGACAGGTGAGCTGGAAGAGGCAAGCTGTAAGCAGCTGCATCTGCAGAACAGGGAGAGGGGGCAGGTGTGGCAATTCCTGGGGAAAAGATTGTGCCAGAGAGGAGCTGGTAGATCCAGTGATGAAAGAGGTCTCTGCTGCCTGGGCAGAGAGCAGGAGCCCGGGCTTGGAGCCCAGGCTGTCCTGGCGCAGTGACATCAAGGTCTGGACCACTGGGGAGCAGCCTCCAGGAAAGGTCTGAGTGATGGGCAGGAGGCAGCAGCAAGAGAGAGGCTTAAAATGGGACTAACTCGCTTCAGAGGCAGGAAAGGTTAAAAGACTTGATACCAAGGCCCAAACTGTCAGAGAAGAAGTAACAGTTGCTGTGATACTGTGGAGAAAAATTAAGAAGGCTATGGAGAAGGGCCCAGAACCAGAGGGAGAAAGGAAAGAGAAAACGTGAAGAGGATGCTCAGCCTGCCAACACCGAGACCCAGATGGCCAGAAGCGGCCCACGGTGCCCCGACCGCAGGCCCAGAGACTGGAAACACGGTGGGCACATTGTGTTCTCCAAGTTTGTGAGCATCACCTGAACGGTCTCCTCCAGGAGTCTGGCCCAGCTCCACCCCCGCTGCCTCCTCCAGGCAGCCCACTGCCACCAGAGAGCCTTTCCTCCAGGGCCTTCCCCCAAACTGCTGCCACCTCTGAAATCCCTCCCACTCAAAAGCTTAGCTCCTTTTGGGGAGGGGCAAAATGGAAAGGCGGCAGGATCAAAAGAAAGTGTCCATTCTGTTCGTGCTTAGGGTCTCACAAGGCCAAAATCAAGGCTTTGGCAAGGCTGGGCTCTTATCTGGGGGTTCAGGGCAAGACTCCACTTCCAAGCTCATTCAGGTCGTTGGCAGAGTTCAGTTCTGTGCACTTCTGGCACTGGGGGCCCTGTTTCCTTGCTGGCCATTGGCCAGGGTCACTCTTTGATGAAAGCTCAGATAAAAGTCACCTAGATAAAAGTCCCTTTCTCAAGGGGATGGTCAACTAGTCAGTAACCTTAATTATACCTGCAAGATCCCTTTTGCTGTGTAACATGCTATAATGACGGGAGTAACCCCAGGGACCAGAGACCATGGGGCCGGCTGTAGAATTCTGCCTTCCACACGGTCTAGTGGATGGAGATTGTGCATGGGCAGCAGCGAAGGGAGAAGAGTGGTCAAAAGACATCAGGGTTGGTGCTCAGAGCCCAGGACTCTCTGCAGACTGGAGGCCTGGGAGCCATCCTGCAAAGCTACAGTCTGTGACTGTCTCTCTAGGCCTGTTTTCCCTACCCCTGAATCCCACTGATCCCCAGAGATGCCCCTCAAAACATACCAATGAGACCTGGGCCTGCCCCAATTCCCATGCCCAGGCTGGCCAGGCTGGAATGCCATCAGCATGCTCAGCCCATGCTGCCAGCCAGCCTTGGAGTCTGAGCATCAGGGGGTGTCTGGGGAGCCTGGGGCCACCAAAGTCACCATGCACCATGGGGAGCTGTGTCACTCACCATCACCAGACCCCAGGCTGCTACCTGAGGCCTCCCTTCAGAGTATACACAGCACCATTCCCTCGAGAGCAGGGTCTTCTTGTTCTATCCCCTTCCCTGGCTGGGGTCCTGCTCACAGAGAGCCACGCCGCCCACCTCTGGTAGTCTCCCACTGGGTGCTCCTCACCCACAGGAGGCTGCCTCCTTACCTGGCTCAGGCAAGCAGCGCCTTCATTGCATCCTGTGCCATCCCAATCCCCTTGTTTGCCCTTTTCCTCAGTCTCCATCTGTAGAAATTCTGATGAGATAGATAGGGGACACCTACTCTAGATTTCCCATTCTAATCGCCAAGCTTACGTAACCAGAGACTCTGAAGTATGTCCAGTGTAGTCGACTTTGCTACCCTGGGAGCACCTTCCAGGCACGAGCGGGGCCCTTCCCACCTCTGCATCAGCGGCACCTGGAACAGTGCCTGGTGCAGGGTTGGGACTCAGAGAAAGTTTGGCCAATAAGTATGTGAACCATCTACCTGCAGAATGCGTGAAGGGACACAATGGGAACTAGAGGCCTGGAGCGTAGATGGCTTTGCATTTCCCCCACAACTCTTCAGTTCTTTCTCCTAGTCACAGTAGCATTTCATTTCTTAAGAGTTATACAGCAAGCCTTGAGAAATAACTGTGAGCTCATGACTGATAAGTAATATGTCTCTCCTGTAAACTCTGTTAATAACCTCTTCTGCGAACTGCTTGACCATCTTCATAGCAATAGATCACTTCTGTAATTACTGCAAAGATGTGACTTCAGCTCTACTGACAAGCATAAACACTGTAAGTGCTCCTTTTACATATTACTGTGAAAGCGTAACTGCTGCCCTGCTGAGAAACACTGTGAACATCCGTTTCGTATTTGTCCTGAGCACTGCACTTTTTAATCACACTCCCCCTCATGTGCCTTCCACATCCGCACATAGACATGTACTAGAAAAGACCCCTCTCACTTTGTGGCAGGTGCAGACGTCAAGCCTCCGAAGCACAAAGCTCTCCTCCCCCTGAGGACAAAAATTTTAGGCCACAACCAGGGTCCGACTCTCCAAGAGAGAGGATCTCCGAGGACAAGGCCCCATGTAAGCCCCCTATTAAACGCTCTTTTGCTCGCCAAGCTGGACTTGTCTGAGTCTTTCTTTGCTCTGACATATCCCTCTCAGTTTGGTGGGAAGCCGTCATTTTACAGGGCTCTCTGCTATACTCAGAACAAAGCCTGACTCGTTTGCTGGACCAGGTTGCCATCACCTGGTAGATAAGTCAGAATCGGGGTAGATAAGTGAGGCTCGAGGGCCGCTCCTTCCATTCCGCCATTTCTTTTTTTTTTTTCTTTTTTTGCCTTTTATGCATTTATTTGCATTTTAGCACATGTAGGAAACAAGAATTGGAATTATATACCAAACAATACAATAAAACAAAGCTGGCATTTGCAATTACCCAAATGGTTACATTTATGCAGATCATAGTTTCTTCAGGCTATTTTGAAGCACTTTCTAGTGTACTTTCTTTTTTTTTTAATTGTGGGTAAAAATAAAAATTTTCACAATACACACCACTCAGAACTGTGTGGGAGAGAGTGTGGTCTACGATGTGAACTGTGGTCTATGGTTGGTGGCAAGGCCCCAGGATGTGTAAGTTCATTGAGGGTGGTGGGCCACATTCCACCATTTCTAAACAAGAGGGCAGAGGGGGCTGACGAGGATGAGAAAAAACCATCGTTCTCGTGTCCCATGTCCCCAGGGCAAAGTGGTGGTGAGTCAGTGGCCTGCTCCCCTCTTCTTCGATGAAGCCCTATTTAGAGCCCATACCTTGGAAATCACTCAGACTCCCGGCAGAGGTATGGGAAACGACAAAATTTAGAAGTAGCGGAATACAAACAGCCCCTGGGCCCGCTGAGGTTGCCTCAGAGCCTGGAATGGGAGAGTGGCACTGCAGCCACGGCCGGCGACTCGGGAAGGTGATATTCTTGGTCAAGGTGAGAAACACCACGTATTACTCATGTGCCATCTTTTTAGTGGTAGGGGGAAGAAAACCCTTAGCCCTCCCTAATGGGGTTCAATTTATAGGGTAGATATGCAGACAAAATTGTCTTCTCTGAGTTCGCCGCAGCTATAGCCTCTGGGAACTGGTCGTTTCAGCAGCTGCTGGTGGGCTCGTTTCTGCCATTCACAGCTGCTTAAGCAGCAGGTTGGGAGAAGTGGGTTCTCTAGTTTGCTCTCACCGGGTTCATCACAAAATATCTCTTGAAATGCTCCAGGAATCAGGCTAGAATTTATCATACATTTGGGGCAAATAAGTCAGCCTGGTGAAAAGATTTGCTGCAACCACTGAGAGTTATAATAGCTCAAGAAATGGCCTTTCAGATACAATGGTATAAAACCTGAAGTTTATATAGAAAAAACTTTGGTAGGCGGGTTTACTCAGACAATGTACGCAAGCTAGAAGGCTGTGATGCCCAAAGCACTGCGCTTCTGCTCATAGACTTTGACACAATTTTAATTTATTGCTGGGTGATTGTCTACTTCATACCTCCCTCTCCCTCTAGACTGCAAGTTCCATGAGGCCAGGGATGGTTTGGCTTTTCATCACTTAGTTTCTAACACAGAGGCATTTGGTAGTTATTTCTTCAATAAATTAATGAGTAGATAAAGTTTCTTTTTACAGTAGAATAGAAAGGAGAGTAATATTGAGAAGTAATTGATAACATTTGAAATCATGGAAAACCATCAACTGCACTTAGATATGTTGTATTTCTTTAACTCTTGCTCACAACTATATCAAGAATGGTAGGGAATAGGTAGTGTTTTTAATCCAAAAGTTGGTTTCTATCAAAAAAGTGTAAGAGCTTATAATCACGTGCTGAGTTGCTGCAGATCCTAATCATTTGGGCCAGGTGAGCAAAGCTAAATTCCACAGGCATGGTGCCCAAAAGGAAGGTGCCAGAAAATGGCCTTCCCGGGATGGAAAGACACATCCAGGTTTTCAGTAGCAGTACCAACCTCATAGGAAATGCTTTTGCTGAAATAGGAGCTCACTCCAATCCAACAGCCTTGGCAATGGACCTTTCAGTTGCTGGCATCTGAGGACTGGCCCACAACCTCTGCTTGGCTGCAGAAACATTGCTGAAGACTTGCAGCACCAGGAAGGAAGCCCTCCCATCTGATTCAAAACACATTCAGGGCATTTTTCTCTTTCCTTTTCCTAGCTCCTCTTCTGAAGACTTTGAGGAAACCAGAATCTTCGGTGGAAGTGGGTGACAGCTGATTCCCAGTCACTTTAAAGACCATAATAATACACATTCTTCTCACTTCTGACCTTCTTGATGGAAGCAAGTTAGTTACTATTCTAATATCCTGAATTCCTGGCTTGGAGAAGCTTATTTGTTTCTATAGAGGGAAAATTAATGCCATACAGTAGGCTTCATGAGAAATTGCTAGTTCATGAGCTAGATCCGGAAGCAGGACACCCATAACCTAAACTCCCTCCTCCAACAAATTAAAACCCAACACATGAAAATGACTTCCATGCTTCTCCTCACCCAGCACGGAGTGTCCATAGCAAGGCACTTCACCCCTTGCTCCCCTGATTTCTTGCCCAGTGGCCATGATAAGTTCAACTCTCCTCAATCTAGTTAGAGACATCCTCTCCTGTGCTGCGTGTCACCAGCTCCACAAGACAGTGGTGTGGTGTAAAGATGAAGAGCCCACCCTCTGGAGGGCCACTGCCCAGATGGGTTTCCCAGCACCACCAAGTGACAGCTGATTGGCCTGCAGCCAGTTATCTAACCTTTCTAAACGTCAGTCTCCTCATCCATAAAATGGGACAAAAAAGGAGTTCCACCCTCACAAGACTGCTATGGAGATCAAACCACAGAATCCCTATTATGCCCTCAATAATTGTTAGCTGTTATTAACTCCAAAATGCTCTGGCCAAAACACAATCCTTTCTGTTTCAAACATGCTGTATTAGTCTGCCAAAGGGCTGCTGATGCAAAGTGCCAAAAATCTGTTGGCTTTTATAAAGAGTATTTATTTGGGTTGAAAGCTTACAGACCCAAGGTGGTGGAAAGTCCAACTCCAGGCACCATAAAAGGTGATTTCTCACCACAGTCAGCTGCCATGTGTTGAAGTAAGATGGTGGGCCATCTCTGCCTGGTTTCTCCCCAACCTCTGGGCTTACTCTTCCTCTTGAGCTCAGTGGGCCCAGCCTCTTGAGGCTTCGTGTTTAACTGATCCTGACACTACTGATGTGCCTTCCACATTCTCCCTGCCCACACCTCCCACCCCTCGTGACCTCCAGTCATCCTGTGCCCTTAATCCAACCCTGATCCTCTGGAATGTTCCACTACATCAGTGAATTCCAATTAGATTTTCCTTCCTTTGTTCCTCTCCTCGTGCTCATCATCTACCACACTTAAAAGCCCCATCAAATCATTCATGCTAAGATAATAATATACAAGAACACTTTAATGTGATAGGTGAAAGGAGTGTTTAATTTAACATGGGATAGTGCTTTAACCCCAAAAGATGAAGTCTAAAGGCAGAAATGTTGGCATCAGAAATAGGTCGTTGCAAGGGTGGCGGCCTTTTGCCCAAGGCAGCCACCATAAGCCCTCCATAAAACTCCTCTCTAATGGATTTGCACTTATTTTCTCAGGCACGATATGGATCTCTGTCCTCTTTGCCCTATAGCCTCATCCCTAGTGAGGACAGGGTCTTTTAACCTAATGAAATGTGACATATAAGTGGGAGCGTCCTTGTTAGCCTTGCAGGGACCCCACTCTGAAGAGTGTGGTAATGAAGCCAGGAAAAAGGACTTGCTGGTACATATTCAAGGAGCAGCTACCAAAGAAATCCAGAGCCTGGGGGAGAGAGTGGTTGAAAAGGAAGAAGAGAGGAGGAATCCCAGAGGGTCTTCCAGGTG
>JAKSZT010018658.1:13587820-13609054 GCA_026826555.1 Tolypeutes matacus | reverse complement strand
GTTGAAAAGGAAGAAGAGAGGAGGAATCCCAGAGGGTCTTCCAGGTGCCCACCTATGGACTGAAAGGTGACACAGGGGAAAGGTAAAGACAGGATTCATCATGATCCAGACTCCTGATTTAATTCTCACCATGCAGGAGTAAGACTCATTCCCAAACTCTAATAGCAGGATTAAATTTGCATATTCATTTGTTTAGCAAACCCTTGATTGAGTGCCTACTATATACAAAGCAATAGGAGAGCCTTTAGGGTGGGAGAGGGTGATGAACATGGTATAATAAAAAATGTGGTCCTTTTCTCCAAGGAGCTTATAGGTTCATTGTATGGGGAGAACAGAAATAAATAAAATAAGGGTCTGCCAGTGCTACATATGTGTGAGGGTTAGCCTAATGTGTCAACTCAGTCAGGTAATTGTGTCCAGGTGTTTGGTCCAGCAAGCACTGGGCTAATTGTAATACAAGAGCATTTATGGACTTCGATCACCAGTGAGTTTACTGCGTGGATGGCTGATTACATCTGCATCAATCAGGGAGATTGTATCAGCAATGGGTGACACTTTTATCCAATCAGTTGAATGCCTTAAAAAGGGAAGTGATTTCAACATTCAGAGAGAATTTCCCAGCTCATCGCTGGACAGACAACTTCTCCTGGAAACTTATCAAGGACCTTTCATCGGACTTTCATCAGAGCCCCTGGTTTGCAGCCTGCCTGTGGAACCTGGACTTGTGCATCCCCACAGTCGCGTGAATGAGATTTTAAAATCTCATATTATTGACAAATATCTCCTGTTGATTCTGTTTCCCGAGAGAACCCTGACTAATACAATATGGAATGAATATGGAACCAGCTGGTGCCGAGATTCCAAATCACCCAGGTGAAAGGCTAAAAAGATCCTAAAAGGTTCTGTCCTAGGGCCCTCCGTGATGGTAAGAAGTGGGGTCCTCTCTGGTTCTGAGGGTAGGAGAGCAGGCCTGATGGACGGGGCCCTTGTAGACCTCATCTTAAACGTGGGAATGAGCACAGGACATGGTCCAGGGTCAAGTCCACCTTAGCTTTCCTAGAAAAGAGAGGCTACCATCAGTTTCAGAGGAGTCAAGCCTTGTTCCAGAATTAATAGAGCAATTAACTTTCAAAGCCACAGAAGCACACAGGACCTGGCAATTTTTAACGCATGTGATTTATCTAATTATACATTTTATGCCACTGTTAGCCACATTGGGTTATATATATTAGTAACCTAAAAAATTTCCATTTCTTAGGCACTTTGATTTTTTTTTTTTTCATTTTTCTGCCCAGACACATCTGCCTGTACAATTATATCATCCAAATCATAATCTGTGATGTAATTACAGGAAATTTTACTTAACTATTTATTTTTGTCCATATATGGTTCATAGTTTACTTGAAGTGCTTGGAGATGATGTTTCAGCTTTTGATAAAATCTACTTCCCTTCTTTCACTCACCAACTCTTTAAGGTCTTATTCAAGTCCTCTTGTCCATGAAGCTTTCCTTGACCAACCTAGTACCTAATCATTCCCCCTAAGCTTCTATCCCATTCATGACTCACTTGACACTTGCCTTACATTACCTTGGCTTGCTAGCCGATTTTGTTTTGCTTCTAGTAGATTATAAACCCTTTGAGGGGAAAGACCAAGTCTTCTATTTCTATGTCTCACTTATAGCATCTGGTAGCATGCCTGGTGCTTATTGAATCCTCAACAAATGATAGATATAGTGCTGATTCTCCAGGGCTGGGAACAACTTTGCAAGAGTATACGTTTTATAAACTAACCACACTTCTTCTGTCAGCCCAATAAAATCTATGGGCAAAGAATGGTGTTGAGGTCTGTATCACTTAGGAGCTTTTGGGTGACAGAAAACCTAATTCAAACTGGCTTAAGCAAAGACAGAATTAATTAACTCAGACAATTACAAAGTCAGGGGATAGTCTGACTTCAGATATGTTTGGATTCAGAGATCAAATTGTGTCATTAAGACAAGGTTTTCCCAATCTCTCAGCTCCATCTTGCCACACGTTGACTTTGCTTCTGGTCTCCTGGTGGTGAGCTGGCAGTGGGGGCAGCTCCAGACCTGATGACACCTCAGCCAATAGGAAAAAGCACCACCTTCTGCCTCAAAGTGTCTCATGTAATCTCATCAGCTCTGATTTGTCCACATTCCAATCCCTGGACCAATCACTGTGGCTGTGGGAATGCAGTGTGCTGAGTGGTTTAAGCCTAGAGCATGTGCTCTACCCCCTAGAATCCAGGAATCTGTGTTTTTAACAAGGTCTCCAGATTTTTCTAGTGTAACATTTAAGGACCACTGGTCTCAAGTCTGACCATAGGTACCCAAGAGAGTAGAAGAGAAATCATTGGAGGTAATAGAAGCACAGTGTATTGACTGGGACATCTACATAGATGTGGCATTGCCCAAGATGGTGTCAAGAATTGTGGGGGGAGGGTGGTCAGTGTAGGACTGTCAGCCAGGTAACTGCTTATGACAGAGTGACTTTCATTCAACAAGACTCAAAGGCGGACTAGTAAGACACGGGAATCTCTTCTCCAGAAAAATAGCTAGAGGACAAGCTGAAATAGCCCCAAAAAAGATCTTCTAGGGTTTAGGACAGCAGGTGAAGACTGCACACCACCCAGAGGAGAGAGGGACAGAAGAGGGAAATTGTGACTACAGAACTGTGAGTTGCAAGTAGCAGCTTCTGCTGCCGGCACCCTCCCCCACACTCTTCAGAATTCTCGGGCCTCTGGACCTGCGACTACAGACAAAGGGGGCTTCAGGGATCTGCCACTCCTGGAAAGGGGAGAGAGAGGGACACAGCCTTAGGCTGACTCAGGTTCTGACCTGAAATTTGGGCTGCAGAGCCCCACGGACCCTTCCACACGGCGGTTTGCCCTGGGAGCCTAGAAAGGACTGGAGAAATCGGACCCTCGCAACCTCCCTCTCTTCTAGCCTGGACTAATTGTTGAGGACACCATGGGAGAGGGGAGAGAGAGCCTGGGGCTGAACCTGCTTTGGACTCCCAGGTTTGGTCTGCCCTGTCCCGAGAGCCCTTCCAGGCTGGGTGGGGCTGCGCCATTGTTTGCCTTGGAGCCTGCAAGGGGCTAAAGATATACAAACCTCCCAATCGGCTCCTCTACTAACAGGGATCGTTGAGGATTCAGAAGGAAGTGGAAATATTTCCTAGCTGGGAAAAGGGGGGCGCTATGAGAGAAGCCTGGAGAACTGTCTCAGAAAGTTTGAATCACAGGGCTCCTAGCTCCCAGACAGGAAGCTCTATCACATTGATCTGGTCTGTGTCACAACAAATATACTCCGACCAGGCATTGAATTGAGAGCTGCCAACAAGCGCCATCTCCTGGCAGACCAAGGAAGTGCACATAAGAAAATTAATAAGTAAGAGAGGCTTTTCCTGGCCTCTATAGCCTCCCTGCCCAAGGCCCTAGGAAACGACTCTACAACCAATAACTGGGTCCAGTGCCCAGTTTTGAGCAACCAGCAGAACAATCCTAACAATCAAGGTTGAGCCAAAAATCAAAGAGCTGTGATAAGTCACAGCCTCCTGCCACTAAAACCCCATAAAAGAGAAAGAGATAGAGCACCTAAGTAAAATACAAACTAACCAGATGCCTAAGCACCAGCAAAAAATTACGGGCCATACTAAGAAAATAGAAGACATGGCCCAAGAAAAGGAATATAGCAAAGTCCCAGAAGAGATGCAGAATTTGAGAGAAATAATCAGTGAGATGAGCACACATTTCCAAAATCAAATTAATGAGATGAAAGAGAATATAGTTAAAGAGATCAATGACATCAAGAAGTCATTGCGAGAGTGGATCCTAGTGGAGGGACTTGCGTCGCGGCCGACGAGACCAGGAAGGCTGCCGAGGAGGCCTCTTCCTGAGCCGGGTCTGCTCGCCGCCCCGTGCGCCTCGCCCGCTCTCTCTCCTCCCTGGCCCTCGCCCGGAGCCCCGCACCGCTGTCCCCCGCGCCAGCCATGGAGAAGACGGAGTTGATCCAGAAGACGAAGCTGGCCGAGCAGGCCGAGCGCTACGACGACATGGCCACCTGCACGAAGGCCGTGACGGACAGGGGGCCGAGCTGTCTAACGAGGAGCGCAACCTGCTCTCGGTGGCCTACGAGAACGTGGTCGGGGGCCGCAGATCCTCTTGGAGGGTCATCTCCAGCATCGAGCAGAAGACCGACACCTCCGACAAGAAGTTGCAGCTGATTAAGGTCTATCGGGAGAAAGTGGAGTCGAAACTGAGGTCCATCTGCACCACGGTCCTGGAATTGTTGGATAAGTATTTAATAGCCAATGCAACTAATCCAGAGAGTAAAGTCTTCTATTTGAAAATGAAGGGAGATTACTTCCGGTACCTTGCAGAAGTGGCATGTGGTGATGATCGAAAACAAACGATAGACAATTCCCAAGGAGCTTACCAAGAGGCTTTTGATATAAGCAAGAAGGAGATGCAACCCACACATCCGATCCGCCTGGGGCTGGATCTTAATTTTTCTGTATTTTACTATGAGATCCTTAATAACCCAGAGCTTGCCTGTACACTGGCTAAAACGGCTTTTGATGAGGCCATCGCAGAACTTGATACACTGAATGAAGACTCATATAAAGACAGCACCCTCATCATGCAGTTGCTTAGAGACAACCTAACATTATGGACATCAGACAGTGCAGGAGAAGAATGCGATGCAGCAGAAGGGGCAGAAAACTAAATGCATACAGAGTGTCATCTTTCCCCTCAAGAAACCTTTTTAAACATCTCCATTCCTTATTCCACTTGGATTTCCTATAGCAAAGAAACCCATTCATGTGTATGGAATCAACTGTTTAGTCTTTTCACACTGCAGCTTTGGGAAAACTCCATTCCTTGATTTGTGTTTGTCTTGGCCTTCCTGGTATGCAGTACTGCTGTAGAAAAGTATTAATAGCTTCATTTCATATAAACATAAGTAACTTCCAAACACTTATGTAGAGGACTAAAATGTATCTGGTATTTAAGTAATCTGAACCAGTTCTGCAGTGACTGTGTTTTGTATTACTGTGAAGATATGAAAATGTAGTTAATTACAATTAAAGAGTATTCTACATAACTTCTTAATTTCTACATTCTCTCCCTTACTCTTCTTCAGGGATTTCCTTTCAATAAGCCTTCTCCATGTTCTTAATGTATTCCTTTTTAGTAGGAATCCAGAAGTATTAGATTGAATGGAAAAACCTTTGACATTTCTGGGCTGAGGGTCACAAATTGAAATGCCTCCTACATAATATATTATGGAGGTCAAGTATATCTGTGGCAACAGGGAGTTTCCTTATTCATTTTTCATATGCTGCTGTTTAAGTTGACAACTCAATAGGTGAAGTAAAAAATACATTTGAAGCATACAACAGCAGACTCGAAATGATAGAAGAAAGAAAAAGTGATACTGAAGATAGAGCAGCTAAAATTGAAGAGAGAAAAGAACAGAGAGAGAAAAGAATGGAAAAAATTGAGCAGGGTCTCAGAGAGTTGAATGACAACACAAAATGCAAGAACATACGTGTCATGGGAGTTCCAGAAGGAGAAGAGAAAGGAAAAGGGGCAGAAAGAGTATTTGAGGAAATAATAGCTGAAAATTTCCCAACTCTCACGAAAGAAATGAACTTACATGTCCAAGAAGCACACTGTACCCCAATAAGAATAAATCCAAATAGACCGACGCCAAGACACATATTATTCAGAATGTCAAATGTAAAAGATAAATAGAAAATTCTCAGAGCAGTAAGAGAGAAGCAAACGATCACGTTCAAAGGACGTCCAGTAAGACTTAGTGCAGATTTCTCTTCAGAAACCATGGAGGCAAGAAGACAGTGGTATGATACAATTAGGAAACTGAAAGAGAAAAACTGCCAGCCGAGAATTCTTTATCCAGCAAAACTGTCCTTCAAATATGAAGGTGAATATAAAGTATTCACAAACAAACAGAAACTAAGAGAGTTAGCAAAAAAGAATCCACCTTTGCAGGAAATATTAAAGGAAGCCTTAGAACCTGAAAGAAAAAGACAGGAGAGAGAGGCTTGGAGGAGAGTATAGAAGAAAGAAAAGCAGAAAGGATAACCAAAAGAGTAAAAAGAGAGACAAAAATAAGATGACATATGAAAACCAAAGAATAAAATGGAGGAAATAAATAGTGCATTTTCAGTAATATCATTGAATGTGAATGGATTAAATTCCCCAATCAAAAGATACAGGCTGACAGAATGGATAAAAAAACATGAGCCATCCATATGCTGCTTACAAGAAACTCACCTCAGACCCAGGGATACAAACCGGCTGAAAGTAAAAGGTTGGAAAAAGATAATCCATGCGAATAGCAAACAGAAAAGAGCAGAGGTAGCTATACTAATATCAGACAAAACAGACTTCAAATGCAAAAAAGTGATAAGAGATGCAGAAGGCCATTATATATTAATAAAAGGGACGATCCTCCAGGAAGATATAACAGTCATAAATATCTACGCACCTAACCAGGGTGCCCCCCCAAAAAATGAGACAAACTCTGGCAAAACTGAAGGGAGAAATAGACATTTCTACAATAATTGTCGGAGACTTCAACACCCTACTCACATCATTAGATAGAACAATTAGACAGAAGATCAACAAGGAAACAGAGAACTTGAACAATATGATAAACAAGTTAGACCTAACAGACATATACAGAACACTGCATCCAAACTCAGCGGGTTATACATTCTTCTCAAGTGCCCATGGATCTTTCTCCAGGATAGACCACATGTTAGGTCACAATACAGCTCTCAATAAATATAAAAAGATTGAAATTATACAAAGCACCTTCTCAGATCATAATGGAATGAAACTAGAAATCAATAACAGACAGGAAAAAAGGAAATTTGCAAATGTGTGGAGACTGAACAACACACTCCTAAATATTCAGTGGGTCAAAGAAGAAATTGCAAGTGAAATCAGTAACTATATTGAGACAAATGAAAATGAGAACACAACATATCAAAACAGCGAAGGCAGTCTTGAGAGGGAAATTTATAGCCCTAAATGCCTATATTAAAAAACAAGAAAGAGCTAAACTCAAAGATTTAACTGAACAACTTGAGAAACTAGAAAAAGAACAGCAAACCAATCCCAAAGCAAAAAGAAGGAAAGAAATAATAAAGATTAGAGCGGAAATAAATGAAAATGAGAACAAAAAAGCAATAGAGAAAATCAACAAAACCAAAAGCTGGTTCTTTGAGAAGATCAATAAAATTGAGAAACCCCTCGCTAGACTAACAAAGAAAAAAGAGAGAAGATGCAAATAAATACAATCAGAAATGAAAGAGGGGAAATGACAAATGACCTCACAGAAATAAAAAGAATCATAAGAGAATATTATGAGAAACTATATGCCAACAAACTAGACAACCTGGATGAAATAGACAAATTTCTACAAACTCATAACCAACCTACACTGACACAACAAGAAAAACAAGAACTCAACAAACCAATCACAATTAAGGAGATTGAATCCATCATCAAAAATCTCCCAGCAAAGAAAAGTCCAGGACCAGATGGCTTCACAGGTGAGTTCTACCAAGCATTTCTAAAAGAATTAACACCAATCCTGTTTAAACTCTTCCAAAAAATTGAAGAGGAGGGAAAATTACCCAACACATTTTATGAAGCCAACATCACCCTAATACCAAAGCCAGATAAAGATTCCACAAGAAAAGAAAATTACAGACCAATCTCTCTCATGAACATAGATGCAAAAATTCTCAACAAAATACTTGCAAATCGAATCCAACAGCATATCAAAAGACTTATACATCACGACCAAGTGGGATTTATTCCTGGTATGCAAGGCTGGTTCAACATAAGAAAATCAATCAATGTAATACACCACATTAACAAGTTGAAGGAAAAAAAAAACATGATCATCTCAATAGATGCAGAAAGGCATTCGACAAAATCCAACATCCTTTTTTGATAAAAATACTTCAAAAGTTAGGAATAAAAGGAAAATTCCTCAATATGATAAAAGGCATATGAAAAACCCACAGCCAACATCAAACTCAATGGGGAAAGGTTGAAAGCTTTCCCCCTAAGATCAGGAACAAGACAAGGATGCCCACTGTCACCATTGTTATTCAACATTGTACTAGAAGTTCTAGCTAGGGCAATTAGACAAGACAAAAAAATTAAAGGCGTCCAAATAGGAAAAGAGGAAGTAAAACTCTCACTGTTTGAGGATGACATGATCCTGTACTTAGAAAATCCTGAAGTATCCACAACAAAGCTACTTGAATTAATAAATGAGTTCAGCAAAGTGGCAGGATATAAGATCAACACGCAAAAATCAGTAATGTTTTTGTACACTAGTACTGAACAATCTGAGGAGGAAATCAGGAGGAAAATTCCATTTTCAATAGCAACAAAAAGACTCAAATACCTAGGAGTTAATTTAACCAAGGAAGTACAGGACCTATATGCAGAAAACTACAAAACAATGCTAAAAGAAATTTAAAAAGACCTAAACAAATGGAAAGACATTCTGTATTCATGGATTGGAAGAATAAATATCGTGAAGATGTCAATCTTGCCCAAACTGATTTATAGATTCAATGCAATACCAATCAAAATCCCAACAGCTTACTTTACAGAATTAGAGAAGGCAATTACCAAATTCATCTGGAAGGGTAAGTGCACCCAAATAGCCAAAAGCATTCTGAAAAAGAAGAGCAATGTGGGAGGAATTTCGCTGCCTGACCTTGAAACATATTACAAAGCTACAGTGGTCAAAACAGCATGGTACTGGCATAAAGATAGACATATTGATCAGTGGAATAGAATTGAGAACCCAGAAATAAACCGTCACCTATACAGTCAACTGGTTTTTGACAAACCTACCAAGCCCACGCTGATGGGAAAAAACAGTCTGTTCAACAAATGGTGTTGGGAGAACTGGATATCTATAACCAAAAGTATGAAAGAGGACCCCTATCTCACCCCCTATACAAGAATCAACTCAAAATGGATCAAAGATCTAAATATAAAAGCCAGGACCATAAAACTACTGGAAGAAAATGTAGGGAAACATCTTCAAGACCTTGTAGTAGGTGGTGGTTTCTTGGACCTCACACCCAAAGCACGTGCAACAAAAGAAAAATTAGATAAATGGGACCTCCTCAAAATTAAACACTTTTGCACCTCACAGGAATTTGTCAGAAGGGTGAAAAGGCAGCCAACTCAATGGGAAAAAATTTTTGGAAATCACATTTCTGATAAGGGTTTTATATCCAGGATATATAAAGAGATGTTACAACTCAACAATAAAAAGACAAATGACCCAATTAAAAAATGGGCCAAAGACTTGAATAGACATTTCTCCGAAGAAGAAATAAAAATGCCAAAAATACACATGAAGAAATGCTCAACATCACTCATGATTAGGAAAATGCAAATCAAAACTACAATGAGATATCATTTCACACCTATCAGAATGGCCACTACGAAAAAGACAGAGAACTACAAGTGTTGGAGAGGATGTGGAGAGATAGGAACACTTCTTCACTGTTGGTGGGAATGCAGGATGGTACAACCACTATGGAGGACTGCTTGGCAGTTCCTAAAGAAGTTGAATATAGACTTGCCATGTGACCCTGCAATACCACTACTGGGTATATACCCAGAAGAACTGAGAGCAGTGACACGAACAGACATCTGCACACCGATGTTCATAGCCACATTATTCACCATTGCCAGAAGCTGGAACAACCCAGGTGTCCATCAACAGATGAATGGATAAACAAACTGTGGTCTATTCACATGATGGAATATTATGCAGCTGTAAGAAGAAATGATGTCATAAAGCATGTGGCAACATGGATGAACCTGGAGGACATTATGTTGAGTGAAGCAAGCCAGACACAAAAGGACAAATACTGTATGAATGCATTACTATGAACCAAATATATTGTGTAATATATTGTTTGATTCACACACAAAAAAAACAAAAAAACAAACAAAAAACAAAACAACAAAAAAATTTACATGTTCCATACATTTAATTGAGAAATGTATATATTTATTCATCTGTGTTTACTTTTTAGTTTTTAATTGCTTATGTTTTCAATTATTAAATGTACAAAATAAAGTTAAAAAAAAAAAAAAAAAAGACTCAAAGGCACTTTGAATCTCCAACTAGATCCATCGTGGACTTGTAAAGCCTCAGCTTTGGAAGCGATCTGAGGTGTGGTGTCTATCACATAGAAGACATTCTTTCAAATCGGTAAGGAAAAAAATAGAAAAATAGGGAAAGATATGAACAAATGATTCATAGAATGGAAAATGCAAATAGTCACTAAATGTAAGGTAAGGTGTCAACTTATTAGTAAGCAGGGAAATTAAGATCAAGAACGCATGATGTTGAATGAAAAAAAAACAAGTTGCAAAGTAGTACATTCAGCATGATGCTAATTATGTAACATGGCTGGGATGATACAGAGCAATTTCAGGACAGTAGTAACTGTGGGGAGGGAAGGATGGGACTGAGAGGGCCGGGAGGTAGAAAGGGGCTTCAACTGTACCTTAAGCTTTATGTCCTTAAATTACACACATGCACATAAAAATGACAGGGGCTCATCATCTGTTAACTTGTGGTGGCAGGCACATATTATAGTTTTCTCTGTATTTTCTCATAATTAAAAAAAAAAATTGTTTTTAGAGGCAATTGTAAGAGTCTGGGAGAGAATGATAAAGACCTGAACTAAGGCAACAGCTATGGAGGAGGATCTCACCAATATCACACTTTAAGGGGTGTTTTTTTCTCTTCCCCTGTTATAGATTCCTTTTTTTCCAGGCGATGGTGTAGCTCTCTTGTTCCAAATGGCTGTGCTAGCAGCTTTCTTCCCTGAACAAGTCCCCAGAGCTGCAGTGTCATGGGATTTGGCTCATGTTCTCCTTTTAAGTTCTTCCAGTTCAGAAAAGCAGAAAGCTTTTCCAGGTGTTCTTATAGTGAAAGCCTTTGCCCAGGTGGCCCTACTTTAATAATAACGTAGCATGCCCAGACACTGCCCTGCTGTTGAGCTTTTAGGAATCTAGACTATACACATAGGTTTGCCCAGAAACTGGCCATGCGGCAAGGCCAGATATTCCTGAAAGGGAACAGATGGGTTTCCGATTCCACCACTGCCTCTAATCAGGTCGGTTACTCTGAGGCGCGGTTGGTTTCCCCTTCGGTGAAGCCAGGGGCTTGGACCAGGTTTCATCTGAGCCTCCGCCCCTCTCCTCCTGTCGGTGTGTGAGCACATGGCTCTTACAGACGTACCAAGCCAGGCCAGGCTGGGGGAGAATGGTCTTGGAGAGTCTTTAAATCCTTCTCTTGTCCTGAAGAGGCAGGTGTGATGTTCACTTTTGAACCTTAAATTATCAATCAACACCTCCAACCAAGGCATGGTGAGATTCCCGTCAGGAAATTGACCCAGCATTGACTTACCTAAGCTTGTTTGCAGCTACAAAAATGCACCCTAAAGCCCGTGCTATTTTCTTGCAAGCAGAGAGCTCCAGCTCGGTGTGGGTCTATATTTGGTTTCAGCTAGAAAATTATTGCTAAAATCCCAAATCAAGCAGACAGCATCACAATTTGGAAGACAGCTTGGCACTCCTTGGTATTTACTCAAATGAATTAAAAACCTGTGTCCACACACGCACGCACACACACACACACACACAAAAGCAGACAGCATCTTAGGCCTTGTTACTGAAGCTAAAATGGCATATGTCGGAGGAAATTAATCAACCATTCGATTAATATTTCTTGAATCCGTGATCCTGTGCCATGAACCAAATTGTGAATGGGGCCGAATTTGTCTTTGCTGCCCCTGCATCCCTCCCTGCCAGCCGTGCATCTTCTGCATCCCCAGCTTGTCTCAATACCTCAGACCTTCCTTCTCACTCCTCCACCCTAACCGAAACTCCTCTCAGGAGAGAATCATTTCAGTCATCGACCCTTGGGCCTCACCTGTTCAAAGGAAAGCTTTGGCCCTTATTAAAGGACTTTCAGGTGTCAGGGACTATCAAGCAGGCATTTTTCTTTCTCTCACCACCATGGCCCCCTCTGTCCAGTAGGAACGAATCCTGATGTTGCCACTTCCTAGCTGACTTCAATCTTGAGGCAGGTTGCTCAACATCCTGAGCCTCAGTGTCATCATCCAGAGACTGGGGGAACCAGTACCTACCTTCTTGGGCACTTTTCAAGATGGATAAATGACCTATTTTAAGCCCCTGCCCCAATGGAGGGTGCTAAGGAAACAGTGGCTGTTATTACGATCCTGGGCTGAGAGGAAGTCAGGAAGTCCTTCCAGGACCTCCAGCCCACAGCCCATTAGCAATGGGTTAAGCACTGGGAATTTCCAAAGAAGAAGCCCATTTCATGACCTTGACAGCTTTGGTTCTACCAGGGGAGCTTGGACATGCCATGTTAGAGAACAAGAACCGTGCCTAGCGCACGGCAGCACTGAGAGTGGGCTAACCCCAAGGGTGCCAGAGCTAGAGAGTGAGGACTCCAGGGCTGTGGTAGTTGGTAGTGGGATTAACCTCAAACTGGGAATCTAAGGCATGGGGGTTCTCGTCCCAGCTCTTCACCTAACTGGCAGGGAGCCTCGGGGCTTCCATTTCCTCCTCTATACAATGAGGGGTTTGGATGTGATTCATCTTGAAGGCCTCTTTCTGGTCTTACAGCCTACATCTTTCTCATGCTCTCACTTCAGGCAACTGCAAGCCTTCCCGCCTCTCTTCTTCCCACAAATGCTTTAGAATGCAACCAGCAAAGTGAAGATCTCTGCCCTCGTGGAGTTTATCTCCTAGGGGAGGCAGACAATTAAAACAAGTAAGATGTATAGGATGCCAGGTGATGAGAAGGGCTAGGGAGAGAAATTGGGCAGAATGTAAGGGATGAGGAGCAGGAGGGTGTGCAGTTTTAACTGGAGGAGGCCTCCCTGGAAGGCAACAGAGGAGGGGAAACAGAAGCAAGAGCAGGCATGGAGGTCCTGGGTCATGTACTTCCTGCTGCTTTGAAGGACCAGCAAAGAGGCTGGAGGCATGGAGTAGGGAGATGGGGCCTTGTGGGCCATTGTAACGGTGTGGCTTTTCCTAGTGTGCGACAAGCTGCTGTCAGGAGGGTTAAGTAGAGGAGTGCCGTGGGCTGTCTTGCTCTAACATTAGAACACATCAGGCTTCTGTGCTGGCAATGGACTGTCTGGGAGTGAGGGTGGAGCAGGGAGCCCAGTCAGGAAGCTACTGCCATAATCCAGGTGAGAGCTGATGGCAGCTTGGAGGAGGATGGGAGAAGTAGAATTAGTGCAAAGCAGTTGGATTCTGCATGTATTTTGAAGATATTAACCAGAAGATATTTCAGGATTTGCTAAAAGATTGAATGTGGAGAAACAAAGAGAGAAGTCAAGGACAAGACTTTTGGAGGAATAGAGATGATATTTGTTGCTATAAGGAAGACTGAGGGAGGAGGAAACCTTGGGAGGAATAATCAGGACATACTAAGTTTGAGATGCTTTTTATAAAACCTAGGATAGCTGGTCAGGAGTGGAGTGGGCTGGAGATAAAAATTTGGTAGTTGTCAGTGGCTATGTAAATAAATTAATTAGAATTAAATAAAATTTAAAATCCAGTTCCTCAGTCGCACTAGCCACATTTCAAGTGCTCAGTGGCTACATGTCACTGGTTGCTGCTGGATCAGACAACACAGGTATAGAACATTCCCTCTTTTGCCGAAAGCTCTGTTGAATGCCTCTGGTCTAGATGGTAAGTGAAGTCATGAGATTGGGGTGAATGTGGTTAAAGAACAGGAGAGGTCCAAAGACTGAGACTAGAAAACTTCAATATTTAGAAGTCAAAAAAAAAAAAAAAAAAGAGAAGAAACTTGCCATGGAGACCTAAAAGGAGCAGCCAGTGAGCTAGGAGGGAAGCCAGGAGGGGGCAGTATCCTAAAAGCCAGCAGGAAGGAATCCTTACCCTATGTCCAGAGGGCATTGGCTTTAGCAAAATGAAGGTCATCGGAGACCTTGACAAGAGCAGTTTCAGTGGAGAGGTTGGAGTGAAAGCTTGGTGGGAAGAGGGGAATTGGGGGCAGTGAGTCTTGGTGTAAAGGGGAGCGAAGAATTGGGACAATAAAGGAAAGGGATGTGGCTCATGAGAAGATTTTTCTTAGATGAAGAAATTACAAATTGTAGCATCTTTGTATGCTGATGGAAATGATACAGAAGAGAAGGGTTGGTGGTGCAGGGTGATATGCTTGAAGAGGCGAGAGGAATGGGGTGGGATCCAGGGGAAGGGTTGGACTATAGCTCATCTACAGCAGCAGAAGACCAGGCAGGGGGCACAAATGCAAACCTAGGTAGGTGGGTAGAGGTGGTGGAAGGGTGTGGAATTTCTCTTCTGATAGTTTCTATGTTCATAGTGAAATCAGAAGTGAATAGGTCAGCAGCTGAGAGTGAGGAGGGGGCACAGATGTTAGAGGTTGAAGTAGAAGGAGGAAGCTTTGAAATAGTCACTTACAACACTAAGAGAATGAAAGCAAGAATGGACAAGGGAAATGTATAATCTCTTTCAGTGCCAACGGGAGAAACCGGTTCTCATGTCCTAGTTGGGACAAAATGGGGTCTTTTTTTTAATCCATTCATACAGTTCAGCAAACTATGAGTGCCCTGGGCCAGCACAATATTACTTGGTCTCTTGTTCAGCACCATATTACTTGATGTCTTGTTCAGACCAAGCAGATTTTAATTAATTACATCCCAAGTGGCCCAGGACTGTCCCTGAGACGAAGATATGATTGCAAGTGTTCATCTGAGAAGTGAAAGTAGGGGAAAGGGGAAATGATACAGGGAAGGGATGGAGCCAATACTGGACCTATCAATGAGCAGGTGACCACTGTGCGAAAGTGGAGCTCAGTCCCACTGGGGACCTCTGGGAGACTGTGGAAGACACTCAGAATTGTCCCAATGGAGGAATCTGGGCGTTTATCCACCAACTCCTGTCTATCATTGGTTGTGGGCTGCTCCCAGTGGGGTTAATCTGGCCCTTCCAATGGGCCAGCTAAAGGCCTTGGGCTTGCAGTAGGAAAATGTCAGAATGTATGAGGAACTGATAATCAAGAAAGTATGAGCAGGCATCAGCAGCATCTGATACCACTCTTGGAAGTGTCTTGGTTTGGATGAAATATTATATGTCACCCTAAGAATAAGACACAGTCTTCCCCATCAAAGAATAAATTTATTGGGGGAGGCTAAGAGAATAGGCAGAAACCTAGCAAAAGAAAAAAAAGGAAGGAGGGAAGGGAGGGAGGGAGGAAGGAAAGAAAGAGAGTGAGAGAATGAAAGAGAGAGAGAAAAAGGAAGGAGGGAGGGAGGGAGGAAGGGAGGGAGGGAGGGAGGGAGGAAGGAAGGAAGGAAGGAAGGAAGGAAGGAAGGAAGGAAGGAAGGGAAGAAGGAAGGGAACAGGAAAGCATGGGCTAAATACCAAATGAGTCCGGATCTCAAGCAGGTAGAGGCAGAAGTCTCTTGGCTTGGGAGGGAAGGTTTCACAGAGAAAGTGGTGCCTGAAGCAGGTGGAAACTGGGCAAGCAGAAAAGCAACAGAAGGCATGGGTGGGACCATCTTTACTGGGATAGGTGCGTTTTGCCTATCTTTGTGGCCAAAGTTGACACAGAAACAGGTGGCTGTTGCTGACTTGGGGACCCAAAGGTGTGGTGGAGAAAGACGGATGCTCACCCAGAGCCACCACTGGCCACCTGTGCCCTGAGAGTGGATGACCGCCTTGATTTGCAGCGGATGCTGTTGTTTGGGAAGCAGTCGTGGTTCAGAGAGTCTACTTTGGGAAACATAAAACAAAGAAGGAGCTTCTCATGGGTTGTAATAAAACAGTCTCAAAAATATATCTCTGATTTCCAATCTTCCTGCACAGGGCACCTTCTAAAACCACAGCCATAATTCATCACAACAAATGACCCCCTCCATCTTCCTTCCTGCAGCACGACCAGAGTTTAGGAAGTTTGGCTTGTGGTACGTCTGTCCCTGTGACCCAAACCCTGAGGAGGCGGGTAGCTAAGCATTTGGATCCCCTCCTCTGATGAGGATAAATGAATTAGTGCGAAACTCCAGAATCACAGACACACCAATTGGGTTTGGGAGTTCTAATGAAGGAGATGATTGGATGATAGATACTGAATCAGGTCAGATTGGCCTCAGCTTGATTGTTGTTCACTCTCTGCCTGGGCCTGCTGTGCTTCTGAGTTTACCACACACCGCCCCCCCCCCCAACTTCCTCCTTGTCCTATCTCAGGACTCTGAGTTACAAACTCTCTCCCAGCTTCCACTCCTGAGTCCTGTTCCACAATTCAAGAACTCTCTCCTAAAATAGCACAAGAATCAGGAAGCTACAGCCTCTGCTTCCAAGCTCTTCTCCCTGCCCATGGTTGCCAAATTAACTGTCCTCAAACACAGCTTTGTCCATTTTGCCCCTTTGGCTCAAGAACATTCAATGGCTCCCTAGGACCCATAGAATAGAATCCACATTCAAACAGAAAGCCTTCCATCAACCATCACACATCCCCTGCCTTCCATCATCACAACTCCTTACTTACCAACATGACTTATCCAAAACCTTCAACTTATTCTCCTGCAGGCTTGCAAGTCCTGACTTGCAATCTCTACTTTTCCCATTCTCCCCACCTCAAAGACTTTCCTCTAAGAAAATCCATTACTGTTACTTCAAGCCAGAGGAGGTGGTACCATTGAAACTTCCCAAAGACCAAACACTTGCTGCACAGAGCAGGAATCTGACCCAGGGGGATGATCAGTGTGTCCTTCAGGTCAAGACCACATATTTGATGATTGAATGAACCCTTCCTGGTGAGCCCCTCCCCATCTGACCATGTGTGCTAGCAGCCTCTCCCTGGGTACAGTGGAGCCTCTGCAAGGACAGGTTAATAGTTACTGCTTGAACCACCTGTGAGTGCCCCGATACTTAGCAATTCATTGTTTTGCTGAGGCACAGATTTTGATGTCTTGCTGTGAGGCTGTTGTTCTGGAATCGAGTGACCTTAGCAAGAGAGAGAACTCGGCAGATCATCCAGCACCCAAACTAAACTCAGTTTTGTTTTTCTCTGCTCATCTGTCACATATTTGCAGTGACTGTCAGGAAGTTATTTGAGAAAATGTTGTTTCTTTCTGAAAATGACATTTCTCCCCCAAGGGAGACAAAACACTTCAGCAGTAGGGCAAAAGGCAGTCCTTCCGTGGGATGGCATTGCAGCTCCTCCCAAACTGACCATAAACTCTGTGTCTGTTTGGTTCACTATTGGCATGTGGTTGGTGCTCAATAATCATTGACTCAATGAATGAGCATGCAATGCATTTCAGGGGAAAAGCCAGGAACCTGCCCAAACATTTCTACATTCAAAAACATGGGATTTATGAAGCTTCTCAGAGAGCTCCCTCCCACAAGGGCCTGGAGAGTGCTGGCAGGCTCGCAGAAGGTGGCAGGGGAACTAAAGGGTGGGAACGTTCCTTCCAAAAGGGCATGATTTCCAGCTCCATTCTGGGGTACATGTGAGCTGCCACCACAGTGCCCTTCCCTCCGGGGAGCAAGAGCCAAGCCCTCCCTGCCTGGAGCAGCAGTGTCAGCATGGCTCAGAGGCCAGGGCCCTGCCTCTTGCATCTTGAGAATCTCAGACTCTTCAAAATGTCAGGGCTGGAGGGGCCTTGAAAACCACCTCATTCAATCTCCTGGTGTTTTGGTGAGGAAACTGAACCCAGGGAAGGGTGGTGATTCCGCCCAGGCAAGAGAGCTGAGAGGATCCCTGGGCTGCCGAAGCTGGACCAGGGCCCGTTCCACTCGTTCTCCCCCCACAGGACCCTCCTCCCTGTACCTTCTCAGGCCCCCCTGCCCTTTAAGACTGCTGGCTCCCCTGTGGCTCAGGTGGGCCCAGCTTCACATCAACCTGGTGCACAGTAGGCAGTTAATGAATGTACCTGTTGAATGAATGAATGACCTCTAAAATTAGAATGTCAGGTTCCAGGTATTTGGGGAATGAGAAACCTTTCTGCCACTCACCTGCTGCCCTAAGCTCCTCTGAGGTTTTGGGTCGGGCCAATGAGCTGGGTGTGAGGGTTGGAAAAGGCCTGGCCTGCAGTCTCCACACAACTTACCCACCCTCCTCCCACACCCCAAATCATCTCTGTGCCCACAGAGAGGAGCCTGAGCTCCAGGATGCAATTACTCTCACTCAAGCAGCATTTATAATGTATTCCAACTGTGTGCCAGCACAGGCCGGCAGGCTTGGGGCCCTTTGCATGAAATGTATAGTCCCCCAATGAACACCCCTGCTCTTGACGTAAGAATCATCCCTTGTTCGTCGTTCTCCCTTGTGAAATACAAGAGGGTACATCTTCAACTTGTCATGTCTTGGTTACCCAGACCCCTCCCCACCCAAATCACTGCCCATCCAAGAACTTGCAGGAAGGCTTCAGTCTCATACCACCAACGGGAGGAGAAAGTGTTTTGACAGGTTTTTCTGGTCCAACTTTTTTATTCTCCTGGGGAAACCCTAATGGGACCCCAAGTCTTTACAGCATCTGCCTCCCTCCAGCATTGACCTGTGATGGAGAAGCTCTAGGAACCAAAAGGGTCCCGGCTGAGGAGATTCCACCTATGCAGCTCCCAAAGAGAGCCTGCCTAGTCTTCTCTGGAGAAACCAGGCATCAGACCCTGGGGTCTTGCCTAAGGAGTCATGGGCCAGTGTCATTATTTCCAACCTATCTCAAGACCCTCCCTTTGTAGGACACGTTATGGTACTATTACATAACTCTGGAAAATAAAATCCATGTTGATTAATAAACATGTAATTTTATTACATGTTTGTGATTAATAAAAAGTAATTTTCCAAACCACTGTGTGCTCAGTATAAAATCCATTTCCCCTGTTTAATAGACTGAGAAGTTTTGAGGGATGACTCTCAGTCAGGGTGCTTTGTCATGGGAACCAGAGGAACTCTCCATGGTGGCTTACTTACCCCAGGGCCAGTGTGAAAGGGGAGGGGTGGGTGCTGCCTGCTCTCTCTAGCATATCTAGAGTCCCCAGATCTACACCCTCCGGGTGTTGACCCCATGGTGAGGCAGGAGAATGCGCAAGACCCTCTGGTGGCAAGACCTACTTGGGAACAATGGCCACTCCAGCCCCATCCTCTGGATCCTTCAAGAGACCTTGAAAGCAACAATGGTGAAAATCTACCATAAGCTGGAGTCCTGAACCCTAAGCTCTCATGTCAGTTCTCATGTCCATGTATCCTTGGACAAATGGCCTCCCTTCTCTGGCCCTTGAATCCTTATCTGTGTAATAAGGGAATTGAACACTGAGATCAGTGGTTCTCAGCTGGGGGCTAATCTCCCATCTAGGGGTCTCAATGACTGGGAGTGCTATTGGCATTTAGTGGATGAGCCCAGAGATTTTAAATGACTTACAATGCATGGAACAGTGCCATACAGTGAAGAATTATCCCATCCAAAGTGCCAGCAGCAAATTCACTGAAAAATATCGAGTTACGTTATTTCTGAGGTTCCTCCCAGCTTTGACAACTCTGTGATTCTAAAGTTCCAAATATCCCTTTTCCACCCATCTTTCTCCTTTCTCCATTCACCAAATATTTAGTGAGTGTCTTTTATGTGCCAGGCCCTGTTCTAGGTGCTGGGGTTATAGGAATGATCAAAACAAAGTCCCTATTCTTACGGAGATTACATTTTGGTGGGGAAGACCGATGGTCACCATGGATACAATAGACACTTGATATATTACTGTGTGGTGAGCGATGCTGTGGTGGAAGGTAAAGCAGGGTGATGAAGAAGGAGAGTGATGGCAAGTGAGGGTGCTACTTTCCGTGGTCCGGTCAGGGGAAGCCCCCTCCTGTAAGTGTGCATTGGAGCAGAGACACGAAGGAAGTGAGGGATCGAGCCATGTGGGCATCTGGGGATGAACGTTCCAGGAAAGCACGTTCCAAGGAGTGAATCAACATGTGTGCATAAGGTTCAGCCAGGACACCAGTGCGACTGGAGCAGAGAAAGCCATGTGGGAAGTATGAGATGAGATCAGAGAAGCCTATGGGGTCAGATTGCAGAGCATCGCTGCTGGATGTGCAGCCTCAGCGTCCACTGGGATCTGTTTAAAAAGCAGAGTCTCAGCGTCCACCCCAGCCCTGCTAGAACAGAATCCGTGTGACCAAGATCCGCAGCTGAGGTCTGTGCACATTTAAGTTTGAGAAGCTTGAGAAGTGCTACGGAGAGCAGGGGTGGGCAAGCCTGGCTGCATATGAGCATCGCCTGGGGAGCATTTCAAAATGCTGATGTCCAGGTCCCCTCCAGACTCATTAAAGAAGATTCTCCAGAGGTGGGTCCAAGAAAATACATTTCTTTTTTAATCTTCCCACTGATTCGAATGTGCAGTCAAGTTCAGACCACTGGAGTACACACATCCGCAATTTCCAGCATCACAAAGCAACTCTCTGGGGAAGAATGAACCGGTGGAAGAGCTCTGATGCCTCTTTATGGAGTTGCCTGTTGGCCTATCTGTCTCCCGACTGGAATGTCACCTCCGAAAGGCACTGCTGTTTCCTCTGCCCCAGTGTAAGTGCCTCACGCATAGGCTCTGCTCAGTGATGAGCTGGCAAAGGAATGAATGAACATGAGTGAATGATTATAGAGGCTTGACCTGCCACACATAGCTTTACCCGTCACATGGGATTCCCAGCTGGGGGACTGCAGTGACTCCAGTCCCACCTGAAGGAGGAGTTCCTCATAGATCCTTGTCTCCCCACTCCACCCCCACCCAACAATGGCTCAAAAAACCACCAATAATTTGTACTCCATCTTTTCCCAGTAGGACAATAGAATCCTAGACTACTGGAGCTTAAGGGGTCTTTAGAGGATCCCCCTCCCAAACACAGGCAGATGAAGAAATTCCAAAGAGGGAAATTGACTTATCCCAGGTCACACAGCAACAGGAATGGCAGGGCTGGGCCTAGAAAGCAGGTCTCCTGGCCCCCAGCCCAGAACCCCATTCCCCCTGCTTGTTTCTTTTCTTTCTTTCTTTCTCTTTCTTTCTTTCTTTCTTTCTTTCTTTCTTTCTTTCTTTCTTTCTTTCT
>JAKSZT010018658.1:13503847-13587810 GCA_026826555.1 Tolypeutes matacus | reverse complement strand
TCTTTCTTTCTTTCTTTCTTTCTTTCTTTCTTTCTTTCTTTCTTTCTCTCTCTCTCTCTCTCTCTTTCTTTCTTTCTTAGATTTATTTATTTATTTCCCACCCAACCCCCTCATTTGGAACTTGCTGTCCACTCTCTGTGTGTTCTTCTGTGTCTGCTTGTCTTCTCTTTAGGCGGTGCCAGGAACCGATCCTGGGATTTTCCGGAGTGGGAGAGAATCACTCAGTCTCTTGCACCACCTCAGACGTCTGCTGCGTCTCTTATTGTCTCTCATCTGTGTCTCTTATTGTTGCATCATCTTGCTGTGCCAGCACTCCGCTTGGGCCAGCTTGCTTTTCACTAGGAGGCCCCAAGAAACGAACCCTGGACCTCCTGTATGGTAGACAGGAGCCTAATTGCTTGAGCCACATCCATTTCCCCCTGCTTGTTTCTTCACCTGTGCTTCCCTGGCTATAGACTCTCCCAATGCCTTCCATCTCCACCTTCGCACAGCCTCCCGCCTTTCCCTTCCACTAATCCCCTGCTCACTCTAGTTTCCCTTTCCCTTTCATTCCCAAACCCAAGCCCAGATCTAAATTTTATGGGGCCTGAAGCTTGTTCAATTTAAGGGAACTTTTTAAGAAAAAGACACAATATTATGACTACAAAATTAGGTACAAAAATGAATATTACAATAAGAAATCACAACAAATTACAAACCACAAAAAGCTGGCAATTACCACAAATGTCACCCAATCAAGAAAAATAACATAATATTTTTATTAAATGCCTGTAACACCCTGCTCATACTAAACTTGTAAGGACATTTTGCATTTTACATGCCTGATGATTGTTAAGAGTGCTCCACAGACTAGCTTCTAGCTCTATACTTCAAACTTTGTGTTTTCTCCAGTAGACACATCCTCGGGTACTGGGTACCATGGGCTCTGTTCATATAGTGACATGACTTTGGCTCATACCTTTGTGTCACAGTGCCAGGTGAGCCAACACAGAGGGCAGACAAAGTGGCCCTGGAAGCCATGCCCGCACTGGAATGGTTAGCAAAATTGAATTATATGTGGAAGTGGCTGCAAACCATAAATATATCCCACCAAACTCAGGTGATATGCACTCCCAACTCAAATGCCCTTTATCTCGACCCAAGAATACCTTGCAGTCACTCAAACGCCACCAGATGTGATGGAAAATGTGATAGAGGAGAAGCTGTGGTGGAAAGAGTCAGCCATCTTAACTGACTGCAGTTTAAATACCATTTGTAAATTTTACAAAAACATGAAGCTGTTGCAAGGGCCCCTTCCAGGGCTTTCGGAAGGGCCGGTACAATCAAGGGACTCTGAAGCTTAGGTTTCCCCAGCTTCCCAATAAATCCGTCTCAGCCTTCACCCTCTTTATCCTCCTCCACCTCAGAAAGGACAGTTACCAACAGGGAGAACACACAAGCAAAATATTTTAAGTGTGTGGAAATGCAAACCAGTATCTGCATCTCTGCAGATAACTGAGGGATACTGAGAGAAACCCAGAGAGTCTCGCAGAGGAGGAAGCTGTTATCTTGTTTACACTTTGCGTTTAGAAAAATTACCTCATTAGCTGTCTGTCTGCATCCATGCCCAGCTGCAAATGCTAAATCAATCATCTGGGGATCCATTTGACTTTCTTGGACACCATAAATGGCACGTTTTTTTGAATTTGTTTTGAGTTCTGTGGCTGTCTCAAGTGTCAAAAATGATGGAGGGGATGGAGGGACTGAAATCTGAGGTGAGCCAGAAAAGACGGGACCTTTTCAGGCTGGAAGGGTGAAGACTGAGAAGCAAAATGAAGGCCCAGGAAGGAAGGAGAAGGAAAAAAGGGCCGGTTCCCAAGCCCAGATTAGCCACTGACAGTCCTCCACTTTGCATCAGCCAGAGCAAATTAGGGACAAGCAGACCTAGTCACCCAGGAGGCAGCCAAGAAGAAACACAAGAGAAGAACACAAATTCAAGAGGAGGTTACATAAACCATTGGATAACGAAGATGAAGGCTCTCCACTGAGTGTACACATTGAATGGGTTGTACAAATCATGGGACTGTATAACACAGGGAATCCAGTGGTGGAAGATGGACTGCAGTTAAGAGGACAAGTATGAGAACATTCTCTCATGAATGATAACAGCATATAATACTAATATAAGGTATTAATAATGAGTGGGTTGGGGGGAAAATACACCAAATGTTAGATATGGGCTATAGTTAGTAGCAACATTTTGACGATGCTCTTTCATGGTTTGTAACTAATGTTACACAACGATGCAAAGTGTTGGTGGAGGGGAGATGTATAGGGAGCCTTGTATGATGATATATATGCATGTCTGTTTTGTAATTCACAACTTTTACTATACACTTATTGCTCATGTATATTCATGTATGAATGATATACTTCAATAAAATGTGATTTTTAAAAAAGATGAAGGTGGGAAGCGGATGTGGCTCAAGCAGTTGGGCACCCACCTACCACATGGGAGGTTTTGGGTTCGGTTCCCAGTGCCTCCTAAAGAAGAGGTGCAAGACAGTGAGTTGACGCGACAGGCTGGTGCGGCGAGCTGACGCAACAAGATGTCACAACAAGGAGACACAAAGAGAAAACACAATGAGAGACACAACAAAGCAGGGAGTGGAGGTGGCTCAAGCTCTTGAGTGCTTCTTTTCCACATGGGAGGTCCCGGGTTTGGTTCCCAGTGCCTCCTAAAGAGAAGATGAGCAGACACAGAGAGTGCACAAGGAATGGACACAGAGAGCGGACAGCGAGTGCAAACAATGAGGGCGGGGGATAAATAAATAAAATAAAAATCTTTTTTAAAAAAAGACAAAGGCACTCAACACCCTTCACAATTTCCAGTGTGTTTCTCAGAGTCCCCAGAGGTGCCTGGACACTGAAGAAGCTCTGCTCTTGCAGGGAGGTTCTTTCAGTCTTTTGTGGACTGAACTCTTTGACTTTGAACTCCAATTCCTGCTCCCCTAGGATTCAGAAACCATTCATCATGGGGAGAAAGCAGGGGTTAGCCATCACATCTCTGCATTGTCCAGTCCCATCCTATTTCCTCCTCCCCTCAACCCAAGGCTCCTAGACCCACTGGCTCATGTAAATTGAGCCCTGGAAGAAGCCTCAAGCCCCCAATTTTGCAATCAGGTCCACTCTGAGCTCCAAACTGCTTTCAACCAGGAGACCCGCTACAGGAAAACAACACTAATGTCTCAGGGTTCTCGTGAGGATCAACTGTCCTAACAAAGAGGTAGCTGGTAAGTGCTACGTGGGCGTATGTGTTAGGATCAAAGGGTACATTGGGAAGATGGACTAGGCGTGCCACTCCAAACTATCATTATTATTATAGCAAAACCCCAGAGAATCGGCCATGTGGACCATGTAGACACACAGACCGTGTCTTTGTTTAGATCAGTTTTGTTTTTAACTGCACTCTGTGACCCATTGGTGAATCATCAAATCGCTTGAGTCACAACCAGTATTTAAAAATATGTATATAATAAAATAGGATAGAAAATAGCATGCAGCACACATGGATCATAGGGTTTGATGAAATTTCTGTTTCATTTACGTTTGCACAGGGACAGAATGTAAATAGATTTCTTACTCTGACTTGAGGTTAAGAGGTTGAAATCCACTGATCCCGCCCATAGCCTTTAGAATAGCTGAACCTAAATGACAATGTGCAACAGAACTAGCTGACCAGTTTGTTAAAAGGCGGATTTCCAGACACTGCTCTCCAGAGATATTGAAGCATACCACTCAGTGGGGCCTGGGAATGTGCATTTTAACAAGCTCTCTTGTGATTCCAACACATTTGGTCTGTAGAACACAATTCAGGAATCACTGTATTAGAGGAAGAAACTATGTGTTTGGTAGGACAGTGTTAAAGGAAGCTCAAGTGACATAGGAAGATGCGTATTTTATCTTAACCTAGAGACCTGGGAAACAGAGGGCTGGGGTGGGGTAGAGGGGTGGATATCTGGCTGTGGGGAGATATCCTTCTTCCATTTGTGTGGCTGAATCAGTGTCTCACAGAGCTGGGCACCAGTTGTCCACCCTTGATAGTCAATTGAGTTTACAGTTTTCAGAGTCAGGCACCGGGAAGAGCTAACTGTCTCCCCTAAATAGAATTATCTACCTGGGGACCCAGGTGGCTTCAGGGAAAGCCATTTTAGTGACAGTCCTGGACTAGATTACTTCTTGAGATTACTTTCAGCTCTTACATGTCATGATTCTAAGAGCAACAGGATGGAGGGAGAGGTTGGAAGAGGCAGCATCTCGAACACACCTGCCACTGGTTTGAGCTGTGCTTTCCAAACTGTGGGTCCTGACCCACATTGGTGGGTCATGAAATCAATTTAGCATTTTGAAAAACAAAATGGAATTGATCATAATAGAAAATATCATGGTGCATCACATAGTTGATCATTTATCCCTACATAACAAACCAACCAAAAACCACAAGTAGGCTTAAAACAACAACATTTTTATGAGTCTGAAATTTGGGCAGGGCTCCACGTGGCATCCATTGGGGTGGCCCAGTTAGAGCGGGAGGATCTACCCACCAGCTGCCTCACTCACATGGCTGGCATGTTGGTGCTGGCTATCGGCTGGGAGCCCAGCCGGGGCAGCCAGCTGGGACCCTGGTGCTCCTCCAAGTGGCCTTTCTATGTGACTAGATCAGGCTCCTCACAACGCCACCCCAAGAACAAGCATTCCAAGAGGATGAGCCCCAACATGCAAGCACCTGGCAAGCCTCCACTTGCATCAGCCTTGCTAGTATCTCACCAGCTGAAGCTGGTTACCTGGCCAGGCCCAGAGTCAATGTGGGGAGGCACACTAGAGAAGGGCACTAACACGGGGAGGTGTGGTTGGTTGGGGGTCACAAGGGTAAGCATTCATTCATTTCTGGGAAAAGTGGGTTTTTACCTGTGTGTGTAAGTACTGGGTAGCAATGGAAAACATGCTCCTAATAATTGATCACAGCTCAAAAGGCTTGAGAAGCACAGACCCAGAGAGCCTTGGGACCAGGTAGAAGCCAAACTTACTTTCCTTGGTTTCGGGTTCTGTCTGCTTTCTGAATGTCTACCCCTATCTGTCCATTCTTCTGATATCTAGCTGCCCCCCCCCCTTTTTTCTTTTCTTCTTTTCTTCTTTGTTTCTCCCTCTCGTTCCTTTTTCTCCCCTTACCTCTTTCTCAGCCTTAGTATCTCTGCTACTGAATCCTTTTTTTCACTGCTAACCTTTCACATTCAAACCTCTTCTCTTTCAAACACACATCCAAAACCTTACCATAAGCTGGGGACCCATGTGACTCATTGTCCACACAGCATCATATACAAATGACCACAGTCCAGTAGCCAAAAGTAATTTTACATTTATTTCATTTTTTCCTAAAACTCCCAAAGAATATTAATACAAATGCAGTTTAAATTCCACAGACAAACTGTAAAATTCCTCTCTCTCTCTCTCTCTCTCTCCCTCTCTCTCTCTCTCTCTCTCTCTCTCTCTCTCTCTCTCTCTCCTCCCAGTCCCCATGGCCCTGGAGTCTCTCGCTTGCCAAACCCCCAAAACCCTCAACACTCAGCCCAGAAGGCTTGCTCCCCACATCTCCCCGCCCCTTACTCCCCCTTTCTTCATGTAGCTTAGTATAGCTTATCTGATTCCAACGCTCTCTCCCCCGATATTTTGATTCTGTGTCACAAAGATCTAAAGCCTAGATTGACAAAATGGAACTCAGAGAGAGGGATAGAGACAGAATCTGAAAGGGCAACAAAATTCTTTTTAATTGAGGGGGTTGGGAAAACACTCGAATTGTTATAAATTTTTATCCCAGTTACCACACACTCAATATGGTGTCTCAGAGCCCCGGCCAGTGAGTCAGGAGAAACTGCTTTTAGTTCCTGCTTGACTGCTAATTATAAGCATAACCTTTGACAAAGCCTCCAGCTTCTCAGCCTCCACATGGTAAGTAATAATGCCTGCTTGTGAGGGCCTTTGTGAGGACTAAATGAGCTGCTATTTGTAATGCACCCGGCACACAGCGGGCGAGCAGAAAGAGTGATTCTCCTTGTGATTCCTCACCTGTAAAATGGGGGGATGACATATGCCTTGCTCATCTTGCAGGGTCTCTCTAAGGATCAAATTAGAAAATGCATGTGGAAGCCCTTCATAAACTACAAAATGCTGTGGTAAGGGTGTGTACTATTTTTCTTGCTTTATTGAACACAGAAATCTCATCCTATTCATATTTGTGAACAATGCCTTGCTCAGGATCAGGCCCAGAAAGAGCTAAGATGGTTGTGCGCCAATTACAATCATAAGAAGGTGGGGAAACTGCCCTTCTCCACTTCCTCCCAAACCCCTCCTCCCGTATCTCCCACCCACTCACTCCTCCACCTCCCACCTACCAGCACACGCACACACACACACAAGGGAATGGTGCCATCAACTTCAACGAAGAGGACTTTGTGATTTAACCAAAAGGGCAAAGGTTTCCTTAGCTCAGTAGTTCTTAAAGTCTGGTTCTTGGCCCAGCAGCCTCAGCTTCACCTGGAAAAGTGTAACATGCACATTCTTGTTACTACTGGCTCAGAATCTCAGGGTAGGTAAAGCATATGGAATATCAGATGGCAATAAGTGCTAGAGAGAAGACTAAATCAGAGAAGGGGGATAGAGTACTTTAGAGGTGGAGGCAATTTTAAGTAGGGTAACATTTGAGAAAAGATCTAAAAGAGGTGAGAAGGAGGTGAAGGATGCGTATTTCAGGCATAAGGAAAGCAAGGAAGGCAGTGTGGCTGGAAGGGAGTTAGCCAGGAGGTAAGAGATGAAGTCAGAGAGGTTGGAAGAGGTATGGGGATGGGATCTGTAGCAGTCTGATATAGTTATGAATTCCAGAAATAGATATTGGATTATGCTTGTAAACTGGTCTGTTCCTCTGGGCGTGATTAAATTATGATTAGGGCTTTGATTGGGCCACATCAGTAGGACATTGACTCCCCGCCCCTTGGTGGGCGGGGACTCGGAGATAAAACTACATGGCAGAGGGAGAAAAGAAAGGTGCCTGTCCTTGTCCATGTGTATTCTGTAAAATGGATTTGACCCTATTTTTACAATGTAAAATGATATTATGGCCATCAATAACTAGAATTTGATGAGTAGAATAAAAACAGGTCATTAAAATGTCAAAAACAAAAACAAAAAAACACACAACTACATGGCAGAGCAGAGGAGTTAGTTGGAGTTTTGATGGTAGAGTTTTGATGCTGGAGCCCGAGGAAGCAAGCACGCAGAGGAGCTTGGTCATGAGGAAGGAGAGAAGGCTCCAGGAAGAGACGAGCCGTTTGCCTGATAGTCTACAGCTGGCCTTGTGGAGAGAAGCAAGCCTGAGCCTGAAGAGAGGCAAGTCCTGGAGACAAACAAGCCCCGGGAAGAGAGGAACCCAGGAAGCCTGAACCCTCGCAGATGTCAGCAGCCAACTTGGTCCAACACGTGACAATAGACTTTGGTGAGGGAAGTAACTTATGCTTTATGGCCTGGTAACTGTGGGCTTCCACCCCAAATAAATACCCTTTATAAAAACCAACCAATTTCTAGTATTTTTGCATCAGCACCCCTTTGGCTGAGTAATACAGGGTCCATTTCTTATGGGGCTAGAGGCAGTTGTAGAATTTGGCCTTTACTCTAGTACAGGGGTTCTTAACCTTTTTTGTTCCACAGATCCCTTTGCCAGTCAGGTGAAAACCATGGAGTCCTTCTCAGAATGTAGTGGCAGATAGTTTTATGACACTCAACTACCGTCGGGTGTAACAACTACCCTAATTTCAAAGCATGGATGAGTGTAAGCCACTTTTCAAGATATGCAACAACTGTAATGTAATATGAAATGAATACTGCTGTAATTTATTGCATACATTCAAAAGTGAAGGAAATGCTAGATTTCAGTTAGAGGTCAGAGAAAATAAAGGTAATAAGTTGGTTTTTTTTTTTCAATTCAAGCTCATGACACCCTGAAATCTTTCCACTGACAACTTGGGGATCCGAAGACCCCTGGTTAAGAACCCCTGCTCTAGTGAGAGGGGAGCCCCTGGAGGTCTCTGAGCAGAGGAGGGAGGTACTCTGACTTAAGTGTTAATTGACTGCCGTGTCGTGAATAGAAAGAAGGGTGGCAAGGGTGCGATCACAGAGCAGTGTAGGAGGTGACTGCAAAAGTCCAAGCAAAAAATAATCTGGCTTGGACCAGGGAGATAGCATTGGAAGTGGGGGACATGTCATCAGACAGAGTTTGGCCACATCATGGAGGTAAAGGCAGCAGTATCTACTGGAGGGTTGGCTGTGAGATGTGAGAAAAAGAGATCAGTAAAATATCCCCAAGGTTTTTGTCCCAAGCTTGAAAGTGAAGGTTTTGCTGTTGACCACCATGGGAGAACAGATTTCTATTTGAGTGTTTTGAGTCTGGGATGCCAGGAAGGTGTACTGGAGACCATGGAAACATGAGATGGGTGTTCAGAGACGAGGCAGAGCCAGGACTTGAACCTGAGGATTCACACATTACATTGCTCTGGTTGAAAAATGACAGATGTGCCTGGGCAGCCCATGAGCTCCAAGTGTTGGAGAGCCCATCACTTGAGAAAGACTGGGCTGTCAATGAAGGAGCTCCATGCTGTCTTTGGGACAACACTGCACAAAGGGACAGCAGCAACAGGGGCTGGGGAAAGGGGGAGCTCACACAATAAAGTATGAGCATTTAACTCAAGCTTCCAGTGTGTCCAGAGTCGAGTGAGGGTGAATTCCTCTCCCAGGTTCATCCATCCTTGAAGACCCCCTGGGAGATCATTGGGGAACTTGCTGAGCAGTGAGTAATATTTGCTGAAGCCTTGCTCGTGCAGCAGAATACATTTGTTAAACATTTGATTAACATTCTCTAGATTCACAAACCCCAAAGGCCTGCCACGGAGAGGATGGTCTTGCTAGGAGAGACGAAGCTGCCTTCTGGAATCTACAGAGCATCACTCAGTCAATAGGTATGTGTGGACCATTGGGTTGAGGGGGAGGGAAGTTTAAGGAAAGTCTTAGATGGAGTCCTCACAAGCAGACCCTGAGACCAGGCTCTTTTCGAAAGGAGTTGATTGAAGAGGTGAGCCCAGGAAGCCCCAGTAGAAGAATGAGGAAGTGAGACAGGGAATGAATATGTTAATGAGCAGGTGGGCACTGTGGGCAGTGAGGGCTCAGTTCCACTGGGGACACTCCAGGAGAATGCATGGAACAAATCTCAGAGTTGTCCCACCCAATAGGGGTGCTTATCCACCATCTAGCATTGATTGAGGGCTGCTCCCACAGACATTAACAGCCCATCATTTCTGGTGTGTCCCTCACCTGAGTGGCCCATTCTTTTGTGGCCAGAGAAAGCCCTCAAGCAGACAGTAGCCGGTGTTTGCAGTAGGAAGCTTCCCACAGGCATGGAAACCATGGGTGCCCAGGAGGGCTGGCAGGACCCTGACGGAGGAGGTGTCTGCGGCTGCATGAGTGGGGTCTCCGTCTTTAGTCTGGACTGGAAGAACCATCACCACCCCAGTGAAAAGGACTGAGAGACTCCTCTCAGCATTCCTGAAAGCAGAGACAGAAATGCCAGAGCGAAATCTCTCTGGTCCCTACAGACAGGAGGCAGGCGTGGCGCTCTCAGCCTGGAGACCAGAGCTGCAGCCATCCCCAACCCAAGTCAGAATTTTGCAGTGTGTTGGGGGACAGCAACCTTCCCCGGGAAAATCTACTAATAGGCCCAGCTCTTTGGGCTTTTAGTGAGCATCTGAGTAAGTGCCTAAGCAGTGGCTAAGGCTCAGGAAGGTCCTGGAGCAGGAAGCAGATGTCCCACACAGAGCTTCCCATCTGACTGTGGGGCCAACAGCCTAGCCCTGCTGCATAAGGATTTGCCCTGGTTCCTGGTATGGGGACCTGGAAACTGAAATCACAATCTTCTGTAGCCTTCCCAGTTGATTGTACCACATACCTGTACACATTCTTATTAAAATCTAGTCATTCTCGTCAACAAATCCTTTTGCCATCTTGATAAATCTCCAAGCTAAAGCCCTCACCCTAGGTATTGTCAATCCATAGACCCCTAGATGGTTAGACCCTGCTGACTATTGGAGCCAATTTTCTCTTGACCATAGTAGGAAAAAACACACACGCAGCTTCCCATTCCTCCCTCCCCCAAATTCTATCCAGATGACCAGTCCCTGATGTAACAAGCTAAAACTTGTGCTATTGACCATTTGTCAAGAAACTGACAAGTAAGGTAATTACAAGATAAATGAGATGGGATCCCTGCCTTTCAGAAGCTCCCAGGTCCTGCAAATAAATATCTGATCTGGTAGGATACTTGCTGAAATAGTTCCATGAGTAGAATGTTAAAGTGGTGGCAGCTGCCACCCACTGAGTTTTTAGACTCAGGGAACTCTCTCCAGTGGAGCCCTGCCCCTTCCCTCCCGTTTGTGTCAGCCTCTTGAATGCTTAGACAGTATTCTTTCTCAGTCATCAGTGCTGGCCACCTCATTCGAGTTGGATTTGCTGTGTGTCTCTGCAATGGCTTTTGTGTGTTTTTGTATTGATTTGTTTTTCTGACCATGCTGGGAGGTGTCACAGTATGAGGAAAGAACATAGGCTTTGGAATTACACAGTTCTGCTTTGACTACAGTATCCTCCACCAGCAAGCTGTGTGACCTTGGGCCAGCTGCTTAACCCCTCTGAGCCCGTCATCTGGAAAATGAGGGTGATGGTATCAGAGTGAACCACATGAAAGCATCTTTGTGTAGCTCAAAAATGGTTGAATACTGGCAATGTCACAGGCTCCCCAATACCTACCTTGCAGAGTTGTGGGGAGAATACATGTGTCACTGCTCTGGACCCTGAGCTAACTAGCTTGAGGCCATAGAGGAAGCTCCCATTGCCCTTAGGACCCAAATCACAACTCCTTCCAAATAGCTGCAGCATGAGGGTTCGAAGTTCATTCATCTCACAGGACTCCCAAGTGATTCTGGGATCCTGGTGGCCTTTCGTTTCTTCTACCAGACATGCTCCTGCCATAGTGATGACTGATGTTTATTGCACATTTGCTACCTGTCAGGTATGATGTGCCAAGCACTTTGTATATATGCACCCATTTAGTTCTTCCCACGTGTCAGGCAGGCACTGCTCTCATCCTCATTTCACAGATAAGGGAACGAGTGTTCAGAGAAGTGAAGTGAACTGCCAAAGTCACACAACCAGTAAGTGGTAGGAACAGGACTCAAAGCCATGCATAGGCACTGTCCCATGTTTCCTGCCTTCTTGCTACTGCTGCCACCTTGAGCTGCTTTACACCTGGCCCCTCTAGGCTCCTCTCTCTCCATGAACCATTGTGTTCCAGGGTGCGCACCGGCCTCTCTATTTCTCCAAAGGGCCAAGGTCAGGCAAATTTGTCAGGAATCTGAGGAAGGGGGAGAGAAAGAGAACAAAACCAAGCAGAATTAAGAATGGGAAAGGAGGCCTAACTGTAGATGCACTGGAGATTAAAAAATTACAAGGGAATTCTTCACCAGCTCTGTGGCAACTAAGTTGGAAGTCAGAAGAAGTGGATATTTACCTAGAAAAATATAAATTACCTAAGTTGACCCAAGGAAAAGTAGAAAATGTGAAGGCTCATTACAGCGGAAGAGATTAGAAAGGTGATTAAAGATCTACCATTATAAAAGGCACCAGGAACAGATGGTTTCACAGCTGAGTTCTACGTAACCTTTAAGGAACAAATAATTCCAATGTTAATTAAACTCTTCCAGATCACAGAAAAAGATAAAGCGCTGCAGTTCATTTTATGAAGCCCACATTATCTTAGTACAAAAACCTGATACAGATCGCTTAGGAAAAGGAAACCGCATGCCAATCGTTTTTATGAAAGCAAATATGAAAGTTCAAAATAAAACACTAGCAAATGAAATCTGGCAAAATGTCATTATGAGCAAGTCGGATTTACTCTAATAATGCACAAAATTATACCAGGAAATCAATTAACATAATTCCTTATATCAACAAATTCAAGGAAAAAACACATGATCATATCAATAAATGATGAAAGTGTTTGATAAAACAAAACTCTAAGTAAAATAGAAATAGAAGGAATTCATTTTTTCAACAAATATTTAACGAGTGCCTACTGTTTGTCAGGCCCTGTTCTAAATGCTAAGGCTTATAGCTGTGACCAAGATAGAAAAATTATCTTTGCTCTCATAAGTAGAATACAGCAAGTATCACAGGAAGTTAGAATTTTAGACCAGGGCGGTCAGACCAGGTATTACTAAGAAGCGACACCTAAAGAATGCAAGGACATAGCCACGTGTATATGGAGAAGGACATGCCAGGCATGGAGAGAGCAGCATGAGGGCCCGGGGGCAGGCACGTGCCCCCTGGAGGATCATCACAAGGATGCCAGTGGCGTGGGGTGATGAAGGACAAGATATTCATTATCAAGTTGCTGACACCAGATAAAAACAACTTCCCTGGGCACCTGTGGGGGAACAGGGACAATACAGAGAAGTGACTTGTTGCTCTTGGGCTCACGGGCCCTGAACTCCCCTCGGGGCAGGTACCACGTGGCAGGCCAGCTGAGCACTTTGCAGCAGAAGCACTAGACCCTTCCTGGCCGCAGTCCAGGCTCCAACAGAAGCTGCAGTCCCAGCAGGAAGAAGAGGTCCTGCCTTCCACTACCCTAAAGTCGGCTCGTTTTCTACCCGGGGATGGCTGACAGTGAGATGATGTCATTCTTCCAGGGAAACCCCATGCCTGAACCCCACCAAGGTCAGACAAGACCTTTGCAGTAGCTGATAGACACATCTCCCATGGTCAGGGTTATTCAGCCTGAAATCACACCATGTCAGCAAATTCAAAGATCTGTGCAAGTCTATCATTCATTTTCTAATTCTTCAAGGACACAGGCTGGTGAAATGCACGACAATTCCTTGGCTCGACAGAACACACACTCTCAATCTGTTGGAAGCAGGGATAGTCAGACTTGGGGCAACATCCCCATTTTCTCCAAGAACAATGGCTGGTACTTGTTTTAGTTTTTCAACCTAGGGCTCACTCATCCTGGTGATTTTCCCAGAACAAGAGATTCTTGCCCCAAAGATGAGCCCACCTTTTACCTTCCAAAATCTTCAAACTGCCTGCTGTCTCTAAGTGACACTTCTCTTGTGAAAATAAAATGCAACTCTGATGGGCTCCCACACCTCTGTAAAGCACTTAGCACACTGCCTATGATGCAGGAGGCACTTGCCAAGTTTTCCGGCCCTTCCTTTCCTCTGCCTTTTCAGCTTTCCACAACGCAACCCCACAGGTGTCCCCTCTTCCTCAGGGGCGCAGGCCAGTAGAGCTTCATGGGTACAGAGCCTCTTCAAAGCTCAGAGAAGAGCTCCATGAAGAAAAGTGTGGCCTCCAACCCTCTGTGCAGACACTTTTTAGGAAATATTGATGAGGTTGTCCCCTTCTGTACATTCTTTCCACAGAAATGATGGTTTAAGAAAGCAAATATGGAGTGCTGGGTACAAAGCTTAGAGTTAAGGAGAAAGAGTCAACAGGGTAGTCTCTCTGCTCATCAACTCCCATTGCAGAGCCAGCAGCAAAATCTGCATCTTGGAAAGTAGATGTAACACAGTGGTTGAGTGCCTGCCTCCCATGTACAAGGTACCGGGTTCAATCCCAGAACCTCCTAAAAAAAAGAAAATGAGAGTAATTTAGGCTACTCAGCCTGCAGTACGCCCAAGGTCCATGCCTCGGAACATGTACTTTTCTCATTTTCTTATTTCTTAATAAACTCTTTACTCCCTTGCCTAAAAAAAAAATCTGCATCCCTCAGACCAGATGGGGTAGAAGCCTGGTCTTACAAGTTGGTGTCTGCTCTGAAGATGGAGAGACTGCAGCCACCAAACGCCTTCATTGACATTGATTCTGACCATATGGTTGGCATGTCCTAGAGGAGCCCACTCATCTTAAGTTCATCAGTGCTGTCAAGAGTAAGAAGCAGATGATAGGGTCTTCCTCCTACATAGACCCTAGATTAGGCTTATATCAAAGCATCAACCCTGGGCTTGATATAAGAAGTCTTCTGGCCTCTGGATCTTCTATTTGCCAGCTAGAGAACTGAAGGCAAGTCCCTTAAGTAATCAGAGCCTCAATTTCATTGTCTATAAGAGGGAAATGCTAATAGTCTACAGGGTTATTAAGAAGATTAGATGAAATCATGCTTATGGCAGGATTTAGCTCATAAGAGATGATTCTATGTTTAAAGCATCAGATTTTCCAAAGAATCTCAGGGTTTATCTTTCTATGATTCTCCACTCTCCCATCTCATCCTTTGACAATTCTCCCCCACCACGCTCATCCATGTTTTAATCCCAATAAATATGTTGATAAGGCCCAATACCCAAAAAACACCAGGAACACACCCATAATCAAAGCTGGGTTAGTTAACTTGCTGCAGCAAGGGAGAGGATGCCTCAAGGGGAACTGTGGAGCATCTCAATAAGAGGGAGTTAGGATGGACTTGTTACAGGATTTTGGAGAGAGCTTAAGGAATTGTTCTAGATTGGATGCTGTCAAGAAGCAGGGGCATTTGGATGGTTGTGTTTCAGTCATTGTTATCTAGGAGACAAGAAGAATAATGCAGGGCTAAAGTTGTCATTGGTAAAAAAAAATGTCATGTTAGCTGAGAAGAAAGGATGTCCATTCATTTTCATGGCTTCATAGTATACTCATGTTTATCATGTTCCTTTATGGTCACAAAGACACCTCGTTTGAAGTTGATATTTTGTGAGATTGTTTATATTCAGCAGGGATCACTGGGGCTAGCCATAGTTGCCAGGCCCGCTGTCTGGGCTGGTTTGGGTTTTTCTTTTTTTTTTTTCTTTCTCAGTATACAGCAGCAGATAGCAATTACTGGAGGACTCATGTGCCCCCTGGCTCAAGGGTGATTTGTTTCCATATGCTAGACATGACGTCTAACCACCCTGCCCCCAGCCCCTGGCGTTGCCCAGGAAGTTACCTCCAATCACTCCCCAGGGAAGGTTCAGTAGGCCAGAGGAGAGGGACTTCTCTGCAGCCAAGAGAAAGAGGCCTGCGCTGGGGATGCAGCTGAGCACAGGTGGTTTGGACAGAGGGCTCTCCAAGGCTGGGGTCTGGGCAGGAGAGGCCAGCCTCGGTCTCTGCTTTCCGCACCTGGGTTTGCCAGCCACAGGCTGGAGATAGCTGTCCCTTCCTGGATGACCGCATCTGCAGGAGGAGGCTTTGCATTTTCCTAAGCCAGGAGAACTGGTCTGAGAGAAAGTTACTGACTTTGAGGGCGGACACTGGGCAGGTAGACAGGAAAAGGGGATCTAGCCTCAGGCTCCCGCGAGAGGCAAGCTAGTCCCGAAGGCCCCCGAGCGTCTGGCAACACTGAGGAGCTGAACAAGTGAAAATGTAGGCCCTTCTCCAAGGGTTTGAATTGGTGGTAGGAGGAAGGAAGAAAGCTGGAACTGAGCCAGAAGTGCCTGCCCAACCTGCCATTTTAAATGGGCATCAGATGCTCAGGTGCTCCCAGGTACACCCGGGAGGTGATGATAGGTGACTTTACAGAGCGCTCAGGATGGGCTGGGCGCTGTGTTAAGCACTTTATATGGTTCATCTTTCAAGTCTCACAACAATCCTATAGGGTAGACAATATTATTTTTCCCATTTTACAGAAGAGGAGACTGAGGCACTTGTGCAAGAGTGGCCCGGCTGGGGGTGGAACACAGGCAGTATGGCTCCCAAGTCCATGATTTCAACCCCACCCGACACAACTGCCCTGAGACGTAAACAGCTCCTTCTCATAATCATGCCCTTTGATTAGGGAGCCTAGAGCAGGGGTCAGCTACGGCCTGAGAGCCTGAGGGCTAAATCTGGCTGGCTGACTGTTCTTGCAAATAAACCTTTATTGAAACACAGCCACATCCACTTGTTTATGTATTGACTGACTTTCCAGCTACAGTGACAGGGTTCAGTAGTTGCAACAGAGATCACATGGCTCACAAAGCCTAAAAGGGCAACTTTCTGATTCTTTACCTGTAAACTTTGCCAACCTCTGACCTATAGCAAGCATTGCCTGTGTCCTGAGACAGCTGAGCCATTAATTTGCTGTATGACCTCAGACAAGTTGCTTTTCTGAATCTCAGTTTCCTCATCTGTAAAATGGGTTTGTTCTGGGGATTTGATCAGCTGTTGTACGCATGGACCAAATGCCTGACCCGAAGCAAATTTTTGATAGGGGTTTGCTATCATTGCTAACAGAGTGATAACAATTATGACTGGTTGCTATAACACCACTGAGGACAGGGCAGGGACCCTTACCCCCACTTCATGGGAGAGGAAACCCAGACTCATGGAGGGAAAATGGTTTGCCCAAAGTTTCATGAAGAGTGAGAGGCAGAGCCCCTATCTTCCCACTGGAAGGCCACCGCTCTGTGCCCCACCCCCTCCTCCACTCCCAATCCAAATGAGCCCTGCTCCTCATTTGTGCTTGCCGGCATGTGAAGCAGCTCGTCTGTGTGAGTTTTCAGACTCTCTAAGTACCCACAGCCGCACAGAATTCGCCAGCACAGACATTTGTCAAAGATGACGCGCCAGTCATCCATGCCACCGGAGACAGTGACAGATGCGCTCTCCGGCTCCGCCATCTGGGCAGCTGAGGATGGATGGGGCTCTGGCACTCACGCGGCCGGGCCGGCACGGGGAGCCACAGACCAAGCAAAAGACAAATTGCAGCGTGGTCAGCAGGCAAGGGGGTACGGAGCGCATGTGCATGAAGTTAGCCGCGTCCTGCCCTCCTCTCGGGCTCCTACTCCGAAAATGCACTGACCACCGTCCCTTCTCTCTCCCTCACTTCTCCCCACTGCCTCAGACCTGATGTCCATTTAGGATTTGTGTAAGGTCACTGGCAAGGAGGTGCATGTCATGGGGTTTGGGTTATTCTCAACAATAATAATAACAACTGACCTGTACATATGTTGCCGGTCAGGTGCCGGTCAGGACCTGGGTCCGTGAAAACGATGCCGCGGATGAGAAAGAAAGAATAAGACAAGAAGAGGAGAAACTGGGATCAGGGGACTCTCTGTCCGATATAGGCAGAATTGTTCTAAGTGCTTAACTCCTCTCATCCTTAGCTATCCTGTGGTGGAAGGGCAGGAAACTGAGGCCAGAGAGGTTAAGACACATCTCCCAAGCCACACAGTTTGTAAGTGGCAGAGATAGGATGGGAACCTAGACTGTATGGCTCGAGTCCACTGCCCCTCAAAACTACTATTTGGGGGTCTGGGATGGAAAAGGAATTGTGGTCTGTCCAGGAGAGAGAGCAGGAAGAGGAGACAAGGAATTGGGGTTCTGGTCCCCAGCTCATCATAAATGGAGGTGTGCTCAGGAACACATGGCACCCCTCAGTTTCCTCACCTACTAAATGAGCAGCGGCTGCTGATGGAAGGTCCTCCTAGGTCCCGGACCAGCTCCAGGGATGGCCTCACTCTGCTCTCCTGGGAACCCCGGGGACCAGCTCCTCTGCCTTCACACCCAGTAATGCCATCCCGAGTTTCCATCCTCCCCCACATGCCATCTCATAGCTCATTAAACTGTCACCTCTGTACCCCAGAGGCAAGTACACAGTCCTCTGAGATTTTGTAGGGATATTTACAGTTGGTGACTGCCAAAGGAACAGATCGCATAAAACAAAACGAAGAGAGACGATACGGAGCTATAAAATAGTTTCCAAAGTCTTGTTCAAAAGCTTCTTGTGGGGGGAGCAGATGTGGCTCAGTGGTTGAGCATCTGCTTCCCACATGGGAGATCCCAGGTTCGGTTCCTGGTACCTCCTAAAAGCGAAAAAAAAGAAAAAAACAAGCAAACAAACATAAAAAGCAACTCAGGGTAGCTGATGCAGCCCAGTGGTTGATCACCAGCTTCCCATATACAAGGTCCCAGGCTCAATCCCCAGCCCCAGTACCTCAAAAAAAAAAAAAGGTCCTCATGGGTATCAATACACACAAGATGCCCTGTTTCCCCCCTCTTCTGGATGAGAGGTTGGGAAAGACCACAGTCTGGGGTCTGGTTCAGCCAATCATTTGCCATGGGGCCTTGCCAAAGCTCCTTCCTTTCTCTGAGCCTTACTTTCCTCATCTGTAAAATGGGGATGATGATAGTGCCTATCTCATAAAGTCCTGGAATTAAACGTGAAAAACCACTTAGAACAGTGCCTGATGCACGGTGAGTGCTCCATAAAAGCCAACCGTTGTTCATCTCTGGCTTTCAGTTTCCTCTATGGGTAGAAAGCGGTGGGTTTCATGCCGAGACTGGGCTCCTGTGGTTTAGCGACACTCCTGTGACACCTCCTTGCCTCCTCCCACTCACCTGCACCTTTCTTCTTTGAATCTGTGAGCCTCCAGCTAACTGCTTTACTCACGAGTGTGTGGGGGTAGAGAAAGCAATGCAAGCAGGAGGCATTACCACTTTTATTCACAGTGGTGGAATCGTTCCAACAGCAATGTACCGTCAGATGGATCCACCTCCTCTCGTCCACACAGCTGGGGAGTCTGAACTATTGTGGCCAGGTCCCTGCCGACCACACCCTGCAACGACAGACCTCGAGATCCTACCCAAAGTTTCAGTGGGAAGCGGTCCACACCGTTCCACCCATGTAGACCTGGCCTCATCAGCCCAATGTCTGCAGGAATAAATAATTCCAGCTTCCCTGCAATTCCTGCAGGGGACACCCACGCTGAGAAAAGATTGTTCTTGCTGTTCAAGCTCCGTAAACACTTGAAAAATCATTTTAGTTTTCAATCTGTGAGCAGGATACCACCAAACCAGGAAGCGCCATTAAAGAGACCTTGGGGGAATTTTTTTTCAGCTTTTTCGGGGGAGGATGAAGGTGGGGTTTAGGGTTGGCTTTTTTCCCTCCTCTGATGCTTTTTGGGTAAACACATAAATCAGCATCATCTATATTCATTAGATAACGTGCCTTGTTCAGTACAAAATTACCCCTGTTTTGCATGATTTTCCCCCCTTGTGATTAATATAAATGACTTAAGTTAATTATGTTTCTCTTCATGGAAAAATGTATTTGTCAAAGTGCTGAAACATCAATAAAAAATAAACACTGCCATTTGAAAAGGGGCAGAATTGCAGACGAGCAGGCAGGGGATGTGGAAGGGAGCAGACTCGCTCGTCTGGGGGTGCCATTCTGATTGAGTAGGCACACTTTATATTTACTAATAGTGACAAAGACATTCTTCTTAGTTAAGCACTCACGAGTCCTGAAGAGATAGATTGATGTCATCATTATTAATAATAATAGCACCTTGGGCCAAGAGAAAACAGTTTTCCATCCTTACCATGGAAAATGAAAGCTGGGTACTTTACCAGCCGGCCCCCCAAAACTAGACCCAGCATGCTGACCTGCAGGAGCAGAGAGGCAAATGCAAATAATTGGAGTGGCTGTGAAGAGGGGAGAGACATAGAGAAAAAAAAAGCATGAGTTGTTGCAGAGTCCCGGAACAAGGAGAAAACTTAGAGGTTAGATAGCCCAGGAAGTCAAGGTGAGAACTAATGTCCAGAGAGAGAAAAGGTCTCGTTCAAAGCCACACACACACACAACCCTTGCCTTTTCCCTACATTCAGCTGCCTCTCTCACCACCTGGGATGAAAGTGTCTTCTCTCTTGTCCTCTCTTGAGCAGGTGGGCAATGGTACCAGCAAGGGAGTCCCCCAGATTGCCGAAGAGTCAGAACCATAGGGAAATCTCTGGGTTACTGGATTTTTCTGCAGTATCATGGAAAATACTGTTCCACCTGTCTTGGTTTGGATTTCCTGAAAGCAGATGCTGAGATAAGATGTTGGATGCTTTGGGGGAGGTCATCCCAAGACACACAAGTGGGGAGGGAAGGGAAGGGAGTCAGGCAAGGGAGGAAAACCAGTAGAGGGTGAGTTAATTAGCAGGTTACTGCTTTGGGCAGCTGGGCTCACTCGCACCTGGAGAGAATGTCTAGAACGCGTCTTGGTGTTGTCCCACTGCTGCACAGGGAAGCTGAAGTTTTCATTCACTGACTCTCAGGGGCTTTCATTACCAGCCCCTCTCATACAGCCTCCACCCAAGCTGAGAAAGCCCCCATGGTATCAGAAAACCCAGAAAACCTGAGACCTGAGGCATGAGTGGGAAACACCAGTGGGCATGGTCGCTGTCTGTTGCGATGCAGGTGAGCCTGGAGGGGGGCCAGCCTGTGTAGTGTGGCAGCTACAGCGTCTGCTACAGCACCCTGGTCTACATGCTCCAGGCTTCTGAGACTCCCTTTCGCACGGAAACACAATTAACTTGTCATCCAATGGGAAACCATTCATCTGATTTATCTATTTAGATGTCTTTTCTGTCTTCCTAAATATATTGTAAGTTGTTTGAGAACAAAATTAAGACCATAGTCATTCAGTCATTCAACAATCATTTATGGGACACTTACCATGTGCCTGGTCCTCTTTCAGGAATACTAGCACCAAAGAGAGAAGAAATCTTTGTCCTCAAGGAGTTTGCAATTTAGAGGTGGAGGTGGACAATAGACAAGTAAATAAATACTATAACTTCAGGTAGTGATAAGTGGTTCAAAGAAAAACAAAACAAGGTAAGGGAATAACTGTAATGGGGATGGGGATGCTATTTTAAATAGAGTGATTGGGGAAAACCTCTCTGCAATGGGGACATTTCAGCAAAAGCCTGAATGAAATAAAGGCATGAGCCATGCAAGAATCTGGTGGAAGAGCATTCCATCAGGGAGAACCTAAGCAGCAACAATCTTGCTTAAGGAATAATAAAATGGCTGTAGAGAGTGAAGAAGAGCATGGTAGGAGATGAATTGAGGGAAGCCCTTATTTTCAAACAGTGCCTCGCACCAAAAAAGCTACTCAAAGCAAGCTGGGAGGATGAAAAATGGGTTTGTGGATACATGGATGGATGGATGGATGGATGGATGGATGGATGGATGGATGGATGGATGGATGGATGGATGGATACATGGATGGATGGATGGATGGATGGATGGATGGATGGATGGATGGATGGATGGATGGATGGATGGATGGATGAATGGACAGACAGTTGGATGGAGGGATGGATGAGGGGATGAATGGGTGGGTGGATGGATGGAGAGACAGGAATGATGATGCACTGGTGGATGAAGGAAGAAAACAGCAGCTTCTATGGGAAGATCAGAGTATGGTAACTACGGAATATTCAAAGCCAGACTGCAAATTCTGGGCCAAAAGTAGTCATTAGGCCAAGGAGGCTATTTAGGGAGGAATGTCCCTCACTGGGCCTCAGCCAATGAGAATCCGAGAAGGCCAAATGTCCTGTCACTCTTTACATTTCCTGCAGAGACACAAACTTTCCTCACCGCACCCCCCACCCACCCCCATGGTGAGTATCCAATAACATTAAAACTTTCTACAGGAGTATTAATTAAATTTTGGTGGCTAGAAGCTAGTGAATGATCTCCTCCATTATATATTGCCATATTTACTCACCAGGGCTCCATTTTTAATACTAGTCTTTTAATTAAAGTGTGTCACCACATTCCATTCAGGAGGAGTTTGGAGGAGGAGATGTGCACGTGGGTGGGTATAATATAATTCAACAGTTACTTATTGATCACTTACTATGTGTCTGGCAAGTTGCTAGGTACTATGAGAAAAGAAAGTGTAAGTCAAGGGCCTCTGGAACTTACACAGCTAACGCACACTCACAAACAATATACAGTGGCATATTAATGACCCAATTTCCAACTAACCAGAATCCTTTATTTAGTAGCACTCCCCACCAGGCTTTGCTTTAGGAGAATTAAGCCAATCAAACTGACAGGATAGACCCTGAATCCAGCCAGATATCTTTGGGAAGTCTTCTAACCTTCTGGACCTCAATCTCCTCGTGGATAATAGGAGAGGTTGTTCTGATCCAGGAACTCTCTGGGCTCCAGCTGTAACAATTTCTCATACATAATCCTCCATACCTACAGGCCCAGACCATGAGAATGGGTTTCCAGAATGATGGCTCAGAGTCACGCTAGTATTTTCATTCACCAGAGAAAGATCCCATTATTTTTCATGACATTCTGTTTCCTGAATCTTCAAAGGGGACCAACAAGGCCTTGTAAGTACAAGTAGTTGTAATGCCAAGCATTACGTGTGTGCATAGATGAGGGGGGACAAGGCAAACACTACCAGAATTTAAATGGAGGTGGGCTATATTCATAGCATCATGGGCTGGAAGCCTTTTGATCTGAACCCTGAAGGCTGATAATATTTTGGGATCAGGATAGAGGAGGAGGGAGAGAGCCCTTCAAGGAGAACTTCTCCTCTCACCCCCTTCCTTCCTGCCTTACAAGGATGCGATGTGGCATCCATTTTGAGGCCATGAGGCATCACAGACACATTCAGGGTGGCAGAGAAGAAGGATACAATAAATCAAGATCCTGTGTGAAGTGGCACCATAACAACCTCCTCCAGACCTCTTAAGTCAAACCTTCTGTTTTATTCCACTCTTTGTCAGGTTTCTGTTATTTGCAGCTAAAAGCATCCTGGCTCTTCTATATCCCCTTCTGGCCCTTCCTCTGCATGGTACTCCCTTCTAGGTATATATGGTGGATCTGTACACTCCTTTGTTCTCCCATGCCCAGGTTGTGACCCATCTCTATGTCCCAAACTCTCCCACCTGAGCCTAAAACTTTCCCTTCCCCACATCGTAGGTGCCTAACTCATGGGCCATGGATAAAGGAATGAAAGAAAGGTCACCTAGGCACATCACCTCCTGCCAATAAAACTGATTGCACCTCAAGGCTTGCTTTGCAAGTACATTTTTTCCATTAAGTCAAACAACTCTGGCAGTGACCTAAAAACAAACATTTAAAACAGGCACAGGAGACTTCCAAAAATTACAACACTTTGCACCGGCGGGAGAAAAAAAAATATCTAACCAAAACAGCACCTGGAGGAGATACTAACATTTTCAAATTAAGGGCACTTTGAGCTTTCACAGCATTAACACATAGCACATGCCATTTAGGCATCAGACAGTTCAAAGTGAGCTTTTAAAACCGTGTTTGTTTTAAACAAATGAGACGCGCACACAAACACACATGCACACAGCGCACTTGGCTTTCACACAGGCCTCTGCCTCTGTGGTGGAACTCATCTGCCACCAACCATCCTTTTCAGTGACTGATGGAAAGAAAGCTGCAGGTGTTGTTTTGCTGGGGTAGCACTTACATCTTGGGAGCCATTGTTAGCCAGGCTCCAGCCTCTCCTCCTCCTACAGAACCCCAACTCTTCTCTGCTCTTCTTCAACTTACTGCCTTTGAACTGTGTTTCTTCACTTTCTAGCTTCGGTTACTTTTGTTTTATCTGAGCCTCTTCCTTCAAGCACTTCCTTCCTTGGGTGAGCTCATCCAGTCCATAGGCTAAATCCCATTTGCGCAGTGATGTCTCCCACATTTCCATCTCCAGCCAGAACCTCTCTGCTAAGCTCCATACCCGCAGAGTCAGCTACCTGCGTGGCGCATCTCAAGCTTAACATGGCCAAAATGGGGCTCCTAATTCTCTCTGTGTCCAGCTGGCTCTTCCTCATCCTTCGGGTCTCAACTTAGGCAAAGCCTCCCCTGAATGATATGCACACACACATATATATTTACATACAGTCACATATATAAGTATATGTGTGTGTATGTGTGTGTGTGTATGGCTATGTGTTTATACACATATAGCCTCTGAATTTTATGTATGTATCAGGAAGGGGTCAGGCCTTTCCTGGCCTCTCTTCTACAAATACCCTAGATTTCCCTTCACAAAACTTGTCACACATTGTCAGGATATCTTTTCTATGTAGATTCTTGAGTCATGGTTGCCTGTCCTGCTGGATTCCCATTTGCTCACCACTGAGTTCTGAGTGTCTAGAATGGTGCCCAGTACCGAGCAGACCCCCAATAAATATGTGTTAAAGGAAGGCATGGATGTCCCCCACCCACCCAATGCCCAGGGGCCATCTCTGCACACAGTCAGTGCACAATGTTCAGGAGCATGAATGCTTTCTTCATGCCAGCTTCTGAGTTAAACCTTTTTGCTCACATTGCTTCATATAATTCTTACTAACCTGGGAGGTAGATTTTATTACTATTCTTATGTTATAGAATAAAATTCTGCAGGGGGCAGGGGGTCAAATCTAGGACCCAGTTCTGTCAGCCTCCCAAACCCACACTCTAAGCACCCCCTACCTCGCAAACAACACCACGTTTGATAATACCAAGGGTGTCTGTGTAAGCTTGGTGACACCACTGGCTCGGTGTCAGGAGGCTGGATTTGAGTCTCAGCTGCACCCTTTTTAAGTCACTCTGTGACCTAACACCAGCTCCTCAGTTTCTCTAAGCCTCAATTCCCTCATCCATATCTTTCTACCTCCCTAAGCGAAGGGTCCAACTGCAAAAGTCCTTTGAACTGCTTTATGGAAAACAATTCTCCAAATGTTGGGGGACAGGATCGCTGCTCCCCTCTGGAGCAGCTGCTGCTCTCCGCATCCTCTGGAGAGCTTTGCTGCTTCATCTGAACTTGAACCATCTCACCACCATCTGGCAGAATAAAAAACTGGAGGCCAAAGGCCAAATGGGGACACAAAGGTATTTTGTTTGATTCACAGAATGTTTAAAACTTGTTTTTCATTCATCACATGAACATGACAAGATTTCATCTAATGGTCTGGATTTTTGCCTTCTCTTCAAAAATTGGAAGCCCCTAAAATGTTGGTCCCAAAGTTTTGTGTGGTATCCACTGGCAATCATTGATTGGAGCTGAGAGGTGCCCATGCTCTCCACTTTGACACTGCCCCCACCCGAGGCTGGGAATCAGAGGTCATTTATCATGGTGCCTTGTTAGTCCAACAGTAGACACATTTTCCTGCACTATTGTCTATATCAGAGCTAGAAAACTCAAGCCTAGACCCCCCCAAGACTATGCAATTTGAGATAATGTGAGTGAGTATAATCCTTGATGGAAGTAAAGAATAAATATAAACGTTTAATATGCTAAATGCATGTGTGTTAAAACAATACAACCCAAAAAACATTCAACAAAAATGCAACTCCCCAGCTTCACTCTGCTGTTAGCTGTCTGACCCCTGGGAATTTTGAGTTTCAGGTGCCTGCCTTGGTTAAACAAGTTTTCTGGCCAAAAGTGTGTGTTGCACCTCCAATACTAAGCTGCTGCCTCCTCCCTCTCAGTCGGCCTATGTCTTCAAGGCCCTGCCCAGTGGCTACCAGCTGCTGGGCCCCTGAAACCCTGAAGAGCCTGGTGAAGGAAGCATCCCACCAATGAACCAGGCCCAAGCCATCCTGCACGCTCCAGTTTCTGAGTCATAGGAGAACCCCCAGGGAAGCAGAGGAATGACAGCTAGTGATAAATAATACTACTGCCAGGCTCTTGTATTGCACTTACCAATCTCATTCATTCAACATGTGATCATGTTGAGGCTCTGTCATAGGCCAGGCACTGTGCTAGGCATGTGGCATGGTGTAACACCAGGTCATCATGGTTCCTCTAGCCAGGCAAGGAAACATTTATAAAACTAACATTTCTATAGCACTTACCATGAGCCGGCCACTTCCAGCTGCTTTACAGATAGCAACTCACTTAATTTTCACAACAATTCTATGAGATAAGTTCTATTCTTACCCCATTTCACAGATAAGGAAACTGAGTTTACAGAGGTTAAGCAACTTGCTCAAGGTCAGTGGGGGAGACAGCACACAGAAACTTATGACTATAGATTGGGAAACTGAGATCTTTACCAATGCAGATTCCCAAGGCCAAGGCCATGGCCACTTGGCTAGATCCCCCCATCCTATGGCTCTGGGCTCTTCTCTCTGTCCTCCCCAAACCTGATAGACACATATTCCTAGGAGAAGATCCTCCTGCATTGGTTGCTCTGGTCTGAGAATGCCAGGGCTATGCTGGCAGGATTTGCAGATCCCAAGGCAATTTGCATCTCCCGTTGTAAGTTCTCCTCATCACAGCGAAGGAAATCAATGCAGTAAAACAGTTACAATGAACCCATCTGCTTACATTCCTTGTCTCTTCCTAAGGAAGGAAAATCACAGGAGACATATTGGTTCCAACTCCATCACGTCCTACCCCCTCACCTGGTCCTCCCACAGGGATTCCTCCTTGCTCCTGTCAACAGTATTTGAGGTGTATTTTGAGTTTTATTGGATGCTCTTTGTCTCTGTGTCTGTGAAGATTCAGTAGGACTAAGATTTAAGAGCCAGAGTGAGTTTAACTTTTACCAAGCAGCAGCCATGGCTACCCTTGCCTTCCAGAGTACTACTCATGGACCTCAGGGCCAGAAGGGATCTAGAGAATATCGGGTACCATCTCATTTCATACACATGGAAAGTGAGGCACAGAGAGGCAGGGATCCCACAACACAAGATCAGCACATCTCTCCAGCACCAGTTCATCCTGCCTTCCTGGACACATATGCAAGAATCTCTTCTGCAAAAAGGCATCAACTCCCAGGAAACTTTGCTACAATGCCATTAGCTCTGAGTCAGAATGCCCAGATTTGAATGCCTGCTCTATCATTTCCTAGCTTTGTGAAATCTAAGGTAAGTTGATCAACCTCTCAGTGACTCTGTTTTCTCATTTGTAAAATGGGGATGGCAATGAAAGTGCCTTCCTCATTGAGCTATTGAAAAGCTTTTTAATAGTACAGAAACAATTAGAACTGTGCCTGGCAAATAGTAAGTGCTCAATAAATGTTGGTGATGGGCAGTATCTTGAGCCATAGTATCCCTGGGACTAAGAGCTGCTGCTAAAGGAGCTTAGCTTCCCATGAACTAAAAGATATACCCATGAAAAGATGCTCAACATCATTAGCCATTAGGGAAGTGCAAACCCAAACCATAATGAGATACCACTTCATACCACTAGAATGGCCAGAATCAAAAAGTCTGATAATAACAAATGTTGGAGAGGATGTGGAGAAATTAGAACCCTCATACACTGCTGATGGTAACATAAAATGGTGCAGCTCCTTTGGAAGACAGTCTGGAATTTTGGTAGTTTGTTAAAAGGTTAAACATTGAGTTACCGGATGACCCAGCAATTCCATTCCTAGGTATATGCCCAAGGGAATTGAAAACATATGTCCACATAAAAACTTGAATATAAATGTTCGTAGCAGCATTATTCTTAATAGGCAAAAAGTTAGAAGTACCTCAACTGATGAATGGATAATCAAAATTTGGTATATCCACACAATGGATTATTCTTCAATAATAAAAAGGAATGTAGGCTAAACATTTACTATATTAGAAACCATGCATGTGTCCCCAGACCTAGTTTTTCTCCATAGGTCTGGTTTTCAGAATGCTGGTGATAAATTAAGCCTGATTTATTATATGACCATCCTGAATGGGAAAAGACTGTAATTTTGGGTACCTTTGGTCAACCTTAAGGGATATAGCAGGGAGATGGATGTGGCTCGGGTGGTTGGGTGTCTGTCTGCAATATGGAGGGATCTGGGTTTGATCCCCAGGACCTCCCAGTAAAAATTTTTAAAAAAAGAAAAATATAGAAGGCGTGGGGCCGCCAGGCCCCTCAAATGGGTGCGCTGCCAGGCCCCGTGAGTCACACAGCAAGATGATGACGTAACAAGAGAGTGACACAAGGGAGAGCCAAGACAAGACACAATGAAAAGCCAGGAACTAAGGTGGCACAGGCAGTAGGATGCCTCTCTCCCACATCGAAGATTCCTATATCGAATCCCAGTGAAGACAGGAGGAGAAGGATGAGAAGAGAGGGCAGAAAACGGACACAGAGAGTTGCCCAGCGAATGGACACAGAAACAGCAAAAACGGGGGGGGGGGGCCGTAAAAATGGATAAAAGTAAATAAATAAATAATGTATAGGGGAGGAAGATACGGACTATAGTTAGTGGTAATACTTTGACGATGCTCTTTCATGATTTGTTAACAAATGTTTTCTAACAATGCAGGGTGTTTGGGGGGGGGGGTGATGTGTGGGAGCCCTGTATGATGTTATGCATGTTTGTTTTGTAAGTTCACAATGTTTACTGAACACTTATAGTTTATGCAAGTTCGTGTATGAATGATATACTTCAATAAATTGTTTTTTTAAAAAAAGGAATGAAGTACTGATACACATTACAGTATAGAGGAACCTCGAAAACATTAAACTGAGTAAAAGAGGACAGTCACAAAAGCCTACATATAACATGATTCCATTTATATGAAATGTCCAGAATAGTATAGAGACAGATTAGTGATTATCTAGGGCTGGGGTAGGGGAGAACTTAAGGATTGACTGCTAAAGAGTATAAAGCTTCTTTTGGGGGGTGGCAAATATTTGCTAAAGGGTACAAAGCTTCTTTTGAGGGGGTGATGAATATGTTCTAATACTCACTATAGTGATATTTCTACAACTTTGTGAATAATTTAAAAACCATTGAATTATATACTTTAAGTGTTAAATTCTATGGTATGTGAATTTTAATCTCAATACAGCTGTGTTTTAAAAGGTCATCCATGTCCAACATCCTGTTTTGTACAAGCTCTTCCTTGATAGGGGTTCCAGGAACTAGAGCTGGCCAGGAGCTCAGGAAACAAGAGTAATTTTCAACTATCAAATCTAAGGAAATGGAGGGGAATAAGAAGAAGATCTAAAAATACAAGATCTGCAATAAGAACAGCAAGATGAATAAACAGGCTCAGGAGGCCAGGATTGGAGGGATTTCCTAAGAAGGAGATAACGAAGTCAACAACCCTGTCCACTCTAGCACCGATGGAAGACGTTGCTACTCTATTCAAGGTATCATTCCCAGAAATAGAATGTTACTGTGACTCAACTAGCCCTTTAGGCAGCCACTACCAACCATCAGTGTTGGCATAAAGGATGAAATTGATTTGCCACTCCTGACTTAAGACGATGGCACTCAACAGGGCATTTTGTAAAACATGTGAAGCCACATCCGTGGATAGAGAGGAAACCATCAGGCCTTTGGAATAACCTATTCCAGTCCCTGAGATGATGCTAGAGTTTCTCTAGACTAGGTTATCCCTCTGACTGGGAACTCACTACTGCACATTGTACTTCATTCCACCCTTGAGCAACTGAGCCTATGAAAAAGATTACATTGATTTGAAAGCCATCTAGCTAGAGCTCCATCCTCATCCTAATCCTATGTAATCCTTTATAATCACACAATTATATACATTCAAAAAGTATCTATAGCATATCTATACCCATTCTATATCTCTGATCAGGGGCCCAGGTATGAGGCCCAAGGAGGGCTGATGAGAGAGGGGAGAGGACAAGTCATTTATGCCTCAGTATGAATTGAATCAATTTCCCTACACTAGTGGCTGAAATCACCTCCTCGAAGTAGCTTCCATGGTGGGGTAGAACAGCAGGAACGCATGAGGCATCTGGGGAGCATCGGGAGCTGAGGGGCATTTAACTCATTTAAATTCAAAAGCACTTTAGACTTTTGAACAAAGAGCACATGAATAAGATTATTGGAAGAAAAATAAATGGACAATTAAAAAAGGGAAGAAGTTCTATCTCATAATTAAAGAAATGCAAAACATTCAATAGGACTTTGTTTTTCATCCATTATATCAAAATTAGTTTAAAATATAATATCCAATGCTGTCAAGGATTGTAATTAGACAGAAATATTTCTTGTTGGAATGAAAATGGTTAATTTTGTGAAATGCACTTGAACAATATGCTCTGTAACCCAGTCATTCCATCCTTATTCTTAGAACACAGAGATGCACACAGGGATATAGGCTATAAAGATGTTCATCAAGTGTTTCTTATATAAGCCATGAACAGAAACAACTTAAATGTCCAAGAAGAGGGGAATGGTGACACAAATTAACTTATATCCATATGCTAGAAGAGATTTTGAAGTAGTTGAACGACATGGGGAAATGCTCACAATATAATGTTCCATTTAGGATCCAAATGCAAGATGTAGTTATTTTTTAATTCTATGAAATCTTTGTCAATTCATGAAAATATGACTGGTAAGAAATACCACAAAGTGCTGACAGCACCAATACCTGGCCAGTGGGCCAAGCAGTAACATATATTTATTTTTTTCCTCTATTTTCCAAATTTCCTCAAATGACCATGTCTTGTCCTTTTTCTCTTTCTGAGGAAAAAAAAAAAACAATATTATTACACAAAAAAGAAAGAAAGCAATCAAAGATCTCAAATCATCCCAGGTTCTGCTATTACCAGTTGAGCCATGTCTCCTAAGCTCTCTGAGCTCCAGAGGCCTCATTTATAAAATAAGGACAATTGTACCTAAACTACACAGAATGGCTGTGAAGATAAAATAAAATGATGCACGTGACATGCTTTGGAAATTGTAACGCACTGTATAAATGTTCGCTGTTGTTAACATTATAAGACTAAATCTACTCCAACAATCTGGGAGGAGAAGAAAAATTCCATAATAAGATACTTCAGGTTTTGACATGGAACTAGGAAAATACAAGAATGAGCTAAGAATAGACAGGAGGAAAAAGTCCACAGGAATCTGAAGCATGCTCACTAACACTTCTCGGGAAGCCCAGGGAAAATGTTTAACAAGAAGCAAAAATATATAATTTACAAGCCAGCCAAATGTTAGAAGCACTACTTGGCTAACAAGACACATAAGATATGCTGCCTTCTTTTAAAAAGAAGTATTTCTCAGTATCTTTTGCAAACTAAGAAATATTCAAGTGTAGAGAATGGAAGCATGCACCTATTGTGACAGGCAGGTGAAAGTTAGAAATCATTTAATTCAAAATTTATTAGACAGAAGCGGATGTGGCTCAAGTGATTGAGCTCCCGCCTACCACACGAGACGTCCCAGGTTCGTGTGCCTCCTGGAGACAGCGAGCTGGTGTGACGGGCAGGCATGGTGAGCAGACACAACAAGATGATGCAAAACAAGGAGACACAAAGAGGAAAGACAATGAGAGACACAACGAAGCAGGGAGCTCAGGTGGCTCAAGTGACTGAGCACCTCTCTCACACATGGGAGGTTTCTGGGTTCGGTTCCCAGTGCCTCGTAAAGAAAAGATGAGCAGACACAGAGAGCACACAGTAAATGAACACAGAGAGCAGACAGCGAGCACAAAACAACGGGGAGGGGATAAATAAATAAATGAAATAAATCTTTAAAAAATGTTTTTTTATTTGAGAAGCATCTTGCCGGGCTCTGACTCCAAAAGCAAAAAACAAGCACACCCAAGGACGAAAGCTGGGAAGCCAGACAAGGCACTAAATGGTCACAGAGCCAGGACTAAACTCAGAAATAACAAGGGCCCAGCAGAAGGATCCAAATGCTTTGCCTTTCTCTCACAAAGGAAGATGCCATTGCTGACCAGCCCCTCCTGTTTGAAATACTCTTCTGTACTTGTTTCTCAGACCCTCACACATCCTACTTGCCTGCAGCTCCTGATTCATCTCCTCTCCCTCCTCCACACCTCCATGAGACCTGCTCCAAGGGCACTTACTTTTCCCTGCCTACTCGTTCCTATCTGCACTGCAGACTAAGCTTGCCTAAAACCAAATATATCTTCTTTCTTGTTTTTAACCAAACAAACCAAAAATAACTGATCCAACAGATCCTCACCTGCTATTCCTGATAATAGTTCTTGTAGAAACATTGGCTTCTTCCTGTGCTTTTGCCCCTCCTCCCAAACCAACTAATTGTATCCCAAATCCTCCTGGCACAGCCTTTCACATCTTTCTTGCATCATGCCCTTCCCCTTGTCCCCATCTAGGCCTCCTAACTAATCTGCTCATCACTGAATCTCCTCTTGCCCATACCTTCTAAATGCCATTGTCAAAAGGAGCTTCCCTAGATGACAGTTTCTCCTGACTTGTATTCTTCCAACCAAGTCTTTCAATGACTGCTTCTTGCCGATAAGATAAAGAACACACACTTTGCTTGGCTTCAAATCTCTTGAGCCGTTGGTAAGGACTGCACCAATGGTATGGCCAAGTCCAGTTGAAGGATTGGGCCAGGATGTGGCCAAGATTAGATTTCAAGAATGGTGCCTAGGGATACCAGTTGTCCTGAGTGGCTGAGCATGGACAGGGTTGGCAGAGGTCAAAGAAAGGTCAAGTCTGGGGAAGGAATGTAATTGTCAACATCTGAGTACAGAAAACAACCTCTCAAAGTGGATCAGGACAATAGAATCATTCTAGAGATGGGAAAGGAGTCCAGAGGTGAGAAGCAGGAGGATGGGCTCCTAAAACAAGGGCTAGGTGGGCAGAAGCTGGAATTGGAGCAAAAGAGACCCTCCAGCATGGCAGGTGAGAAGCATGCTTGCTCAGAGCCTGGGAAGCAGATGTTGGGCAGCACCATGTATCTGAAGCCAGCCTTACTGGACAATTGTTCCACATACAGCACTCACTCTTCTCCATGAATGTAAGGCAAGGTGCAACTTCTGGAAAGGCAAGAGTGTAGTTTCTAGAAATTAATCTAAAAGTAGCTCTTTGGGGCTATTTCTCTTCCACATGAGCATGCCATTCCATGTTCACTATCCTTCAAGTTAGCTATGTATCTTCATCTCTGGTCCCCTCCATCACTTTCCAACCTAGAATATCCTTGCTCTGAAATATCTAATTCTCATCCAACCTTCCAGCATAATTCAAGTCCCATGTCCTACCCCCATTCATGAGGAATTTTCCTTCTGCTCAACTCCTAGAAAAAAGAAAACCAGGAGCATATAGGATTTACTGAATCTGAATCTGTGCTACTCCTTTGGCATTGAAACTGCCTTTGATTGTAAGTGACATTTGTATATTTATGGCTTCTTTTCTGAGACAGACACTGTCAGCTAGCTAATCCAACACTGTAGCAGTTTGGCATATTTATGAATTCCAAAAATAGATATTGGATTACATTTGTAAACTGGTTTGTTCCTCTGGGCATATTAGATTATATTGGATTCAGAGGTTTCACTTTTACTTGATTAAATAATGATTAAGGTTTTGATTGGGCCACATCAGTAGGATGTGAGCAGGGACTCACAGAGAAACCACACTGCAGAGAAGGGAGGTTGGAGCTTTGAGCTGGAGTCTGGGAAGTAGACACACAGAGGAACAGAGGAACAGAGCAGCTGAGCCTGGAAAGAAACAAGCCTTGGGGAGAGAGACAATGCCTGGAGAGGCTGATAGTCTACAGCTGACCTTGTGGAGAGACCAGGACAGCTGAGCCCAGAGAGAAACGAGTCCTGGGAGAGAGACGACACTTATCTCAGCCTACTGCTGATATTGGAAGAAATTGAGACCACGGAACCTTGAGAGGAAGAGGAAGGCTGGATGTCGGCAGCCATCTTGCTCCAACACATGGCAACAGACTATGCTTTATGGCCAGGTAACTGTGGGCTTCTATCCCAAATAAATACCCCTTATAAAAGCCAACAGATTTCTAGTATTTTGCATCAGCACCCCGTTGGCTGACTAATACAAGCACCATTTCCCAAGCTCCTTCTCCCTTGCCTACCTCAACAAAAGAGGCTAGAAAACCTATACATGCACTTTTCCAGCCTCCTTTACTGTCAGAGGTGGCCGTGTAACACAGTTCTAGCCAATGACAGATGAGCTAAAGTCTGATGGGGGCAGAGCTCTTGGGTGGATTTCCTAATAGAGGCATAAACAGCTGGTGTCCTACCCTTCCTTTTTGTTCCTGCCTCAAATATTGTTTTTCCTAATAGAGGCATAAACAGCTGGTGTCCTACCCTTCCTTTTTGTTCCTGCCTCAAATATTGTTTTTCCTAATAGAGGCATAAACAGCTGGTGTCCTACCCTTCCTTTTTGTTCCTGCCTCAAATATTGACCTGATGCCTGGGAACTCCAGAAACTATTTGTGATTATAAGGCAATAAGCACACAAATGAGAAGCCAATAGCTAAGAATGGACCTATAGGTTCTGGTCCCTAAGGACACTGCTGAGTAGCTGAGCCAATATCAGCATTCTCCAACCTCAAGTCTACTTATAAAAGAAAAATAAACTCTTATTTGTTTAATCCAATTTTAGCCAATTTTTCTGTTACATGCAGCTGAAAGCATTCCTAATTCAATCATCTCCCTCACCAGGCTGTGAGCTCTTTGATGGCAGGCCTAGCCTATAAGCATCCTTAATAACCATCTGCTAGCCAATGGGAAAAGACAGGAGGGAGTTTTCCTATCTCCCAAACTGTCTTTTGAAGCAGACAAGACATGGGTAATAGATGAAACAGTGATAAACAAATGAGATGTTCTAGACCTAATTGACAAATTAGATGTAAATAAACCATGCCCTACCAGATGGCATCCACCCAAGAGTTCTGAAGGGTGAAATTGCGAAAATGTTGGCCAAGATGTATACCCTGTTATTATAAAAGCCTTGGGTACCAGAAGCCTGGACTATGGCCAGAGTCTCTCCTACCGACAATATTGCCTCCAGAGGGGCCTGGGAACCAGAGGGCAATGGCTCTGACTTCCGTTCCAAGCATGTTGATTGAATCTGTAATAAAGACCCAGGACACGCAAAGAGCATGTAATTGGTGGGAAGCTGGCATGAATTTCCTAAAGGAAACTCAAAAAAGGCTAATCTGCAAATTCTCTTTTATAGGGGAGCAAACAGAGAAGCATGATGGGGAGGGGAGAGGAGGCAACTGGTGGACAGGGCATATTTGGAATCTCAAAAAGTCTGTAGTATAGGTTTTAAAGCACAGACTCATAAAGTGTTCATCTCTCTGGGATTGGTGAGTCTATGGCTTCAAGTGTGGAAATGGAGAGTAGGATTAAATAAGCACATGTCTTAACAGAGACTTGCTCACAGTGGGCTCCCCAGAATCACACATAGGCCAATGCAAGTGAACAAACTGTTTTGTAAACTCTTTGGAAGAGGGAATAGTCACATAGCATCCCTTCCTCTACACATGATCCTAGCCAAATATAAGATAAGGGGGATAAAGTTGCCAGATAAAGTACAGGACAGCCAGTTACATCTGAATTTCAGAGAAACAACAAATAATTTTTTGGTATAAGTGTGTCTCGTGCAATATTTGGAATGTACATAAAAAATTATTTGTTTTTTCTCTGAAATTCCAATTTTCAGCCTGCCTGTGTTTTTATTTGCTAAATGTGGTCATCTTAGATGGGGAGAAATGGAGAGAAGTTTGGGAGGGCTGCTTGAGTAGACCCAGAGGCCACAGAGGGGCTGCAGGGAGAGATGTTGACCACAGCATTAGAGGCGTCACCTCAGGCAAACCTACCTGTGAGACAATGGGCCCTGGGTCAACAGGACCTTGTGAGGGGTTAGGGGCAGAAGAGTGGTGGTGAAGAGATACAAGCTATATAACCTAATGGTTGAGAGCCCAGACTCTGCAGCTAGACTGGGTTAAAGGCCTTGCTCTGCCACCTGCCAGCTGAGTATTTTGGAGCAGTTGTTTAACCACCCCATGCCTCAATTTCCTCATCTTCAAATTGTCTTGATAAGAGTACCACTTGAATCTGTCCATGTAAAGTGCCTAGAGCAGTGCCCGGCTCATGGTGAACATCAGTTATCATGTGAAAGGTGGACAAGAAACAGGCTGCACATTGACATTACCCTCCACCTAGTGGCTTCACAAAGGCCAGGCTGGCTCCAACGCCTGGACTTGCCACTTCTGTCAGACAGTGCCTTGCTGGGACCTCATGACTGGTTGCTGGCAGGGATCTGGAGTGAGCTTTCTTGGGTACAACCATCCTCTCTGTGGGCCACACTCCTTGGTCTCCAGCACCCCAGCTCCCCTCCCTCTACCCCTGCCAGGAGAATTGAGAAAAGTGATCTGCAATTCTGCATCCCCAAACCCAGCAGCCCCCAACTTGGAGGAAAACAGAGTAAGGTTCCAGAGCCAGTAGCCTCTTTAGAGCATTCTGCTATGGTTACACAATCAGCACTAGCCTTCCCAGCCTCCCAAGGCCTGGACCTTGGCCTGACCTTGCTCTTGTTTGGCTACAAGGTTCCTGGCTTCCTGCTCACCACAGGGCAGCACATTCTTTGGCCCCTCCAGACACCGTCTGGCTTCCAGGTCTGTCCTCACTTGAACTTTGGTGATGACAAGGTACTTACTCTTCTGTCTGCCTGCCCCTGTCCTTGGCCCAGTTCCCCATCTTCTACCCAGTGGACTGTGCCTGCATGGGCTTTGTCTCACCCTGAGTCTGGGGAGCAGGAGAGAGAAGCAACACCACTGCTCTGGGATGAGAGGGGAGCTCAGCACTGCCACTGTGAAAATCCCACTCCCTTTCCCTGCTTCTGGTCTCCAGAAGTGTGTGCCAGTCTAATGGCCTGTAGGTAGCACATTGAAGATACAACTCAGGAGTTCTGTCCCAGGTCTACTAGCAGATCAGTGAGGGCTGGAAGGCTGGGGTAGCCCAGGAGCATCAGAAGTCCAGAGGCAGAAGAGTGAAGAGCTAAGAGGGTAGTTCAAGGAGCATCTGGGAGAAAAGCCAAATTTTAAAAGTGACAGGTGTTCCAAAGGAGACTTCAATTCTAGGAGACCAGGCTAATAGAAAGAATCAAAAAAGAACTCACCAAGAAGGTAGTGAATTCTCGAACACCCACATCCTGGGTGGGCTAGGGGCCCTTTGCTGTCTCATGGCTGGGTTATTTTTCTCTCTCCACCCCTTGGTGCTGCCTCTTCTCCTCGCATGTGTTTCTATTTCTCTTAGCCTGGCCGCTCCCCCACTGGACTGAGGGCACAGATCATGCTCTGTTCTATGGGTCTGTTTCTCAGAACCTGGCACTTGGTTGGTGCTTAGTAAATAACTGTTGAATTGATATGACTCTTATGAACCATGATCTCTTATATCTAAAAATCTTACATCTCATAAGAAGTTTAATAATGCTAGTGGCTTCTGGGGAAAAAAACTAGATGCCTAGGGGTGGGGTGGGGAGAGAAGCATACCTTTTATTATTTTTTGAATTTTATGCATGCCAATTCGTCAGCTATTCCAAAATTAAATTAATTTTTTATGTTGTTTAAAAATTTTAAGCCCATTAGCAAAGACACAGAACTCATGCATTTGACAAAACAGGGAGCAGATAATATATCCAAGGCCTCAGGAGAGTGAACTCAGGTGGTAAAACCCCTTAGACGGAGGCTCAGGTGAGTGGGGATTGAGCTTTTCCAGAGAGAAGAGTGATGGGATTTACAGCTCCCTCCCCATCACTCTAAGGAAGCAATCTTATCTCTTCATTCACTCTTGGTAATGACATCAGGGTCTCCCTCGGCACTGCCAGCCCCAGCGATCAGACCACTGTCAGTCCCAACGCCTGCACAGATTCATCAATGTTGTGTCACGTTTATGTCCTCACCAACATGCCCTCCCGTCCACACGGGAGGCCCAGAGGGCTGAAGGAGCCAGAAACCAGCAGACAAATCCTCCCGGGGATGCCCAGGGCAGAGGGCACAGCCCGCTACTCATTACCCAAAGAGAGAGCGCCCAGGAGCACTGGGACAGAGGCGGACCTCACCCCTGGCCCCTTCCCACCCTTCTTCTCTTGGGCTGCCTTCCGTGCCAGGCCCCTGGACCTCCTTGCTGCACCCCCTTGGCCCTGGGCAGTGACACCATGGCCGTGAGAAAATAGAAAGCAGTGAGACCTGCGTATCCCACACAGTGGGCCGGCCCCTGGCTGGGTCTGCTTTGAGGCAGCCTGTTGATTTCTCGGGCTCCCTCTCTTCCCAGGGAGCACTCAGAGGCAGGTCTGCTTCCCTGCATCCTCTGTCACTGGCATCCAGTTCAAGCTTGGCACACGGCAGGCCTTCAGTAAGTTGTTTAGCTAATGTTGACTGAACATTTATCCGTGCCAGGCACTGTTCTAATTTCTTTAATAAGCCTTGTTGGGTAAATGCTATTATTATTTCCATTTTACAGATGAGTCACAGAGAGCTTAAAGTAACTTGCCCAAGATCACACAGCTGCTAGGTGACAGGCCTAGGATTCAAACCTCCCTGGCTCCTGAATCCATTCACTTAACCAACACGCCGCACCGTGATTCATACAAGAGCAAGGTTAAGTGTTGGGGGGAGGGGGGCAAGAAAGAAAAAGAGGAAGAAAAGAGGGCAGGGAGGGAGGCAGGCAGGGAGAGAGCGAGGTCACTAGGCCCCAGGCATGTCTCCTCCCCTTTGAGAGGCAGCAGCTCTGTTTGTTCGGTGCCCTGGAGTTCAGAGACTGACCCAGGCTGAACAAACTCTCAAGCGACTGATGAACAAGCCAGAGTATCAGTTCATTAGTTCCAGAGAGAACTATAACTGCCCAAAAAAAACAGAACTCCATGTCCACCAGTGGGCCCCTCTCCTTGCAGACCAACGTGTGTGGGAAAGGAGCTCTGCTCCTCGGAAGGCTGTGTGGTGGGCGGGGACGGTGTGCCAGAGAGCACCAGGCGGTCTTAACGATGCGTGGGGGTGAGTGATGATTGCCTGGTGCTCCCGGCGCCTCTTTGGCCCACCTGTCGAGCAGAGTGTATATTCTGTCAGCCAGACAGGGTCCCCTTGCTCTGGACAGCCCTGGAAAAATATTGACGAATCTCTGCTCCTTGGGGTCCCCTTCCTCTAGACTATACACACATCACCCCCCTTTAGTTAACACATTTGTTTCTCAGACAAGGCACATTGTGATCGATTAGATTTCACAATTGATTAGGTTTCACAATCACAGGTGCTTAATTCCACTACGCATGGATTCTTCTTACTAGTTTTGCTCTCAGAGGACAACCAAATAAATACTGAACAAAAGAGGAGGAAAAAGATACTACTCTGACACAGGAGCTGATTATACCTTGTCCTCGGGCCTGTCATTGCTCTTGGCCCCAAGTCTGCTGTGGTCCCCCCATCCAGGAAAAGGTCCAGTTTGTGTCTTCACAGTGTGTCTTTAGATGCTGGTTGTGAAGGTGGATGTGATAGGATGGGATAGAAATCATGCCTGGGAACAGCAAGCAAATGTCAACTCCAGTGCAAAAAAAATGAGTTATAATTTTTAAAAAATGACTCTCCTTAAGTCTGCCTGATTGAACTCTGACTACTCTTGAAGCCTGCCTACCTTAGAGGTTTTCTCTGCCATAGGGCAACAACTCCTTACCAATAGCAAAAGTTTCTGTACCACTGCTAAGAGTAATAATTAAACTTACTGAACCTCTTCTATGTTTCAGGTGCCATATCAAACTCTTACATGCATATATTAGTTAGCCATTGCTGTGTAACAAATCACCCCAAACTTAGCAGATCAATTTCTGTGGGTCCAGGTATGGCTTTGTTGGGTCCTCTGGCTCTGGGTCTTTTACAAGGCTGAAGTCTCATCTCTAAGCTCAGCTGGGCAATACCCACTTCCAAGCTTCCTCACGAAGTTGTCAAGATTCAGTTCCTTGCAAGCTGTTGGACTGAGGCTTCAGTTCCTCATGGAGCTCTCATGAACTGTGGGCTGGAAACCTCTACTATTACTTGCCATGTGCACCTCTCCATACAGTATCTCTCAACAACAGCAGCTTGCTTCATCAGACTTAGCAAGTGAGAGGGCAAGAGAGAGTGCCAAGAAGAGAGAAAGTGCTGGTAAGTTGGAAGTCACAGTCTTGTGTAACCTAATCACGGAAGTGGTGTCCTATCACTTTTGCCACATCCTATGTGTCAGATTCAAGTCACTAGGTCTCATCTACACTCAGGGAGTAAATGCCAGGAGGCAGGGGTTATTAGGAGTCATGTCAGAAGTACATGCCTCAAGACATGATCACAATACATGATCTCCTCAAGGCAACCGATGAGATAGACACTATTATTCTCTGCATTTCACATGTCAGGAAACTGAAGGTCAAAGCTGTTAAGTAAGCCATCCAAGGTCACATAGCTAGTTGGTGGTGGAACCAGAACTCAGACACAAATCTGTTTTTATAACCATTCACTGGAGGTCAGCCTGGTCAGAGAGGTATCTGGAGTCAAGGGATTTTCCCATTGGGGTCCCAAGATCCTCCCAAATAGGCCTCCTACTCTGCCACTTGGTAAGGTTGGTTGGCTCCTATTTAGCATGAGACTGACTTGAAGGGAACCCAAATCGTGGTGGCCTCCAGCATCAAGACCAAATCGGAGCCTTTCCAGTTCTAGGATTATAACCACAGACTTGCTACGGAGATGGCCTGTGCTCCTCCTCCATCCTGGCTCTGTCAGCATCGGGCAGCCTCACTTTCAGTCATAGTCTGGGCTCCCTAGTCTGTCATTACAGCTGATGATGGTGTACAAATTCTTCCCTTTGGCAACCTGCCCAGTGACATGATCCCATTACCATCTGACTCAATTCCATAATATCTAGTAAACGTTTATTAAACATTACTATGTGCCAAGCATTGAATGAGGCAGAGAAAAATCAGACCACATTCCTATCCTCAAGGAACTCACAGAATTTCTAGAATCTAGCACTGCACTGGCCAATAGAATAGCTGCCAGTTTCAGAGGTCTGCCGAGCGCTTAATCTGTGGCTAGTCTGAACTGAGATGCTCTGTCACACTGGGTTTCTAAGGTACATGTAAAAAAAAAGTAAAATATCTCAATAATTTTTATATTGATCGGATGTTAAAGTGACAATATTTTGGAGACATTGAGTTAAACAACATATATTATTGCAATTAATTCCCCTTCATTCAACTTTTTAAATGTGACTACTAGAAAATTTAAAATTACTTATGTGGCTCCCATTTGTAGCTTGCATTATATTGTTATTGAACAGTGCTGGAGGCGGAGAGTCAGAAAACAACTACCAGATATTGAGAGCTCACTCTGCAGCAGGCCCCGTGAAAGCACTGTACACATTAGCCCATTTAATCCTCATAACAAACGCATGCAATGGGGATCATTATTACCTTCCATAGCTAAGGAAATGGAGACTCAGAGAGCTGAAGTAATTTGCCTGATATCACACAGTAAGTAGCGAGCAAGGCTTAAGGGACTCCAATGTCCGTTGGTGAGATGAAAGCACATCTCAGCCATTCAGAGTGATGGGCACTTCAATAGAGGAAAAGCACAATTTGGGGCCACTCAGGAGAAAAGAGTAGGCTCCATCTGGGAAGGCCAAGGAAGTCCTGAAGATGGAGACAGCACTTACGTTGAGTGTGCCTTGAATAAAGATGTCCATGAGGCCAACAAGCAGGAAAGGGCTCCCCAGGCAGAGAAAGCAGCAGATGGGAAGCCACAGAAGCATGAAACCGCACAGCAGGTTCAAGGAATGGCATGCAGTGGGATATGGCTTGAGCTCTGGGAGGACGAGGAGGTAAAATATGCAGGAGCTTTGCAGGGAAAGCCTGCGGCTCAGTAGTCTCAACTCAGCTGCACATTGGAATCACTGGGAGAGAGTTTCAAAACCACTAATGACCAGGCCCCATCTCAGAGCAATTAGATCAGAAAATCAGTGTGGGGGGAGGGGTGACCCAGACCCCGGCATTTGTTGAATTTTCACGAGTGATCCTAGTGTACGGCCAAGGCCAAGGGCCTCACCATAGTATCGGGAATTTATGGATGAGCTTTAACAAGAGGAGTTAAGTAATCACAGTCCTATCTTTGGAATATCAGATGAGGATTGGGTAGAAAATGGATTATTGGAAGTGAGTGAGACGGAGGCAGGGGGCCAGGCAGGGTTCTACTGAAATAGCCAGAGTCAAGGCTGTGAAGGTCTGAGGCCCTTAGCTGAGTACATGACTGGTAGTAGGGTTTGGGGGTGAGGTGCAGCCATAGAGAGACCACTGCCATGTTCCAACCTCCTTCCACCCTCACCTCTTAATCACGTGCTTCAGCCTCCATCACACTCAGCTGCTGCTCCACCTCTCCCAAAAGGGTCCCACAGGCGGCTCAAGTTCATGGCATCCAAATCAGAACTGTCATATTCCCTCAGAGCCTGCTCCTCTGGGTCTTCCTAATTCTCCTCATGATGCCCTAGAAGCCGTACAACACAACGTTCCACGTCCTCATGGGCTCCTCTTTCTCCCCACATCCAATCAGTCACCAAGGATTGTTGCTTTTACCTTTAAAGACCCTCAGAGCCATCTGCCTGTGTCCAATGCCCAGGGCCCACCACCACTTGAAATTCTGATTCAAATAAGGCTCAGGCACTATTTATATATATATTTATATTATATGTAATATTATATCATATATAATATCATAGTATATATGCAATAGTATATATAATATACATACTGTTATATTATCTATCCATATATGGACTCATATATATTTAAAATCTCCCAGGGTGATTCTAGTATTTAGCCAGACTTGAGGACCATTGATCTCAACCAATGGTGCCTGGACCAGCACCATCAGTATCACTTGGGCCTCACCCCAGCCCCACTGAATCAGAAGCCTGGGGGTGGGGCCCAGCAGTCCATGCTTTAACAAGCCCTCCTAGTGACTCTGAAACACACTCAAATTTGAGAACCACTGGTCTACACTAGCCATGGTAAATCCCCAGTCCCACAGGGCCGACTTCGTAGGCCCAGATGACACCTGCACACAGTGGGTCGCATTACAGAAGATCCCAGGGCCAAGGGCCTGACTAAGTGGCAAACATCAAACGAACCTGCCCTCCTCTCACAGAGTGGCCACACTGCGGGCACCTTGACCTACTTAGTTGCCTGTGTCACTGGCACAGAAACCATACAGCGTCGAAAGACAGAGAGCCTCGCAATCTGGCACCCTCAGCAAGAGCAAGCAGAGACACCGAATCCACGGTGGACTGCCTCTGCCAACTCCACGTGAAGCTTCCAGAGAGTGCTCCCAAATGTCCATGGCTGTCACCCAAGTCCTTACCTCTGATATCAACTGTGTCTGAGTTGGCTTGGGACCCTTAATCACCTCCCTCCCCATCTATGGCTGAGGCCCCTCATGCCCTCCATAAAAGGCCATGACGATACCCCAGCAGCTCAAGGATGCTCACTGGGAGCTTTCTCTTACTTCTGAAGAATCCCCTGTTCCTTGTCTGGCATCGCTGCTTTCCAGGCTTCTGTCTTCTCTCTGGATCCCACCTCTAGTCTGCATCTCCTTGGATTTATGCTTCAGTCGGAGTCTCTGGGACCCATTTGGTCCCAAGTCACCTTGGCCCTGCCTCCTCCAGATCAGTGCTTGTCCACTTTGTTCTTTCAGTCAATCCCTTGGGCTTCCATTGGTCCAGAGAGTTCAGATCAGCAGCTCCCAATTGCCTTCTAAGCTCATACCATTCCTCACCCCCAGCATCACAGCCTTACCCAGCCTGCTTCCAACCTACTTCTCTATAACCATCTCCATCTATCCCTCAACAGTCTAAACACTCCCCACATTTACTGGACCATCTGGTTTTCAACACCCCATCTGTTTTGAGTTTGGGTAGTTTTTTTGCCCTATCTGCCTTTTCTCATGTTCTTTGCTGGGCCTGAAATATACTCTCCCACACCACTCTACCCCCGGAGAAACCCTACCCTTCCCACAGGCCCATCTGAAATGACAGGACTTTGGTGGAGCTCTGTGTGATTGTCCCCCAGCTGGACAAGCCCTCTGCCTCCTTTGAGCCCTCATGGGCGGTGAAATCCTCTTCTTTCTGGCCTTCTGTTTCATTCATTCCAAGCTCGTCTCATCCCTGCCACTAAAATGAAAGCTCACAAAGCAGGGACTACACGACACTCTCCTTTGTGTCCTTTTCAGACCCAAGCACTGTTACACGCACTGTAACTTGCATGATAGTTTTTTTCCCTTAAATGTATTTGAACACCTTGGCTGCTGTTACCTCCAGTCCTGCTGTGAACTGCATCGCCACCGACCTCGTCCATTTTCTGCTGTCTTAGATACTGGAACAGGGATGAGGCCTTCATGTCCCTGGAATAAATGTTGAGTCAGTCAAAGGGCATATTGGCAACATGCAACTCTACAGGGACAATATGCCATGCCTGGGGAGATGCACAGTCCTATAGCCCTCTGCAGAGCCTGCCAAGCAGTGTGCAGGTTTGCCTCGATACTTATCTCCTCAGCCTTTCAGGTAGCGAAGTGAGGCCTGGGTTAGGCTGGAGCCCGACCTGAGTGAGCTGTACAAATGTCTTCTGTGTATTCATGAAAGGAAAAAGCCCGGGAGCCCTGCTTTAGGAATGTCAAGTTCCTAGAACCCTAAGGCCTAGTGTCTTGAGGGTTTAATCCTATAAAAGCTTAGACTATCATACTGATTAGCACCAAATAAAGGGATTTGTACATGAAATGAGGGAGGATAAAAATGAGGAGTTGGGATAGGAATGGGCTGCTTTGAAAATTGTGATGAAAAGTTGCAATGGATTGGGACAGGGATGGAATGGATTAGAAGGAGTGAGAAAGGAGGAAGGTTTGACATGAATTGTGACAGGGAGAGGAGGCAATGGATTGGAGAGAGAGTGGATGGGATCCATGTGACTGAGAACGGGATGGGTGGGGACAGAGAAGGCAGGCTCCCTCCAGAACGCCCAGCTGGCTTCATCAATGTTTCCTTTCCTGTCCATCCTCCCCAGCTCCCTCGCTGATGGCTTATCATAGATGAACCTTGTTCCCAATATCCAAAGGACATGATGAAGTGTGTCCTTCATGGTTGATTCCATTTGTCGCCATGTTCCTCGAAGAGCCCACCTATCAGGAAGATCCAATACTTCAGGATCCACTCTCTTCTTTTTTGCTTTATTCCTCAGCACTAAATGTCACTTCAGGATCTCCCCACTTTTTAATTGCCCAATTTCCTGTTTATACAGTTTCCCTGGGACTGTAACAACCCACGTGGTTTGTTTTGCCAGTTCTTTTTTTGTTCCTCTTACCACAGGGCCCTTCTGCTCTCCCATCTCCCTTTCTCAGCAGCCCAGTGTCCTTTCCAATTTAAGCTGAAATCAGACATCTTCTCCATTGCCTTTGCTTTTCCACCTTCCATGGCCTCTCTTGTCATTTATTATTTAACTGAGTTGCAGTATTATATATGCACAAGAACCATTTCTGAATATGGCTGGTATGAAAAAAATTAGGAACCAAACCAGGAGCAAACTCACCTCTTCTCAACCCACCCCCCACTCCAATGTCATTCTGCACCAGTCCTGGGCCAAGGTCCCAAGAGGGGCCAACCAGTGAGCACAGACCTGGCCAACAAATCCTCAAGCCCAATTTACAACTTCTCAGATTGGACAGGATGGAAAATTTCCAGACAGCTCCTTACAGAAATCCCTCCGTTTATATAAGAGATGCCTTCCTGAAGACAGTTGTAATTCCAAATGCAATTTGGTCAGTGGAAAGCATGTAGGATGGTCATTTCAGAAACCCAGTCCATCTTCAGTCCATCATTAACCTGCTGGTAGACCTTGGGCAAGATCATTATTCTCTCTAGACCTCAATTTCCTCATCTGTAAAACAAGGGAACTGGACCACTGTTCCTAAGGTTCCTTTCAATATTAAAATTCTAAAAATAATATTTACCCAATGATTCACATGATTCAAGTGGAGATCCATTCATTTAGTTAAATCGATAGGTAATTGTTGAATCCTTGCTATGCTGCTGCTCTTCATTAGAAGGGACTTTAGATGAACCTGGTGAGCAGAAGACAGGACATAATGTGCATGGAATGACCCTGGCAAAGACCCATGTGATCACTTCTAATCAATAGGTAATTGTTGAGTCCTTGCTATGCTGTTGCTACTCATTAGAAGGGGCTTTAGATGAACCTGGTGAGTACCTCATTTGATAGATGAAAAGGCCAGAGGGCCCAGAGAGGAGAAGAAGCTATCCCAGCATCACATGGCAAGTGAGGGGCAGTCAGAACTAGAAATGATGACTCCTGTCCTCAGACCACTTTTCTTCTCTTTTTGTCTGGTGCTTTTAAGCCTACCTGAAAATTTTTTTACCTTCCTTCCATAGAGAGGTGGTATCTTGGAATGTTCCCTCCTCTTCTGGGGGGGGGGGGCCTTGGCTGCTTTGACCAATAGAGTACATGAAAGTAATATATGTGACTGCCGAGGATGGAGTACAGAAGGCTATGCAGCTTCTGCCTGGCTCTCAGGCACCGCATTTGCTCTTAGAGCCCTCGGTCTGCATGTAAGAAGTCCAGCAATCCTGAGACTTCCATGCTGGAGAGGCCCCGTGTAAGCACTCCGGACAGCAGCCCCAGCTGAGCCCAGCCTTTAGCCAGCAGCTCAGACATGTGAGTGAAGAAGCCCCCTGGGAAGTAGAGTCACCCCCAGCTGAATCCCCAGACATCGCAGAGCCAGAAAGAGTCATCCCCCTGTGTCCTCTCCTAATCCCTGACCCCCAGATTCCAAGAGCACTATAAAACAGTTGTTTTATCCTTTAAGTTTTGAGGCGTTTTATACGTCACAATACATAACCCAAATAATTACTAAACTCTCATGCTGGCTAGTAACTGAACCTGGGCTCCCAGCCTCTGGTGGCCAACGCCAGTGGTTTGTGGCTCACAGCACACATGCTGAAGGTGAGGAGACATAGTCCAGCTCCTCTGCCTCGCACACTTCCAGGTCCCCTGACCTGGCCCCAGTACTGTCATTCACGCAGGCTTTCACCCACTCCCCAGGCAAAGTTCTCTCTCCTCCCACAGTCCTTTGTTGTTGTCATGCACGGTAGGTTCATCACACAGGGCAGTGACTGATTTATTTCTGTCTGTCTTCTCCACTAGACCGTGAGCTCTTCAGGGGCATGATGGTGTCCTGCGCAGTTCCCTAGCCCAGTGTCTCACATTTAGAAGGCAGGAAGTGATGTGCATTGAATGATCTTGGCAAAGACCCACGTGATCAGCTGGGAGCTCTGCTGACACACAGCAGGCCCTGACCCCTTCCTCACGGCCCCACAGGCAGGGCACAGCTGTTTCCTAACGAGGCAGCCTCCATCCGCTGCACATCAGCCCAAGAACAGAAAACAGAGTATGCCTTGTGCTGCAGGTACAAAAAAGAAAGCCAGGGAGAACTCAGCCAGCTGGGACTAGGGACAGGAGAGGAGCTAGCCATTCTGGAGAGCCTGGCGTGTGTCTCATTAGTTGTTGCCACTACGAATGGATGTGTCCTGAAACCCTGATTAATTTTCTTGTGTTTCTTCCAAACTGTGTGAGGCTCCTCGGAGCCCGAAAGGAGGAAGAGCTGCAGACACCCACCGAAGAGGGCCTGCCGGCTTAGGCCAGGAGGACACATCACTCCCTCCTCTCTACTTTATTTCATGGGTCTGCGGAAAATAAAGGCTGTTTTCACACCAAAAAAAAAAAAAAAATTTTCTTGTGTGAACATGGGTTTAAATTGTTGGCTCTAGGAGAGATACTGTCTTTCAGCAGGTTCTCTTCTAAACTTTGCAACTCCAAAGTCTTGATTAAGTGGCGAGCTGGAAAAGTTCCTGGTTGCTAGGAGATCAGAGAGCAAATTACCAGCTCACAAAAGACCCAGCTAAGGCCTTTAAAACACAAAACAAAATAAAACAAAATAAGGTAGGGAATGGGCCTTCTAAAATCAAAATAAGGTAAACTGGCTAGGACAAAGCTGGATTGGAAAAGACAATTCCAAGTATTCTTCATGCTGAAATGCAACAATGCAATCTAGGAAGATAAAGTCCATCTTTGTGTTTTTGTCACTTGAAGGAAACAGCAGGGGAGACCCTTTTCCAATCCTGAAATTTTGAATCTATGAGTCAGTGGGAAAAACAAACTGTCCCAGTTGATAAGGAGGCAAAAAAAAAAAAAAAAAACTAGGAAATAAGCCTGCCTCTTTCACGAGCTCTCCCCACCAGGATAGCTGAATGGGCTGTCAATGGCTGGCATCCAGAAACATCCCTGAAAGCAGAACATAACCTAGAAAGGATTTTTGATCACTGTGGACCTGAAGTGCAAAAGCCACAACCAGAGGGTGCTGACCCCTGGAGAAGTCGGAAAGACCCTTTCAGATCTAATCCTGGCATAAAGCAGGAGTGAGGTTTAGCCGGAGCTAAAGTACCAAATGGCCATCGGCTGCTTGTTTTGTTAAGGTGCCTTCATAGCTATGATTTTTAATAATTTCTGTTCTGGGTAGATGATTTAACAACATGATCATTTTAGTGAAGAAGAGGGATAAAAGCCTGCTGAACTCTCCTGGTGAATCACAATGGACTTGTGGCATGAGTGAGGAATAAACCTCTGTTGTAAGCCACAGAAATTCATGGGGTCATTTGTTATTACAGCAAAACATAGCCTATCTGACTAATACACCTCCCAGGGGAATAAAACATGGATGGAGTTGCCCAAACTTCCTCAGTGCGTGGTCGCAGTCTCACCATTAAGGGAAAGTCCTTATGCTCTATACCACTCTCTTAAAATGCAGACATGTTGCCGGGATGACTCTCTTCTCCAGGAATCAGTACCTGGAGGAAATTAACCTTAAAAGCTGCAGGGAGGAAGTGACAAGCTTCCTAGAAAATTGTAGAAAGAAAGGGCCTGGAGCCATTATGGAGCCATGGGGCAGGCTGTGGATACAGCATTTCACCTGGTTCCTGTGACCACTGGAAGAGGCTGCCCTGAGCCAGGGGTTGGACAGGCCTGGACACACAGAAGTGGGGCACCTCCAAAGAGGAAGTTTGAATAGCTAATGGCATATTGAGTGAGACTTTTCCTGCAGTCTCAGAAGTTTTGCTAAAGCCCCAATATTGAGGAGAGTAGGCAAAAGTGCCCCACATTCTAAAGAGGAAATGCTCGGAGCATACCTGCTGGGTTTATTAAAAGGTGAGTGACCCAGTTCTGCCACCGGCACCTCCACTATTCTGTGAAAAGAAGTTCACAGAGAGTTATTAAAGTAAGGGCACTTTTAAAAGCAGTGAGTTGTCAGCCTTGTAAGAGGGCTGAAATATTCCCCCCTCCTCCTTTTCTCTCCTCTCCTCTTCCCTCCCCTGGGGAATGCTTCTTCCAGCCCTCAAGTGAGGGGATAGCTTAGAGATGAGGCGGGCTTCCAGAGGCCAAGAGTGGACCTTTTGCCCAGCTGGACGCTGGCCAAGCCACAGAAACCAGTGGACTGGCACAGGCACAGGGGATCTTACCGCACGGCCTTGCCTTCATCCCCTGGTTCTGCAGCAGGGAGGCTGGCACCTGCTTTTTGCCCAGAGAACGATAAAGGAAAGTGGAGCTGGCTGGAGTAGCCAGTGGGGGCAGAGGTGCAGAGCAGGCATGGGGGTGACTTCCCTCTCAACATTCAGTGTGACAAGTATGAGTGGGTTCCAACCGGGCCACGTGCTTCCCTCCTCCAGGAGTGACACAGACCCCCTCCCAAAAGGGGAGCCCAGAAGCAAGAGGTGTGAAAGTGGGGAGGGAAAGACAAAGCAGATTATGTCCACTCCCCAAGGCAGGTCCCCAGTTCATGCCTGAGCTGAGGAATGGAGAGAGGAGAAGCCTTGAGCTGGGTGTGAAGGTAATGTTTTGATTTAGCCTGGGCAGGGCCTTTCAGTGCATGAGCGTGGGCCGAGGGGGCCCAGATCAGGCTAGTGATTACAACTGAAAGTGACCCCAAAGCTCTGGGCTCTGCCAGAGACAGCGCCAAAGGGTGAAGAAGGAGAATGCAACAGAAAGTTTGAAAACAGTAGTTGGAGAAAAATAGAATCATCTCCTAATTGTACCTCACCGAGGTCAGATTGGTCAAAAAAATGATTACACCAGGAGGGGAAATTCATCAGCTAGAAGATTGCTCTCTAGAGTGTATACACCTGGAGCAAGCATTATTGAGGACGACTGCCAGAAAGGACACAGCACCTCTCCATCCCATCAAGCACAGATCTTTGGGGGCAAGAGTGCCCTAAACGGGGAAATATTGGTCCTTGGGGAAGAGGGGAAATGAAAAAATCTTAGACATTACAAAGTTTTGTAACCCCGTGCCAAAGCTCAACCTTACCTGAAAAATCTTATGCCTTAGTATTTAATTTATCTAGGATAGGGAGGAATTAAATACATTAAATTGAATTAAAATATTTCCCATGGGGGGTGGCAATAATGAATGAAAGCTTGAGAAATAGTACACTAGAGAGACAAAATTCCACCCCAATCCGGAGCTGGTGCTTGGACAACATTCTGGCTCCAACTGGATTTGTTCTCACTGAATTTGCTTTGATATAGTGACTTTTGAGGACTTTATGCCCTGCCTCACAGGTTTCCTCAAAGTAAGGACCCAGAGGAGAATTATCTTTCAAGTTTCACTATAAAGAAAAGCAGTCCTTCTCCTGGATAAATAGTTTATTTATCTTTTATGTTTACTAGCAGATCTCAAATTAGATCAAGTTTCCTCTCTGAGTTGGCCGGGGCATCTCTTGTAACATCTAGGATTGGGAGATACACATTTCTGGGACTTTGTCTTAACTGTGTTTTTAATATTTTTCTATTTTTATTTTAACTTTGCCCCAATTCTCTCAACTATGTTTTAACTCTTTTCCATTGCATGTATTTTTATAAGACCTCAAAATGCCTTTGTGGAATAAGTGAGGTATAAATATATAAAGAGGAACACTATTTCCCTCTCCCTCCAAAATTTTCTTTACACCAGCTATTATCAAGTCTGTCCTTAGAATTTTGGTTTGGTTTGGTTTTTTTCACTCAATGCACAACTGATGCATATTCCTCTCTTTTATTTTCAGCCCAGTGCTCCAGGACATCAAGATCATATTGAAAACTGGCTCTGTGACCTGAAGTGCTTGCTGGCCCTGTCAGCTTTGTATTATCCATGTTGTCAGGGAACACATCTCCCATGTCATTGTCCAAGCCACCGATAAGAATGTAGAATGGGATAGGGTTGAAGACAGATCCTTGTGGTATGCCTCTAGAGACTTCTTTCCAGCCAGTTATCAATGCATTCATCAGCTTCCTTCTTTGAGAATCCACCACATTTCTACCAGCTGTCCACTGGGATAGCCAAATGCCTCTCTGGACACAGGATCCTCAGCTCACAGCATTCCTCAGATCTATCACTCCTAATACTTTCCCACAAAAGGAAGTTGCCTGGGAGCAGATGTGGCTCAAGAAGTTGAGTGCCCACCTCCCACATGGGAGGTCCTGGGTTCGGTTCCCGGTGCCTCCTAAAGAAGACAAACAACAAGCAGACTTTGAGTTTAAAAAAAAAAACAAGCAGACAATGAGCAAAAACAAATGAGCAGGGAGCAGATGTGACTCAAGTAGTTGAGTGCCCGCCTCCCACATGGGAGGTCCTGGGTTTGATTCCCAACGCCTCCTAAAGAAGACAAACAAACAATAAGCAGACATCAAGCAAAAACAACAAGCAGACAACATGCAAAAACAGCAAACAGACAACAAACAGACACTGAGCAAAAACGACAAGCAGACAACGAACAAAAATAAATGAACAGGGAGCGGATGTGGCTCAAGCAGTTGAGCGCCTGCCTCCCACACGGGAGATCCCAGGTTCGGTTCCCAGTGCCTCCTAAAGGGAAAAAACAAAACAAAACAAAACAAGCAGACAATGACTGCAAAACGAGCAAACACAACAAGCAAACAGATGAGGGAGCCATCTCAGGAAGCGGGGATAAAAAAAGGAAGTGGACTGCACTAGACACCAGAAACTCAACTTTACTACAATTGTACTGCTGCCACCTCTGGGTTAGGAATTTGGCACTGTATCCCAAAAGCAAGGAGTCTGGGCTTTAGCCACCACAGAGTTTTGTTTGTCTCCAAATCAAAGTCTCATGGGGGGTCTCCTGATAGGTGGAGCCTGAGTTACCTGCCTGGCCCTAACTGTAAAAGATGCTCAGAGTCCCAGTTCTCTGGGTCTACCTTGGAACAGCAGTTCCCAAATGTCAGAAACTCGAACAAGCACTAGAACAGTATTCAAAAGGTGCCAGCAGTCACACAACATGACAAATGTCCATGGAGCCTCAGTGGTAGAATGTGGCTGCCCCATGGAGCCTAGGCTCCCATACTGTAGATCTCAAGCCCCGCTCCAAGCTTCCAGGAGAGGGAACTTGATTGTCCTGCCATGGTTCGGGTGCTTTCCTAGCTGACCAGGGCTATGGAGCGGGGCAGTGCTGGGGAGGCTCTTACATTTTGATGCGCACCAGCTCCTGGCACGTGTCCACTCCAAACCACCAGCACCAGTCTCTTGTCAGAGGACTGCTCTCGGGTTGCCTCATCCCCCGGAATTCACGTTCCACTAGGGGCATCCCTTGATCACTGAGTGATAGATGAGGGATAATTATTCATGGGACTGATCCAAAGTTCCCCTCTGTGATGGTTAGGCTAATGTGTCAACTCGGCCAAGTAATTGTGTCCAGGTGTTAGGTCCAGCAAGCACTGGGCTAATTGTAATACAAAATCATTTATGGACTTTGGTCACCAGTGAGTTTACTGTGTGGATGGCTGATTACATCTGCATCAATCAGGGAAATTGCATCACCAATAGGTGGCGCTTTTATCCAATCAGTTGAATGCCTTAAAAGGGGAAGTGATTTCAACATTCACAGAGAATTTCCCAGCTCGTCTTTGGACAGCCAACTTCTCCCAGAAACTCATCAAGGACCTTTCATTGGACTTTCATCGGAGCCACTGGTTTGCAGCCTGCCTGCGGAACCTGAACTTGTGCATCCCCACGGTCGCTTGAGAGACTCATAAAATCTCATATTGACAGATATCTCCTGTGGATTCTGTTTCCCGAGAGAACCCTAATACACTATCCATGGGACCTTGCTTGATATTCACTTCCTTCCCTTCCCTGTCCCTCTTTCCCACACCCCTGCCGGTTTTTTCTGGAAACACTTCCTAAAACCTTTATGCAAATCCTCGTCTCAGGGTCTGTGTCTGGGGACACCAAGCATGGCTGCTGGAAGTCCAGGTAGCAAATCTGCTATGACTAGAGAAGAGACCTTAAGAAGACTTCCAGAGGAGCCATACTTCCCCTGGTTTGACACATTCCAGACCACCCTGTCCTTGAAAGCAGGGGCCTAACCTTCAAATTTCTGTGCTGGCCCTGCCCTAGTCCTGGGCCAGACTTGGGACTCAGCACCACCTTTCCTGAGGGCACACACAACTTCCCATTATCCTGCCAGTGAGAAGTTCCCAGCCCACTGCTCAGCAACTTCCAGGATTCTCTCTTTTCCCTTTATGAATGTTAAGAGCACATATGCCCATCTCTTGTCTTTGAGCATGGATCCCCTTCTCTATAATTTATCAAAGATTAATGACGGCAGCTTTGAAATCTCATGTCAAGATCCCTCTGAAAGGCAGGACATAATTCATCAGGCCTGAAGCCCTGAGTTCATTACAGCAGCTGCCACTGGTTTTCTGCCTCTTCACCTGTCCTTGACTTCAATCCCCTCTTTGCAATGTTTGTTCTACCCTTTTCAATGGGAAGACCGCTCTCCTCACTAGAGATGAAGAGGTAAAATGGTAATTAGCAGCACTGACTGTGTTTTGTCTTCAGCTAACATTAAGTCATTTTCTCCAAGCAATGACTGTCCTTACTCTTTGGTGAATGGACATAGAAATTCTTCAGAGAGTTCACAACCCTTAGCTCACTCTAGGCATTCACCTTCCCTACCCCAGTTCTTACAGATGAGGCCACCCTGCTAGACTCAGCCCCCATCCTGTGTCATTTAGGAACTCCCAGGCCCCTTTTACATAACCTTAACCTCTTGGCTGTTTCTGAATCCCAGGCCAACACTTCTGGGACCCAGTCTGTCTTCTTCTGTTGCTGACAGCTGTCACCCCTTCCTTATCACCTGTCATCTCCCTCCTGAGAAGCCTAAATAAAAAGTTCTTTGTCACAATCCCTGATCAATACTTCCAATCCCCTTTGCTTTTATTCCTGAGGGCAGACTCATGAAATTACCCTCCTCCATCACTTTGGCAAGAGGGCTACCCGATTCCAGACTCAGGAAGTACCTGCTTCCCCCACAAGGTCAGCCTGCGAAGGCAACTGTCTTTAGGGTTATAGGAGTTTTTGAGACTCTCTAGCCTGAGGTTCCCTAGTTTCCTGGCTTCTGCCTCGTTCCTATTACTACTTTCCCTTACAATTTTGTGTTATTCTTTTAAAATCTAAACTGTAAGAGAAATTCGCCTCGTTTCTTTAGCTAAATTCCCCCTCTGCCCTGCTTTTCGTCTTCATCTGGATCAATGCTATTAAAATTAAAAATAATTTAAATATTAAAAAACAATGCCATGCCAGGAAGAGTAAATGAGAATCTAATGAAAATAGTTATCTTCAGGGGTTGGGTACAAATATAGCAGAAGAGTTAAGGATGGGAGTGTGACTTCTCTGGGTACAGTTTTTTATATATTTCTTTTTAATTTTTCAACCATTTAAATATTTGAATGTGTTCGAAAAATAAAATTAAGCCAAGGATGAGAAAAGTGAAATCCAAAATTGAGTTTCAATGAATGTATCTAACTATATAGCAAATCATATAGGAAAAAAAAAACGTAATTCACATAATTTTGGATATACTGCCCTGACTGTACACCCTTAATGGGATTCATTCTAAAGAGAAAAAGAACCACAAAGAAATCTTAAACCTGACTTAGTAGGTTTATTGTTGATAGTACAGATAGTATTTCTGATGTAGTAATTCTGAACCTGTTTTGTATGTATTGCAGGAAAGAGAAAATGAGTAAATGTGTTGATGCTACTGGGAACCAGGTTCTCACTGTGGGAGAAAGCAGATATCAATATGGAAGGGGGGTGGCAGGAGGAGGACCGGTGGTGGTGGTTTTGATTTGCATGCACTCTTTTTTTTTTTTTTAACCGGGAGGTCCCGGGAATCGAACCCGGTTCCCATGGACGCCCAACCATTGAGCCACATCCGCCCCCTTGTGGCTTTGATTTGGAAGTATCAAAATGAATTCAAGGTGTAGCTGAGCCGGCTGACCCACGGCTCAGTTTGTGGCAGGTTCCGGGCGGGGCCCTGCCTGTGGTGGCAAGAGTCAGTTGAGAGCTGACCTTAGGCCCCGGGAGTTTCTTCAAACATCTGTGGAGGTGCAGCAGCCTTTGTTCTTTTTTTTTTTCCAAAAGTCTAAAAGTTTATTGCCAGAATAGCAAACTTCACAAAGACACCGTTTTTAAAGTATGTAGAAAATAACAAGCAAAATAAACAGAAAACTTTGACCAAAGAAAAGCCAAGATTGCTATCATGCACATACAGTCAAATTAATACCAAGCCAAACAAGTACATTTAAAAGTATGTGGGTTATTGGGAAGCGGCTGTGGCTCAATCAGTAGGGCTCCCGTTTACCATATGGGAGGCCCCGGGTTCGGTTCCCGGGGCCTCCTGGTGAAGGCAAGCCCGCCTGCACGGCGTGGTTAGCTGACCCAGCAAGCACAAGCAGCAAGGGGGGCATAAATGAATAAATAAATAAAATCTTAAAAAAAAAAAAAGTATGTGGGTTATACAATCCACATACTTAACCCAAAAACTAAAGGAGACTCATTTGAAAATGCTCAGTGTTTGAGTGGTTTTTCTTTTTTTATTTTGGGGGAGGGGGTATAATTTTCTCCTACTACAGAAAAGAGAAATGTTCTGAGCGCAGGTTAGGTCCCGGTCCTTGAGCCCAGGGAAATGACCCAGGCACCAAGCACGTGGCCACTGGAGGAGGGAGGGTTCCCAGGCATGTGTTTGGTGCCAAGGCCCGAGTCCTGCTCTTCCTTAAGGAAAAGGAAATTCTCATACATGGCTCCACCCAACGAAAAAGCGGTTTCTTATGCGTTTTCTCAATTGCTAAGGAGCCTGCAGAGATCCACGGAGCAGTGGAGAGAGAGAACTCTAAAAATATCCCAAACAGCCCTTTCCTGTGCCCTTTTAAGGGTGATTCAGTGCTTTCAGAGTCTAACACAGAAGGGTAAAGTAAGTCTTCATAAAACTCCTCTTTGGATGCAGCTGAGAAAAATAAAATGAATTCAAGATTAAAAAAAAAAAAAAAGTATTTCCTATGTCCATCCACTGAAAGGGTCTTGAATACCCCAACAATAATGAGCACAGGAGGCACCCAGATCTTGGTTTGTTAAGACCATTCTCCATTAAGGGGATCTAGGACTCCTTGGAGAAATGGCTGATTTGTGTCCAGAGCAGAGAAAGTATAAAGTGAGCCTAGAATATTGGGTTATACCAGAAATCAAGGCAGTATGCAAATTCTAATGACGATATGGCAAAGAAACACAGGAGTCAGCGTGAAGACTCCCACTGGCCAGATGTGGGACAATTAGCACATTAATGTCTGAAATGGATTAAAGCACACTGAATTTTTAAAAATTCCTCGATTCCATGAGGACATTCAAATGAGTAGGGAAAATAGTCTTTACAGAAGAATGACTGTTAATGAAGTAAAAAGAATAATAGAATTAGAAAATTACCATTTTATAATGCAGTAGCTTATTCAGCTAAGGATCACCAATGCATTCTGTTACCATTGGGTACATGATTGGTAGGATATTCACACCATTAAAATATAAACAGTCAGATTTCTTATTAATTATAAAGGAAAAATGTACAATGGAGAAATATGATGGACACCCCTTAACCAAAGGATCAAATTTATCACCAATAACAGGACTAACTGACATTAAATTGCCCCCAGTGTGCGGTGGTGGGAAGTGTTCTAACCAAATATGTTTAACCTGAATCCAGTCGCAAGGAAACAACAAAGAAAACCCAGATTGTGGGACATTCCAAAAAAGAAATGTCCTGGACTCTTCAAAAAAAAACCAATTTCACCAAAAAAGACAAAAAAATGGGGGGGGGGCGACTCTTCGAGATTAAAGGATGATAAAGAGACATGCAATGCATGATCCTTGATTGGAGGGGGAAAAAATCTGCAAAGGACATTCTGGGGACAATGGGGGAAATTTGAATATAGATGTATATTAAATAATATTGCATCAATATTACATTGCTTGGGTGCAATATGGTATCACGGTTATGTAGGATAATATCTTTAAGAGATGCATGCAGAAGTATTTAAGAGATCTTTAAGAGATGCATGCAGAAGTATTAAGTATTATGATATCTGCAGCTTATACTCAAATGATTAAGAAAAAAAATGAGAGATGATAGATATGATAAAGATGGTAGAAGTGGAGGTATAAGAGGAGATAATATAGAGATAGAGATAAAATGATAGAGATTACATGTGGCAAATATAAGTTAAAGTACCAAGTGTTCATTTTATTCTTCTTCCAATTGCGCTATAGATTTGAAGTTTTTCTAAATAAGAAATTGAAGTGGGGGATACCTCGGCTCCACCTCAAACCCTTTAAATCAAAATCTCCCAGGGAGGTGTCAGAGGCTGGGGCTTTTTAAACTGTGAGGACTTTGCCTCTCTGAGGTAGAGGCAGTGAGGGGTGGTGAGAAAGAAGAGGCAGAAGAGTGTGGGGCAGCCCCCACAACTCAGCACCTTTGCAGAGTGGCGCTTGCAGCTGAGGTGACCAGCTCATCCCAGTTTGCTCAGACTTTCCTGCCAGGGACTTTCCCACATCCTGGGAAAACCCCCAGTCCAGGCACACCGGGATAGGTGGCCACCCTCCTCACAGCCAGGCCCCTCCCCTCACTCCCTGTTCTCCAGGACTATTGGGGGGAGGGGAGGAAGGATGTCTATTCTGCCAGAAACCGGCCCAGCCACAGCAGCTAGTAAATAAACACCCTTTCCCTGGAGTTGCTGGCCTTTGCCATCTTCCAGGATGAGCAAAGGGGCTCCAAGGGGCCAGCTGCACAGAAGAGGCCTGGCTTTCTTTTCCAAGGCAGGATCGGCCAAGAGTAGGCTGGGAAGAGAGGGTGACCTTCTGCACTCCTTGTAGCTATGGATGAGGCTGTGAGAAAACCCGCATCAGTACACAAGGCCAAACACAAATGCTTCTACGAGGATGCCTCCTAGATGCCTCGGTCTGGAGGTGAGGGAAAGGTAGGCAGCCTGGGCTGTGGCGTCAGACGGAACAGGGCTAGAATCCTGGCTACCACTCACAAGCTCTGTGATCTTAGATGAGTTACCTAACCTCTCTGTGCCTCGGTTTTCTTATCTGTATAATGGGAGTGATACCTCCCAACTTCCAGAGCTATTGGAAGGATTAGCAAAAAACCGTATTTCAAGTGCTCAGCACCTAACAGTTGTTCAGTAAATGGTGGCTCCCTTGACTGCCTGCAGCTTGGCCTTTTCTCTCTTTCTCTCCCATTCATTCACTCAACAGATACTTATCAAGTGCCTACTATGCTCTAGGCACTGGGGATACAACAATGAATAAAGCAAACTTTCTGCCTCCAGGAAGCTGACGTTGTCATCTGAGAAAAAGAAACAGACTAATAAATGCATACTCTGTCAGATGCTGAGAAATGTTGTGGAGAAAAACAAAACAGGACAGCAGCAGTGTTGGAGAGGGACAGAGATGGGAACGAGGCAAAGAGCAGCTGGGTGGATGGGTTTGACGTCCAGGGAGAGGGCGGGGTCTGAGACATGAACTTGGGGGTCTGTCCTTGAAGCCAGGGGACTGGATGAGGTTACTGAGGGCATGAATGTAGACAGAGGGGTCATCTGAGGTCCAGAAGTTTCCGATCATCAGAGATTGAGGAGACAAGAAGGAACTAGTGAAATAGACTGGGAAGGGGCTGCCAGCCAGTGAAGAGGAGGTCCAAGGGGAAGGTGTCCTAGAAGCCCAAATCATAGATGATCCAAGAGGAAAAGGAGAAGACAGCATTGGAGAGAGCAAGTGGAGACAGCTCCCCTGCGTTAGGGTTGATTACCCCAGTGTCAGTATTCCAATAACAATGAGAGGCCCCAAATAGCATGTCCATGTTTCTCTTGTCTCTGGGTTTCTAAAACATTTAATAGGTTCTCAGTCAAAATGTCTTTATGTTTATGGCTGGGGCAAGGACTGGGGATTTTCCCTACCTCTGGGGCCCTTGCCCCAGGCTCCAGACACTCCAGGGATGGCTGGGCAAGCCCACACATCTCCCCAGAGGGGCCTTCGTGCTCAGGAAGCATCAGCAGGTGTGTCAAGCAGGCCTCTGATGGAGTCTCCCAATGGGAGAGTCATGGGGCATTCCTGCTCTCTAGTTAACCAAAGGAAAGGAAAATGGAAATAAGTGTTCAGGAGCAGAGGAAGGCCTCAGTCAAAAGAGAGGAAGGAACTGAAGTCACTAAATAAAATAATGGCAATGACAATAACAGCTATGCATTGAGCTCTTATTCTGTGCCAGACACCAGGTCAAAAATGGTACAATCCGTTCCAAACAGCCCATCCTCAGTCATCCTATGAGGGAAGCGCTATAAACCCCACTTTACAGATGAGTAACTCATCTGTTTGAGGTCACTTGCCCAGTATGTTCCAAAGCTGTTCTGTCTCAACCACTCTGTGAAGGTTTTCTCATTGAAGGAAGGGGAGGATGGACATAGGAATATAAGAGGATGGAGACAAAGCTGTCCCACATCCCATCTCCTTCCCCTGTCCCCAGGCTGACCTCGGCCTTCCCCTTGTACCCTTCCGAACACCCCCCTTACTGGCTGGCGGGATGTTCAGGCCAGTGGATGAGGCACTGGGGCCAGCAAGGACAGAACGTTCCTCCTCAGCCATTGTAGCTACTGAGGCAGAGGTTGCCTGATCTCCTGTCAGTAGCCCCTTAGCCTTCTCACAGCGAGCAGCTATTCACGCAGTGTGATTTAAGAGGGTTTTAAATACACACACACACACACACACACACACATCTCTAAAAGACCTCACCTCAACACCTGGAATTCTACCAGGTTAAGGGCCAGTGGAAACCTATGTAGTTATTATCTTTTATTAATATATTTGTACTCACTGCACCTCTGGAAAGCTGGGATTTAAAAGCTGAGGGACTGGGACAAAGGAGAGATCAATTGTGTTGCTGGAGGGAGAAGGAGGTGGAACAAGCCAAATCTCACCAGAGAAGCGGCAGCCCAATATAGTGGGGGAGGGGCAAAGGCGGTAGGGGACTCTTGAAGTCAAGCACAGAAGAGGGAGGGAGTCTCTGCTCTCCTAAGAGTGGTAGTTTGGTGTATAAACTAAGAATGTGAAATCAGATAGCCAGGATTCAAATCCCAGCAGTGCCATTTGCTAGTAGTTATGTGCTCTTGGGAAACTTAATCCCTGCATCTCCATTTCTGTATCCTTAAAATGGGAATAATGACAGTATACATCTTGCAGGGTTATCACGGGGATTCAATGAGATAATGGTGTCAGGCACTTAGCACAGTTCCCTGAATAAATGTGTAGTAAATGTTTTATAGCATTATTAATATTTCACTGAAGCCAGCAGCCTGCCTCCACCACCAGCTCTTCTAGCTGTGAGCTTCCTTTGGAATCTGCCAAGGAGCCTAGGGTTCACAGAAGCTCTGGGTGTGAAACACTTGTAAACAGATACATTTGTGTCTTCTGTTTGAGGAAAACATCTCCCCTTTTTCCAGCAGCAGAACACCTGGTGACTTCACTGGAGAGAAAAGGGTGCAGTACAAGAAAGACAGGAAGCCTGGCTGTCACCCAGGAAGCAGAGCAAGAGGGAGGTGTCCCGGCAGCACATCTCCCTTTCCTTGAGCTTGGCCCCTCCTCCAAGGTGGTGTGATGCAGGGGAAGGAGCTCTGCAGAAAACATAAATTGGTAAAACTGCTAGAGAGAGCAAAGTGCGAATAACTTTCAAATCTTCAAATGCACACCCTCCTTGACCTAATAATTCAGCTTCTAGGATTTTTTTTTTCAAATATACTCGCATGCATGCAAAATGATATAAGTGCCAGGCTATTCAGGATTATTTGTTATTTGTTATGCAGAAGTTGGAAACAACCCAAATGTCCATTAATTTGTTCAACAAATTATGGAATATCAGGCAACTATAAAAATGAAGAAACTCCTATGAACTGATTATGGAAAGATCTCTGAGATCCAAAGTTAAGTGAAAAAAACAGGGTACTGAAGAATGTGGGAAAAGTGAGAAAAGAAGAATATATACCTATATTTATATAATATGGAATAACTCTAGAAGAAAACACAAGAAATGATATTGCCTCTGAGGAAGAGAACCAAGTGGCCAAGGGCCAGGAGAGAGAGAGAGGAAAGCACTGACTTGGCTTTTATAAAATTTTTAAATACCTGTGTGGTTGTTTTGTTTTGTTTTGTAAGAGCACTGGACACAGTCTCATACAGACTTGGGTTCAAAACTCTGATCCACTGGTTATGTGGTCTTGGGCAGGTCACTTTAATCTTTTGAGTCTTGGTTCCCTCAGATGTAAAACAAGGGTGAGAATAAACTCAAACTGTAGAATTGTGAGCCTTCCCTGAGATGGAATTAAATATCCCATGTGGAAGTGGAGTAACAAAGACTGGCTTTCAGTAAATGTGAGATGAATCTGAACTTGTTCCCTGTTGTGCTCCTAGGAGAGCATGGCAGGGTGAAATTAGAGACTGATCGAGTAGAGGAAGTTGAAGCAAGAAGGATCCTCCCAGAAAGGGAGGGAGTAGGTATATGAGTACAGTCCTGGAGCAGACCACGCTGTGATTTGCAGTGGGCAGACCCCAACCCGGGGGCATTGGAGCCTCACCGAGGACCCTGTGACACCGTTTTATGGATAAGAACATTGTCTCAGGGAGCTGCCTAATGAGCTTACTGTTTTTAGTGGAGCAGGCGTGGATGGAGCGGCAGCGTGTCAAAGTGGAGAGAGCATAGACTCTGGGGAGAAAACAGAACAACTCTGGCTGGTCATTTCATCTCACCGAGCCTGGATTTCCTTGCCGGCAGAATGGAGATATGATTCTTTGCTGAATGTTACATGAATTAGGCTTTCAAGCACCGTGATAAGCACATGGTAGGAGCTCGATAAATGGAAACTATGGTGATATGGGGTGGGGAGTGTTGGGGATAGTGTGCTTGGGTGCCCGAACACTGCCTTAACGACTCTCAAGTACAGAATCCTTACCTTCAGAGACTCCCAGTCTCATAAGAGAGACCCGCAGTGACGAGGCAGGGAGAGAAACAGATGCCAATATGGGCACAGTCCTCTCTCTCCAAGCCAGTTCCCCTTAAACAAGATTTTGATTTGCACAAATGCATTTGTGTATATTGTGATATTCTACGTGCAGTGACCACAATTTAAAAAACAAGGAGGTGGAGGGGTCTGGAGAGGGAAAGGGCAGTAAAGCAGGAAACAAAGCAGGGATAGAGATTTTGGCAAAGAACCTTGGGAAAGATGAAGGAAGATGGGGAAGAGTAAAACAGAGCCTCTGAGGCGCTTTCCTTCCTTGGCCTCTGTGAGAAGGGAGCTCAACGAGGCCTGCATCAGCCAGGCCCATGGGGACCTTGGCCGAGCCTCACCAAAGGCAAGCGTCTTGGGGAGAGGGGCTGAGGTGCACAGCCCCAGGTGTGCTGTGTACAGCAAATGCAGGCTCTCCCACTTTTTTTTTTTTTTCTGTCTCATGAACATCTTAATTATTCTGGAGGCTGAGTCAACTCCCTAAATTGTAAAGTCAAAAGGCATTGATGCTGGGATACCAATAATAACAGAACATCACATACTTCCTCTTCTGGGAATGCTCTCATACAATCTTCGTGACAACCCAGAGAGCAGGGTGCTATTTTTATCATCCCCATTCTGCAGATAAGTAAACAGGCTCAGAGTGGCTCATGGCCAAGGTCACTCAGCTACCAAGTGAAGAAGCCAGGATCCAAAACCAGGTCTGTCTGATGCCAAAGCTCACACTCTCCCTCACTTCTCCGTAGGATGTTCATAAATAAACTTGTTGCTGCTATGAAGCAAAATACATTTGGATGTGTGGTGGTATATAAACCTACACGTGTGGGGAGCGAATGTGGCTCAAGTGGTTGAGCACCTACTTGCCATGTACAAGGTCCCGGATTCAATCCCCAGTACTTCCTAAAAAAAATTTTTTTAATGGAAAACAAATATAAACCTACACATGTGAAAAAGTGCCATAGAATTATAAGTAGAGACATACTAAAAAAACAAGTTCTTGCAAAAACAGGTAATATCCGACCAAGGTCTCTGACTGAGTTAATTGTATTGTGTCAACATTAATTTTGTGACTTTAATAACAAGACGCCATGACTGGAGGAAGCTGGGTAAAGGGTCTACAAGACCTCCCTGTACTCTTTTTGCAATTTCTTGAGAGTCTACAATTAGTTCAAAATAAAAGTTGAAAGAACACATGTAGAAACTTCCTATTAAATATATTCATAAAATACTTCCCTCCCCTGTTGAAAAACCTAAACCCAAGTCTCCCCCATCTCAAAAGATTTCTGCAGGACTCTTGGGGTCAGGAACCCTAAATTCAGTTATCTAGTGAGTAGCAGAATTCTGAATAGTTCCCAGTGAGTGGAAAGCAGCACAAGATCATTGATAGTGCAGTAGTCCTCATACCAAATCAAGTAAAATGGCATGCACCCCCTTAGTAGACTCTTTCATGACTTTATTTTAGGGTAACCCAAGTTTTCTAACCTCACCTGCCTCCAGAGGGGCTCCCATGTGCAGATGTCACCCATGTTTCACCAGTTTCTGCCCCTACCCGTTATTACAGAGCTTCCACTCCACCCCAAATCTCACCCAATTATTGCTAGAGAATGCTGGAGGTGTTTCACCCAAGCCCATAGGCCATCTGCTTGTGTTTGCTACCCTCCGTCTTTGGGCGTTCCAGGGTGCCACCTCACCAGGACCCTCCGCCAGGTCAGGAGATCACTGGAGTCTGAGCCCAGGAGGCTTCTTCCAGATATTGACAAACCCAACCCAAACCCTAGTGCCTCATGGACTCCCCTAGCCTAAAGACACTCAGCAGTCCATGCAGAAGGAGGGCAAATGTCCTCTCAGGCCAAGCTTGGCTGCTTGGGCACCAAAGCAGAGCAGCCCATGTATCACAGAGTCCTTGTGGAAGCCGCTCCTGGATTCTCCACTCAGATATTTGATGGTAAGAGCTAACATTTACTAAGCACTTACCATGCCAGACCCTGTGCCAAGCAGTTCATGTGGATAAACACATATAATCTGGCAGATAGGTAAGCTGCTGTAACAAAGAGACCCAACATTAATCCAGTGGCTTAAAGGAGTTAGAAGTTTATTCCTCCCTCCTGTCACATCAGAGGGATTATCTTCTTGGTCAGTGGGTGGCTCTGTTTCAGGCAGAGATTCTGTGACCCAGATTCCCTTCATCTTGTTTGTCTGCCTTTCCCCCAAGATGTGGCCCTCATCCTCATGGTGGAAGCTGGGTCATTGCCACGTTCATCTACCACAGGTGGGAAGGAGAAAGAACGCATGGAGGGGGCATGCTGATTGCTCAAAGGCGCTGGGCCTGGAAGTCTCATGCATCATTCCACTCACGTTCTGCTGGTGAGAACTTAGTCACACAGCCCTGCCTAACTGCAGAGAGATAAGAAATGCATGCCCAATACAATTCTTTTATAGGGAAAGGAAGGGAAAATCCATTCTGGTGGACAGTCATCAGCCTTCACCACCTTCCCTCATAGTTACGCCCAAAGCTTCTCAATATGGGTAAATACTTGATGCAGGTAATGGCTGTCTGGTAAGATAAACTAATTTTGGCCAATGACGTATAGCCGGACCCCTTTCAGATACCTGCGAGTTTTAATAGGGAAATGAAAGACAACCCAGATGTGTAGCTCTAATGAGGAGCAAGGATTTTGGCAGATCTTTTGGTATGGCATCTTAGTCCAGCTTTTAGGAAAGGGAAGCTTAGATGTGAGTCCAGGACCTTCACTTAGGAAAACAACTGAACATCTCTGCCCTCAGTTCTTTGCAGGAGAGAATCCAAGGAGATAATGGATATGGCATGGCCTAGTAGGCTGTGAGGGGTTCTTTTTGGTCTGATGGACCTGCAGATCCCACCACTGAAGTTACTCTGTGGAAAAGTGACTGGTGGTCTTGTCCAAGAGCTGGGCTTAGGATGAAGAGATTTCCGAAGGTGAGCCTCAGGGAGCTTGCAGGAGTTTGCGTGTGTGCATGTGTATGTGTGTGTGTCGCAAGTACACCTATGTATTGCTCAGCCAGCTGGGCAAGCCAGTAATTTATCCACATGGATGACTTGATTTGATTGAGTTAATAAGTACTTATTGAACACAGTTTCCTGAAGGCCTGCAGTAAATTGGGTGCTATACAGGAACCCTATAAATTTTTACAACCCCAGACTCTTCAAATATTGCAACAGTATAAAAGATAACTGAGGAATAAGGGAAAGGAAGAGCAAACACTAGTAAAGGAGGGATCCGAGGAAGAGCATTAGAAGAGAAGGTGGAGAGTTGGTCATCCTTTTGGTTTCCAAGCACCTGTGAATGTGTTCACCAATAAGAACCAACCAGCCCATCGTGCTAATTCCTAAAATGCATAATCTGTCCTAGTCTGAGCCAACATTCATTAAACAGCTCACGTTGGCTGAGTGCTTATTAAATGCCAGGTACTATGCTAAGTACTTTATATGCAATATATCATTTAACCCTACAACCCTGAAGCCTGGCAATATGATTATGGCACTACTGTTAGCCCCATTTTACAGATGTGGGATTCTACACCCAGAAGGTACTGGGATCACAAAAGAGTCTCAACCCTGGTCCAGTTGGCTCCAATTCCCCTGCCCACCCCATTCACACATACTACCTCCTCCCTCAGAGATAAACCTGAACTCAGAGCAATCTTGTGACTTAAGTGGGTTTCTTGGGTGCATAGAAGGCGAGAAGGAGGAAGACAGAAGATCAGCAAAGACTCTCTAATGCCTCCATTCATCTTATACTCTAAGGAAAACACTAACTGGATAAATGAAAGGAGAGATAGTACCTGTACTAAACTCCCCAGGAACACTCTCCACTCACCCACCTCCATGAAGGCCTTGCTTGTTTGTGTTTACTCCCCTCATTGAAGAAAGAAGAAAATGAAGGAAGGCATGTGGGAGTTATCTGGGAGCCCATAAGAGTCAGTCTCCAAGATGGTCCCCAATGATACACATCTCCTGAAGATGCCCTTGTGTAGTCCCCTCCCAAAATGAATCAGGGCTGGCCTGTATAGCCAATAAAATCCAGTGGAAGGGATGGTGTGTGATTCCTGAGGCTATGTCTTAGGAATTGCCAGTTTCTGGGAGAAGCCAGCCCTCATGGCTGGAAAGCCCCACAAGGAGAGAAATGGAGATGTCTCTCCACACCCCTGCCAATAGGTCAGCCTCAAGCTGCTAGATAGATGAATGAGCCACCTTGGAAGGGGATCCTCTCACCCCAGTCAAACCTTCAGATGACTGCAACCTCAGGAGAGCCTGTGGCAAAAGCTGCTCCTGAATTCCTGACCCAAGGAAATCATGACAGATAATAAATGATTATTGTTCTTTAAATTCACCAAGTTTTGGGGTGATTTTCTTAAACAGCAATAGATAATTAATACAAAGACCATGAAATAGTATAGAGTTAAGGAGTGATTAGTCAGGGCTTATGGTTCCAAGCAAGAGAAACCAACTCTGGCAAATATAAAATAAAAGGAAATTTTCTGGGGGTGGGGGTGGGGTGGGGCTCACCAAATCCAAGGAAAGCCTGGAAGCCCAAAATTAGGGCCCCCTGGCAACATGAGCAACAGAACACCAGCCCTGGTTCAGAAAGAAGTATAGCCAGTGTATTTGTCAGTCAAGGGGTGCTGATGCAAAGTACCAGAAATCTGTTGGCTTTTATAAAGGGCATTTATTTGGGGTAAAATCTTATAATTACAAGGTCCTAAAGAGTCCAACTCAAGGTTAGACCAAACTCTGTTGCCAAGGGTTGAAGCAAGATGGTGGGCGGCATCTGCGAGGCTTCAGCCTTCCTCTTCCCTCTTAAGGCTCCATGGGTCCAGGTTCTTCCTATATCAGCTGTAGGCTGGCATAGGGCTCATCTCTCTTCCCGGGCCTCATTTCCTTCTGGGCTCAGCCGCTCTGTTCTCTTCACGAGGTCAGCTATAAAATACCAGGCAAATGATTCATTTCTCTTCCTGGAGCCACAGGATCAAGGTCCTCTCCTCTTCCGTGTCTGTGGAGCTCTCGCTTCACATGTGTATCTTATTCTGTGTATCTACTTCTGTGTCCTCCTTGAGTGAATGTCTGTTTCTATAGCTCACAAAGTGGGCAGGGACTCAAACTGAGTCGCCCTAAGGACATGGTAGAATCAAAGCCCTACTCTTAACATAATTTAATCAAAGCCATCTCAGCTGAATCTAATACAATTAAAGGGTATCACACCCAGAGGAATAGACCAGTTTACGAACATAATCAAATATCTTTTTTGGAATTCATAAATAATATCAAATTGCTACAGCCAGGTAGACATATTTCCATGGCTCTGAAGAACCACTAACCCTCCCACACATCCCCAATCTACTCTCTCTGGATTCAGTATCTGGGGTGAGAGGAATATAGATTCTGTCTAAGCCCCTGGTTGTGCCAAGGGCAGGAGAGAAAGGATCTGCTCCTTTGGTACTATCTCCCCCTAAGAATACTGCCAATGGGGAAAGATGATTCCTGAAAGGAAATCGGAGTGCTACTGGAGAGAAGCACAGGATGTTCTGCAGCCAAATCAATAAATGTCCAGCCCAGAGGTCACTGCATGGTGTTACAAAGAGACAGATCCCAAATCTTACTGAACCAGCACCCGTGCAGGTGGTGGGCTGAGCTCTTTACATTCATCATCTCCTCATTCTTACAACAGTCTTTCAAGAGGGTAGTATTATCCCCATCATCCAGACAAGGAGACGGAGCCTCAGAGAGGTTAAGTAACTTTCCCAGGTCCATATGGAAAGCCATGGAGGTTTTTAAGTTCAATTTGTGGGGATCTACAGGCCTCACTTGTCCCACACTGCCAGGCTTCCAGGACTTGGCATCAAGGGAATGCAACCCACATTGGGTGGTGATGAAATCAAATAAAGAGCTCATCAAGGGTACTATACAGACTCTGAGGTAAAGGGGCCTCCTGATCTGCTCCCAAGGATGTACCTGAGTCATATCTCCCTGCTTGGCCCAAGATGGGATGGTCACAGGCACACAGAGGAGGAGGGTTTCCAGAAATTGAAGCTTGCCAAGGGCCCAGGCCGTGATGAGGGACACGTTTCCTGAAAGCAGTCCTCTTCTGCCATCTAGCCACAGATGTCCTCTTCAGCCAGAGCACAAGAAGCCCAACTTTGGGAAAGCACGTTGGGTGGGTATACAGTGGACACAAGCAATACATGGAGATTTCCTATCGGTCTCCAAGGCAACAGACGTCCCTGGGTCCCCTTCTCTGTTGCACACTCTATGTTTTTCTGGGATTCCTAGCAGTGGGGCTCGTCCGTGGGTCAGGTGTTATGGCCTTCCTCACCCCCATCTCCACAGTCCACCCTCCTCAGAAACTATTCTACAATCCCACCCTCATCCATTTCAGCATTTTTCACATAATATTGTTAATTTTATGATTGCTTCTTTCCTAGTTTGTTTGAAAAACAAGTCTATTTCCACCTGAAGTTTGATAGCTAATATGAAACACATTCCTATCCTTAGGCTAATGTTTTTATGACATTGTGACACTAACCAGAAATTACTGTCATTAGCTTTTTGTTGGCCAGGAGCTATAAAATCTTTACCAATGAGAAACTAACATAAGCTGGGAAAAAGCTAGCAAGAAAAAGATTACCTAAGGATAAGAAAACAAATGAATGACCACCACGATTCCCAAGCACATAGTAAGTAATCAAATATTATAGTAAGTAGTCAAATATTCAGCTGAATAGATGAATAAACATACCTGTGTAAGTCCCTGAAAGGATGAATAAAGATGAAAGACCTCATAAAAGTGTATTCCCAGGCTTTTGTATTTTCCAGACAAATCATTCTGTTTCGTTTTGTGTTTTGAGGGTAGGAAAATCAACATAGGATTATTACCTTTTCTATTTGCTGGGTAGGGACATTTTAATAAAACTATGATCACTGTCACTATCCTTTCATATGGTAATAGACCTTTGACACCAGCAAAGTAGAAAGGGCATGATCATAGAAAAAAAGGACAGCCTTTCCAGAGAAAGAGTCATTGGCACATTGGATGGGAGTCTTATTTGTACAATATGTAGTTCCCCTCTAGCTAGTTTAAGCGCAAAAGGATATATTATGGCACCTAGATAGTCCAACACATCATTGGAAGGGCTGAAGAAATAGACCCTTATGCTGAACTTCCAGTATTGTCTCCCCAAACTACACAACAGAACTGGGCCACCCAGGAAGCTGCCACATCAGGAAGCTGCCACCACAGTTTTAGCTCCTGGACCACTGCAGCTCCTCAAAATAAGTACCAGACTTAAGTTCTGTTGGAATCCCCAAAGTCTTGCATGAATCTAGCTGACTGATGGAACCTAAACATGTCTAGACCCTCACCTGCCAAGAAGCCTGGGAAATGTAGCTTCAGTTTTGCAGTACAGGAAGACACATGGAGCTGAGATGGCATTGAGTAGAGCAATTCACCACTGTTGGAAAGCTTTTGCCACATATTTGTGAACTTGTCAAGGTCTGATCCTGGATTATAGAATCGCATTTTGGTACACTGGCGTGAGAGTCATCTGAGGGATGTGTCCAGTCATGCTTCACTGAGAAGATTCTGTGGGTGGGTGATCTCTTCTTGTGGAGAGTTTGCTGCCTGGCTGTAGGGGACATCCGTTATGTTTGTGGCTGCCTATCAACCTTGGAGAAGCTTTTCTAGATTTGGGGATGTTTGCATGTAATGAATCCCCATCTCCCCAGTACTGAAATCGGAATTCAAGTTCCCGGACTCCTCTGCAGCTAGGATCCAGGCATGTGATCTGGACTTTGCCAAGCAGATGCTGCCACATGAGATTTGATTCAGAAGTGAGTAGCATGAAGAAGCAGACAGTGCATGGAGCTTCCGCTTTTGCTGGCATGCACGGCAGCAGAGGCATCAGTTTTCAGAGGTAGAGACAACATCTGGTTCCCAACTCAGAAATGGCAACAGTGGTGGTGGCAGGAGCTCCTGCTGTCTAGTACTCAGTAGCAGCAGTCACAGCAGTACCAATTTCCTCCTTGCACTGGCTCTAAAGCACAGTTTATGGTATCATTCCTGGAAAGTACCTCAAATCTATTTTCCCAGCCCTCTAAGTATTTGTTTATCCTTCAGCATCCTTTAATAAATTCCCTCTCTTCCTCAACCACGGATTCTATTGTCAGCAACCATGAAGCCCCCTGATGTGCTGGGTAAGCTAAGAGCACCTGACTTTGAATCCACTGCCACTGCCCCAGCCTGCAGCATAAGCCATTCCTGCAGCAGAGAGCACCTGGCCAGACCTCATCCCCACTCCCTTCTTGAGTCAGCTGGGGAAAAGGATGGAAGACAAGTGCCCTTCCCTCTGTATTCCCATCATCCCAGGAACTCCTGGAGAGCAAGAATGCTCCACTTCATCGCATTTTTATCACCAACACGTTGGGCAGGGCTTTGCACAGAGTAGGTACCCAGCAAATATTTGGTGACCTAATAAATGAATGGTCAAGTGTACGCCATAAAGCATACCACACTGGATCCATGATCTAGCCTTGTGCTGTCCATTACAGTAGCCAATGGCCACTTACCACTCAACAGGTGACAACTACTACTGAGGATCCAAGTTTTCATTTCATTTTATTTCAATTAATTTAAATTTAAAAACTGATACTCAATTAGGCTTTTGGAAAGCTTTTAATGCATTTAACTTGTGTATGCAAATCTTCTTTTCCAATGAAAAACTTTCTGAAAGCTAAATACAGGTCAAGTATTTCTGATGAAAATTTAGAGTCCAAATTGAGATGTGGTATAATTGTAAAATACACACCAAGTTTCAAAGACTTAGCATGTAAAAAATAATGTAAAATAGACCATTAATAATGTTTATATTGATTACATGTTGAAATGATATTATGGGGAAACGGATGTGCCTCAAGCAATTGGGCTCCCATCTACCATATAGGAGGTCCAGGGTTCGATTCCCGGGGCCTGCTGGTGAAAGGCAAGCTGAGCCACACAGTGAGCTGGCCCGCTCAGGAGTGCTGGCACAGCAAGATGACACAACTAAAAGAGACACAGAGGAGAGACAATAAGAGACACAGCAGACCAGGGAGCTGAGGTGGTGCAAGAGATTGAGCACCTCTCTCCACTCCGGAGGGTCCCAGGATCAGTTCCCAGGGCTGCCTAAAGAGAAGACAAGCAGACACAGAAGAACACACAGCAAGCAGACAACAATTGCAAAACAACAAGGGGGAGAGAGGGGAGGAATAAATAAATAAATCTTTTTAAAAAAAGACATGATATTCTGGATCTGTTAGATTAAATAAAATGTATTATTAAAATCGATTTCACCAATTTTTGCATTTTTTTAACATTTTTTAAACTTTATTTTGTACATTTAATAATTGAAAATATAAACAATTAAAAGCTAAAAAATAAACACAGATGAATAAATATATACATTTCTCAATTAAATGTAATGCATACATATAAAAAATTTTTTTAATCAAACAATATATTACACAATATATTTGGTTCATAGTAGTGCATTCATACAGTATTTGTCCTTTTGTGTCTGGCTTGCTTCGTTCAACATAATGTCCTCCAGGTTCATCCATGTTATCATATGCCTTATGACTTCATTTCTTCTTACAGTTGCTTAATATTCCATCGTGTGAATAGACCACAGTTTGTTTATCCATTCATCTGTTGATGGACACCTGGGTTGTTTCCACCTTTTGGCAATGGTGAATAATGTGGCTATGAACATCGGTGTGCAGATGTCTGTTCGTGTCACTGCTCTCAGTTCTTCTGGGTATATACCCAGTAGTGGTATTGCAGGGCCATGTGGCAAGTCTATATTCAACTTCTTTAGGAACTGCCAAACAGTCCTCCATAGTGGTTGTACCATCCTGCATTCCCACCAACAGTGAAGAAGTGTTCCTATCTCTCCACATCCTCTCCAACACTTGAAGTTCTGTCTTTTTAATAGTGGCCATTCTGATAGGTGTGAAATGATATCTCATTGTAGTTTTGATTTGCATTTCCCTAATCATGAGTGATGTTGAGCATTTCTTCATGTGTTTTTTTGCCATTTGTATTCAAGTCTTTTGCCCATTTTTTAATTGGGTCGTTTGTCTTTTTATTGTTGAGTTGTAACATCTCTTTATATATCCTGGATATTAAACCCTTATCAGATATGTGATTTCCAAATACTTTTTCCCATTGAGTTGGCTGCCTTTTCACCCTTCTGACAAAGTCCTGTGAGGTGCAAAAGTGTTTAATTTTGAGGAGGTCCCATTTATCTATTTTTTCTTTTGTTGCACGTGCTTTGGGTGTAAGGTCCAAGAAACCACCATCTGCTACAAGTTCTTGAAGATGTTTCCCTACATTTTCTTCTAGTCATTTTATGGTCCTGGCTTTTATATTTAGATCTTTGATCCATTTTGAGTTGATTCTTGCATAGGGGGTGAGATAGGGGTTCTCTTTCATTCTTTTGGTTATAGATATCCAGTTCTCCCAACACCATTTGTTGAAGAGACTGTTTTTTTCCCATTAGCGTGGGCTTGGTAGGTTTGTCAAAAACCAGTTGACTGTATAGGTGAGGGTATATTTCTGGGTTCTCAATTCTAATCCACTGATCAATGTGTCTATCTTTATGCCAGCACCATACTGTTTTGACCACTGTAGCTTTGTAATATGTTTCAAGGTCAGGCAGTGAAATTCCTCCCACATTGCTCTTCTTTTTTAGAATGCTTTTGGCTATTCGGGTGCACTTACCCTTCCAGATGAATTTGGTAATTGCCCTCTCTAATTCTGTAAAATAAGCTGTTGGGATTTTGATTGGTATTGCATTGAATCTATAAATCAGTTTGGGCAAGATTGACATCTTCACGATATTTATTCTTCCAATCCATGAACACGGAATGTCTTTCCATTTGTTTAGGTCTTTTTAAATTTCTTTTAGCATTGTTTTGTAGTTTTCTGCATATAGGTCCTGTACTTCTTTGGTTAAATTAACTCCTAGGTATTTGAGTCTTTTTGTTGCTATTGAAAATGGAATTTTCCTCCTGACTTCCTCCTCAGATTGTTCAGTACTAGTGTACAAAAACATTACTGATTTTTGCGTGTTGATCTTGTATCCTGACACTTTGCTGAACTCATTTATTAGTTCAAGTAGCTTTGTTGTGGATACTTCAGGATTTTCTAAGTACAGGATCATGTCATCTGCAAACAGTGAGAGTTTTACTTCCTCTTTTCCTATTTGGACACCTTTAATTTTTTTGTCGTGTCTAATTGCCCCAGCTAGAAGTTCTAGTACAATGTTGAATAACAATGGTGACAGTGGACATCCTTGTCTTGTTCCTGATCTTAGGGGGAAAGCTTTCAACCTTTCCCCATTGATTATGATGTTGGCTGTGGGTTTTTCATATGTCTTTTATCATATTGAGGAATTTTCCTTTTCTTCCTATCTTTTGAAGTATTTTTATCAAAAAAGTATGTTGCATTTTGTCAAATGCCTTTTCTGCATCTATTGAGATGATCATGTGGTTTTTTTCCTTCAATTTGTTAATGTGGTGTATTACATTGATTGATTTTCTTATGTTGAACCAGCCTTGCATACCAGGAATAAATCCCACTTGGTCTTGATGTATAAGTCTTTTGATATGCTGTTGGATTCGATTTGCAAGTATTTTGTTGAGAATTTTTGCATCTATGTTCATTAGAAAGATTGGCCTGTAATTTTCTTTTCTTGTATCTTTATCTGGTTTTGGTATTAGGCTGATGCTGGCTTCATAAAATGTGTTGGGTAATTTTCCCTCATCTACAAATTTTTGGAAGCGTTTAAACAGGATTGGTGTTAATTCTTTTCTAATGCTTGCTAGAATTCACCTGTGAAGCTATCTGGTCCTGGAGTTTTCTTTGCTGGGAGATTTTTGATGACGGATTCAATCTCCTTAAATGTAATTGGTTTGTTAAGTTCTCGCATTTCTTGTAACGTCAGTGTAGGTTGGTTGTGCATTTCTAGGAATTTGTCCATTTCATCTAGGTTGTTTAGTTTGTTGGCATATAGTTTCTCATAATATCCTCTTATGATTCTTTTTATTTCTGTGAGGTCATTTGTAATTTCCCCCCTTTCATTTCTGATTGTATTTATTTGCATCTTCTCTCTTTTTTCTTTGCTAGTCTAGCGAGGGGTTTGTCAATTTTATTGATCTTCTCAAAGAACCAGCTTTTGGATTTGTTGATTTTCTCTATTGTTTTTCTGTTCTCATTTTCATTTATTTCTGCTCTAATCTTTACTATTTCTTTCCTTCTGCTTGCTTTGGGATTGGTTTGCTGTTCTTTTTCTAGTTTCTCAAGTTGTTCAGTTAAATCTTTGAGTTTAGCTCTTTCTTGTTTTTTAATATAGGCATTTAGGGCTATAAATTTCCCTCTCAAGACTGCCTTCGCTGTTTTGATATGTTGTGTTCTCATTTTCATTTGTCTCAATATAGTTACTGATTTCACTTGCAATTTCTTCTTTGACCCACCGAATCTTTAGGAGTGTGCTGTTCAGCCTCCACACATTTGCAAATTTACTTTTTTCCTGTTATTGATTTCTAGTTTCATTCCATTATGATCTGAGAAGGTGCTTTGTATAATCTCAATCTTTTTATATTTATTGAGAGCTGTATTGTGACCTAACATGTGGTCTATCCTGGAGAAAGATCCATGGGCACTTGAGAAGAATGTATAACCCGCTGAGTTTGGATGCAGTGTTCTGTATATGTCTGTTAGGTCTAACTTGTTTATCATATTGTTCAAGTTCTCTGTTTCCTTGTTGATCTTCTGTCTAGTTGTTCTATCTAATGATGTGAGTGGGGTGTTTAAGTCTCCGACAATTATTGTAGAAATGTCTATTTCTCCCTTCAGTTTTGCCAGAGTTTGTCTCATTTGGGGGGGGGCACCCTGGTTAGGTGCATAGATATTTATGACTGTTATATCTTCCTGGAGGATCGTCCCTTTTATTAATATAAAATGGCCTTCCGCATCTCTTATCACTTTTTTGCATTTGAAGTCTGTTTTGTCTGATATTAGTATAGCTACCCCTGCTCTTTTCTGTTTACTATTCGCATGGAGTATCTTTTTCCAACCTTTTACTTTCAGCTGGTTTGTATCCCTGGGTCTGAGGTGAGTTTCTTGTAAGCAGCATATGGATGGCTCATGTTTTTTAATCTATTCTGTCAGCCTGTATCTTTTGATTGGGGAATTTAATCCATTCACATTGAATGATATTACTGAAAATGCACTATTTATTTTCTCCATTTTATTCTTTGGTTTTCATATGTCATCTTGTTTTTGTCTCTCTTTTTACTCCTTTGGTTATCCTTTCTGCTTTTCTTTCTTCTATACTCTCCTCTAAGGCTCTCTCTCCTGTCTTTTTCTTTCAGTTCTAAGGCTTCATTTAATATTTCCTGCAAAGGTGGATTCTTTTTTGCAAACTCTTAGTTTCTGTTTGTGAATACTTTATATTCACCTTCATATCTGAAGGACAGTTTTGCTGGATAAAGAATTCTTGGCTGGCAGTTTTTCTCTTTCAGTTTCCTAATTGTATCATACCACTGTCTTCTCCCCTCCATGGTTTCTGAAGAGAAATCTGCACTAATTCTTACTGGACGTCCTTTGTACATGATCATTTGCTTCTCTCTTGCTGCTCTGAGTATTTTCTCTTTATCTTTTACATTTGACATTCTGAATAGTATGTGTCTTGGCACAGGTCTATTTGGATTTATTCTCATTGGGGTATGGTGTGCTTCTTGGACATGTAAGTTCATTTCTTTCATGAGAGTTGGGAAATTTTCTGCTATTATTTCCTCAAATACTCTTTCTGCCCCTTTTCCTTTCTCTTCCCCTTCTGGAACTCCCATGACACATATGTTGCTGCATTTTGTGTTGTCATTCAACTCTCTGAGCTCCTGCTCAATTTTTTCCATTCTTTTCTCTCTCTATTCTTTTCCCTTTTCAATTTTAGCTGCTCTGTCTTCGGTATCAATGTGTCTACTAGAAAATCTTAAATTAGGTATGTGGCTTGCATGATATTTCCATTGGACTGCACAGATAGGGACGTTGGCATGAATGATGATTAACAACCAGGAGGGGTGCTAAAGACACTGCCTACCTCTAAGCACTGGAGCCTGTGACACTACAGACCTCATTCCCCTCCCAGACTCTGTTTAAACCTGACAGGATGACGTTCATATGTGGGCCTGTATGAATTGCATAGAAGAAGTTACAAATTTGGTGTTTTTAGGGACCAGGCAGACAACACCTATGAGGGGAAAGGGCTGAAGGTAAGGCACCAGTTGTTCTATTTAAAGGCAAAATAAAATTTAAATAGAAAATAAAAACAAAACAAAAAAATGAAAGCAATACACAAAGTGAAATTCCTCAGGGGAATGTTCCTTGGCTCACCAACGTGCCATCTCTGCAGAGGTCCACAGAATCAAAGGAGGGCCCTTGGAGAGCCTCTAATATGTGCACTTTGTGCCATGGCTGAAGAGACTGATGCCCAGATGGATGAGTCGTCTAAGGAAAGGCAAGTATCGGTCTTAGTGCTGGTCCCCTGGTGCCCACTGGTGCATGCCCCCTCTTCGTGGTAAGTGTGAATAAATACATGCCCATCAGGTTTGATTTGAGAAAGAACGGACCCCCCCCCCCCGACACACACACACACAGGGATCACTTAGCTGGCCACCTACCCCATGATTTCCAAGCTTTCCTTTCTGGTCACTGAGAGTCCATTCTGAGGAATTGGGGTGGGGGCCAGGATGCCTCTGTGCCATCACCAGGACCTCTGAGGCTTCCCATCACAATTCCAGAAGACCCGCAACTCTTAAAACGATTTGTGCCAGTTGATGGGAACACAAAATAAAGGTCCTTTGACTGGCTTGGAGAACAAGGAAGAGACCACATGAGTAAATGGGAAAACAGTGGTGGGACTATGGGGGAGAAAGATGCTCTTAGCAATCGAATCCTGAACCGTGGAGAGGGGTGTGGTGGTTTGAGATTATTTATGAATCCCCAAAGCAGAAAGATTATGTTGTAAACTAATCTATTCCTCTGGGTGTGATATCCTTTGATTGTATTGCATTCCGTGAGGGGCCTCTGATTACAATCACCTAATAAAATCAATGTAGGGCTTCTGACTGGGCTACATCAGTAAGGCATGACTCAGGTTGAGTCCCCACCCCCCTGGTGGGCCGGTATAAACGGACACTCACTCAGGAAGATGTGAGAGGAGCAAGCGAGCTCTGGCATTTTTGATCCTGGGGCCCTGGAGAGAGATGAGCCATTCGCCTGATAGTTTGCAGCTGAGAAAGAGGAAGCCCTGAGAGACTAGCCCTGTGCCAGCCTACAACAGAGATCAAGAAGCTGGGCCCACAGAGCCTTAAAAGGAAGAGGAAGCCCAGGAGGGAGAGACCAGGCAGAGATCAGTGACCATCTTGCTTCAACACCTGGGAACTAACTTTAGTGAGAAAAAACAACCTTGAGTTGGACTCTTTAGGGCCTTGTAACTGTAAGCTTCTACCCCCAATAAATACCCTTTATAAAAGCAAACAAATTTCTGGTGCTTTACGTCAGCACCCCTCTGGCTGACTAATACAAGGGACAACAGGCCAAAGCACCTGCCAGGAGTAGCCTGGCAGCCTCTGGTGGAATGGAGACAGCGGATGCGAAGGGTAGGAGAGGATTGGGGGAGGCAGGTGCTGCAGAGAAGGACTCTGAAGCCTTGCTTCTAACAGAAGGGAAAGCAAACCCCCAATTTACCATGCTTGACCTACAAAATTTTCATACTAGAAGTACAATCTATAAAATACTCCTCTCCAACTTGTCCTCTAGGTACAATTTTACCAATGAAGCCATTCATACCCACATCAAAATTTACCAATCTGAGCAAAACACAGTCAGTAAAAAGGAAAGGCAATTTTCATGTTTTATCATATAATACTGCTTATCATAGAAAAAACTTTAATATTTTTAAATTAAATACAGAAGCAAATTAATGTTGTCAGATTGTTTTCCTGCCACTGAACAAATTAGAACACCTGTTTGCAAACAACAGAATTGCCAGAATCGAGTCAAATCCCTCTGTTCTCTTTTCAGGATCCAGCCTATTCATCTCTTTTCCAGGCAGAGTAGGTGCTGAATAAATATCTGTTGACTGAATGGGGTGTTGTTTAATCCCTATCCTTTATTTCCTGATCCTAAACTGGATTTTGGTTCCTGGGAAAATATCACACCCATCCGCTCCTAAATTAGCCTAGCCTTCTCCATGGCCTTTGATACATTACTTTGGCTCACAGACACTTGCCTGAGGGGAATGACTGAGGAATTGAGAGAGAAACACACAAAGCCCATTATAGAAAAGGAAGTAGGTAGAGACAAAACGATGCAGACACATACAACAGAGATGCAGGAATAGAGAGACCTCAGGGAGACAGCGACAGTAAGACAAAGCAGAGAGACTTATGGCTCTCCCAGTTTGAGACAGATAAAAAGATAAAAAGGCGGGGCAAGAATGGTAAGCTTGGCATTTCTTTTCAACTTTAATGTTCTATAGTAGTGATAAAAGCAGAACGAGAGGAAGGCAAGCCATAAGCAGGAGGATGAGGTGGCAAAGGTAGGCAAAGGAGACAGGTGGCCAGTCAGGTGTGTGCATCTCTAACTCTGGCCTTGAACCCTGCCTGCCCCCACCTCACACCCACTGGGCTGGTTTCCTTAATGCCTCCAGCGCTCCCTGCTTGCTCTGGGCTCCTACAAAAAGTCTAGCCCCCTTCTGGCAGCTGAAGATCTCTGAACCACTCCTTGCATATCCAAATACTCTCTCTCCAACATTCTCCGTGAAGCATTCTCACTGCTCCAGCCTTCTCAACTCCTGAAGCACACATGGGTCATCGCATACCCACATCTTGACTCTCCAAGAGAACTGTGCACTTGTCAAGGCTCCAGACCCTATCATATATGTATTTCTATTCCCTTGGGATACTCAGCCCAGTGCTGAGTAGGTAGGAACTAGGTGTGCAACGAATACTTGTGGGTCCACAAGTCCCCCAAAAGTGCCCTCAGGGCAACCCATGCAGACAATCCAGTAAGTCTATTAAAGTTTCCAAGAGGCTGGCCATCTCCTGGGCTCCTGCACCCCCTGCCGGCGAGGAAGGGATATGCCATGTGGGCAAAGTTTGCCAGCTGGGACTCACTCAGGGAGGCTGGCAATAGCACTCAGAGGTCATGGGTGGGCCCTGGGCACTGGTTGAGGTCGGTGGGCACAGCCAGTAACAGTTGCTGTGTCCTTCTTAGATGTGGGAGGACACCCTAAGGGCCCAGAGCTTGCTCCTGCTACAATGCTTCTCATCCCACCCTGGCCCCACCCCAGCTGGGTGCTCAGAGCTTCTCGTCCAGCTCCAGGCCCTGGTTATCCTGGGCGCCCCCAAGGGCGAGGACTGAGCTGCTGCTCAGGTAGTTCTGGATGGCAGAAGCGCAGTCCAGCCGCTCCATGACGGTCATGAGGTAGTGTAGCTCCTGCAGACTGCCGTTCTGCTCCTCAAACAGCTCCAGAATGGCGGCCGCCGGGCTTCTCTGGCAGGACAGGAACCTGGCCGGGAGGTGGGGGGAGAGGGTGGAGGTGGGGGGAGCTCCTCTCCCTCCTCTGGCACCACTCTGCTTCCTGAGAGCTGTCTAGGCTCTGGTCCCTGGCTGCCTGCCGTCCAGGGGACAGGGGAGTGGGAGGGCCCAGGACTTTGAAGCCAGGAATTCTTCTGGCTCAGAGGCTAACGAGCTGGGCCGAGTCCTGATCCTGCTGGGCCTCAGTTGCCTCTTCTTAAAATGAGGGGTTGGAAGAGATGGCCTGTAAGGTCCCCTCCAGCTCCAATGTTCTGCCATTGCTTCTCTCCCCCACCCCCACCCCCAACAAAGCACACTCCTCTCACCTCACCCCAGCCTCCTAACTGGCCTCCTTCCTCCCAGGTCACAACACCCTGCCCAGCACCGAGGAAATAATTGTTCTAAAACACAGTTCTTATCCTGACCCTCCCCTGCTCCAAAATCTTCCAGAATCTCTTCCCTCTACTGACCAAGCTTGCACTCCCGACTCCATCTGCCATCCGACCTTGCCACCCGACCTTGCCCTACTTTTCTGACCACACCTCTCACTTCCCATCCTAAAACTTCCTTAGGCCTACCCCTTGCCCACCTTACACACAGCCTACCCACAACCGCCTCCGCTGCTCCCCCCAAAATAGCTGATCTCCCCTTCCCCACCACCTCCTTCCTGAAGTCCTAATTCCCACCTGCCAGCCCAAAGTGGCCTTTCTGGATTCTGCAGTTCACAGTTCAGACTTCCCGTCACTGCCCCCAAATTCTTTATTATTCTTATTTCAACTATTCTGCATCTCTCTCCATTTTCAACTTGCTATGCAATATTGGATACATACAATAAGGCACAAGGAATGCTTGCCCTTATTTTTTAATCTCTCTGTATCCTTCACTAGACTGTGAGCTCCCACGGGCAAGGACCACGTCTCATTCATCTTGAATCCCAGTGCCTAGTAGTTTCCAGAACATAATAGGTGCTTGATCAATGCTTGCTGTATGGATGATTTTAAACTCCACCTTGCCTCCAGGGTCCAGCTCTAGACCCATCTCCTCAGTGAAGTCTCTGCACTCATAGTCTAGGTGCTGGGGCTTAGCTCAGAACTTTTCTTCTACTGATTTCTTTGTGAGTCTTGTCTGCCTTTCCCAGACAGGCAGGCCTAAGACATTGCATTGCCCCCATAATTACTAACATTTTTTGAGCAATTAGCATGTGCTACATGCTTTATGCACTTTATCTTATTCAGCCCCTCAGGACACAGCATGTCAAAACTCAATATGTACCCAATGGCTTCCATGTTGATAGATTCATTTTTAAGTATTTATTGAACATCTACTATGTGCCAGGCATCATTCTAGGTACTAAAATACTGGGATAAATAGAAAGAGCTGCTCTTTTATGGAACATAGGGTGTGGGGGGAGGGGTAACCCTTCTCTGTCTTCTAAGTCACTTCTTTGTCTGCAGTTCAGTCTCCAAGATGTCCTGAAGACCCCCGACCCCCTACCCCAGCCCACCCTCCTCTACCATCTGTAGACCTTACCCCTTTTCATTTCTTTTTCTTTTCTTTTTTTTTTTTTTTTTTTAGACCTTACCCCTTTTCTTACCGGATTTTCATGCCACAGAGCCCCAGGTGGGAGGCCAGTCTGCGCCAGTCATTGCCTGTGATGCTGTTTGGCTCCAACAACATCTGCAGCTGCTCAAAGAGCTCTGGGGGCAGCCTGAGGCAGGGGGAACATGGGGTTCTTGCAGGGGAGCATCAAAGAGACCCAGTCTAGTTTCTCTCCTCCCTCAGACACTGTACTCCATTCTGTGGAGCACTGGGGCAGGAATCCCAAACATTCTCCAGCTAGCAGCCCAGGCAGCCCACCTTACCTATTGCATGGGGCTGGCTGGGAGGCTGGGGGTGGCACTGCCCAGGATTCCTCCTCTGATGCCTGGAACCTGAGGATTTCCATGTACTTGGTCTCCAAGCCCTGAGTCAACAGAGGGGCAGGAACCACACTTAGGGATCAGCAAGACACTGGGGAGCCTACCTCCACTTTTCATGTCTCAAATTTAGCCTGTCCCCCAGTGCCATTTTTTCAGGGAGGGCATCTTCTGCCTTCACTTTCCTGACCCCAGAATCCCCCCTCCAGCCATAAGTTTGTCCACTGAGTTCTTTGAGAACTGGGACATGAAGACCAGACAGGGTGCATCCTAAGACACCAGAAGTCTTGGGTGGGTTCATGGGGCAGGGCGAGATCTCCCAATAATAGAAACACTGAACTCAGACAAACATGCTCCCTTCCCCTCCATTCCTCCTTTCCCTGGTTCCTCCCCCATCACCCCAAGTGATAAACTGAGGTTTATCAGTCTACCTCCTCTCCACTAAGATGGCCACTCATGGTTCCCCAAAGACTGTCCAACTCTGATTTCTTCACACCTTCCCTTGGTGGGGAAAGGGGGACCCTAACTCTCATTTGCTCTACTCAAGACCCCCTTCCAGGTCATTCCCAGCACTGAAGATGCACAATATCACCTCTCAGTGGTAGAGAGTCAGCCTAAAAAGGAACCACTTCTCTCTGAAGCCCCAATTCCCCTGGGCTGGGTTGGTTCAGTCCCCTCATCTCCTGCTGGATTAATCCATTGGGAGACAAGAGAGAGGAGAATAACTTGGAGGTCAGATGGTCCCCCCCAGCCCCTCAAGAGCAGGTATGGCCACTAAGTGAAAAATGCCATCTTCACCTGCTTGACTACACGATTGGGACCATACCCACCAGGCACTAGTCCCCTCACCCACTTTGCCCAAACTCCCCTAGACCCTGCCTTTCACCTGCCCCTCAGCTCCTACTCACATCCTGGAAAGTGTGCATGGTGACAATGATCTCATTGGTCAGTGCCGAGCAGTCCTCACTCTCACTGGCTACAAAGAGAAGGAGAAGAAGTAGCAGATGGGAAAGCAGAAGTGAAAGGGACTCCACAGTAAGACTTTGGAAATCTGAGGGAAGCTGGGACAGAGCACTTTGTCTTTCTCTCTGCCAAGAGCTATTGTGGTGCCTCACATTCAAGAGAAGGTCTGTGTGCCAGGCCCAGTGAGGAGCTGCAGAGTTCCAGGGCTACTCTCTCCAGGTTGGGGAGAGGAAGGGCAGAAGGTGCACATGGAGCTGCTACACTACCTGCTTTTCTCCGGAAGCAGAAGGAGCGGAAGGGGCACTTTCCATGCCAGATGTGGAGATGCGGAACCAGCTGGCAACTGCTATCATCCACATTCTCCCAGCCTGCAGGGGAGGCAGAAAGGGAGGGCCTCAGAGAGTGGATCCTTCCCCAGATACTTAGGGAGGGCTGACTGTGTGGCAGGCACTTTGTCAGGTGCTGTGGGGAAGTGATTGAGGAGGGAACAGAAGCAAGACATTTCAGGAGGGTGGGAGCCCACAGAGCCTGGGCAGGGGGCCCTGTGAAGGGTCTTCTCTACCACCACACACTCAGCTCCCCCCAGCCCACCATGAAGAGGAGCAGCCATGCACGTATGCCCCATCCACAATCATGCAGTTTCCCTCATGCAGGAACCCTCAGCAGCTCTGCAGCCCAAACCATAAAGGAAACGGGGGCCCAAGCAGAGATTACTGGGAACACCTGCTCCCAACACCAGCTCAATCCAGGTGAGAAAATAAAGGCAGCATCCTCGCCCCCTTTTTCTGTGGGGTATAACACCTCCCTTCCCTACCTCCCACCTGGCATCACTCTGCCCTTCCACAGAGGGACAAAGGCCAGGCGGGCAGCTGTGGGAGGAAGCAGGCAAAAACCCCGGCCTGGGCGTCTCCTTGAAGCTGCCGCCTGCCCAAGTCGCTGAAAGAAACTCGAGGTTCCCTGGATTTCCATCTCCGGGGGAGGCCCAGCATCCCCTCGCTCTGCCGCGGCTCCCGCCCGCCCTTTTCCCCAGTCTCCCACCTCCCTCACCCTCGGAGATGTACTTGAGCTTCAGGCACTGGTCCCCTCGGGCCCCGGTAAAGTCAAAGAGCTGGCAGGGCCCGCGCAGACGTCCGCCGTGGGGCTGCTCGTTGGCCATGGCCCACTGCAGCGCGCAGGGCGTGTTGTTGAGGAAGTAGACCCGAAGCTGCAGGTGGGACTGCCCCGGCACCAGGGGCGAGCAGAACACCGCCAGCTGCAGCCACTTGCGGGCTATCCGCCCCGCAGGCGCCTCCAGCACGCAGGTGTAGAGACTGCAGAGGGAGACG
>JAKSZT010018658.1:13427527-13503447 GCA_026826555.1 Tolypeutes matacus | reverse complement strand
GTGTTGCTGCTGTAGGTGCAGGCATGGCTGGGCTGCTGGGCGCAGTGTTTGAACGTGAGGGTGCAGGGCTTCAGGAACGAGGCCCCATGGGGGCCACATGCCACCACGGGGCTCACCAGTGCCTGGGCTCGGGACAGTGGAGGGGCATCCGACAGGTCCCACACCAGGATCAGCGACACCCGCTCCTGGCGGCCCACAGCCACAGCACCTGTGGAGAGGGAGAGCCACAATGGGGCTGGCAGGGCACCTCCCTGGGGAAAGAGGCCAGGGTGGGAAGGGAGGTAGGGGCGGGGGAGCCAGGAGAGAAGGTGCCCAGCAGGGGACACAGGAAGGCAAGGTGATGAGTGGGCAAGATGACTCTGAGCTGACCTGTGGTATCATCAAGACAGCCCCATCCCTCCTAGGGCCACTGTTAGCCTATTGTGTGAATTTGCAAAAAGTGCTCTTCTTTCAGACACGTGACTTCTGTTTATTAGAGAACTGTCTTTACATACTGATTCTGCTAGAACAAGCCACTTTACTTCCGTCTGCCAGAAAATTGTCATAAAAGATATGTGATTTGTCCATCTTTAGAGTCAATAAAGTTATAATAAAAATATAAACAACTTTCAAAATTATGAGGACATCTATGATGGTGCTCCCTTAGATGTGGTGCCCTTGTGCAATGCACAATCTGAACAACTGTATGCTGCCGGCTCTGAAGGTGGAGGACTCCACCATGAAGAGGACCGGGAGCCATTACCTGGCGGGATGAGCAGGGAGATGCCCGTATCTTGGAGCATCAGGCAGCCGCCGCGGTGATCCACCTCTCGAGCCGAAAACACCAATAGTTTGTGCATCAACTGCCGGATGATGGTCTGGCCTTGGGTGGGTGTGTGCAGTTCCTGGTAGAAGGCAGCCATCTCTGACACAGTGGCTGGTGGGCACTGCCTCGGGTGTTCATTTTCCGGTAGAGGGGTGGGCAGAGGCACTGGCTCCTCTTGGCCATTAGGCTTCCAGCAGGCCCCCAGCAGCCAGCGAGGACAGTGCCATCGAAGGCACTGGACCAGAAGGAGGACACTTGCCATTGGGACCCCCACCAGCAGTAGGAACTGGGAGGGTTGGAGGGAACTCTCATGGGGGCGCATCCGCCTGGTCCCTCGATGTCACTGGCTCCCCTACACCCCTGTGCCAGCTAAGGCCAGGGGCCTGGGGGAGAAAGAAGGAGTCAGTGCCAGGCTAAAATGTGGGGTCAAAAGTTGGCTTCTACCTCTCTCACTTGGAGGTGGAGTGGACATCACCATCCCAGTCCCCTCAGGATTGGGGAAGAACTATGGACTAGAGTGGACTTAATGGTATTCTGTTGTACACATATGATGATTCTAGCAATGGAAGAAATTATAACAGTGAGGTGGAGCCAGTGGCCACTGGACACTTTAGGGGCAGGGAGGGGATGTGCAGTTGAAATACGGAGCTTTTTCGGGACTTGGGGGTTGTCCTGAGTGCCGTTGTGGCGATGGATGTAGGTCATTTTAAATCAGCACACACCATTCAGAACTGTATGGGAGAGAGTGTGGTCTACGATGTGAACTGTGGTCTATGGTTGATGGCAAGGCCCCAGGATGTGTAGGTCCATTGAGGATGATGGGCCACACTTGTGGGAGATGTTTGTGTGGGATGTTGTGGGAGGTGGGGAACATGGGAATCCCTGTAGTTTCCGTGTAATATTTAGGTAATCTAAGCACCTTTAAAAATATATATATATATAACATTTTTGTAAGCAAATGCACATATATGCATATATATTTATATATCACTTTACAAATATTGGTATGCATTGTGAAAAATTAGATTTTTACCCACAAGAAAAAATAAAAAAAATTAAAAAGTTGACTTTCAAAGGGCTGCAATGAGAGAGCAAGTTGTCTTCATTCCGATGCACCCTGCACAACCCAGGCAGATCAAGTTTCTTTAACACAATTTCACCTATTTCTCTCCAACTTAAGAGCCTACCATGGCTCCCCATGACCTAGCAGACCAAGTTAAATTCCTCTGAGGTAGAAAGAGCTTGGGTTTAGAGTTAGAGGGTATGAGTTCAAATACCAGCTTGGTCATTGTGGCTGGGTACTTAATGTTTTTCAGTTCCCTCATCTGTCAAAATATCTACCTTAATCTATATATGCTGACATGAAAAAATCCTTAAGTGGAAAAAGCAAGTCACAGAGAAATAAACATCCTATGATCTCATTAATATAAAAACACACAACTATCTACAAGTACGTCTACATATTTATAGATGTGTATATGTAAATGTAAATGCATAGAGAAAGAAAGGTCTGGGTTAATGCTGTTCAATAAATATATAATTTTACATCTGTAATTACATCTGTAATTTTAACTTTTCCAGTAACTACATCAAAAACATAAACAGAAGGTAACGGGTGTAGCTCAGTTGGTTGAGTGCCTGCTTGCCAGGTTCAATCCCCGGTGCCTCCTAAAAAAAAATAAAGAAACAGGAGATAGTGGGAATGCAGAATGGTACAGCCACTGTGGAGGACTATTTGGCAGTTCCTAAAGAAGTTGAATATAGACTTGCCACGTGACCCTGCAATACCATTACTGGGTATATATCCAGAAGAACTGAGAGCAGTGACACAAACAGACATCTGCACTCTGATGTTCATAGCGACATTATTCACCATTGCCAAAAGTTGGAAACAACTCAGGTGTCTATCAACAGACAAATGGATAATCAAACTGTGGTCTAGTCACACGATGGAATATTATGCTGCTGTAAGAAGAAGTCATAAAGCATATGACCACATGGATGAACCTGGAGGACATTATGTTGAGCAAAGCAAGCCAGACACAAAAGGACAAATACTGCATGAATGCGTTACTATGAACAAAATATATTGTGTAACATATTGTATGATTCAAAAAAAAATTTTATATGTATCCAGTACATTTGAGAAATGTATGTTTTTATTCAGCTGTGTTTTCTTTTTAGTTTCTAAGTGTTTATATTTTCAATTATTAAATGTACAAAATAAAGTTTAAAAAAAAACGGGATAAAATATTTTAATAATCTATTTTATTTAATCTAATATAGCCAAATTAATATTTCAACATGTCATCAATGTAAGATTATTCATTAAATAGTTTACATTCTCTTTTTCCATACTGTTTTTTAAATCCATGCATATTTTACATTGACAGTCCATCTCAACTGGGACTTAATACATTTCAAGTGCTCAGTAGCCACATGTGGCAAGTAATTACTGCCTTGGACGGGAAAGACCTGGAAGGTCACAAACTCTTCACATTGGTTACGAATAGAAGAGAGATGGAGAGAACAGGACTTTCAATCTTCTTAAGCTCTCTTTCATGTATTCTTTGTTTCACACCAAGCATGTATTTTGTATTAATTTTGCAATTCTTTTTAAAAGCTCTTAAAAGTGAAAACGAAATAAATTACCTTGCAGGGTGACTGTGAGGATTGCGTGAGATTGTGTGCAAAGCAGTTGTAGATGATAAATCACTGCCCAAATATGTTTGTTTATTTATACCCTCCTTGTGTCAGAAAGGTCTGAAGGTAGCTCACAGGGATACGAGAAATACAACAAGGGTAACAAAAGTTAAAAGTGGAAGCAAAAAATAGAAAAAAACGATGAAGGTGGGGGCCTATAGTGCAGCAGGAATGAGGCAGGGCAAAAGCACACGCTAATCGCAAGCTCACCTGGTTACCCAGTGGAGGCCATCTCGGCTCCCCAGCAGCCTCCCCTTACAAATGTCAGCTCTTCCTGAGGCCCTCCAGAATGACCTTCTCCCCTCCTAGTTTCTCTCTTCCCTGCTAATTTACAACACCCTTACTTTCTGTCTAGATTGGGCACCTCGCCTCTCCTTAGCTCACCTGCTCTCTCCACCCTCCCCACTTGCCTCACCTACCCACCTGGACCCCCTCCTGCTCTACTGCACCTCCGCCCGCCTCATCCCACCCTGACTGTCTTGCCCCTTTCTGAAATCTATCTCCACTGCCACCTCCTTCAGACTAACACTTGATTGTATGCTGCCCTACTCAACTGAACATGTTGTGAGTACCGGCTGTGTACCAGGCACTGTGGGAAGTTTAGTCCTGCCAAAGATGACATCTTTTTTTGGCTCTCGAGAAGCTTCTGAGGGAATGGAATTCATTCAGTCTATAGGTGTTGATGACAGCCTGCTGGTCATCCTAGGTTTAGACTCTGTGAAGTACAATGTCTTCCCTCAAAGTCCTCTTAGGCCCCCTCTGGTTGATCCACCTGGGTCTGCCCTGGAAAAACTTCTTGCATCAATCCTTGGCTCACACAGTCCACCTGGAGCTGTCGCTTTGCCCCAACCCTCCAGCTCTTCCCTTATCCCCAGCCACACTCTATACCTTCTTCCCTCCATCCCCACACCCCCGAAGACCAAGCGTCCTCCTAGATCCTCCCAGCAGGGGCAGAACTCCTCAGCACCCTCAGGCTTGAAGGCTGAGGCGGGACCTGTTTCCCCTGCATCCTCACTGAAAATGTAGCCAGGAAGGGGAGGTTTGGCATCATCCCGTTTGTCTTAAAATCCAGCCCTACAGACAGTAAACCACCCTGCTTGGGGCCGGGCCTCTTGTAGGGTACACAGATGAATCAGGGGAGTTAGCAGGGCCCCAAATCTAGTGGGAATTGGGGTTGGAGCAGCAGGCTTCCCCTTTGTCCCATCTGTTCCTTGTGGTTCTTCCACATTAGTAATAATAGTAATTATAACTGTAATAATAGCTAGCATTTGCAGAGCTTTACTCTGTGTCACTGTTAAAGCACTCTACATGACTTATCTCATCTGGTCCTCAGAGTGGTCTCATGAGCCAGGTGTGATTTTTATCTCCATTTCACAGACAAGACAGCTGAGTTTTCCTCCCACTGAGTGGTTGAACGGGGGGGGGGGGGGGGGGGGAAGGCGGAGGGTACTATTAAGCTACAATGAAGGCAGAAGTGAAAGATGAGCAGGGATGATGAGGACTTTCAGAAATACTCCCTTTCTCGCCCCATCCCTATTCTTCCCCAGGTCTCTTCTTTTCCACCTCTAGAGGAAACAAAGTTGGGAGAAAAAGAAACAAAAATAAAAATAAGGAACTAAAGGCACATTCTCAGTTCCATAGGGAGTGAAGCCTCCCACCCCCTGTTCCTCAAGGCACCAGGAACAAAGGATGGGCCAGCTACAGTGGAGGAAAGGAGGGGGCCAACTCCGTTTCTGTAGCAACCACCTTCCTAGGGCCTCTAAAGACCAGAGTCCAAATACTGTCTATCCCATTGGGTGGCTCAGTGGAGACCCCATGCTCGGCCTCCCAGCTGGAGCAGTTGGTATCTACCGCTCCCCAAAGCCCTTGGGCCTCTCACAGGGAGCCCATTCAGCTGCCTGGCTTGGAGTCGGCTAACTCCTCCCCTAGCTCAGCCCTGGGGCTCCCAGGCTCTCAGCACTCCATCTCCCCCTGGCCCCAAGCTTGGCTGAGTGGAGTTCACAGTACTGCAGCCAGCTAAGTATGAACTGGAGCTTCCCAGCCTCATGTCTGGACTCCTCATTACCCACTTCTCCACTTCATCTTGCCCCAGACCCCAGCTCATCCTGTGCAGCAGGTGCTGCCATCACCTGTCCTTCAACAGTTGCCTCCTCCAGCACCAAGATCCAGGCTCCTGCTGCAAAGTCCTGCTCATACCCTTCAAGGAAACACTCAACCCTTCCCCCACCTCACTGGTTCTCACCATGTCTACCCAAAACCTGGTAGGTCTCCAGTTATTGCAGGACACACCAGGATGGATGATTGCAAATGGAAATCCTGGGCAGGATTCATTAGCATAGTATAAATCTCCACGGTGCATAGAAACATCTTCCTTGTCCTCACACATGCCAGCAGTGGCCCTTGCGCAGGTCTTGTTTTCTTCCTCTTCCCCAGCAGAGGGTCCCCACACTAGCTGGCCAGGCAGAGCTGGCCTGGCTCCTCCCCTGAGCCCCAGGTGACCCCATCACAATGCCCAACCCCCCACCAGCTGTGCCAGCAAGGTGCTCACCTTACCGTCCACGGGCTCCCGCAGGCTGGTGGTTTGTCCAGGAACAGTAGTTCCTTCTCTGGGAAAAAGAGGTCAGCCAGACCCAGTCACCAGACCCAGCAGACAAGGTGGGGGTGGGCGGGGCATCGGGCAGGAGTGGCCTGGTTCTTCCCAGCAGAGTCCTGCCTCCTAGTCGCCCTAAAGGCGGGTAGAGGAGCCTGACCCTGCCTGTTGGTAAAGTCCAGCTGAGGTGGAGGAGTTGCTGGGGATCCCAGAAGTCCGTGGACTTACCAGTCTACGTCTTTAAGGGAGGAGAGAGGGAGGGACGGCCTGAGTACAGGTGCACTCCTTTGAGCCCCTGCCTACAGTGCCCTCTGCTGGTCTATGAACATCTCCAGCCACAAGCTGCTAAAAGGACAGGGGGAGGAGGGAAGCTGAACCTGAGCTTCTCAAACTGTAAGGTGCGCACAAATAGCCTAGGGATCTTGTTAAAATGCAGGTTCTGATTCCATAGGTCTGGGATGGGGCCTGAGATTCTGCACCTCTAAGACGCCGCCAATATCTAGTTCCACCCCTCCCCTCACAGAGAGACGGAGGAGGCACTGAGAAGGTTGATGACTCGCAAATCAAATTGCTCGCAGCACTGGGGTGGGCTATATCTGCTGCCCCTCGAGTGCTCTTTCCAGTCTCCACACTGGGCACTCAGAATTGGCAGGGGAGACCTGAACTTTGGGGCTGTTTGGCAGCCGGAGTCCTTAGAAACTGTGCAGGAGACAGCAACACTGGACCGGAAGCTCCCTGTGGAGAGGGATTTTCTTTTCCAGTTGTTTGTATTCTCAACTCCTGGCACAGCCTGAGACATAGTAAGGGTTCAATAAAGACTTGCTGAACAAATGAAAGGACCAGCTGAGAAGAAAGAGGATGCATTTTGGATGCAGGCTGCCAATAATGAGCCCAGTTGGCTATGTACTCTTGGGCAAGTTACTTCACCCCTCTGAACTTCAATTCCCTTGTCTGCAAAATGCAGGTAATATATAGCATCCTCCGTGAATGGGATAATAATTGCCATTATTGAGTTAATAAATGTAAAGCACTGACCACAAAATGGGTGCTCAAAGGTGCTTGTGATCCCTGTGGTTTGGCCTCTTGCAGTTGAGGGACCCCAGCCCCAGTTATCATCTCCCATAGGAAATAAGTAACTTCCACCATGTTTTCAGTTAATGATTCCCTAGTCTCTTGTCCCTGGCTGCAACCCCCCACACCCTCCCGCCTCTTTCCTCTAGTGGAGGTGAGAGGGTGGGATAAACACCTTCCAGGGGAGCCCAGTTCCCCAGAATGGAGCAGTGTTACAAAAGAATGGATGGAGAACAGCCAAGTCCTGGTTAGGAGACCTCCTGCCTAAAGGACAGGCAGGAAGGCCACTCAGCACTTTAAGAGGGAGAGGACGGAAAGTATTAGTCTTTGTTGGACAAAGCTGTGCCTGAGTCACACAGGAGGCTGCTTTCTCCTCTGAGTCATAGGGATTCGTGAACAATCTGTCAGGCTAGCCTTCCAAGCCTGGACGGGTCGTGCCAACTAGGAGGCTATCACCAGGAGCTGCGTCCATGTGTCGTGAACACATTCCAAAGCTGGTGCTTGTCTCACTTGGGGACAATCCCCATTACAGGAAGGAACTGGGGAAATCTGATGACCCACCACCGCGCAGGTGAGGACACCTGCCACAGACACTAAGCTGGCTCTCAGGGATGTAGAGACCACAGGCAGCAGGAGCCTCATAGCTCTCTTGGGAGATCACTGCCTCACTGTGCCAGAGTCTCACCCATTCCATCAAGGGGGTCCCTCCAGAGGCCAGGCACCATGAGGGTTCTAGAAGGTCAGGGTAACTCTAGCTGAGAGAAACCCGATGGGGGCATGCAGGAAGCTCCCTGGCCTCCTCAGCCAGTGTCACTTGTCTTGTCATGAGAAGAAGGCAGGGCAGCTGGGAGCCCCACTAACCCCTCCTCCCCGCCCCCACCCTCCTCTGCCTTCCACACATCACATATCATCAAGCACCCAGTCTGCGAGGGGTGTTGCCTGAGGTAAGGGGAGTCCAAGGCCAGGGGAAGAAGGAAGGGCTGGGAGGGAGGATGACAGGAGAAAAGCAGATGGGGTGGGGAGGGTAGGAAGGACCTCTAACACTAGATAGAAAATAGGGGGAAAAAATGAGAGAGAGAGAGGAAGGTAGAAGATGAGCCAATGGACAGTGGAGAGCAGAGGAAGACAAGTCGAAAGATGCACAGGCAGGGAGGCTGGTCAGCCCTGTCCCAGGAACCTCTAGGGCATGGGTTCTTAACCAGGGGTCCATGGACCCCTTGAGGGCTCCGTGAGCTTGAACTGAAATTCAAAAAAACATTATTCTTGTGGGGATGTGTTGGTGCAAGTATGATATATTTATTAAATAATACACAGGATAGTGTGGACTTAGTAAGGGGCCCGTGGTTTTCACCTGACTGGCAAAGAGGTCCATGGAACAAAAAAGGTTAGGAAGCTCTGCTCTAGGGCATGGCTAGGGGCACCTGGCAGGACCTTAAGGAAGGGTTAGGAAGTCACTCCAGGACACTGAGAATAGAAATGGTTCCCTTCAAATCCTGTCAGTCATGGGGAGCAGGTGGAAATATGTGCAAGTGAGGAAAATATTATTGGATAGGGGCCTAGGTTGGAGGAGGGTCTGTCCATTGCCCCATATGCAAATGACATGCAAATCGACATGCATATGAGCACTGCCACTCTTGAAATCAAAGACCTGGCAGTTTGTTTCCTCAAGAAGTAAGGCCACAAGGAATCTGGGCTCTTCAGTTTATAGCCTGACTTCTGGAAGTGGAGAGATGTAGGGGGACCCCCTTCCAAACCCTGAGGCTCCAGGGGTAGAAGGGAGCTAAGGCTTCAGAGAAAGGAACCCACAGGGTCACTCAGCTGTCTTAGAATTAGGGCGGGAGTTCAGGTGGGTGGGTCCCTTCAGTATGCCAGTCTGGTATGATGAGATAAGCCCAGGGCAGAGGGGCCGGCCCATTCTTGACTGAAAGAGACCCCCAGGAAGCTCTGGCTCCTACCGTCAGAACTCGGTCCTTCCCAATGCAAGAGGACCAGGTTGCCTACCATCAGCTCAGCTGAGTTCAGGTAAGACACTGTCCTCGTCGAAGGCCCACTATGTACCTGGCCAAGTGCCACATGCTGTGGGAGGTGGAAAAGACTGTCACATCCAGACCTGCCTCTAGGAATCAGATGCACCTTGGGGGAGGGAAGCCTTACACTCGGAAGCAGTTATCAGTACCAGAAAGTATTCTCCTAGTGCCAAATAAGTAGTCTGGAGAAAATTAATTGATGGAAGGCAGAAAATGGGCAAGGCAGTGTGGGCTGCTAAGGCATGTTTCAAAGGAGGGACAGGAGTTGGCCCCAAGGTGGGGGAGATGGCCTTGATGACTAGGCGTCCTATGAGGGACAGGAAGTGAAGACAGACCTGGAGATACAGGGAAAGAACTAAAGGGAGGGCTCATAAACAGCATGTTCTCTGCCTCCTGCAAGAGAATGTGGCCTCAAGGAGCCATATTTGTGGCCCTTCCCCAACTGGGTCCCATCCTGGTCTGGCTGTTTACCCATCAACGGATGCCTGATTGGTGTGAGGGTCCACGGAAGCCGCCCTGGTGCCCACCCCACAAAGTCTTGCTGCTTGTGTGGACAACCATCTACTCTGTCATGGGGTAAGCACCCATTTTTCAGGCCATGGCCTGGTACCTGCTAGGGTAGAAACAAATCCCCCTATACCTGTCCTACTGAGGCATACTGGCCTCCAAAGGGATGGTGCCCCATTCTGCCTGGTATGGGAACCTCAAGGTCTGTAAAACATCCGCAGAAACCCTTTTGCCTGAGGAGGATTCCAGTCAGCACGCTTCCTCCCCCCTTTCCAAGTCTCCCCTCCCCTCCCCCACCTCACAGCACCCAACTCCTCCCACCCCTGGGCCTAGATCCTCGGGCTCCCATTTCAGCCCACACAATTTCCCTCTCGGTAACCAAGAGTCCTCCCACCTGAGGGCCTCCTCCGTTTGCAGAGGAGCACTGGCCTCTGAGTCTTCCTGCCACCATCTCTCCACAGCTATGCCTCCTACCTGGTGTGGAAGGAGCTGGGCGGGGGCTTTGGGCGGCCCCTGGCCCTGCCTCTCGGCCTCTACGCCGTACAGCTTGCCATCAGCTGGACCGTCCTGATGCTCTTTTTTGCGGCCCACAACGCTGGTCTGGTAAGGCACACGGTGCTCCGCGGTGCAGGTAGCATAGGAGGAGGTGACACCACCACGTTCCCAGCAACATGCAACAGCAGATCAGTCTGGGGTGGGCAAGTAACAAGGGAGCTCTATGAGCTCCTGCTGAGGGCACAGAGCCCCAGGGTGCTGCGGAAAGGGCGAGGGGCCGGGTCCTCGGGGCAGTCTTCCCAACCGCCCCTGCCCTCTGCGCAGGCCCTGCTGCACTTGCTGCTGCTCTACGGGCTGGTGGTGAGCATGGCGCTCGTCTGGCACCCCATCAACAAGCTAGCGGCACTGCTCCTGCTGCCCTACCTGGCCTGGCTTACCGTGACTGCTTCCATCACCTACCACCTGTGGATGGATAGACTCTGTCCAGGGCACCTGGGGAAGGGCCACTGAGGCACTGGGGTGTGAGAGGGGAGGGCGGGTGGCAGGGCAGGGCTGGAAGAGTCTGGGGGCTGGGCTGTGGGGCCAGGGCAGGGACAGGGGAGGAAAGGGAGATGGCCGGGATTGGAGGGGGGCGTGGTCCCTGCAGGTGGCTACCCTCCTGGGCTGCCTGGTGCCATTGTTCATTAGAATTTATAGAGTGATGGGAGAGAGGGGGATCTTGTTTCACATTTAAATAATAAAATCCTGTCACTAACTTTGAGTATGTGCTGTGAGGGCAGTGTGGGAGCTGCAGGGTGGAAAGCGGAGAATCCATATGTGTGTAAGTGTGAAGAGTACATGGGGAGCCATGAGCATGTCGTATCCAGCTACTGTGGCCACCCCCCAACTTGGCATAAAAATTTAGGACTCAGATTTTTAATTACCTGGGAGTAACTATTTATTCTTAAAAAGTTACAAAAAAGCTAAACAGAAACTAGATCAAGTGAATATATATATATATATATCTCAAGGTACTATGCTAAGATTTATGTAAGATCAGTAAGAATAAAGATGACCTATTTTTGTTTTAATATACTCTTATACTCTCAATTGTTTTACTATTGTTATACATCAATTAATTACTATTATAAGAAAAAGAGTTGAAAAAAGAGAGAGAGATGTAAGCCTCAGGGTGCTGAAGGGTGAATCTAGTAGCAGCTTCTTGTCCAGGCTTCTCTCTCGTTTCTCTCTTTCTAAACCTTCCCATTTGCTATATTTTTATCTCTTTCCTCCTCTTATTTCCCATTGCTCTTGTTTCAAAGCCCCACTGTAGCTAGAAGTGACTGTCCCTGGGACTGACACCCCAAATCCTAAACAACGCCAGCTAGAGGGCCCAGGTGCCTTACCAAAGGGCATCTCCATGCTCCTGTCTGTGGGTCTGTCCCGTGAGAGCTGCTTAGAGTGCTGACAGTGGCCCCACCGCCCCACTACCCCACGCCCATCCCCATCAACTGAGACTCTCTTGGGGGAAAGGAATGAAGTCGGGAGAAGTAGGGGATGATGATTCCTCCAGGTTCTTGGCTATGTTACATAAAAGAATTTAAGAACACACCATAGGGTAGGTCAGTAGTTTACTGAGAAATGGGAAGAAAAAACAGAAATACACACCCCCAGACGTAGGCGTGGGCTTCTCTAGGCAGAGAGAGCATTTTAGGCTTGGGGGGCTATCTTTACTAAGCTATTACTTACTCCTCCCTCTCACAATATTGAGGAAGGAGCCTCAGCTATTTTAGTTCCCCAGGGGGCAATGGTGAGGCCCCTTGAGGGTATCCAGGGCTTTCCCTTGACCCTGAACGAGATCTCATTCCAAATGGGGTTCTCGTGGTGGCCGGAATCTTGAGGGGTCCTTCTGGCAGCCTTCTTGGTGGCAGTCTTTCCCTCAGGGGGTTTCCAGGCAGGGTTCCACAGCCTGGTGTTTTACAGCCATGTTCTTCTGCCAGGTCTTAGACTCGTCTTCCCTGTTCCTGAACTAACCTGCCTCAGGAAAGGCACTGATAGTTTTTTTCTTTTTTAACTTCTCAGCTGGCTGCAACGTGCAGCCAGGAGCTGCCATAGGACACTGGTGCTTCTCCGAGCATGGCCCGCTGACCTCCTGGGGCGCGTGCTGAAGCTGTGCTCCCCAGCCGGCTGCATAAGGGCATGCATGGTTTGCAGTTCAGGCCCTGGAATCACACCGTTGTGGGATTGAATACCGACTCTCTCATTTATTAACCGGTAGCCTCACCTGTTAACTGTACTTCATTTTCCTCCTGCTTCAATTTCATAGGACTGTTGGGAAGAATGAGAGAATGGATAAAAAGGTGTCTGGCACAGGGTAAGTGCTCCGTAAGTGCTTGCTGTTTCTTCTACATGGGAGTGAAACCCAGAAGGCTGTCCGTTTAACAGGCACCCAGGGCTCTGATACGCACCACAATTTGAGAACCTGCTCCAACATCTGGACAGTCTACCCAAATTTTCCAACACCCAGGAACGTCAGCAAATTTATCCTCAGATCTAGAGGCTAACCCGGCCAGGAGCACATGCACAAAATGACTGACATTCATGTGAATTGTGTCGTCACCTCAATCAAATTTTTAAAAACTGCTTTTGGTTTAATTTATAACTCCATTTATACATGTAATTATTTTAGATTTATAATTTGTTATATAATACATATATTATACATTGTGTTCTATCATATCTTTCCATATTACATATCATAACATTTATAAATAATGACTTACAGAGAATCGGCTATGGAGCCAGCCAGCCTGCAGGGATTTTTAACCAGGCTCCACCATCATTGTGTGACCACGGACAAGTGAGGAGCATAGAAGTACTTGCCATTATTAACACCATCATCTTACATAGGCATAATAAATACTTGCTCCCAATTTTACTCACGTTACCAACTAATTCTAGGTGTTAAACCGCTCCTCTAGAAAATGTATCATGCCTTTCATGTATATCTTTGACCTCCCCAGGGCAAGCTGAAGCCACGAACCCAGAAACACAGATGCTTTTAGTTTTAGACACTGGTCCCTAGAAGGAAGTTTGAGGCAGGCAGTGTCCCAAGCCCTGGCACGCCTTCCTAATACAGAACGAGCCAAACTAAAGGGCTTCCTGACTTTGTGTAGAAACTCAACTTGAAAGGGCAGGATTCCATCCCCTAACTCTCATCCTCTGACCCCAAAGGTTGCCTTAAAATCCTCCTCTACGCCAGCTCCTTGGTTCCTCAATGCGAGGTCCTCCACCCTGCCTGGGCCTTTTGCTCTTCTCCTACCCTGCCTCTCAGTTCCACGCCCTGGCCTGGGGCACAGGCTGCCCTCTGTCCCCTCCTCTCTTGTTATATTAGAATTGTGCCTAAATCAAGCTGGAGCTGCCTCCTGACTTTGCCAGATGTGTGCTGGAATTCCACCATCCAAATTATGTGTGTGTGTGCTTCTATGTCCTTGGACGGTGTTTTTCCATTTGTATCTGAGTGGGTGCATTGCGTCTGAATATGATTCCCTCTTCACTCTGTGGCTGCTGGGGAGAGGAGCCCTTCACAGGGTTGAGCAGATCTCTCACCCAGTGGCTGGGGAGGTGAGAAGCACTAGTTAAAACAGCAAACCCAGGAGCTGGGGTTCTACCTCCCTTAAAACATTTTACTCTTCCTCACTTTGCCAGTTTCTGCAGAATAGACACACCTAGGGGCAAAGTAAGGTGGGTAGACTGGTAGATGTATGCCCAGTGGAGAAAGATAGGCCAGCTTGGCTGGGAGGGGGCTGAGGTGGGAAAGGTGCCTCCTACCTATAGGCAAGAGCTAATGCCTCCAGCGAAGTGCAGTCCCTTGAGCCCAGGCCGGGTCTCCCAAGTCTCCTTTCTTCCTTGGTGGGTCACCTGCATCCCAAGCCCAGATCCAAAGTCTTCCCAGAGTTCCTCTTTCCTGTGGTTCCAGAAAACAAGCACAAGACCTTTCTGGGGTTTTTGTTGTTGTTGCTGATGTTGTTTTGTTTTTTTTAGGAGGTACTGGGGATTGAACCTAGGATCTCGCCCATGGGAAGCAGGCACTCAACCAATGAGCTACATCTGCTCCCCAATGAAAGTTGGTTTTTTTCATTGGTTTGCTTTGTTTTGTTTTTAGGAGGTATTGGGGATTGAACCCAGGACCTCATACGTGGGAAGCAGGCTTTCAACCACTTGGGCTACATCCACTCCCCAAGACCCTTTTGTTTTAAGGGTTTTACTGCTGACCTTCACCAGTGGATCACATGTGACCCAGTCCCCACAGTCCAGCTGCCCAGCTTCACTCAGGACTCCCTCCAAAATCAGCCTTCCTCTTTTATCCTCAGGTAGAGCCCCCCTCCCAGGCTCTTCCTCTTTTCTAGCTGCCAAGGACCCTTCGCATACCAGCCAGAAGAAGCCACCTTGCTCAGACCAGAGACCTCAACAACGTTTATTCCGTGCCCTGTTGCCTAGTGCTTCTATCTTCAAGATCCCCCAGCCCCATACACAAATTATCCACTCAGGGGAGCACCAGAAAGCCCCTCTCCCCACAGCAGGCACCGATTCCAACACATTTCTCCTTTGGATGCCTGAAATTCTCCACTCAAAAGTTGTTTAAGTTTATTGCTTTCTCCCAGTAGGTTCTTTTGCCTTGCAAACATCCCTTCAAAGAGGAACACAATTAGTCGTCTTAATGTGTATGGTTTTTAAAATCAGATCCTTTCCTCAAAAACTCAAAGCCAGCCGCTGAGCCTGAGCTGCAGAACCCGGCAGGCAGGGTTGGGAGTGGCCTCTGGAATGGAGGGCCGCAGTGACCAGGACTAAAGTCTCAGTGTCACCATTTTACCCAGGGCAGCGTGTCCTGCACAGCCAGCTGGGCGTTGTGCCCTGCACAGGAGATTTAAAAGCCTGCCGTGCCCTGTGATTCTAGTGTCTTCTTTGATCCCAGCCACAGACTCTGGGAGACCCTTGGCCCCCTCCCCCACCCACCCTGCCCAGGCTGCTCAAATTCCTGGACACCCAGTGTTTATGTCAACAGAGTGATTGCCAGAGGAGCAGGCTTCTGCCCACAGGGGGTGTCGGGTGCCCGTAGCCCTGTTGTTTGTGTACCTGGTCTCGGTAGCGACCAGAGGGGCGGGCACGCCTGGGCTGGGTCACTGGGGCAACGCACTGTTAGGGTCCCAGCTGTCCCTGCACATAAAGCACCCAATCCATCAAGGTGCCCCCGAAGTGTCTTCTTTCACGGAGAATTTAAACCTTCCCCTGAGGCTTCTGTTTTCCACCCCCCCCACCCCATCCCCAACCCCCTACTGGCTTATCTGCTCCCTTCCCATGAGGGCAGCTTCGCATCCGGAAGACCTGAGGGAGAGCCAAGCCTGATCCTTCCCCTCCTCCTGGGTTACCTCCTAAAACCTCCATAAATCTTCTGAAAAGACCCTGGGAAGTGAGACAGGGAGAGGCAGGCTGCAAGTTTCCTGGGTCTAACCCAGCTCCTTCCCTTCACTGCCACCCTGCCAGAAAGGCTGGGGCCTGAAAAGGCAGCTTGGGAGAATTCCTTTTTTGGTTTCCATCCCCACTCACCAGCTTTCTGTAGCCCCTTAAATGCACACACACGCCCCTCATGTACCAATAAACCTTCCTACCCAAAGCCCCTTCTCCCTGAAAGAACTCTTTCCTACCCTTTTGGGATCTCCCTTGTCCACTTCTTTCCCTTCTTTCCTCAGAAGCAGTCCCTGGCAGCAGTGGGGACTGAAGGATACATGAAGCATAGTCCCTGGAAGCAAAGAGCTGTGCCCTCACAAGCTGCATGACCTTGGGTAAATCACTTAACCTCCCTCAAACATCCTTGGGAAAAGTAAATGAGTAAATGTGCTGAGAGCACTGCCTGTGTTAGTGTCAGCCAGCGATTATTAGCACTGAACTAGAGGCAGTATATTACATTTGGGGAAAGCATGGACTTTGGAGGCTGACAGACTTGGGTTCAAATCTCAGCACTCCACTAACTTTGTGTGACCTTGACCTAAATCCTCATTGCCTAGTTTCCTACTCTGCAGGAAAGGCGTTTTGCTACAAGCCTACCCAATAGGGTTAACTTGAGGCATGGGCAATGGCTGCCCTAAAAAGAGTATAGAGCAGCTGCAGGGGGAGGAGTCAGGCTCCTGGCACCTGATCCCCCAGATTAGCTGCTGCACTTGGGCAGGCAGGGGAAACTGGTCTGGCTTGGAAACAAGAGCCAGGGACCCAGCTAGGAATTCAGGCTCCAGGAGGTGCCATAAATAGCCAGAGCAGGTCAGAGGAACCTCCAGGGATGGTGGAGTGGGGGTGGGAAAGGGATAGAAAGGAGAGTGGAAAAGGAAGCTGTCTGTCACCAGTGCTGGGGGCTGGCCCAGGGCACTCTCCCAAATGTCCAAGGAAAAATCGTTTATACGGTTATGGTGGAAGGGAGGGGTCACCTCTTTGGAGAGGACCAGCCACCTCTGCACCATCTCCCAAGCTCACTCAGTGCTGTTGGGAGAGTCAGGAAATCCTCTCCACTCATCTTCAGAAGCCTCTTTGGCTTTCCTGGAATAGGGATCAACAGCTCAGCCTGTGTCATAGATAGGAAAACTGAGGCCCAGAGTTTCAGTGAGTCAAAGGCTGAGATGAGGACATGAGCATGGATTTTTTTTTTTTTTTTTCCCTTTGTCTTCCAGTCCAGGGTTATATCTGACAGCCAAAGAGAGGAAGCCTTTCCCACAGGAGAGCATAGCCAGGTCCTCAGTAACAGTGAGCTGAAAGGATACATCCTCCTTGCTTTCCTCCTGCCAGACATTTTCCTCTTCCTCAGCTGATCTAACCACATCACTATAGTTGGGGCTGGGAAGGGGGAGAGGGAAGCACATTTTATAATGCTTTAGAAAGGTATTAATCAAAAAATAAAAAGGAAACAAAGAAAACCAAGAGATGTATTCATCAGAGGCACAGCTGATCAGTAAGACTGAACCTAGACTCAGAAGACCTGGATTCAAATCCTTGCTGTGTGATCGTCCTTCTGAGCCACCGGGCCCTCATCTGCAAAACAAGGCCAATATTGGAGAGGATGTGGAGCGATAGGAACACTTCTTCACTGTTGGTGGGAATGCAGAATGGTACAACCACTATGAAAGACTGTTTGGCAGTTCCTAAAGAAGCTGAATATAGACTTGCCCTGTGACCCTGCAATACCACTACCGCTTATATACCCAGAAGAACTGAGAGCAGTGACCGAACAGACATCTGCACACCGATGTTCATAGCAACATTATTCACCATTGCCCAAAGTTGGAAACAACCCAGGTGTCCATTAACAGACGAATGGATAAACAAACTGTGGTCTATTCACATGATGGAATATTATGCAGCAGTAAAAAGAAATGAAGTCGTAAAGCATATGACCACATGGATGAACCTGGAGGACATTATGTTGAGCGAAGCAAGCCAGACACAAAAGGACAAATACTGTATTTGTTACTATGAACCAAATACATTGTGTAACATATTGTTTGATTAAAAAAATTTTTTATATGTATCCATTACATTTAATTGAGAAATGTAAAAAAAAAATAAGGCCAATAAGACACACCATGCCAGAGTGGTGTGAGGACTCAATGAGCTAAGGCATGCTTGAGTACCTGGCTAATGTCCCAGATGTTATAAAGACCAGGAGCTCCTGGTGAGGCTCCACCTTATTCATGTCTGTATTCTTGGAGTTTGCTCCAGTGCCTGGCACACAGCAGCCTTCGATAAATGTTGACTAAATGTAAGAAGGAAATAAACGATTTACATTTAGATGGTGTGTGGCTGTGTGATTATAATAAATATCCGTTGCTATTTATCAGCTCTCACTGCTTTTTCTTTGTGGCACAGGCACTATTAGCACTACCCTGCATTTTATATCCCCTTTAAAAATGCCTGGGGAAAAAACTCTAGATATGAATGCTCTTAATAATTTGCCTGTTAGGTAAGGTGACCATTTAATTTTTTGGCCATGATGGGTCACTTTAAGGAGTGAAACAGGAGTATTGATAAGTATGCCTGGACAACAGCATAAACCATGACCGTCCTGGGCAAACCGAAGTGCTTGGGCATCATACTAATAATAGAACACCATGATGCTCAGAACCCTCGGGAGGAGAGAACTCGGAATATTCCAAACCATCCTGACTCCAGGATGGTGCCCTCCCTTCTCAACCCCACCATCCCACCCCCATTGGAGCTGTTTTCAGACCAGTCCCCCATGTTCTTAGGTTCCTCATTTTCAACCGGCAGGTGACCCTGAACCCCTTCTTTCCATTGCCCTGAGAATGCCCAGGGTGTCTGTACTGCCCCAAACACTAAAATCTTGGGCCCTGGTAAGCACCCATCATGTGAGCTGCAGAATCATCCAGCCATCTTCTGATGCTGTCCCAGCACCGGGAATTTCCTGAGGACCCCTTCCTCTCTCTTTAATAGTTTCCATGGTTTCAAACCTCTCCTAACAATAGGCTTCTGCTCTTTCCCACCTTTGGACTATTCTCAACCCAGCAGCTTGGGTGATCCTGTAAAAATATTTCAGCTCATGTGACTCCTCTGTTAAAGACAATGGCTTCCCATCTCACTCAGGAAAAGCTGGTCCTTACCGTGGCCTATAAGGCCCTAGGCCTCTTTAGCACCCCAACACCTCTTTGGCCTTACCTCCTCCTGTTCTCCAACCACACAGGCATGCTCCCATCTCAGGGCCTTTGCATCTGCTGTTCCCCCTCCCTGGAACACTTTTCCCTTTATAGCCGTATGATTAATTTCCTCGCCTCCTCCAGGTCTTTTCTCAATTGTCTCCTTTTCAGAGTCCTTCCCTGGCCATCCTATAAAAAATGTAACTTTACCCCCTCCCCTCCCTTAACTCTTCCAATCTCCCTTCTCTGCCTTTTCTCCTTAGCACTTACCAAATATACTACATATTTTATTTCTCTTGTTTATTGTCCAACTCCCCCAGCTCCATGAGGGCAGGAAGTTTCATTTGTTTTGCTCTTTGCCATAGCCCCAGTATCTGAAACAGTGCCTGGCATATAGTAGATGCCCAACAAATATTTTTGGAGTGAATAAAGAACTGCCTGAGAGGCAGAATAGCCTAGCCTGGCATGGAGATTGAATGTTTGGCTTCTGGAGGGAAAAGGCCTGGGCTTGAATCCAGTGGCTCTGCCACTTGTGAGCTGTATGATCTTAGGCAAGGCCCTTAATGCTTCTGTGAGCCTCAGCTTCCCCATGTGTGACATGGGGATAATATGCATTGTCTCCCAGGCTGTTGCACGCTTTAAGACAGAGTCTACATGCAAACCACTTCACTCACTGCCTGGGCCATTTCACGCAATCTAAGCTTAGTAAATGGCAGCTACAGTTAACTACTGGAGGCTCCACTGCATTGTGGGCCCTTCACAGGCAAATTAGCATCCACTCCCTCTGAGTCACAACTCGGACAGTTCTTTCCAAATTGGCAGTTCTTAACCTACCCCTCCTGGGGACGTACTTTTCCTGAGCCCCAGTTCCCCCCGTCGACCAGGTCAACACACTCCTCATCCTGCTTAAGCCTCTGAGAGAGCTGCTCTCCTAAAGTTATCTCAGGACCCCTTGCCTGAGGCCCCTTGCACAAACTGCCCTCCAATGGAGCTGGAAAAGTTGGATGGGAAACCAAGAGAGGAATATAAGGTGAGGGAGGAGGGCAAAGTAGAGCATATATGCGTGAGCCTGGGCAGATGGGGGATGGACAGAGGGAGTGGGGAAGCCAAGCCATCCCCACCTGCCAGTTTCCTGTCTTGTCTACTGATAAATAGGGGATACTGATGGCCAGATTTTCCATTCCCCCACCCCAGCACCCGCTGTCACTCAATTAAAAAGAGATAGCAGAAGAGGGGCGGGGGGAGGGACAGGCGGCCTCTGGTTATAAAGCCTGCAGCAGCGGGGGTGAAAGCACCAGGCTTGGCCTGCCCCAGCCTCCTCGTCATCCCCGGCCACATTTAGCTGCTGACAGCTGCTGGGGACCCTGCCGCCAGGCCCTGCCCCATACCCGCCGCCTCTCCTTTCTCTCAGTGACTCCTGAGCCTCAGCCTCTCCATGGCCCAGAAAGAAGAGGCCGCTGCAGCCGCTGCTCCCGCCTCCCAGAATGGGGAGGAAGAGGAGAACCTGGATGACCCCGAGAAGCTGAAGGAGCTGATTGAGCTGCCACCTTTTGAGATCGTCACAGGGTGAGAACTGGTGTGGGCCAGGGGCCTCCGCCCTAGAAGAATGCGGGCCGGGGGGTGGTTGTGGAACTTTAGGAAGGTAACTGTAGGGGTCAGGGTCGGCCCCAACCTGCAGTAGTGTGTATACACGTGTGTGCACAGCAGGGCTTGCAGGGGACACGGCGGTCTCTCTTGGCTTCTCACATTGACACCTCAGACCCTCTAGTCAGGTGGAGGCAGCAGAATCTCCTTACAGGCAAGAAGCCCAGAGAATAAAACCACCCCTCAGGCCTGGTACTGGACAGTCATCCTGCCTCTCTGGGTGGAGGCTGTGGAGTCCTAGAGGGTTTGGTGAACAGATGGGATGAGATTGGCACGTTTAAATATGGCCTCAGTTAAAGTATTCTCCTCAGCTTCTCTCTCTGACTCTGAATGGGTCTTTCCTCTAACTGTATGTCTCTAGCTCTTTCTTTAGAGCTTCTCTCTGGAGCAGAAGGTCCTGAAAAGGGAAGACAGATCCATTCTTTCCCAAGGCTGAAGGAGAAGCAGTTTTTTATTACATCTTTTCTGAGTCTTCCCAGGGGCTGTCCACACCCATCCCTGGGGAAACAGAGTTAGGGTGCAGATAACATGGGCCAGGGCCAGAAGCAAATGAATGGAGGTGGCCCAATGCCCTCCAGCCACAGCCTAGAGGAACTGGGGCCCAGGGCAAAGCATCCAAAGAGGGGGCTCTTTGGATGCTTTGTGGCCCTCTGTCTAATTCAGATTAGGCCATTTCCAGGAATAAAACCAAATAGTCTTCCTCTTCTCTCTCTCATTCTTCTATTGAAAGACCCTGTTAAGTTCCTAAATAAAGAAGTATGTGAGGCCCAGAGTTTCCCTCTACAGCATGGGGTTTTCCAGCCATGCCCACAGGTAGGGTGGAGGCCATATTGAGAGGTTTCCGGAAGGACAGAGGCATAGTGCCCTCAAGGGGCAGAAAGAGCACTGGGTAGCAATTTGGACCTGCTGTTTTAAGCTTGACAAGTGATTTTTCCAGCCCAGGCCTCAGGTTTTTTCATTTGCAAAATAATCTAGTTGATTCCTAAGGTCCCTTCTAGCGCAGATATTTTCTGATTTCTAAGAGAACCTAAGGCACAATGTGTCTTAGTTCCTGAGAGATGAACAGCCCCTGAACTTCCGTTTGCCCATGCCTACCCAACCACCCTCACCCTCATCCCAGGATTAAGGGAACAACTGGGTACAGTTTAATACAGTCATAGGGAAAGCCTAGGGCAACCGTACCAGGAGAGTCCCTCAATTCCAGTGGATGTCTTGTGGAAGTAGATCCTTTTTCTAATACCTCAGCATGCTAGTCCTACCTGTCCTTGGATGGACACACACACACACACACACACACACACTCCACTATGTGCAATGTTGTGATCTCCCTAGCACAGGGGCAGGGCAGGTCAAGAAAAGAATTATATTTCTTGAGTTGAGCATCATAAATGGGGTGGGTCCTAAGGGGTAGCTTACATTTGTTCAGGGCTTTATAAATCACAACATATTTTCACATGCATGAGCTCATTCAACTCTTAGTGCAATCCAGCAGACGGTGGTATTTTATTGCCACTTTAAAGATGGGGAAACTGAGACTCAGGGAGATTAGTGACTTGCCCAAGACCACACAAACTGTAAGTGGCAGGCTTGACTCCCAGCCAAGTGTTCTTTCCTCTGATCTCCTCTTCCTTTTGGGTCCCAGGTTTCCCAAGCAAAGCTCTACCTATCTCTATGTGGGTGGCAGTAAGGGTCAGAGGCATCCCATGACCCAAAGCTCAGAAAAAGAGGCACAATGGGGCAGCTTGATGGGTGCTCTGAGAGCAGTTCAGGTGGTTCGTAGAGCCCTGAGTATTTTCCTGGCCACAAGCAACAGCTGTCTCCTGGGTGCCTCCGGGTAAAGATGGCTTAAAATAGCCCAGAGGTGCAGCTGTGTTTGAGCAGGGACATGGTGAGGGAACAGCCTTCCTCCCCTCTCTCCAGCTGAGGGAATAGCTTTCCTCTTCTTCTCTTTCCAGTTGTCCCAGAGTAAAAGAGATCATCCTAGCCTGAATCCTAAAGGCAATGGATCTATCCACAGTGTTTTCTTAGGTTTAGGCTGCAAACTAGCAGATGAGCAGGCAGCTTTTCAGGAAACAGTCTGAACTGAGGAGGAAGTACAGGGTAGGAAAAAAAAGAAATAGGTCCTACTTACAGTGATTCTGATTTGAATTGCACGTAGTATAGAAAACAGGCAGAAAGTGCTAGCAAAAAAGGTCTAAAACGGCAGTGGTGTGCTGGAGCCAGCTCATATTGGTTCAAGGGTCAATTGTGTATTTCTCTTCCCAACTCTGTGTTCAGTGACTTCACATTGATAGCTTAAAATCAGCCATAGTAAAGTATTCACGCTGTGGAAATCAGCAAACACTAGACATTTTTCTTTCAGAGGAAAAACGAAACTTCTTGAAAGAGGAAAACCTCTGAAAGTGAGGAGAGAAGGGAATAGGTTTGTTAATGCTTAAGACAGAGCTCTGAATGATAAGATATGAGGCCTAGAGAAGGCACCATTCATCAATACTAACTTTAATTTCTCAAGTGTCTACTGTTACCCAAAGCCCGAGAGGTTGGATTACTTTCACCATCTTTAGAAGAGGAAACTAAGCCTCAAAGGGATGAGTCATTTGCCTAAAACTAGCTGAGAGAGTAGGGTGTGGACCCCAGGACTGTCTGACTTAAAATCACCAAACTGCCTCTGAATAATCATAAAGAGGGTTCTTTTTCATTCACCAAATATTACTGAATAGAAATTACTTATTGCCTGTGTTCCCCACTAGTATTTCACCTCCACGAGGACAGGAACATTATCTGTTTCACTATTTTAATCCCTCCCCCCAAGAATAGTACCCAGCTCCTAACAGGTACTCAAGAAATTTGTTGAGTGAATGAATACCTATCATATGTTAGGCACTATGCCCACATATGAGGAATTGAACCCAGGACCTTGTGCATGCAAAGCAGGCACTCAACCACTGAGCTACATCTGCTCCCCTGAAATAGGGAATTAACTGGGGGGAGGGCTTTTTGTGGAAAGAAGCTCAGAATATATGAAGATCCAGCGATGCTAGGCTTAGAAGAGAATGCAACTGGTTCATACCTGTATCTGAACTCAGCCTGCTTTGGGGAAGTTCTGGGGCCCTGGAAATGGTTGTCTCCTTATTTCTCAATCCCACTGATGAGTGATTGTGTTCTGCCTGGTAGCATCCCTTGCTGTGTGTTTGTCTTTGTCTCTAGTTGTGATGTGTATGTGCTTGCATAAAGCTGAATCTGCTATTTAAAGGGATTATTAAAGAATAGAAATCAATGGCAGATGGGGTGATTCTTCTTTCAACTACTTGTTTAGCTACCAGTAGTTTACCCTTGCCACATGAGGAACACAGAGAGAAGAGGCAGGGTCCACGAAAGTGATAGGCAAAGAGTGAGGGGCCTTCAGCATGACTGTTAACGCCACAAGCCTTTCCCCCTTTTCCCCCCCCCCCCCCCCCCCCCCCGCCGGACTTCTGGCACATGCTGGGAAGGTTTGTTGCATAATAATAGACTAGAAGACAGCAAACTGACCCTGGCCACGCTAGCCTCCACTGAGGATCAGCAGGCAAAGTCTAGTATGCAAAGAAGTTACCTCCCAGAATAAAGGGGAGAGCCCAGGGCTTGCCTTGGGCAGAATTCCATCTAACCCTGCAAACTAGAAGCAGACAACCTATCAAACCCTTGCAGCTCTAGGAAGTGCAGGTTGTCAGAACCCTATGCTTTTGCTTCTGCACTACTCCTTCTATCTAACTATGCCAAGTCCTTAGCACCAGCTCACTGAAAGTGGTCTGAAAAAGGAAGAAGGGAATTGAAACTGAAAATTCAACCTCTTTGGAGCAGGTCACCAAGAGGTCTACTGAGGGAAGGCTGAATTGAGTTAACACTCAACTAACCATGAGGAGATTTTCTACTTCATGGATTGTTTTGGAGCAAATACTACCCTCCAGGTTGTTTCCTTTCTCCCTATAGATTTATGCTTAGGAAATGCGGTGCCTTTTAATGTTAACCTGAGAAAAATATGAAACATTTACTCACATCTCTTCTCCCTCCATCAAGTGGATCATCTTCCCACTTTTTTCTAGCTATTAAAATTCTGTTTCCTCCCTAGAGAAATGCAGTGCCCAGTATCCTGGGTCTAAGCAGGTAAAGTGTGATTGACCTTCTTCGCAGAAAGTATGAGGAAGTCATGCTTAAAGAGGTGGCATCTGAGGCTAGTGGGGAATGGATAGGAATTGTGCTGTTGGCTTCTGTGCCTGAAGAAGGGGCTGAGTTCAGGTGATTACCTTGGTAGATCTACCAGCATCTTTCTCCTGGCCACCACCCTACCACACACTACCATACCATACACACACACACACAGCACTTCAGCAGTGAAGTATCTGCTGGGGTAGGAGTAAAGGGCCATATAAGTACATATAGTACTTAGGCATATCAGCATGCTCATGGCACTACCGAAAAAAGATGTCTGTGATTATCTAAGAAATTAGGTATCACTATTTCCTTCCTTTCCATTAGTGGGCATAACAGTATTGATGTACTTTGTGATTCTATACAATCACCCAAGATGGCCATGTTGTCTGGCTCTCTGGAAAAATTTCAAACATGCTGGGTCCTCCATCACCTCTGTTCTCTCGGTTCCCATCCGGGACCTGGCTGTTGCAGTGTGTCGGAGCCCCAAATAACCTCTTTCAACCTTTGTGTTCCTTCTAAGAAACCCAATGAGAAGCCAAGCAAGCCCAGTCTGAAGAAACCCAAAGGAAAGGCTGGGAGCCAAAACCTTCCATGCCATTCCTTTGCCCCTTGAAAGCATTTCTCTTCCTGATGCACCTAGTCTAGAAGGCCCTGCTAAGTGACAGAGGAGACTCTGAGGCTGCTGGCTGGAGGGGTTGGAAACAGCATATTTATAGAGGTGACCTTTCTTCCTCTCTCCTGGGTTTCAGGTTTCACTAGGTCCTCTTCTGCCTGAGGAAGAGGAGGAGGGAGAAACATCAGAGCTTAAGAGGGGCTGAGAGAAGCAGCAGTCTCATACCATCCAGCCAATTTTGAATTCCGTGCTAGGCCAAATTCATACTTTCTGCTTGGTACGATTGCAGCAATGCTTTTGGGGGTTCCAGGAGACCTGAAGGACCACACAGACAGCTATTTGCTAAATCCCCCAAGCCAAACAAGTACCATGTATACTTCCCAGGGATCCACCTGAGAATCCATCATTCAGGTGGCTCTAGATGGAACTTGGGGTAGGAGTGGGGGTCTTGCAAAAAACCATGAAAAGCAAAGAAGCTTTGGGCCAAAAAAAGGTAAGCCCTGTGTTTCTTGGATGCCAAAATCTGCACCAGGAAGGAAAGGATTTTGCAATCCGCAGAGTCAAGGAATGGTCGGGTGGGGTGAGTTTAATTACTAAGAGCTGAGACTAAGTGAATTCCTAGCAAGGTTTGAAAGTGAAGGGAATCATCAGCACTTCATTCTCCTAAAATGTTAAGTAAATAATAAACACCTCCAGAACAGGGGCAGAGGGGTTTAGAGAGCTAAGTATAGCATCTGAAGTAATCCTGGAGCTGGGATCTCAAAAACATTCATCTCCACAGGGGAAACTTAACCTTATGGCAAGGGACATGGAAAGTTGGGTAGAGGAAGTTTGGGGGTAGGGGTGGGAGTGGAGGGACAGGCGCGCAGAGATATAGCTCAAGTTTACTCAGTTCTTTAGCGGCTATTGCTTATCTTTAAGAATCCAAGGCCCTGGAACACTAGGGATTCCCTGTAGGCCAGGGAGTCAGGTGACCTCTCAGGGGAAAAGAAGGGGTGGAGAGTCAACAGCAGAATTAACTACTGTGTATCTTCCGGGGCAGCCACAGATATTACATTTTTGAAAAGGTAAACTTTCATCCTCTCCAACCAGTACTTACCCTTTCCTCTTCTTCTGACATTTTCTACCTTTCCCGTTAAAAATCTCATTCTCTTTGGCCTTCAAAACTGCACAAATCTTATTTTAGAAGAGCACACACATATACATATAAAAATAAAACAAAATTCATCTCTGATGCCCTCTCTACTCCCTCTCCTTTTTCTTGTCCTTCCTTTTTCCTACCAAATTTTCCAAAAACCAGGACTTTTTCTGCTGCTTTCATTTCCTAACCATCCATTTCCCCTGTGAAGCCACTGGATACCCACACTACTTATCACCATGCCTGGGCTTCCAAAGACACCTAGCAAGCTTTCTTCATTCAGGCTTTTCCCCAGCTTCAATCCATCTGCACATATGCTGCCGCATGAATCTTCCTCAGACATCATTTTTATTATGCCTGTCTTTTACTTAAGAATCTGCAACAATTCTCTATTGCCTCCTGAATCAAGGCCAAACCTTCAAGAACTTTCATATTATGTCCTCCACTCAACATATTCACTTTTAGCAGTCTTCTAATGGTCTCTCCTGTTTTATTTGCATCATCTCTCTCCAGCTAGAATCTAGCTGCTAGATCATAAGCAACTGCAGGGCAGAAGCCATGTCTTTTATGATTTTGAAATGACTTAATCCTATATGCAAGCTAAGTTATACTGAGGTACTCTTGGATACTTACTATGTGACAATCCTTCCTGTACCTAAGGCAAAAGATAGACTTGATGATCAGTCACTAGTAGAGCAGGCACTGCAAGTCTTAGTCCACTCCATGCTCAAGATGCAACTTACAGAAGTTACAAGGGAAGAAATGAAAGCATGAAATGTTCTGCAGTCTTTGCCTTCCTCTGTCATGAGAAATTTTTTTCCTCCCATAACAGCATTTAATCCCCGAGAAATTTTATATGCCTGTTACTTTGCAAAATTGCTATTAGAACACTGTGTGCTTTTTAAAAAAAATTTAAAAGATCTGTCTTTACAGTAAGAGTGAATGTGTCTATCAGGCACTGATCTTAGAGAACTCCTTACTCCAGGCTGGTCCTAGGGACAAGAACTCACCATTCCCTTTCTCCCTGTCCATTTCTTCCCTTGACCTACAGGGAGAGGCTGCCTGTCAACTTCTTTAAGTTCCAGTTCCGGAATGTGGAGTACAGTTCTGGGCGGAATAAGACCTTCCTCTGCTATGTGGTTGAAGTGCAGGGCAAAGGAGGCCAAGTCCAGGCAACACGGGGATACCTAGAGGATGAGCACGCAGCAGCACATGCCGAGGAAGCCTTCTTCAACACCATCCTGCCAGCCTTCGACCCGGCCCTGCGGTACAACGTCACCTGGTATGTGTCCTCCAGTCCCTGCGCAGCTTGCGCTGACCGCATTATCAAAACCCTTAGCAAGACCAAGAACCTGCGCCTGCTCATTCTGGTGGGGCGACTCTTTATGTGGGAGGAGCCAGAGATCCAGGCCTCTCTGAAGAAGCTGAAGGAGGCTGGCTGCAAACTGCGCATTATGAAGCCGCAGGACTTCGAGTACATCTGGCAGAATTTTGTGGAGCAAGAAGAAGGTGAATCCAAGGCCTTTGAGCCCTGGGAGGACATTCAGGAGAACTTCCAATACTACGAGGAGAAGTTGCTAGACATCCTGAAGTAACCGACGGGGCTCGGCCTCACGTGAGTTTTCCTGGTGCCACGGCACTGACACTTTATTAACTGTTAACATGATAGAAGGCTTGAGGTCAGGTGGAACCAGTGGTATGTTTTGATTTTCCTTTGGATGGATTTCACTCAGTTCATCTGCTTTTGATTGACTGAAAAAGCTTTTTAGAACATCCTGTTTCATTTTTCATTTCCTTTGAGTCTCTCTCCCTAAGCCCTTTTCCCTCTTACACTATTATATCAAACTAACTTTCCCCCTAACTTGGAATTCTCAAGGTGGACAGGGATCCTAAAGCCTTGATGAAATAGAACGACAGTCATAAGATCTAGATGGGGCAAGGACCTGTTATTGAACGACAGCAGAGGAGAAGTTTAAAACCCCTAAGCATGCTACGAACATCCAGACTTAGTAAAGCCGGACACTTTCTAGATGCCCTGCTCCAACCCCAATTTGCAATCTTACTGTTTCTTTTTTCTATAATGCAGGTTTTTCATTCCTTTTTTTTTTTTTGATAAATTTGCAATTCCCCAAATGGATTTGTATTCAACTTTTTTTTTTTTTGGCCAGAGATGCTTTCATGTTTTCAAACAAATGATTAAGCTTTGAGGGAGACCAATTGCTATGTATGTATAATTCAAGAACATTCTCCTTATGTTGAGAAGCTCTCAGCAGAACTCATAGGAAATGTAACTTAGGAGATGTGGGGATAATACAGCAATAACTTTTCTATACAGGAATGTTTAAAGGATTAAAAAGATGTTTGTAAACCGGCTGCAGCTTAAAATTAGCCTCCTAGAGATATCAAGAGGTGATAGGGAAACTGAAGTAAAGATTGGCTATTTAAGCAAATAATTAGGACACAATTAAGGCCAATTTGGCCTCTTGCTGTGGGTAAATTAGACTCTTACAGAAACAGGTCGATTACCCTCAGGAAAGAGGGTAAAGGATCCTTTATTATCCTTTTTTGAATGTGGTCTGCTCTAGTTTGCTCCCACAGAAATGCTACAACTGGGGCCCTTTGCAAAGCCTGAGTTACTGATCAAAATCCTCCAATAAAAGGGGTCTTCACCATGCTCATATCTAACTTTAATTCCAGAACAACTCACCTATTAATAAAACATAAAACCTATGCTTCCATGAAGATATTTAATCTATTTTTTTAGTGTCTCTCACTCCTAATACCCTTAAGAGAAGATGTCACTTCATAAGCACATTTTGGAAATAGCGATAGCTTGATGTTGGCTGGTGTTTGCTATCAGACATGCACACAGGGCACCTGATAACTCTCAAGCTGAGCGTTCACCAATCCATGAAGTCAACTTTCAGCCAGTTCCTACAAAAAGCAGGGCCCACTCGTTGAATCCAGTGAGATTATGGTAGGGCAATGCCATGATACTCTGCTCACATAAAATAAGATACTACTATAAGTGGTGGTAATAGTAAAAGCAGATTTCTGAGAGTGACCTCTGAAAATACAAAACTTAATTTTAAAAATTCCTTGAAGATTTTGTCAGTGTAAACTATCATTGTAATTATAAGCCCTAGAGAATGATGACTGCTAGCATAATTTTAACCTCAGTATACTTTCTTCTTGAAAGTCTTTAAGTCACAGGCCACTTCTAGCTATCTACATAGCAAGTCTTTTGTTCTGTTTTGTTTTTCCCCATTAAACCAAATAATTAAATAGCTAAATATGCTATAAATATTAAACATTTCAAAGAAGATTTTTTTTTTGAGATTTCCCACCCCCACCCCCACCCATTGTTTTTTGCACTCACTGTCTGCTCTCTGTGTTCTTCTGTGTTTGCCTGTGTCTCCTTTGGCAGCACCAGGAACCGATCCTGGGTTCCGGAGTGGGAGAGAGGCGCTCAATCTCTTGCACCAGCTCAGTGCCCTGGTCTACTGCATCTCTTATTGTCTCTCCTCCGTGTCTCTTTTTGTTGCGTCATCTTGCTGCACCAGCTATCTGTGCAGACCAGCTTGCCGCGCAGGCCAGCTTGCCTTTTACCAGGAGGTCCCGGGAATTGAACCCTGGACCTCCTATATGGTAGACAGGAGCCCAATGGCTTGAGCCACACCCATTTCCCTCAAGGAAGATTTTTTAAAAACTCTTTAATTTTGCAAAATTGAGGGTGGTATCTCTCCTACATTAATCTAAACAGAAGTAAAAAGGATAAATCCATTTGAGGGAAAATTTCATTTCTAAGTCAAACTGTTTCTAAAAATATTACTGAATATTTTCCACATTATAAGCCTCAATCCATTAGTATATATAACTGTATTATCTAAAACCATTAACATGCTTCCCTGTCCTCTATTTGAATTGGTCATGTTCTTGAAGGGAAAGGTTAAAATGTACCAAATTAAAAAAAAAAAAATGGCAGGAAACAGTTACAATCTAAAAGCCCAAAAGAACAAACCTGCTTAATTAAAATGGGCATTTGTTAAATAAAACGTGCTTCACATTTCTTGTCCCATTAAAAAAAAAATACAGGATTTAACCATATATTTATTTCAAGAGTTAAAGCAGATCTCTTCTGTAGCTTTCTCTCTGTGACCCACACCAAAACATGAATGAAAGAAACAGATCCAATCCTGCATAAACCAGAAATCATAAGAGATTGTGGAGGAAAAATACAGGGAATGGTTGGGGAAAGCACAAAGAAACCCAGCTCAAAAAGAAAGTCTTAATTGTTTGGGGCTGGCAGACCTCTGGGTAACACGCTTTCTGTTTTCTCCCCAAGGTCTGCCTACTGCCACCAAGAGACAGCAGTGACATGAATGGTCAGATGGGACATGCCTGCCTTCTAAATACCACTTGGAGCCAGACAACATTCAACACCAACCAAACCTACTGGACAAGGCCCTCAGAGGACTCAAAATACACTTGTCATGTTGTAATTCATTTAGGCTGGGCCTCTTTCTATAAGGCTGCTCTGGGGAAAGAGGAAAGTGAGCTGCAAGGAGAAAAATGCAACCATACATAGGCAACAGGCATCCATGGGGCTGAAGGTCCTAATGACTCCCCAAAGGGGGCTGCTTAAGGCAATGATGCTCAGAACCAAGGTGCAGATCTTTGACTATGTCCAGAAATGCATTTTGGTGTTCATTTTATTAAGAAAGAAAAACAGCAACATTAATAAAAGAACTGAAGTGTTGTGGTTTGTCTGTGGCCAGGTTTTTTAAGGAATTTAGACATTTGGAGGTTGACATGGATAGCGAGCAAGTCCCAGGAATAGGAATGTCCCAGGCTATGAACGAAGCCATGCCACTGTAAAGCAGGAGGGGGCTTAAACCAGAACTTGCTCTAGTTGGCAACACAGGAAACAAATTCTCCCATGCAGACTTCCCACCATGGTCTTAGACCTTCATAAAATACTTCCTTCTTTGATTACTTGTAAATGAGGGCCTTTTCCCTTGTCAAGTCCAGGAATATGGCAGAAGGTGGAACAAAAACGCGTAAGAAATCTGTTATAAGGTATCCACATTCCAACTGCCAATTTATAAGCAATTACCTTCTTGATTAAAGAGGAGAGGGTAAGAAGCAGGGGTTTAAATGTTCAGATAAGATTATTGATACTTGATCATACTTGATGATCAGAGATGGCAGGGTGAGGTCAAAATTCTCATTTCTTAAAAGATTTGTTGAGTACTATGTACAGGCATAACTTCCCATGTGTGAATTTCTGGGTATACACTGCCCAACTCTAATTAGGTTTCCAGGAATAATGTGTTCATTCAGATTATCAGACCATGCCTCCTTTCCCCAGGCTTCAAGTGTGATAAGTCATCGGAATTTGACCCCAAGATTATCTGAAAATGACAAAGCACTTACTTTATTACATCCCTACTGAGTCCCAGAATTCCACTTACAGCCAGTCACGGATGAGACTAGGTTTTCTTTAAAGAATCATAAAGGCTCATACTCTATAGAAAAAATTAATCCTAATCCCTTTAAAAGTAGAAGACGCCTAAATAATCAACCTTTTGACCCAAGTGTTTTGTGATCTGAGTGCAAAGAATTAAGCAAAAAAAATTTTAAGTTTCCTCTTATCACACACATTCTCCTTTCCAATTTTGTGTGTTTGGGCATTCTCTCCCTTCTTCCTTTGCTTCAAGTTTATTTTGCTTACATGGGCAGAAGCAAAGCTTCAAGAAAAGCCTCAGTCTAAATGTTTGATACCCCTGCACCACCCCCGCCCAACGACATGGAAAACATGTCTCTTCTATATAAAGATATGAAAGACGTGAAATTCTTTTTGAAACTGCTGCCTCATATCAGGCTGAAATATGATAACAACACAGGTCTAAAGTACAGAGATTATATTTAACCATTGCTTTCCCGGTATTTCAACAAGCTCCTTGCTGTTTTACACTTGGGAAAGCAGCAAATCCTGTGATAGGCTTAGCATTCACTCCCAGGAGAAAATCAGTAACAGGTCTGGCTATTTTAAAGCCCAGCAGCAGTGTGTGTATGTGGTGGGGGCTGGGGTGGTGGTGGATGGGGATGGGGACCTCCTAGTTTCCCTAATAGCTCTGACACTAAACCACTGTGCTAAATCCATGAACTTTATTCTTCTACCGTGAAAACAAGAGTGGACAAAGTGCTGTCTCAGTGTACAAAGAAAAAGAGGATTGATATTTACCACAGTGTTCTCAACCCCAATGAGACTTTTTCTGGGAGGGAGGAGGTGGGCCTTTATTTTTTTTAAAGATTCATTTGGATTTTGTTGAAAACTACTGATTGAGTTTTGTTTCATGATTAAATTCAGATGATTCAATTACACACACTAGGAAGTGGCCAGAAGAGGAAGAGTTCACCACAAGAAGATTCTAAAAACCTTCCTTACTAGTATGTATTTCTCACCTTGCTGCTCTTCCCACCAGGCTCAGCTATCCTGAATCCTTGAAATTAAGTTATGCAGAACCTCCATTACCCAAGCTCAGACCAACACAAACATGAACACAGAACCTTACTGGATCCCCAGAAAAGATATTTATTTTTCCCATTTTTGTCACCATGTATTCCTATTAAAAACACAGAACTCAATTTTGTAATTAAAACAAAAACACCAGTAATTCTCTCCTAGGATGATGAAATAAAGATAACACCAAGGAAGTTTACAAATGAAAAAAGATGTCAAACTAATTGAAATTTTCACCCTCCCTGAAATTTCTCTTAAAAAGCAGAGAAGTTGAATCAATGCTGCCACCTACCAACCAGCCAAGCGAATCAGGTAGCATAAAGGAGCAAAACAGAGCTCATAGGCCCAACCATCTGGTTACTCTAACAGCAGGCCACCTACTCCTTGCCGCCCCACAGCAATATATCTCGAACAATCCATCCTCCAGAATCCCAGTCCAATCATTGGAATACAGCAACCCAAATCTGGCCTGTGAAACAGGCTACTTCACATCAATCTTTCCTCTGTCCATTTTAAGGTCTGTTTGCTCAGTCTTATGGCCCAGCAGGGATGATACAGGAGAACGTGGACACATCAGAGTGTATACACAGTAATTTTGATGTCTGTTGCCTCAAATACCTCCTCAATCATTGCAGATACCTTCTCCCATTGCAGACGATCAAGACCACATCCAATTCTGAAAGAGACGAAACATCTCCATTGGTTGTGATGAACATATCTAGGAAATTGTTCCTTCCCTCTTCTTTTAGGCTGAATCCACCCAAATCATAAAGACAAGTTATCTGGTCTTATACCTATAGGCAGCCACAGTGGGAGTTTGGAAATCAATTCTTGTGAGTCACCCAGGGCTATTTCTAGACAGCCCTAATGTCCAACAGCTGTCACTTCTTTTTTGCTTAATACAGTACCACTTCCCAATTATTTCATGCTACACTTACACATGCATAACTCTGTAATGACATGGGAGACTCTTTATTCCTCTATGCCTACTAACGAAACTGGCTATGGATGACATGGCAAAAAGTTGTCATTTTAAAAATACACTCATATTCTTTCCATTATCTCATCTAATTCCAACTACTAAATCACTTGTTCCTCTAGTGTTCAGAAAGATTCACAGATGAACACAGGTTAAATGACATAGGCAAGGTCTCCCTATTAATGAAAAAAATGAAGAGAAAAAAATGCTTAATCATATTCATATTTCACAAAACCAAACTTTATATTCTGTTTTTGACTTTTAGTATTAATATAGTAACAACTTTGCTTTTACTACAAAAACATTACAATATTATTAACTATTGTTCATAAATCACATTAGTTATATATATTTATAGTGCCTGGAAAGAACTTTTCAGGAGTAAAATTTTTATAACTTGTCGAACTGCATTTTCTGTAATTTTTTTTTTTTTAATTTGAAATAAAGTTGTTTAAAATAAATAAATACATACCAAAATATATATATATACTAATGATAATGGAATGTTAAGGGGGGGAAAAAAAAAGGGACAAGGGAATTCAAGACAGCATGCTGAGAAATGCCAAGCTCGTGGCAATCCAAGAGTAAGGTCTTTGTAACATCCTGGTAAGAAGCCTGAATCAGCACAAAATTATACTACCTGGCACCTTTCCTCCAATATGTTACGTTATTGACCCTCAACATCCCTGGTGAAAAAAATTGCTAATTTCATATCACAAATGTGATCATTAAGTCCCTGAAGAATTGTGACTTTAAAATAAAAACAGTGTCTGATACACAGGCCATGAATATATTTAAGACCAGCCTAAGACAAAGGGATACTGTAGCCATAAACATAAGTAACTTGGGACTTTGGAAAAACCTGCATGCACGGTCAGCATCAACTTAACACCCCCAGGGTGACAGGAAGAGAAGAGGTGACCCTAAGCCTATTTCCTGAAAAGGAAACCAAGGGGTAACTGGAGCCCCCTGTGTTATCCCAAAAGTTCCCAAAATCTATCAGGGATGTATGCTGTGGCTACTATTCACACTGATCACAAACAGGTAGGTAGTGGTGATAATTTACAACTTTCCTGTCACAGGATTAACAGTTTTGGGAGCCTAGAAGTGGCCCAGAAGGGAAATCACAATTGCTCAGCCTCGGTTCTTTAACATATAATGCTTCAGGAACAAGGCCAAGCTTCCATCAGAGGATGCTGGGAATTCAACAAATGTGACAAAATAACAATGATTCATTCTTCTCACAAAGCAGCAAGGGCTGAGGCAGGTGCTTGTTTCAAGTTTATTATCCTAGTTCATTAGGTCCAAACTAGGAAATAACTATGGCTTGGCCTGCAATTAGACAACTGGTTCACTGATGATTTTAGAAAGTTTTTAAATTTGTCTACCTTTAAGTTCATAATTTGGGTTAGGGGCAGTTTTTAAATCATTTGTCTTTGGGTAAGACAGTAAACCCTACTGTGATGGTTAGGCTACTTGGTCAACTCGGCCAGGTAATGGCGCCTAGCTGTTTGGTCAAGCAAGCACTGGGCTAATTGTAATACAAGGACATTTTACATACTTTAATCATCAGTGAGTTGATTGCATAAATGGCTGGTTACATCTACAACCAACTAAGGAGACTGCCATCAGCAATGAGTGATGTCTTATCCATTCAGTTGAAGGCCTTAAAAGGGGACGTGATTTCAGCATTCAGAGAGAGAATTCCCAGCTCTACCTCAGACAGCCAACATCTCCTGGGAACTCATCAAGGACCTTTTTCGGAGCCCCTGGTTTGCAGCCTGTCTTGTGTAATTTGGACTTGTGCATCACCACAGTCACATGAGAGAATTTTTTATAAAATCCCATACTGCTTAATCTCCTGTTGGTTCTGGTTCCCTGAAGAACCCTGACTAATACACCCACCAATCAATTCTATCTTCATTTAGAGCTCTGGATTTCCTTGCCTGGGCATGGAGAGGTCGGTGACTCCATTCTGCAGACAATGGGATTTCATGGCCTCTAAGCTCTTCTGTAAGTTTTCATAAGTTGGCTTGTGTGAAGCCCTTTTCTTTGTGATCTGAGTGCAAAGAAACAATGCAAACTTTCATTGGTCCAAAACGATAGCCAATGCAAAGTCATCATAATCCCCCAACAATCTGATAATTAAAAGTTTTTTTTCATTTTTTGTTGTTGTTGTTGTTTTTAATATATATAGAATAATTAGTCTAGAGCAGGGATAACAAATGGCATGTTGCCCCTTCCACACTGTGTGGGGGGCCTTCTGGAAAAATAGGTCCTGAAAAACCCAAACTCTGCCATATAATCATTCCGTCCTAGGAAGCCCATGAGATTAGCATGCCCTGCCCATTGTCTATTGTTTTTAAGCAAGGTAGGCAAAAGTCTTTGTGTCACTTCCAAGAGATAGGCTGTCTAACTATGACAAGGAAAAACCCATACTACCCGAAAATTCCGTTAAAAATCTCCATTTACTTAGAAACCATGCTCGCTTGCATTTCTCTATGTAAGAAAATAAAGAAACTGGTAGTGTCTCAAACAAGATAAAAAGATTGGGAAGTCACTAGAGCCCACAATACCAGCCTAAAGGAGCAAGAATATCTCCCCACTCAGTTTTCTGTCTACATCGGGCTTGTAGTAGGTTAGCTGTCCTAAGTCACCCACCACAATCACTAAGGAAGCCACATCTTTGCTGGCTTTGGACATTTGAAGAATCCTACCTTTAGGCAGAGAGCAAGAGAGGAGCTAGGTATTGCGTACTGCACTTGATAGGGAGACAATAAGGAAAGAAAAACTCCTTTGGCCAGTCTGTCTTCTGAGACATTATTGTTTCCTATTATGATTAAGAACTAAAGTATGGGTCTGGTTTAGAGGAAAGGCATCCCTAACTTTTAAGAGTCTTAAAACACATGCCTATGGCGGACATCACAGTACTCTTTCCCATGGAGCTGGGATACAGCCTCATGTTCCTGTGTAGCAGCGCTCCAGGTAGTCACTACCACTGGATCTGAGATGGCATGACATCAGAAGCTTTCTGACATCCTTGGTCATTTAGAGTGGAGCATCATGATCAACACAAACACAATAGAGTCCATCTGTTCACCAATCCATAGAATTGAGAATTGGGCCCATCTTACCAAGTAATATATGTATCGCCCATCTCTCTTCAGAACAGCCACTTCTCCAGATTTCTTTTCTAAGAAAAACAGTTATTTAATGGTAGAAAGGAAAAAGAAAACTGAACAACCAATTCCATTCTTAGCTATTTTAATCTTTACAGATCTGGTAATTTTCAACCGGGAAGAAACTTACTCTGTCTCCTATGAACACTTTGCTCCTTATCAGCCTTCTTAAATACTGTACTCATTAAGTTCCAGCTCTCTAAGCATCATGTTTTCCTCATACCTTAACTCTCCTGCCCCTAATTTCCACTTAATTTCAAGACAATAGACATTAAAGTTTTTATGTTTTAAAATATACAGCATTTTTGACTTACCAAATGTATCTTCACTCAATAATTATCTTTCTACACACAAAGAACTTTGTTAAGCATTATAGGGAACATAGAAGTATAAAAAGGCTCCTAGTAAGGGGTTTTCACACCAGATGAGGTATGTTTACAAATAACTACAATACAAAGCAATGAGAAATTGCTTTTGTCTAAGGCTGAGAACAGAATCACCTGTGGAGACTGATTCAGTAAGTCTGGAATGCAGTCTGATCAACTGTATTGTTTTAGAAGCTCCACATGATTATAATGCACATCTATAGCTTAAAATCACTAGTAAAATGTGACAGAAAGGGTCCTTAGGAAGAGATTTCTAAACTCCCTTTGAAGAATAAGTAAAATATCAGTAAATAAAGGATCTTGAATATCAAGCTAATACCTATGGACTTTGCTAAGCCCTTCAGAATTATTACAGGTTTCAGGAACATGGAGTAATAATATCAAAGAAGTATTTTAAGATAAATCTAAAGATTTATGATAAGGAAGAGATTAGAAACATTTACAAGAATTCATGTTTGGTGTGATAAGCACATGAACTAGAGGCCATTCTTGTGGAGGAACAGTTTTAAAAGCACTCAGTGTTTAGGGACTTCCTCTTTGGATGCATGTCTTGGTTAATAATTAAACTATTAACAGGCCATTCAAAAGATGATCTACCGAGGGAAGAATATATCAATTGTTTTCAAAACTCACGTTGATTTAACAGTTCCTGCATCCCTCCAAATTTCTTCTTGAATAGGACAGCTATCCCAGCTCCCATGCGGCAATCCTCACTGATGCAGTGTGCTAGAGAGTCTGTTTTGGGGCATGCAAAAAGGTCTCCTTTCACATACATGATCTAAAAAGTGGAAAAGGAAAGAACATGTCTTATTTAAAAAAAACAAAATACTAAGTCATTTCCCTTACACCATGCCTTCCTCCCACACCAGACAATTTGACAATTTAAAGCCAAATCCTCATAATTTATTTTAAGGAGCTAACTACAACTAATTAAAGCATGTATAAAAGGAAAGTGATGTATGGTCTCTGCCTAGGGTTGTATTAGCCTTTCTGAAGCAAATCAGCTGAGAGAGACAGAGAGAGAAAAGCAGTTCAATTATTGGTTTAATTAAAAAGCGTGTTTATGCTTTTGACCTCAATTATTCCGAATTTCAGTTCACCAATAATTTAATAGTTTTTACGCACTCTGCTTCCTTCTGGATCTTCATTAGGGCTACCGGCCATGATACCGAGTCGCTATTTTCAGGATTTAAATGTTTCTTCAGCTATGCGAAGGGAAAAGGAAGTTAAAAAAAAAAAAACCTTAGACAGTCTGAGATATTATGTTCAGATTGCCTGGCCTATTCAGTTATTAAATTACCCCCCGCCCCCCAACGGTTATCACTGAAGGCGAATTCGCTCAGCCTCTAGGAAGTAATATACTATTCTGCAGCAAGGAAGCGTTACAATGCTTAGGTTTGCAGTGACCCACTCTCATTTCGCACTTTTCTATAAAGGACCGCCGGGCCAGGAGAAGCAAAGACGGTCCTAAGACACGCCTCCTCCTTTCCCCACGCCGCCAAGGCGGATTTAAGACAGTCTCCTTTCTCTGTACGATGCAAAAGTACTTCCCCAGTGGGTATGGCCCAAAAGAAAATAGGAGAGACCTGGACACAGTCCCATTAAGCTGTAACCAGGGAGTGCACCGTCAGGAGCGTACTGAACCGCAGCGGGGGAGGGGGGGGGAGCGGCCTCGCAAGGAAGGTTTACTTCATTTTTTTTTTTTTTTGGAGAGGGGGAAGTCTAAAGAAGCCTCCCATTCTGTCTCCTACCCTAGGGCGGGTCAGCGAGCACATAGAGTCTGTCCTGGGGTCTCGTGGAAGGGAGCAAGGAGACTCGCTCAAAGCCCCAACATACCAAGATTCCCCTTCACCTGTAAAGGAGTCTGCGGCTAAGAGGTCCCCGCCCTGGGGGAAGGGCTTCAGCTCCGGCTCTGGTAGGTGGAGAGGAGCGGACAAGCCCAGATGCGAAGCCAATCCCGCCTCAGCCCCTATTTGCACGCATCTAAGATGGCCGCCCACCACCCGGCATCGGGCCGGAAACGAGCCCTTCTAGCTAGCAGAGCCTGCACTCTTTGGTGATGGCCGCAGAACTTCCGGCGGTAAAATCCGTGGTCTCCCACCGCCTCCCAAGCATGCGTAACGAGAAAGCCGTCAGCGACTAGGGAACAGCGGCGCTTGCGCATTAAACCCCAGGGGTGTGTCTCCAAGGGCCGCATAGGAGGGGTGGGCAGTTGGCGGAGGAACTAGTTAGCGCCTGCGTAGTACTATGCTCAGGGCGGTGTTTGTGTTGAAGGTTCTGGCGCGTCTAGAGGGCGCCTGCGTAATCCTTCGGCCGGGGTTCTTGGCAATCAGGGAAGTGGGCGTGGCTTCAGGGGACGCCTGCGCAGTGCTCCTCTAACGGGGGTGGGGCCATCCCGGTGCCGGGGTTAGGGGGCGTGGTCTTATAGGCGCCTGCGCGGAGGCGGTTGGAGGGAGGCCCGATTCCCCTTTGTTCGAGTTCGCCATTTTGCTAGGCAGCGGCAGTGGCGGCGGCAGCGGCGGCTGGAGCCTCTGATTGGGTTTCGGGGTCCGGTACTGGAGCCAATCAGCGCGGGCAGCGAACCGGGGGAGCGAGGCACGGTGAGTGTGAGGAGCCAATATCCAGCGGCCCAGAGCCGGCCCCAGCGCCCCGATTGGCGGGTCTCGCTGACCACTCAGGAGAGGCCCAGGCGCCCGTCGAGCCCGGGGAGTCGAGCTGAGCCTGGCCGAGCGGGGTAGCGTGCACCCTCGGCCCTGAGCCTGCCAGCGCCTCGGGGCGTTCCTGGCCAAGGCCTGCAGGGGGCCGCCCCGCGCGGGCATGGCGCCCCCGAGAGCAGGCACCTCGGGGGCTCGACCCTTGCACTGTGCCAGTACCAGTCGGGGAAGCGGCCCCATTCACCCGATCCTTAGGCTTGGGTTCTCGGGCCCCAGGCCTGGGGCTGGGCTTGCCTGTCACGAATGCCCCTACACTCTGGTACACACACGCGCCCCGGTCCTCGGCGGTTTCCTCCTCTTCGTTCCGGTCTCATACCCTCCCACGTACTCTCCATGCTCCGGCCCTCGGGACTGGAAATCTGCCCCGACAAGCCCGAGCCTCCCAACCCTCCGTGAGCTGGGTCTTCCTGTCTGCAGCCCCCGTGGGCCGGGAGGGAAGCCTGGGGAAAACGCGCGCTGCGGCCACAAGGCCCCGAGTGCGGCCGAGAGAGGGACGGATTCGCCCCTGTCGCTTCCCTGGTCGAGGGAGGGGGTCCGTTAGTTCGCCTATTCCTCCTGCCCCGTCGTGCCCCTCCTCCCAGCCCGCTCGGCCCGGGTCTCCGGCCCGGCTCTGTTACCACCCCCTTTTGGCTCGTCATTTCCTCTCTTCCCCGCCCCGCTCGCCGGGGCAGAACCGCACACCTCCGTCTTGGAGCTCAACCAAGCGGTCTCACTTTCTTACCCTGGCTGGAAGGCCGGTCCATTCGATGCCTGGAACCTAACTCTTAGAAGATTGATAGCCCTGCGCATTCTTTTTCCCGGAGGCCGCACAACTTCCTTTTCATACTAGTTTTATCCATTGCTCATTCCGGGAACTCTTCCTCCCTTGAGAATGTACCAACTCTTTTTTTTCTCGTTCACCTTTCTATGTCGCTTTGAATGTGTCAGGCTTGGCTCACTAAGCTCAGCCCCTGGCCATCTCTCTTAACTTTTTTCTAATATCCCTTATCGAAAATGTTTTCTCTGCAGATGTTTATAGAGACTTTGAGTTTTGTGTGGTTTTCCTTAGGCTCAGAGAAAATCTCCGTTAGCAATCAAGTATTGAACGGTTACCATGTGCCAGGCATGGATCTATGTCCTGGGAAGGGAGTGGGTCCCTGCCCAGCGGAGATTGACAGACGAACAATTTATTTGTTAATGGTACAATGGAGCCGAGTTCAGGTACTGGTGTGTAAGCTACCAACAGCTTCTCTGTGAAGGTTTGACAAAACTGCCACACGTTTGAAGGGTGATGGGATTCTTTGGACAGGAAAGAATGGAAGAGCATTGCTGGAAGAGAGAAAAGCATATACAGAGGTGCCAAGTTGTGCTGTGTATTTGAGGCAGAAGATAGGTTGGGTCAGTGGGCAGTACTGGTGAGAGTTTGGGCTGAAAAGCCCACAGGCATTGTATATCTTGCTATGAAATTTTTAGGAAACATGTATTCTGTCTGGAGATTCAAGTGGAAGGGATCTAGAACTATATTTTTTTTCCAAGATTGAAAAACAAGTTTCTGACTTGTGCAGTTCTTTTCCCTAACAGTGTCTAACTTCTTTTGGGAAAGAGGTAGATTTTTCTCCTAATACTTGAAAAATTACTTTTACTCATGTAAAGCACCCCGTGTATTTCTTGGCACTCAGAGTAGGTCTTCGGTATATGGTGCTCATTTTTATAATCACATTTACTAAGGTCATACTGCTGATAAGTTTCGGAAGACTCTTAGTCTGGTATTCTTTCTACTACTAAAACTTTGGGGACAGTTTTGTTTTCACTTTTTGGAATGAATTTGTCATTGTTGTCTAAATAGTTTTCTAAATTCATTTAATACTTCCATTATCCACATTAATAGACGGGTCAGGCTGACTTTGACGATCTTAAAAACCATTAATATTTGCCTTTTGCATTGAAACATAGATATGTCTTATCATTTCCAAACCACTAAATGCTTGCTAGACATCTTTATAAAAAGATGGTCACGATACTTTGCTAAACACCTCTGTCTCCAGAAGAACTTCTCAGTCTTAACATTTGAGAGACAGTAGCCTGGCCTCTAACTTTCTCCCAACAAGAGAAAGTTGTTTTTTTATGTGCTGAAAATTTTCTATTCTTGTTTTTATGCTGCTCCTTTTACTTGGAGTACTTCACCCCCTCCCATATCCTCACATATCTAAATTCTTCTCACACTTAAGACCTATTCAGAAGCACTTTTTTTTCCTAAAGCCTTCCTTGATTTATCCCTAGCTAGAAGAAATCACCATCCTCCCAAGTCCCATAGTACTTTGGCTTTCTATCAGGATTCAGTACAAGTTTTTGCTCCTATACTAAACATCAAGATTCTTTAAAGTTAGGGTCTTGGTGAGACTTCTCCTTTTATCTCTAAAACATTTAAGACTGTGTGCCACAGGGGTAACCCATTTGTGGAAAGAAGTGAATTAGGAAACTCTAACCCAGAAACCTCCATAGGACAATGGAGAATCTAGACAGCCCTTTGTTCTTTTTTTTTTTTTTTTTTTTTAATGGGTAAAAATCAAAATTCTCACAATACATACAAACATTTGTAAAATGATATATAAATATATATGCATATATGTGTATTTGCGTACAAAAATGCTATTTATATATATATATACACATATATTTTAAGAGGTGCTCAGATTACCCAAAATACTACACGGAACCCACTGGGATTCCCACGCCGCCCACCTCCCACACCTCCCACCACATCTAGCCTAGTCTTTGACAAACACAGATCAGGACCTATTAGTAAGTTGTAAAATTAGTTTAGTGGGCCGATGATAATAACTTTTAATAATAGAATAGAAAATATAAGTTTAATGAAACTTTTGTTTCAGTTGCATGTTTTTGTATATATGTGTATGCTAAGTTGTGATATGAAATATTTCTTATTGTGGGTCTTAAAATTTTTTTTGAAAGCCACTGTTCTAGCCTATACCAGGTGGTGAGTGTCAAATACGGTTCACTGGAGGGTTCGCTGGAAGTTTAAGCTTTAAAATATGTGTAGGGCTGCATAAAATGAGTTCCCAGTGCTTGGCTGCGTTTATTTAGCCCCTGCACCTTGAAAGAAGGGGAGAATTTTAGGAAGAACATTCTTTTGCTAGCTGGAATAAACACACATTCTCGCTTTCTTTCTCTCAGAATTGAAAAAAGAGCATTCAAAACTTTGTGTTAGGAATAATAGTTAGACTAAACCTGACTGGCTTAATTTTGACAGAATCTTGAGCACTTGAGGAAACAATGTGTGAGATTGTGTATTGCAGTTCTGCTAACTGAAGCACATAGTAGTAGGAACATATGGCTTCCCTGAAGCCAGTTGCTCTTGAAGTACAGCTTTCTCTATTAGCAGTCTCAGTATCATGCTCCCAAGCTTTACCACTATCTCATTAACATGAGGGACAATTGCCACTATATTTGAAGCTGCTTTCTTTTTTACCCTTCAAAATGTAGTCGATTTAAATGTTCTTAAATTGGGGCATTTGTTTTTGCCAGGATTAGGAAGAAAATCTGCACGATGTTATATTGAGTCATTTCCTATACTTCAAGTTATATTTTAGTCTTATAAAATATAATTCCTGGAATTTAGTAGTCAGGGGAAAATCTCATAGAGTATTTTGAGGGGGTGAAATATAGAGGATATTTGTTCATGACCGTTATTTTTAAAATCAACTTTCCTCCCCACTTTTGTATATATTTGAGTATTTCTGCAGTAAAAAATTAAAATTATACTAAGGGTAGGGTCTTACTTCACATTCAAATTCAAGACCAGGGAATGTCCTAAACTTTTTTCAGACAGATTCACAGCCTTAGTAAGTCATTTAAAAATGTACTTTATATCTAATCTATAAATACTTTATTGTCAGTAATATAATTCTTTTTTATTCCTTGCCCTGGATTCACATGCAAACTCCTAAACCTTCAAGACTGCCTAAGACTTTCTCCTTAGAGCTACTTAATAGAGGGTCTGTTAAGCAAAATCTTTTATTTCAGGTTTGAATAATCTACCTCCTAAATAATAAATCCTGAAGTATTAAATTGCTTACCATATGTAGCAGATTAAAGTGCATATACAGATCTGAAAATTAGGGTTAGATAAGCCTTGTAAATAAATAAGTGATTGTTTAATGAGTATTTCTGAAGTGCAAGTGTTGCTCTGGTAGTATTGGAAGATAATGTTTGCTGCTAAGAGATGGAGTCCTAGTTAAAAATGATCCTGAACATAAACATTTCCTATTCTCTTATCCTGTTTCCTTGCAAACAAAGTACAGAGATAAGTTATCAATGTTAATTGTGTGGCAGGGCCTTTATTGACAGTCTCACCTTAGTGTTTTTTCCCCAATCTTTCTAATAGGAGTGCACCTTGCAGTCTCTCCAGAGTGGAGCTGATTGTGGAAGAGATTCTAACTTGGAGGGACCATGGAGCAGTATACAGCAAACAGCAATAGTTCAACAGAGCAGATTGTTGTGCAGGCTGGACAGATTCAGCAGCAGGTATGGAAGTAAAACGGTTTTAAACATCACAGCAATGAAGCTAATGACAGCACCTCTCACTTGGCTGGTATAGTACTCAGGGAAATCATTTAAGTGGTCCCAGATCTTTTGAAATATTGGGTGTGTTGTCTTGTGCTGAAGTGTTTTTTGAAGATTGAATTTATTGTGATTTCTCTCATGTTCTCTATGTTTCAAACTCTATATCCAGTCCATAACCATACTTGGAATCTGCTCTTCATGGGGGCCTGATTTATCAAAAATTACTCTTTTTATTTTGTTAAAAGTAAAAACGTCTAGTCTTTTTTTTTTTTTCATATGGAAATTTGTAGTTGTTTTTTTTTTTTTTTTTTTCTGGATTCAAATTGGTTGTTAGTGTTTAATTAATGAGTGTTTAGCCACAACAGATAGACCTATATAATCAGCTTCCAAGAAATCTACTGTTCTTTGATTTTGTCCCTCTCAATACTTATTCTGAAAAGCTCTAGTTTAACATCAAGATAATATTTAGACATCCACCCTTTAAGGATAAGCACATATCAGAAGTGAATTCTCTGCTGCCAATTTATTCCAAATTAAGATAGGTTGCATTCTTGAATTTATGCACAGATTACATTTTCTGCTGCTTTATACCTGGGTTTATTGCAGTAAATAAAACTTCACTTATTTCCCCAGAAGAAAAGAAATTTATTATGCTTCAGTTTGTCTTTAGGCCAAGATTGTTATCTTGGAATGTTTTTGTTTGTTTTCCCAAAATGGAACTTGGTCTTATACAAAAGTGGTCAAGGCAAAGCAAGTTTTTATGGTAAGCTGTTCTATCTAATGATCAAAGGAAAAAAGCTACTCTTGATTAAAAGAGATTAATTCTTTAAACTCCCTGGCTGGCTTTCCCTTCCACACAGCTGTTGTGGCCTTGGCAGCTCCCTTCAGCTGCCTCCTTATAGAAAGGAGCCTTCCACAGAGGGCACTCCATTCAGATCAGTTCCTTGGTGGGTGAATTTTTGTTCCATCAGAACCTACCATTAGGAGATAAATTAAATTGAGTCACTGAAAACATTGCTTTGAAGGTAGTCCAGTTGGTTAGAAATAATCTTAGTTTTGGGTATAAGAGCAATGGCCTTATGAAGATGATTATGGCTCACAGGGCTTGGTTCTATCCTTCTTGGTGATTGTTATTTAAGCCCCAGAAATTCTTCCTTGTAGCTTCAAGGCTGTTAAAAGCTGATAACTTTGTTTTTGTGAACTCATTTAAGGAAATAAAAAGAGCATTAGAATGACTGTCAAAGCAGAGTTCCACTCTGGGGGCCAACAGCTAATATCTTTGATCCTGCTACCTTCAACAAAGCAGCTTCAGTATAGGGAGTCTGTACAGTTTGAAAGTTTTGTGTAGGGTGGGACTTTTGAAAGAAGACTTACCCCCTCTCCACAAGAGGTAAGGTGATCTCGTGTCGTTTCCTTCCTGTTACATTTCAAGTTCTTCCTGTTCCTATTCTCAGCAGCAGGGTGGTGTCACTGCTGTCCAGTTGCAGACTGAGGCCCAGGTGGCATCCGCCTCAGGCCAGCAAGTCCAGACCCTCCAGGTAGTGGTGCCCTCTCTGATTTTCTGTGAGCACTGCATGAACTTCTTTTCTCTTCATGTCTGGTGCTGTTTGTGTTAGGAGCTCAAGTAGGAATGGCACAGTCAGTTGCATGTCTTTGATGCTGCTAACATGTCTTTAAGGCTAATAAAATGCCAGTTCCTAATGTTTCATGCAAAGTCATGTAGTACCCCTGTATCAATTTCTGAAAACCACATTTGACTTGTATGTTTCTTTAGGAATGCCTAGGAAGGAAACCGTACAAATGACAAGAAGAAATTATTACAAGTGGCATCAGAGCTCAACTCTATAAATCATATTGCATGATGAAATTTCATGAGTTTATGTTATAATAGTGGAGAAGAAAATATATATGTATGTATATGTAAGTTAGCTAGGCTAGACTGCTTTATTTTTATTAAAAGGGCAACCCGGCTACAAAATAATCATTGCACTTGGTAAGGTTTATCTAACTGCTGGTTCTTGTTAATATCTTGTTAACTGCTCCTTTTTCATTGCCTAGGGCAATAGTGACCTGTCTTATTACTGGATTTGTGAAGATTACCCCATGCCTCTTGGTTGGGCAGGGGTGAAATATGCTTTCTATAAGTCTTATGTGTTATAGTCTTTATAGTAATTCTTGGTTAACTAATAACAGTTCCCTAACATAAAGCCATGTTAAGTATCTTAAATTGGAATTAGGTCAGTTCCTATATAAAAATAGGAGTAGTAGCAATAGGCTCTGTGCCTGCAGATTACGTTCACTAAAAAATCACCATATTTGGGGGGTATAGCTCAGTGGTAGGGCATTTGATTGCAAAATCACCATTTTTTTTTTTAAGAAATTGGCACGATTTGGGCATACTTCCTTTTTTCTTTCATTGAATTGGAAATGATTCAAAGTAGGACCTAGAATGTAGAGCTGCCATCTTACTTTTATTGCTAGTGCTAGTAAGCATCCTGCAGCTAACTACTCCTTATTATAATCATCATAATCATTTCGTTTTGCCCTTTCAGGCACCCCTGCCACCATTAGTGGATATACAGCCAATTCTGAACGTAGATTAGACTGAAAGAAGCTGAGCTTGTCACTGCTTCCAAACTGTATGCAGACCTCAGGGTTCAACAGCTTATTCATATTTTTCATGCTGCATCATCTTATTGATATATAAAACAGTATTATGGATTATCATTAATCACTTGTGGAATGGGAATGTGTAACATGCTCTTAACTGTATGGCTTCTTGTTTGATGCATGTGTCCTTGTACTCGTACATATGTTGTAAACACAGTGGGGTCCTTGGAGTCCCAGATCATTAATTGTGTACACATATAGCATATCAGTGAGGGAAGAAATTAAGGTGATGGATGCCATAAAACTTGTCTTTCCTATTTAAAGATTTAATTTAAAAGAAATGGAAACATGTTATGGAAATAATGGAAACCTTTCCTCTAGGGATCTCATTATTAGGGAGAATTTTTTAATTTTTTTTTTTTAGTTAGTCATGTAGTAAGTATTCTGCAATCTGTTCTTGATACAGCATTGGCATAGCAAAGGGAGTTTCATTTGCAATGGGAAATGATAGAAGGAGAAAACGTGAGCAAATCTGGCTGTAAAGCCCTTAAAAGTAAAGTGAAGTTTCTCCCAGAGATAGTTTAACAAAAACTAGGATTATAATGTTCTTGCTGATTCTGATACGTTGGTGGTGGCAGTGGCAATGATAGTGGGAGAGGGTACCTGAATATCTAACTTATACATCTAGGACACATTGATCTTTTAACTAATTGCTCTTTTTTGAACATACTTTTCCAAAGGCATTAGTGATGAACTCTTTTGTCAAACAAATAGATATTCTTTTGTTCTGTTACAAATAATCCCTTAAAGATAGAACCTGAAAATGAAAGTTTGGGTCTTTTAACTTTTTTTTTTTTTTTTTTTTTGGTTTGTTTGTTTGTTTGTTTTGTTTTGTTTTCCTTGCCATTTTCGGGTCTTTTAACTTTTTAGTCTCTTGATCATCTAATGATCTCTTGCTCATACCACTCTTTTTTTTTTTTTAACATTCCTCCCCCCCCCCTTTTTTTTTTTTAATAAAAACATACATTTCTCAACTAAATGGATACATATAAATTATTTTTTTAATCATATGCTATGTTAACACGATGTATTTGGTTCATAGTAACTCGATCATACAGTATTTGTCCTTTTGTGTCTGGCTTGCTTGACTCAACATAATGTCCTCCGGGTGCATCCATGTTTAACAATCCTTTTTGGCTTCCAGAAAGCATTCTATTAGCTAGGTTTTTTTTATATTGGGACTCACAGAGCACTTGGGATGCCCTTACTTTGAGACTAGACCGATTATTCATTGGAGCTTGAAAGTTGGAAGTTTTATTTGTACACTTGACTGCTCTGTGTAATTTCAATATTTGTCGTTGCTTCTGTGAGAGCTAAACTTTGTAGACATTGTCGGGTCCATTATGAGGAGCTCCACCAATGATTGCAAACTGACCAGAAAATACTTCCAGGCTGTCTTTAGTAGTGGGTTATTTAAACAACAAATGTATCTAGAATTCTCAGAGTACAATGAGGAGGGTGAAAGGTGTACATTTCATTTATGCTTGAGAGACTATGGGAGAAAAGGTCCTCTATAACAAGCTAGCAGAGCTGCTTGTTTTTTTCAGCCTCCTGGAGTCTTTGTTGGGCCCAGTTTGATATTCTCCCTCCAGGTTATTTAGAACTTGTATTCATCCACCATCACTTTTCCCTCTTATTGCCTCCCTCCGGTCCTTACTAGACACCAGATATTGGTCTACAAAGGCAAACGGCCTTGATGTTGTGACTAAATGTTTGTCATGGATTTAGTATGTTTAGTGATAAATACACTTTTATTTAGAATTCCAAAAACTCTGACTATATCCCGTTATAATCCAACTTTAAACTATTTAACTTGACATTTAGTCAAAGATAGCGTAGGTATTTGAAGAAGGTAATTTGAGGACTTTAGGGTCTCTCTTACCTTTTCCCCCTCTAGCAAGGCAGCAGAATAGTTCCAGTGATTGTCTTTTGGTAAAAGCCTTTTTCCATTTTATGTTATTTCATTGTTCTTATTTTATTACATTCTAGGTCCAGGGGCAGCCATTAATGGTGCAAGTCAGTGGAGGACAGTTAATCACGTCAACTGGCCAACCCATCATGGTCCAGGCTGTCCCTGGTGGACAAGGTCAAACCATCATGCAAGTACCTGTATCTGGGACACAGGGTTTGCAGCAAGTAAGTGTTATAAGAATATCAAAATAGAAATTTTAAAGGATAGGTTGTTGCCAACTGTTTGACAATTAATAGGCATTTAATATCCCATCCCTAACCCCCATTTAGTTGATTTTCCACCTTTGGAATTCTAGTGATAACAAGCAGAACCATATGGATGACATCTCTAGTAAGGACTATGATATCAGGCATGATCTTGAATCAATATAATGAATATAAAGAGGTGAAAATCTAGTTTAATAAAAGTAATTTATTGGTGCGACCTTCATTGGCACTCCCAAGGATATAGGGGAGGGCATTTACAGACTGCTTTAGAAATTGCTGTTTTTGGTCAGAAATGTTCTCCTTTCCATTTCTTTCCATATAATTTGTAATTTGAGTGATCTAGAAAGTAATGAGAAAAAGATATTTCCTTTACAGCCCATCAGGCACTACCTAAAGCTGTAGTTTGAACAAAATTTATAGCCTTAAATACCTTATTTTAAAAGGATGGAAAGTAAGTGAATAATACTTTAAGAAGTTGGGAAAGAAGAACATAATGAGAAAAGATAGGTTAAGATTAAGTAGAAACAGAAATACAGAAAGAACAAGTTAAAAGGTGATTCTTTGAAGAGACCAATAAAGTAGTTAGATAAATCCCCTTGAAGCCCTTATTCGGAAATAGAAAACAAAGATAGCAGATATGACAAAGACTTAAAAGAGATTAAAAAAAGTATGTAGGAATGTGATATCCAACTGTGTGGGGATTTAAACTTAGATAAATAAAACTTTTGATCTAGCAGTCCAACTTCTGAGATTCTACCCTATAGGAAGAAAATCATTAGTGTGTACAGAGAAATGTACATAAATTTATTGTATCGTTGTAGCAAAACAAAAATTTCTGGGGTAATAATCTGAATGTTCATTAATTGGCAAATGTTTGAATAAATCATAGTATGTTTATGCAATGGTGTATTATGCCATTGTTTAAAAAGGATGAACAGTTGACCTGGGAGATGGCTAATATTGAAGTCTTTTAGTGAAAAATAAATTACAAAGAAATACATACTGTTCTGATCTCACACAATTACCAAACTTCTGCTTCTCTACCCCCATCACCATAGATACATGTGTTTAAGAACACTGTGAGGGGGGAGGCAGAGGAGAACTGTTAACTTTTTATCTTTATCTGTATCTTTTTATTGTCTCGAGTTGCAGTAATCACATCAATGACTTAGTTTTTCTGAAGGAATTTAATATAAATGTTGAAAAATCAGCTGTGACCACACTGCTTATAAACAAAAATTTTCAATTTTTATATGGTCTGTTGTAGTTTTTATGTGTACTTAAGTGTATTTAGGTTTTTGTTCTTGTGGGTAGAGTTCCTGTCAATGTGTTTGAGCATGATAGTTTTATTTTTCATTTTAATTCTTTCTTAGGGTAATTTCTTTGAAGTGGGGTTGCTTGAGCAAGGGGTAAGAGAATTTTTACAGCTGTTGGCATATTTTTGCCAAGATAGAATTGTGGTTAGGATTAAAAATAGTTTCCACGTTCAATGCAAAAGTGTTTGAGGGCTTAAATATACTTTTCACTGTGTATTTTCTTCAATTTCATATTGCTATTCCATTTCTTGTCTCTTTAGCCCTTTTTGCCATGCCTTCTTCTCTACTGTTGAATAGACAGTGTGGTATAGTGCTAGGAACAGTATACTGTGAGTGCAGTGATCTGACTTCCATTCCCAGGTCAGCCATTAAACATACTTTCAGAACTTGGCCAAGACATTTGATTGTCAGTTTTCTCATCCAAAAATACAGTTTATATCAGGTGATCTCTAGGGTTCATTCCAGCTCCAACTTCTGTGATTTTATTTATCTTTTAGCTATAAGAAACCTAGAAAGCGTTGTTTATTTCCCTGCTACCAAGTAGGACTATACCTAATCAAGCCATCCTAGAAAATTTATTTTCTGTTACATACATAAATCAATCTCTAGGAAATATTTTATAGCTTCCCTTCTGCATAAGAGATTGCATCTTATTAGTGTTCTTTGAATATCCATTTATTTTAGAAGAGTACTTCTTAACCTTTTTTTGGATTGCATTATCCCTTTTAGAATTCCGGTGAAGCCTAGGTCCTCTCCTCAGGACAAATGCTTATGTCCAGATACTTGCAAATCTTTGTATACAATTTTAGATTAAGAACCCTGGCTTGATAGAGACAATAGAACCAGAGTAGAGAGCCAAGAGATAGATAACAAGAATATTGAAAGTTGGTATAGGGCGAAAATAGTATACCATATATGTGGAGAAATTGTTCAAGAATGATTTAGAAAAAGACAAAAAAGAAAACTGACCCCTGCCTCACACACTATATATGGGAATACTTGCTAAATGGATTAAAGATCTAGATGTGAAAAAGCACACTTTGGAGACTTTTAGAAGAAAATACAGGAAAATTTTCTTTATGCTATGGGGTAGAGGATTTCTTAAAGCCATAAACACAAATGGATTTGACTATTTTAAAATAAAAACTTTTAAACATCAAAATATATCAAATAAACATAAACCACAAGGTACAAATTTGAAGATTTTAACACACATAACTGGATTTTTATCCAAAAGATATAAAACACTTCTATGTGTCAATACAAAAATATATCCAATAGAAAAATGGGCAAAGGATACAAATAGATGGAAGAGGAAACTCACGGGAAATATAAACAGGTATTCTTTGCTATTGAAACTCAGGAATGAAGTAGCTTTGAATAGCATATTATCCCTCACTATCCAAAATTGATTGAAAAATACTGGTTGTAAAAAGATACACACAATATGGTATCATTTATATAAAATTTAAAAAACATAAAAGTATCTACAGAATTCCTGCTTAAATTTGGAAAAATTGGGAATAGCTTAAGTTTTTTTCAATGTTTTGTTATGGAAAATTTCACACAGACAAAAGAATAGTGAGATGAACTCCCATGAATCCATCATCCGTCTTCAACAGTTATCAATAAGTAGTCTTGTCTTAGTTATACTCCCTTATACTCCAAGCTTATTTGAATAAATATAGCATCATTTTATCTGTAAAATAAAAAAAGCTTGAGAATGTATTTTTAAATGAAACTGATCTAAAAATACATAGATATAAAACCATGCCACCATTGTCCTATCTTATAAAAAAATTGACCATTATTCCTTGATATCAAGTATCTGGTAGAGTCCAGAATTCCCTGTTGTCTCATAAATGGAAAACAAGTTATCTGTAATTCATGATTGAGAGAACAGGATGACTTCTACCTCTTTTTTTTTTTTTTTTTTTTTTCCCCCTCTTCAAGGCATTTGCTGCTTTCCAGAGGAATTTAGGTAACTAACAGTTAGGGACCAAAAGAGACAAGTATCTGTAGGATGCCACCCACTTTTTGTGTTCTCTTCCACAGATACAATTGGTCCCACCCGGACAGATCCAGATCCAGGGTGGGCAGGCTGTGCAGGTGCAGGGCCAGCAGGGCCAGACCCAGCAGATCATCATCCAGCAGCCCCAGACAGCCGTCACTGCTGGCCAGACCCAGGTAATTCCACTAGCTCTGTAACACGAGTGCAGCTGACTTGGAAGGGTCAGGTAACTGAGTTAAATATTTCATATATAGTAAAACTGGGTAAGAAGACCATCAAAAGATGATTTTTTTTTTTTTTTTTAAGGATGAAGGACTACATGGTCCTTTTCTTTGTGGGCATCTTTGGAGTCTGTTAAATTGTGTCATGATTTATTTCCTGCAGACACAGCAACAGATTGCTGTCCAGGGTCAGCAAGTGGCACAGACTGCTGAAGGGCAGACCATTGTTTATCAGCCAGTTAATGCAGATGGCACCATTCTCCAGCAAGGTATGTGAGTCCTTAAGTCTCTGCGGGACTTCTAGCAATTTACTGGTCCCTTGAGCAATTTACTGCTTCAAATATGTAGTTCCATGACATGTTTCTTGGATAAAAACAATATTCCTCTAGGTTTCCATTGGTCGTTGGTTCCTTGTCACCAATACATAAATAGCACTGATTTCATTTATAGGAGTTTTTCTTACAGTAGTTGTTAAAAGATTCATCCTATGGATTATGTTATCTTTTAATGCTCTTGAGAAGAAATGTTTCTAAATAGAAGATTGGAAATATAAGGTTTCTTTGGTAGAGGCAGAAAATGTTAGAAATCAAGTTATGTTTATTTTTATGGATCATTCCATTATAAGTTTATTCAAAAAAACATATTATGTACCTTCTGTTTACATAGCACTTTACTAAGAAAGAGTTCTCTATTCTCAAAGAGCCTTGGGGCTTCTAGTCGTAGGAGACATACATGTGAACAAATAAGTACAATGTAGGGCTGTTACAGAAGCATGTTCTAGGTACAGGTTATACATAAATAAAGGAGAGATGAAATCTTAGCTTCTGGGGAGGAGAATGGACTTCAGGAGAGGAGGAGGTGCTAGAACTGAATTTGAGGGCTTTAGGAGACATTTATCAGATAGATAAACCTAGGAAGGCCATCTGCTCACATTTCAGTTAAGTTTTCATTATTAAAGGTATTTTCTAGAATACAAGATCCAAATTGTGCAATAACTGTGTTTTCATATGATTCAGAAGGGGGCCAGACACTGGTGAACAATAATCCTCAAAAGCCACTTAGGATTTTTGAGGAGAGACTTTGTGGTATGTTTTGGTAATTTATGCCATCTATTGATAGTTTGGGGACTTGGGATGCTTGGTTTAACTTTAATTTTTAGTCCTATAACTTGTCAATTTGGGATAAACAAGTATAAATTTGTAAAATATCCATCATGAAGGAGATTGTTCATATGGATAAGATCAGTAGGTATAAGCCATAGTCATGATGACCCATAGAAAGGGAGGCCTCCAAACTTTCTCACCTCTCTTTTAAAACTATTAATGGAATACCCAGGAAAGTATCCACTTCAAGGAGTTACTTGGAACTGGGTCCCAGACAGTTCATAGAATTTCAAAGATTGTGATTCTTTGGATATATACAGCAAATCAGGCAGAGTAAAAGACAGCCTTTTCCCCTGACTTCTGCTGCTTAGTATGTTTTTCCAGGGTGAGTGAGTGTATGCCAGATAGAAGAGGGACTAACTGTGTTCCCATCTTTCTGTGTGCCTGTTTTTTGTTTGTTTTATGTTTTATTTTCTTAAAGTTACAGTCCCTGTTTCAGGCATGATCACCATCCCAGCCGCCAGTTTGGCAGGAGCACAGATTGTTCAGACTGGAGCCAATACCAACACAACCAGCAGTGGACAAGGGACTGTCACTGTAACACTACCAGTGGCAGGCAATGTGGTCAATTCAGGAGGGATGGTCATGGTAAGAAAATTGGTTCTTTGGTTCTTTAATTCTCTGTTCTCCTTTGTGATTTAGTTTTCTATATGTATCTCTTTGTCTTTGAAAGTACCTTAAAATTCCGATTTGATGTTTCTCTTCTTATTAAACTTCTTTACAATCTGGACTTCCTGGAGTTGAGAGGCTGAAGGTACTTTTACAGAGATCTCCTTTAGCAATAAACATTACGATGCAGCATAGTTCATTCTGAGCACCTATGGTGTGCAGGGGACTATTTTAGGTGCTGGAGATATAATAATGAATAAACAAATGTAAATAACTGGTTTTGTGTAATCTTACTCAGAATTCAAATAATGAAGGTAGGGGGGATAGGGTACTGATCTTTGTTAAGTGAAAAATATATTGCCCGGGGTGGATGACACAAGAAATAAGCTCAAAATAGGAAGGAGAATTGGGTCATGTGAGTGAAAGCTAAATCCTCATATGTCAAAATAGAGAATGTCAGTTGTCCAGGGTTTTGGGCTCAGAAATTTGCATTTAACTAAATGTCCTCTGTGTTCAGAAGAAAATAGACATACAGGAGCTAAGAAACAATTCCCTACATCCATACTTCATGCCACTAATAAGCTCTCGTTTCCTCTTCATGCAGATGGTGCCTGGGGCTGGCTCTGTGCCTGCTATCCAAAGAATCCCTCTACCCGGGGCTGAGATGCTTGAGGAAGAGCCTCTCTATGTGAATGCCAAGCAGTACCACCGTATTCTTAAGAGGAGGCAAGCCCGGGCTAAACTAGAAGCAGAAGGGAAAATTCCAAAGGAAAGAAGGGTATGTATAACATTGGAAAGGATAGAGGAAGAGAATAGCTGGGCACTACTTTTGAAATTATCTTTTATGTGGTTTATTTCTTTGAGAATTTGTTAGTTAGCTCTTAGCTTTTAAGAGTAGGCATTTGTTGTTGCTATATGCACGTGAAACTATAATTTTTAAAAAAGTAGCAGTGACCTAAACAAGATTTTATTTTATTCTCACATAAATAAAGTCCAGAGATAAATTGTCCCAGGCTGATAGTAAAGCCCCACAGCCCACAAGACCCATTCTCCTACTGTCTTAGTGCTCCTAGTATTTTTAGCCTGCTATTCATAGTCCAAGATGGGCTGCTTGAGCAGAAGGAACAAGAAAGGCATACTCTCTTTCAAGGAAATTTCAAGTTCCATACAACCCTCCCACTTGTATCTCATTAGCCAGAATTCAATCACATGGCTGTACTTACCCTGCAAGTCTAGGAAATGTACCCATTTACCTAACTAAAATGTGTTTCTGTTAGTAAAGCAGAAGGAGAGAATGGATATTGGGAGTTAGGTAGCAATCTTTGCTGTACTGTTTGAAAACCAGTTTTTAAATTCATTTACCACTCAAATTCTTAAAATAAGTATATATGGTTAATTTCTAGCATTTTTTCCCAAAACTTTTTATAGATTTAGAGTCATAATTACCCCTGCAGATCACAGCTATCCTAAACTTTTGAGGGTGGAATTTGTGTATTAGAGAACTATTTTAGTCTGCTGGGCTGTTGAAAGCAATATAACCAGAAATGGGTTGGCTTTTACAATGGGAATTTATTAGCTTACAAGCTTACAGTTCCAAGGCTGGGAAAAATGTCCAAATCAAGGCATCATCAGGCAATACTTTCTTCTCAAAGACTGGTTGCTGGCCATCATGGATTCCTCTGTCACACAGAAAGGCACATGGTGGCACCTGCTGGTCTCTCCTCATTGCTTCAGCTTCCTGCTTTTGTGGCTTTCTTTATCTGAATTTCATTCTCTTAGAAAGGACTCCAGTAAGAGGATTAAAATCCACCCTGAATCATGCATTAAATAAAGTAATCTAATCAAAGGACCCTTGCCTGAAGTAACCTCATCAACAGGCCCTATTTAAAATAGTTTTACATCCTCACCAGTGGACTAGCTTTATATTTTCTGGGGTCCATATGCCTTGAAACCATCACAATAACTATGCAGTTCTGACCAATCGTTAATGGTTTTATTTCTTTTGTTTTAGAAATACTTGCATGAGTCTCGGCACCGTCATGCCATGGCACGAAAGCGTGGTGAAGGTGGACGATTTTTCTCTCCAAAGGAAAAGGATAGTCCGCATATGCAGGTAAAAAGGCTTATACCTTTTCACTCTTCTCTTTATTGCCTTGTCTTTTCTTGGGTTGAATACTTCAGCAGTGTCTTGCTCTTTCACATTTGAACTAATCACATTTTCTAAATTGGGTGCAAAATTGTGTCTCTTAGATTTTCTTTGGTCTTAAAAGATGCTTTCCGGAGTCCTTTCTTCCCTCCTTGCCTACTTTGCAAGTTATTACTATAATATCGTCTTGAAATTAACTTTTCTTTATTTTTAAAGAAGCACAAATTTTTTTTCTTCACTGAATCTTTCTTTACAGATGAAGAATCTGAGGTTTAGAATAATTTGCCTCAGACAAAATGGTACAACTGAGATTCAAACCCAGGCAGCTTAATTCCAAACTCCATTCTGTTCATGACTATACTATTCTGTCTCTTACATCTAATTCTGCTGATTTTATCTTATAGGTATTTCAGTATATTCAAAATAGAACTTTTGATTTTTACACCCTAAACCAGTCTTCACACATCTCAACACGTGACACAACTATCCACTCAATTACCGAAGCTAGACTTGTCCTGTTCCTAAAGAAGTAAATTATAATTTCAGTCAGTCTACTTTTTTCCCCCTTCTCTGCTGTGAGCCTAGTATAAGCATCTCTCTTTTGCTTGGAATAATATAACAGCTGCCTAACTGGTCTCCCTTCTCCACTCTTCTTCGCTTCTATTCCATTCTATACCTCTTAGCGTGATCTTTTAAAAATGTGTATCAGATCACATCACTGTTCTGCTTAAATCAACCCCTTGCCATTTTCCCATTTACTCTAAGACTAAAATCCAAAGTGTTTACCATAGCCAACAAGGCCCTACATAACCCATCTCCTGCCTACCTGTAACTTTATTTCCTTCTACTCTTGGTCTCTGTGCTCTTGCCATGCTGTTTTTCTGTCTGTCTCCTGCCACAGGACCTTTTTCCTTGTAATTTCTACCCTGCAAAGCACTTCAGTCTTTTTTTTTTTTTATGACTGTCTCCTTATCTTTTATGCCTTGATTTAATTAAATCTTCATGAATGACCAGTCCTGACCCACCCTATCTAGAGTAGGTCTCTTTTATCCCCTTATTTCCTCACAATATCTTCCTTTTCTTTATGGTAGATTATTAATCTAATTGTTTAGTTTATTTACTTGTTCAGTGGTTGTCTCCTTCACTAGACTATAAGTTCTGTAGAGGGTAGAGGATTGTTTAGTTTTGCATTATATTTTAAGCACTTAATATAGTGCTTTATACATAATAGGTATGCAGTAAATATTTGTTGGATAAATGTGTTCCTTCCATTTACAGATAAATGTGTTCCTTTCATTTACATATCCCACCTGCACTATTGCAGTATCCTTCAAACTTATCTCCAGCCTCATAATTCTTATGCATTACTGCCCAAATAGTCTTTTTAAGATAGTATGGTCTTTTAAAAATATATCTTAATTCCTTTGTTTCTTATTATATTGAATTTCAAAACTATTTCTGTACAATGCCTAAGCAACTTTGTCTCATCACTCTCCTCGACAATTAAACTAGATTTCCTGTGTCCCCACACATGAGCACTACTCCATCAGTGTTCCTGCTATTCCTTACCTGTGATCTGAGAGTTACTCCTCCTTCCTTGATATTTATTCATGGAGTGTATGGATGTGGAATGCCAGCTGTTGGAGGACTTTGTGCCCAAAATTCTAATTGTAACTGCTAATAATATGTTCTTAACCTGTGTTAGCCTCAGGTTTGTCATCTGTAAAGTGGGATCCTATTAGATACTTCACAAGAATGTTGTGAGGATTTCTTACAGTAATCCACATTAAGCTCTTACTTAGTAGCACAGTAACTAGCACATGGTGAGCACTCAGTAAATGCTGGCTGTTAATCTTGTTCATTGTTCAAGACCCGCCCCAGTCCTTCCATCTCCACAAATCTTTCAGCTTTTTCTCTGAACTCCCCAGTTGAGGCTTCAGAGCCTTAATATGGGGAACTGAAGGTGATTATGATCAAATGTTGGAAAAAGCCTCCAAAGACTGATCCTTGTCTTAACACTACATGAATCAAGTATGAGGCAGTAAATAGGGTTTAGTGAAAAGAAGATTGAATGACAGCCACGAGATTTGGGCTCCTGACTAACTTTTTTACTCTATAAATTACTAACCAGGCTTCAGGTTTATCTACAGAATGACTGCATTTCAAATAAATAAATTGTAATGTTCTTTCCAGCTCTGTTAAGTGTTCAGCATTTAAATGGGATGATCAGAAAATAATGACACAAAAATATAGCATGACATGGTTTCTCTGGGTCTTTTTCTTTTAGTCCCCTGAATACTCTTAAAACCTTAAGGGTGGAACACAAGACAGATTGCTTACGAAAAAGATACGCAGTTAGCTTTGGAATATTTGGTAATGGAATGCTGGGCCAGATTTTAATCCTTTTAAGAACAAAGTTTATATATAGTTTTTTCTTTCCTAATGTAGCTCAAACTCTTTTAAACCATCTTTTCAGACTTAGACACTTTACCGGCATTTGGTTTACTTGACAACGTTGTGTGTTCCATTGATGATAAATAGCGAGAGTCAGGAGTTCCCTGTTGCTTTGACAAAGGACTTTAAACATTATTACGCTTTATTTGGCTCTAGGATCCAAACCAAGGAGATGAAGAAGCAATGACACAGATCATCCGAGTGTCCTAACCCCAGGGGGAGCTGATCAAGGTCATGTTCCTTGCCACTATTTCCCACTGTTCCAGGAAATTGATCATCTCTTTCAATGGGACGCTCGTGATCACATTCTGCCCTTTTCTACAGGACAGAAACCACTTAGTTTTTAATAAGTGGCTCAGTATTATAATTGAAGCAATGTCTGGCAAATTGAAGTTGCAAGTCTTTGTCTCACCTTTTTAGTCAGGACCTATTTCAGACTGTTGATGACATTGACATTTCATGGATTAGGATGATGCAAGGGACCCATGCCAGCCCAGCAGTACCACACACAGCACTTACGTTGACTGATGAAGCCGGCCATCCATCTCAGCAGGGGACAGCCACCTTCTCAACCGAAACTGAAACTTCAATTGTTGAAGCCACAGCCCACTCCTTCCCACAGGAATTTGGTTAGACAGCATCCATCCCTCTGGTGGGGGATTCAGTCTGACTGAATGGACACTTTGTATATAGAAATGGCTTCCAGACAGGAAAGTTCCATCTTGTGATATGGAAACAATAAATTCTCTGAGACACATTGATCTACTCTGTGGTAATAAAAGAAACTCGGTCTGCCCAGATGGTAGGTTGGTATTTTTGGACTCAGGCCAAGAAAAAGCTAACTCTGGGTATAGAATGATGAAAGACTCACTAAAAATATATATTGCTGAATTTCTTTTCTTTCTTTTTTTTTTTTTTTTTTTTTTAAATAGCTTTGGCAAGTTCTGCTTGTCCCTCTGGGAGGTCATCTGGACCATAGTTTTTGCTGTGGCTACTTTTTAAGACAATTTAGAGGGTATTGGACATTGAAACTGCCTTTCCTAAGTAGAGAACAAAACTACTCAACAACTTTTGTGCTGAAGTGCTGAGGACATTTGTAGTAACTCCTAAACAGAGAACAAAACTAGAGATTTTCAGTCAGTCTTTGTGACAGCGTTTGGTGACTAGAGGGGTACATGTGTGTTTCAGCCTAGGAGAAGGAGAGAGAAAGAGTAGTATATACATCCATGTGTTGTCATATAACATGATTCTCCAGTGGATGCCTGGGATGGATCGTTAAGATGAAGAGAATAATTTACATTCACACTAAAACCTTTTAACAAGTTTGGAAAGGGAAAAGTCAGAGATTTGGTTCTTGACAGTTTCTGGAAATCACTGTTCAATCAAGCTGTTCTGGACATACTCCACGTGCCTGCTAGAGTTTGTGGCGGCTGTTGGCTTCACTCCTGCAGCACTTTGTGCTGGCCTCGGAGAACGAACATTCTCATTCTTCCAATGGCAGCTGATTCTTTGGTGCCAGTTTCCATTTGTTTTCCCTTTTTCTCCATAGCCTTGTGCAGAAAGATTTTCACACTGGCCACCTGCACTGGTGGAATAAACTGCAGACTGGAAATAGAAATGCCTGCAGGGTCAGGAGCTCAGCCACAGTTCCCAGAATGGGTTGTGCCTCAGAAGTCTATTTCTTTTCTAGATGTTGAACCCAGGGAAAACTAAGATAAGCAGAGAGTTGCTGCCTTCTCTGGAATAAAGAAGGAAAGTAAACTCAATTCTGAAGAAATTTGGCGTTGATATCAAGAGTAAAGACTGTCTCTTTTTTCTTTGACTTCACTCTAATTGTATCAAGAGGGAAAAGAAATTAAACCCTCTTTAAAAAATGTCACAAAGGGAGATTCTTGTAATGATAGAAATAGAGGTACAAAGTATGCAAATGAAGAAGTAGGAAGTGAAATCTCTTGGTAATCACTAGAACCTGGTAGTCCGTGCTGGCTTCCAGGTGTCAGGAGGAAACATCTGGCTCTTTCCTGAGTTTCTAATAGTAACTTTATTCAGTAAGCCCCAGCTTTTACAGATGATAAGTTACTGAAAACAATGAGGAATTTTATCTCTTGGTTAGTTTAGAAGTCTTTCAGATGGAAAGTTCAGAAAGAAATTCCTCAGACCTAACTAGTGCTTAAGCCACCAACAGTTCTAAAATGCTATTTATTTGTGTCTATGATTTTGTACATAGTAATACCAACTTCATATTGTTGCTTAAATTTTGTTTTTTTGTGTGTGTGAGTTTTGTTTGAAATGAAATGCTTCAGTTTTCATTTTGCCGTTGCATTTCAGATAGCTGATGACTTATTGTGGTCATCTTGGCACACCTTAATAGCCCACAAAGTGGGGGGTTGAAGTTTGGGTTTTTTCACTTGTTTCTAGAAGTTCATTTACTCATTTGTCCTTGTGACCTTAGTGATGACTTGACAAATACTGGAAGAGTGAATGGATGAATAATTGGTTTAATACATAAGTATTTCGCATCTTGTGTTCTTTTTTTTTTTACAGGATAATTGTAAATATATATTTTTAATTGCACTGGTACATTGAAATGTCAGTGTCTATACCACTGGACCAACAGCATTTTCTAGCTATTGGGTGCCTGATAATAATGTCTTGATTTTCCTTTGGGACTCAACTATATAGAAGATTTTTCTCCCAGCAGTAGGGAGTACAGATGATCAATCACTGATGTCATTACAATTGTTATTTTTTAAAATAAATTTATAAAAATATGAAAATTAAGTGACTTGACTTTCGAGGAGTCTCCATCTGCTTGGTTTCAGTGTGTCCAAATGTTCAAATTGTAGTCCCTGTAGGCAAATGTGATCTCTGTGGGCAGAGTGTCAAACTTTTAGTTTTGAGGCCTTTTAGCTGTATATCTCCCCTTAAACTCTTTTTCTTCCCTTTGTGGCCCTCCCACCTTGCTGAGAAGATATTTTCCATCACCTGTGTGCTGGTTTTAACATTTGGGCTTATGACTGGAAGAATGTGATTAAGTAATTCCATGGGTAAAAATGAGCCCTTTCCTTATCACCAAAATGGCCTTGGTTCTATCCTCTTTGTAGATCTAAACATAGTGGAGACATAATTTTTAGATTTAGATTTTATTTTTGCAGAAAACAAGAAACATTTTCTGGTTGTTAAAAGATCCACAACAGGCTCATACTTTTTATTATCTTGTGGTTTCTACGAATCTGAGGCAACTGCTGGAGTCAGCGGTCTCCAAAGTGTCATCACACAAAACGCACAGAAGCAAGAGCTAGAGAAAAGAGCAAAAAACAAAAGCCCCCGGGAGAGGAGTCTCATGGGATGCAATAGATCTGTACCTACCAGGCAATGGAAATAAAAGAAACTCCGTAACTATTACGGAAAAAGACAGAGTTGAATGGCTTAACGGCTTAGTTTGTGCTAATTAAACCTGTCCGTAGTAAATTCAGGGACGACCCAATTTCTATTCCGTGGTATGGGGGAAAGACTATTGATAATTATCCCAGGTAATCATCTTTAGGGTAGAAGTTTTTCTCCACAGCCACAGTACAAGGAGATTTTTTTTTTAAGTCAGCCTTACTAGTTAGAACGCGCGCCGCCCCCCTCCCCCCAGCTCCCCGAGAAGCCAGGAGTAAATGCTAGTGCGGCGGGGCCTGTGGCCGCTTCTAGTAACACTACCCCCGGGGAAGCCTGCACGGATTGGTTGACGGATGGGCCTCGCCAGGACCGTCAGTGACGATTGGCTGCTGCGCAGAGGGACGCTATTTCCGGTAGCTGGGCGGGCAACCCCGTCGCCGCCATGGCGACCGGGGAGCGGGAGGCGGCGCCGCCTCTGTGGCCAGTGGAGGCCCGGTTGGCGGCGCTGCTTCCCGACCTGCTGGTCTTCAGGAAGCCGGGGGGATCGGAACCCGAGCTCGCCACAGCCCAGGGCGTCCTGCTTGGCGTCCACGTGACGGGTGAGGGCAAGAGGAGGCGCGATAATCTCCCGACCTGCGGGAGCGACGGCCGTTGGCCTTTTGCTCCTGGAGGCCGCGGCGGTTTACAGGCCTGGCCTGTGGGCTCATCAAGGCATGGGTTTGCTCGCCGCCACCTCTACAGGCACCTGTGGGTCCTCATTCTCAGAGCGTCGGAGACCTTTAGGGATGATCTGGCTTAGCCCTTTGAATTAAGAGAGGGGAAAGGACTTTCCCAGGGCCATAACGGCGGGCTTTAAACCAGGATTTCTCCCCAGCCGGAGCATTTTCCAATAAGCGTTCTGCCTCATCCAATTATTTTGTTTGCTCAATTGAGTCATTCCTTGGGTCTCTAAGTGGGTGTCCGCCATTGTTCTGGGAGTTAGAGATACAATAGCTACTTTGAGAATCATTCAATATAACAAATATTTCTGGAGTTTATTCAGTGTGTCATGGTTTTGAAGATGAGTGATATAAAGGTGCGTGTCCTCAAGTAGCTCATCGTGAGTTCTTCACAACAAAGCTTTAATCCATCCCTCTTGTGAATGGATTCCCAGGCCCTCAACTTGGGGAGAAATCCTGTCAGCCCTTGGCCAGGGAGCCTTAACGAAGTGGAGGAAAAGAAACCAGACTTCAGATATAAAGGATGCTTGCAGGTGAATCTTCACCACCTGCACCTCTTGGAAACAGAGTGGTCACTGGGAATCTGGATTTCCAGAGACAATAGCAACCAGCCTGGCCTGAGTGCTTTCTAAATAAAACCATGTTAAAGGATAATGGAATTATTATTCAGCTGGAAGGGATCTGCCTTCTTTACACAGATCTGATGTATGGATGGAATAGGACTTAAAAGTTTAGGATTTTCAGCTAACGTATGGTAATTTTTACTTTTTTGGTCAGGGTTTACAGCATTAATGGACAGGTTCAGTCTGACCTGCAAGTCGGAGCATGACATGGACAAACTGGCCCATATCTTCAGTTATTACATTAGTGACATCGTGGAGCGTGAGTGATCATTGTAGGGGAACAAGGATGTGTGGTGCTGGATTCCTGGGGATTTGTAAGAAAGGGAACCTGGAATATTTTTAAAGGGATCTTAAAGGATCATTCCTTTAGTAGTACTCATCTTAGGTTTCTTCAGCTTGCCATTAATAAGCTGGATCTTTGCCTGTATCTCCCATTCTACTCAGTCTTACATTCTGTTGACTGTTCTGAAGGAGAAAAAAAAACTATTTTCTTTGCCCATTTGTATTTTATTTCAAAGTAAACAACATTCTTCAGTTTATCTCTCCTAATAATAATGTGCCTCATGTTTGCACATGAGCTATAGTTTTTTTTTTTTGTTTTTTTTTTTTTTAAGATTTTTAATTTATTTATCCCCCCCTTGCTGCTTGTGCTCGCTGGGTCAGCTAACCACACCGTGCGGGCGGGCTTGCCTTCACCAGGAGGCCCTGGGAACCGAACCCGGGGCCTCCCATATGGTAAATGGGAGCCCTACTGATTGAGCCACAGCCGCTTCCCTGAGCTATAGTTTTTAAAACACCTTCCCATTCTATTACTGCATTTTGATCCTGTGGGGTAAGAATGGGTGTTTTCTCTTTTTTCTGCCCTTATGGATATTTGCTTAACCTGGAAAACCTCCGTATTTGTGCAGTAAATATGTTTTCAGTATCTTCTCTATGCCATGCACTATAATAGGTGCAGGTATTCAAATACTCACTCTTGAGGAGCTTTCAGTTTAGTTAAGCCTACTCAACAGAAATTGCTCTGGCCCATATTCCTCTCCTATATACGTTTTAGAACTTACATGACATTCCCATCTTTTACTGACAGTGCCCCATACAGCTACCTCCATCATTCTGAAATTAACCAGAATAATTACTTTCTGGCATCTATCATCCACTTTGATTATTTGATTCACCGCTTACCTCTGAGAAACAAGTATAAAAGGCCTTTCATTTTTTCCTCAAGTCTGGATTAAAGGAGGACATAGAAATTATGTTTTATGTATGTATTATATACCAGGAACTGCTGGGTACTAGAAATACAGAGGAAAATAAGACAGTATGTGCCCTCCTGGAGTTCTCATCCTAGGGGGAGAGATAGATAATGAATAAGTAAACAAAATATAGATTATACAATCTATGAAGAAAATAAATAGCATGCAGTGATAAAAATAATAATCATGGGGTGAAGGAGTCTGAATTAGGGTGGTTGTAGGAGGCTTCTCTGGGGAGGTATGTTTAATCTGAGACATGAAGGATGAGAGGAATACCTTGTGAACAGCTAGAGGTATAGCATTCCTGGAAGAATACCAAGTACAAAGGTCCTCAGGTGGAAGAAAGTTTGGCATGTTTTAGAAACCGGCAGAAGGCCAATGTGGCAAGAGCATAGCTAGCAGGGGAAGAGTGGCTTGAGGTGAAGTTAGAAGAAAGCAGATATAAGATCATCAAGCTCTGTAGGCCATAGTAAGGAATTTGAGGGATTTTTTTGTTGTTGTTGTTCAAAGGGAAACTTGAAAGAGATGTTCTCACAGGTGAATGATATAATCTGATGTAGAGTTTTTAAAGTTCATTTGACTGCCTTATGGAGATTGGATTCTAGGGGACTGGTAATGGGTAGGTGGTAGGAGAGGAAGCCAGAAGAGGCAATTGCAGCAGCTCTGGAGAGATGATGGCAATTTGGTCTATGTAGTAGTTCTCAATCTTAGCTGCAGGTGATAACCACCTGGCAAGCTTTTAAAAATTCTAATGCCTAGGCTTCACAACAGACCAATTAAATTGGACTCTTGGGGCCGACCAGGCATAAGGATTTTTAAAAGGTTCACAGTCAATTCCAGTGTGCTGCCAAGGTTCAGAACCTTTGGTCTAGAGATAAGGCAGTGGAGATGAATTAATTTGAAATATATTTTGTGAATTCAACAGACAGGAGTTGCTGGTGGATATATTTCGATGGGAGGCAGTGAGGAAGGGGCTTGTAGGTTTTTTTACTTTTGTAACTGAATTGATGGTGGCTTTACTTACCAAGATGGGTTTTAGGAAAGAAAAACAAGAGTTCTGTTTTGAATGTATTGCATTTGAGATGCCAATAAGTCATTCGAGCAGAGAAGTCAAGTTGGTAGCTATGATTGAGCCTGGAGCTCAGAAAATGAATAGATTTCTGTCAGAGACAAAATATGAATTCATGGCAAATAAATGGTACTTAAAGCTAAGAACTGGTTGAGTTAACATGGGGAGAATGTAGATGAAGAGAAAGAGTCTATACTAAAGCTTGAGAAACTCCAAGGGAGATTATGAAATAACCTGTAAAAGAGACTGTACAGCAGTCAGTGTGGTAGCATAGTGTGGTGTTGCTGAAGCCAAAGGGATAGAGGTGTCTCTAGAAGAAGGCAGCAGTCAGCTAGGTTGAAAATGGGAGATGTCAGGCACATTGAGACCAGAAAAATATCCTTGACTTTGGCAAAATGAGTGCTGCTAATGATCTTAATAATTTTAGGGAAGTGGTTGTGATAGAAGTCAGATTGTAGTGAGCTGAGAACAGAATGCTAGAGAAAAAATTTTAAAGAGTGGATGGGAGGTAAGGAAAGAGAGAAGAGTATATAGACAACTCTTAAGTTTTGCTGTGAATGTAGGAGAAACACAGTGTTAATAGCTAGAGAAGGTAAAGTCAGGAGTATGTAGGTTATTTTTGTTGTGTGCCTATGTGTGTGTGTGTGTGTGTGTGTGTTTAAAGATGCTGATGGGAATGATCCAGTAGATAAGAAATGAGGAAGAGAAGTCCTTGAGAAAGTGAGAAGGGGTGAGATCCAGAGCACGATAGTGAACGGGATGGCTTTGAAGGAGGCAGAAGTACTTCCATTTTATCTGGAAGGAAGAAGATGGGTATATACAGATGGATTTGGGGAGAAGGTTGGGGAAGGAAGTCGGAACCTAAGCCTTGGAGTAAACAAATAGACCAGAAAAGATATGAGGAAATATTGACTAGGCCATTCTTTTGCTCATATATGTTTCTATCATGATCTGGCAAATCTGATTTTGACTCATTTTCCTCTTTCTTCCTACTTGATTTCAGATGTACTCTGTTTTGGAGGAGATATCCTTAATATCACAGGTATTTTTCACTTTTTCTGAACGTTTAAAGGACTGTGAGGAAGAGTATATTTAGGTGGAATTTGGCATATTTGCTTACTCAGCATTGTTTAATCATTGTTTGATCAGAATACAAAGATGAAGACTACACAGTCTTTGCCTCAAAGGATCTCCCAGTCTAAAGGAAAAGACATGTCTATATTAAGCTCACATATGCTTTACATTACATTTATATTGAAGGACAGGAAAATAAATGCCTGTAGAAGCATTCTTGGGAAAACTGAAAAGAAACTTGGTCATTAAAAACAGAAGCTAAGTGTGAGACCAGGAGGTGTCATGCATCTCCTATCTAGTTAACTCTTGGGATCGTCAACGGCTCCAATGCCCCAGAGTTGGCCTGTGTTCTCAAATGAACTTAATTGAAGCAGCCATAAAATTAGACTTGAACTTAGACCTACATTTTTTAACCTCTTTGCTAGTACTCACCACCCACCCCCCCTTTATTTTAGTGTTCCTGGTATAGTAAAGATTACCAAAAATACCCTTTTACCTTGGGAACATTTCAAACTTCTACCTACTCATATTTTATATGTGGCATGGTTTTGGGGATTTAAGGCAGTATTTTAACCTAGCATAATTCATAGGGTCAAGAACCTTGCCTGTCCTGCATGATAATCCATATCTGACGGAGAGTCCCCTGATCCCAGTTTCTCTTCTTTTTGTTTTATTCTTTCTTTCTCATCCGCGGCACCGTTTTCATGGACCCAGGTCCTGACCGGCATCTGACCGGCAACATATGGCATTATTGGGGTCTTTGCCCTGAGCTAAGTGAGTCCAGGTATTTGATCCCTGTCAGCCTATCTTATGTCTCTGCAGGAAATGTGCTCCTGGCCCTCTGGACAGTGAAAAAGAATCAACTGAGTGACATCATTACCCTGGTGGCAAAATGTAGTCTGGAGATACAGGAGAAGTTTGGGATTTACCATACCAGAGAAGGCCAAGACCTACAGCTAAAGATAGGTAGTAGCTCTTAAAAGAGTGATCCAATTGAAAAAAAAAAAAAAGTATAAAAATTTCAAAAGATAAACAACAGCACATCATTGTGAATGTAATTTAATACCACTGAATTGTATACTGGACAATGGTGAAAATGGGAAATTTTAGGTTGTATATATATTACCAAAATAAAAATTATTAAAAAAAAATAGAACTGTACAGTACCGAGAGTAAACTCTGATGTAAACTATGGACTATAGTTATAATATATTGTTTTGTCAATTGTAACAGAAGTACCACACTAATAATGTAAATTTTAATAATAGGGAAAACTGGGCATGGGGGGAGCACGTTATATGGGACTCTGTACTTTGCATGATTTTCTGTAAACCTACGACTGTTCTAATAAAAATAATTTTTTAAAGATAAATGACAAACTGGGAAAAAATATTTGCAACTTATACCATATAAATAAATGGTGAATTTCCCTAATGTAGAAAGAGCAACTAGAAATAGGGAAAGGACCAACATTCTAAAAGAAAAATTGGCAAAGGATTTAAGTAAATAGTACATAGACAAAGAAATACAAATGACATTTGTATTTCAACTTCATTCCTAAAAAGAGAAATGTCAATTGAAAGTACATTGAGATGTCATTTCTTACCTACAGATAGGCAGAAATTCAGATGTTAGACAACGCACTTTGTTAGTGAGGCTGTGAGGAACCAAACTTTCTTATGTATTGCTGGTGGAAGTGAAAAATGGTACAACTTCTAGGGAAGGTAATTTGGTAATATCAAGATGACAAATATGTTTATTCTTCAACCTGCAATCCCACTTCTGGAAGTTTATTCTGTAGGTACATTTATGAAATGTATGTGCAAGGTTATTGATTGTAGTGTGGTTTATAATGGAAGACTAAAAACAATCCAACCATCCATCTATAGGAGACTGCTTAAATATGTAATATGCCTACTTGATGAGATTCTCTGCACCTTAAAAAAAAAGATGTCCTCATATGGAAATATCTATAAGATATAGTTAAGTGGAAAAAGAGTAAGATGCAGGACAGTGTGTTTAGTATGGTACCTTTTGTGTAAGGAGAGAAAATAAGATTTTTTTCTTCTCATTTGTTTATTATACAATCTCCCGGGTGTTTGTTAAAGAAACACTGCCAGGGTACATATGAAACTAATTAAAGTTACCTATTGGGAGAAAATAGTACAGATGAATAGACAGGTGGAAGCAAAACTTTTTAATGTATATTCTTTATATAGTTTGTATTTTGAACAATGTAATGTATTATGCAATCAAAGTTACAATACAATACATTTAAAAACTGCCCACAGAGGCCAAGGTTTTACAACTGGCAGAATCTGGATTGGAGGGGAAGCTCTATACACAAAGCTTCTTCACAAGAAGCTAGAAACTTCAAGAAGTTTCTGAATTGACAGCAAAAGTTGATTCCAGCTATTCATAAATATTTTGAGGGGCAGTAGTAAAGAATCATATTCTTATATGGCATCTCCCCTGTCCTGCTATCCTTTTTTATTCTTTTGTTAATTTTTGTTTTAACAGCTTTACTGAGGGGTAATTGATAATTGATACTGCATACATTTAAAGTATATAATTGGAAAAGTTTTGACATATTAATATATGTTGAAACCACTATAATCAAGGTAGTAAACATACCCATTACAAAAGTTGCCTTTTGCCCCTTTATAAACCCTTCCTTCCCCGACTCTTCCACCACCTCCTCTTCTACCCCGAGCAGCCATTAATCTTCTGTCACTAGAGATTATTTTGCATTTTTAAAGAATACTATATAAGTGCAGTCATGGTATGTACCCGAGCTACTTTCATTCGATGTAATTATTTTGAGATTCATCCTTTTTATATCATATATTCCTTTTTATTACAGAGTAGTAGTCTATTGTATGGATATACCACAAATTGTTTATCCATTCACTTGGTGGTGGACATTTGGTTTATTGCCAGTTTGGGGCCCTTACTAATAGAGCTGCTCTGAATATCCATGTACAAGTCTTTGTATGGACATATGCTTTCATTTCTCTTGTGTAAATACCTCATTGTGGAAGGGTTATGTCTTATGTTAGGTGTCTGTTTAACTTTTTAAGAAAATGTCAAACTTTTCCATAGTGGTTGTCCCATTTTACATTCCCATCAGAAGTGGGAATGTAAAATTAGAGTTGTAATTGTCCCACATCCTAATCAACGCTTGTTTGGTCAGTATTTAATTTTAGATATTTTGATAGGTGTGTAGTGGTATCTCATTGTAGTTTCAATTTGCAGCTCCTTAATGACTAAATATATTGAGAATCCTTTCTTGTGCTTATTTGCTATCTTCTTTGGTGAAGTGTCTTCAAATTTTTGCCCCTTTTTTCCCCTTTACATGGAGTGGTTTGTTTTCTCATTGAATTTTAAAAGTTCTTTTTATATCCAGGATACAAATACTATATCAGATATATGATTTAAAAGATTTTCTCCCAATCTGTGGTTTGTCTTTTCATTCTCTTAAGAGAATCTTTCGAAGAGCAAAAGTTCTTAATTTTGATGAAGTCTAATTTATCAATTTTCCCCCCTATGGATTATGTTTTTGATGTATCTAAGAAATCTTAACCCAAGATCACACAGATTTTCTTCTACAACTTTTATACTTTATATCTTTGATCCATTTTAATTCATTTTCTTGTTTGTGGTATAAGATATGAATTGAAGTTCTCTTATTCTTTCTTTCATATGTCTAGTCTTTTGAGCACCATTTGTGGGAAAGACTGTCCTTTCTCCATCAATTTACCTTTGTACCTCGGTCAAAAATCAGTTGATCTTATATGCGTGGATCTAGTTCTGGATTCTATTCTATTTTAGTGACCTGTTGGTCTATCTTCATGCCAAAGCCACACTTTTGATTACTGTAGTTTTATAATAAGACTTGAAGTCAAGTTATGTAGGTTATCCAAATTTGTTTTTCTTTTTCAAAGTTGTTTTAGCTATTCTGGAACCTTTGCATTTACATATGAATTTTAGAGTCACTGTTGTCAATTTCAATAAAAGAGCCTGCTGGGATTTTGATTGAATATATAATGTGGGAAGAACTGACATCTTGAAAATATTGAGTCTTTCCACCTAACATGGTCTATCTTTCCATTTATTTAGGTCTTTAGTTTGTTGGCAGTGCTTTGTAGTTTTAAATGTACAGGTCTTGTACATCTTTTGCCTGATTTATCTCTATTTCCTATTTTTGGATGCTATTATAAATGGTATTTTTTTATTTCAATTTCAATTTTTTATTGCCAGTATAAAAATGCAATTCATCTTTATATAATGATCATTTTCCTACAACCTTGCTTTTTTGTATATTCCATGAGATTTTCTACTATAGATGATCATATAATCTGTGGATAGACAGTTTTACTTCTTCTTTTCCCATCTAGATGACTTATTTCTTGCCTGATTGCACTGGCTAGATCCTCCAGTACAATTTAAATAGAAGTGCAGAGAATGGACATTGATCTTAGGAGGAAGGCATTCAGTCTTTCACCATTAAATATGATGTTTTCTCTAGATTTTTCATAGATAACCTTTATCAGCTTGAGGAAGTTACCTTATGTTCTTGATTTTCTGAGAGTTTTTGCCAGTGGTGGATTTTTGCATATTGTCAGATGCTTTTTTCTGGGTCTATTGAAATGACTGCTTTCATAGTGTGTTAATGTGGTGAGTTATACTGATATTCAAATATTAAACCAATCCTGCTGCATTCCTGGGATAAGTACCTCTTGGTTGTGTAGTATTATCCTTTTAATGTATTTTTGGATTTGATTTTGTAAAGTTTTGTTTAAAATATTTACATTTATATTAATGAAGGATATTGAACTTTAGTTTTCTTATAATTGTCTAGTTTTTTTTTTCTTTTTTTTTTAAGTTTTATTTATTTTTATTTATTTCTCCCCTCCTCATTGTTTGCACTTGCTGTCTGCTCATCTTCTTTTTAGGAGGCACTGGGAACTGAACCCAGGGCCTCCCATGTGGGAGGAAGGTGCCTAATTGCTTGAGCCACCTCCGCTCCCTTTTTTTTTTTTTTTTTTTTTCATTTTTTAATTTTTTTTCCCCTTTGTCTATTTTTGATGGCCAGTAATGCTGGCTCCATACAATGAGTTGAGAAGTATTCGCTTCTTTTCAATTTTTTTGGAAGAGTTTGTGGTGAGTTGATAGAATTTCTTCAAATATCAATATAATTCACCAGTGAAGCCATTTGAGCTTATAGTTTTCTTTGTGGGAAGGTTTAAAATTCAGTATCAATTTCTTTAATAGATATAGGGCTATTCAGATTATGTAGTTCTAGAGTGAGGTTTAGTAGTATGAATCTTTTAAGGAATTTGTTCATTTCATCTAAGTTATCAAATTTTTCGACAGTGTTATTAAAATTACTCCCTTGTTACGTTTTTAATATCTGTAATGTCTATAGCAATGTGTTACCTCTCTCATTCATGATATTGGTAATTTGTCTTCTCTCTTTTGTTCTTAATCACTAGCTAGAGGCTAGATCAATTGAACAACAACAACAAAATGTATCAATTTTATTGTTTTTCCCACCAAAGAACAAGCTTTTGGTTTTACAGATTTTTTTCGATTGTTTTCCTATTTTCTATTATATTGATTTTGCTCTAATTATTATTATTTCATTTCTTTCGTTTACTTGGGATTTAATTTCCTTGTGTTTTAGTTTTCTCAGGTAGAAGCTGATACCATTGACCTGACAGTTTTCTAACATAAGTATTTTGGTGCTATACATTTTCCTCTAAGTACTGCTTTAGCTGTAGTTCACAACTTTTGATATGTTTTCATTTTCATTCAGTTCAAAACATGTTCTGATTTCCCTTGTGATTTTTTTTCTTTAACCTATGGAATATATAGAATTGTGTGATTTAGTATCCAGATATTTGAGGATTTTTCAGTTATCATTCTTTCATTGGTTACTGATTTAATTCTGTGTATTTAGTATGACTTAGACTTCTTTTATGTCCCCAGATATGGTCAAGCTTGGTAATGTCCCGTGTGCACTTAAAAAGAATATATATTCTGCTATCGTTGGATAGACTGGTCTAAATATGATAATTAGGTCAAGTTGGTTGATAGTAATATTCCAGTCTTCAGAATTCTTATTTATTTTCTGTCTACTTGTACTTTCACTTTTTCAGAAAGGGTTGTTAATGTCTCTGACTTTGTCGATTTATCTCTTTTCCTCAGTTTTGCTTCATGTATTTTGAAGCTCTGTTATTAGGTGCATAACCATTTAGGATGGTTAAGTCCTCTTGAACTGACCTCTTGATCTGTACAAAATTACCTTCTATATCCCAGGTAATCTTTTTTGCTCTGACTTCTACTTTGTCTAATATTTATATAGCCATTTTAGTTTTTTCTTGATTTTTGTTAGCATAGCATATCATTTTCCCATTCTTTAAAGTTGATTTCTTATGGACAATCTTTGCCTTTTAATTGGAGTGTTTAGACCAGTTACATTTAATGTGATTATTGATATGATTAAGTTTAAACCTGCTATCTCACTATTTGTTTTCTATCTGGTCTTTTTTTTTTTTTTTTTTTTTTATTATGGGTAAAAATAAAAATTCTCACAATACATACAAACATTTGTAAAATGATATATAAATATATATGCATATATGTGTATTTGCTTACAAAGATGTTATTTTTTATATATATATATACATATATTTTAAGAGGTGCTTAGATTACCTAAAATATTATACGGAACCCACTCGGATTCCCATGTTGCCCACCTCCCACACCTCCCACCACATCCAACACAAACATCTCCCATAGTGTGGCCCACCAACCTCAATGAACTTACACATCCTGGAGCCTTGCCACCAACCATAGACCACAGTTCACACTGTAGACCAAACACTCTCGCACTCAGTTCTGAGTGGTGTGTGCTGATTTAAAATGGCCTACATCCATTGCCACAACAGTACTCAGGACAACCTCCAACTCCCAAAGAAGCCCCTGTATTTCAACTGCTCATCCCCTCCCTACCCAAAAAACTGTCAAGTGGCCACTGGCTCCACCTCATTGCTATAATTTCTTGCATTGCAAGAATCACCATATGTGAGCAAGAGAATACCATCAAGTCCACTCTAGTCCATAGTTCTTCCCCCAATCCAGAGGCGACTGGGATGGTGATGTCCACTCCAACTCCAAGTGAGAGAGGGCTTATATCCCATGGATATGGTGGGTGGGATGATCCTGCCTGCAGATGCAGGCCCTCTCCATTCCCTGGGATGGCCATTTCCCATCGTTGTCTCCTCACCAGGTGACTTGGATGAGTCCATTGAGCTGTAGGGTAGGAGTTGCAGCTCCACCCAGATTTCATGCACACCTGGCACATAGGTAGGCGGGAGGCTCCAGTCTCTGGAAGTATACCCAAGAAACTCCAGCATCACATGTAGGTTTGAATAGAAGGGACTGGTGAACCATGTGCAGGGAGGACTTATTTGAGTCTAATTCTGTCACTCTCAGGAGCACAGATTCCAAAATAGAACCCACTGATAAGGCATCAGTCTCTGGGGCTATCCCCCCTTATATAAGACAAGGGTGTCTCCGGAGCTCTCAGGAACCCCACTGAGTGGGGTGATAGGCACTTAGATGTTCTATGAGCTCCTACTGAGGTGTGCGTAAGAGTTACCTCTGGGATGACCTCCCGACTCTCTTTGAAGTCTCTTAGCCACTTGAACTCATTTGTCTTTACCTTTTCCCCCTTTTATTCAAGGTCTTTTTCCAGTTGTGTTGCCAGTTGGTACTTGGGAAAAGTTTTCAATTAGCAATAATCGTGCCTCGGATAAACCTCATTGGCTACGATACTGCCACTGCACAAAGCTGCCAGTTGGCACTTGGTATTAATCCCTCGTTGCCAGGGAGGCTCATCCCCGGGAGTCATGTCCCACATTGGGGGGAAGGTAATGCAATCATATGCTGAGTTTGGCTTAGAGAGAGGCCACATTTGAGCAACAAGGAGGCTCTCAGGTGGCAACCCTTAGGCACCCCACAACTGCAGGCTAAGTCTCATTTACAAGAGCAAAAACTCACAAGGGTAGTCATCAATTAAAAAAAAAACACATCAGTGGGTCATCCTATTTTGACAGGCACTGTCCCTACACTCAGAGGACTATTGCTGCTCCCTTGGAGATTGTGGCAGAGCTCTCCAGGCTAGGAATTCAGATTCCCTCATTTATTGTATGATTAT
>JAKSZT010018658.1:13352443-13419816 GCA_026826555.1 Tolypeutes matacus | reverse complement strand
TCTAAGGCTTCCTTTAATATTTCCTGCAAAGGTGGATTCTTTTTTGCAAACTCTCTTAGTTTCTGTTTGTTTGTGAATATTTTATATTCACCTTCATATCTGAAGGACAGTTTTGCTGGATAAAGAATTCTCGGCTGGCAGTTTTTTTCTCTTTCGGTTTCCTAATTGTATCATACCACTGTCTTCTTGCCTCCATGGTTTCTGATGAGAAATCTGCACTAATTCTTACTGGACGTCCTTTGAACGTGATCGTTTGCTTCTCTCTTGCTGCTCTGAGAATTTTCTCTTTATCTTTTACATTTGACATTCTGAATAATATGTGTCTTGGCGTAGGTCTCTTTGGATTTATTCTCATTGGGGTATGGTGTGCTTTTTGGACATATAAGTTCATTTCTTTCGTGAGAGTTGGGAAATTTTCTGCTATTATTTCCTCAAATACTCTTTTTGCCCCTTTTCCTTTCTCTTCCCCTTCTGGAACCCCCATGATACGTATGTTGTTGCATTTTGTGTTGTCATTCAACTCTCTGAGCCCCTGCTCAATTTTTTCCATTCTTTTCTCTATGTTCTTTTCTCTCTTCAATTTTAGCTGCACTGTCTTCAGTATCACTTATTCTTTCTTCTATCATTTCGAGTCTGCCGTTGTATGCCTCAAATATATTTTTGACTTCACCTATTGTGTCTTTCATTCCCATGAACTCTGTTACTTTTCTGTTCAGGATTTCAAATTCTTCTTTGCGTTCGCTCAATGTCTTCCTGATGTCATTTATCATTTAACTATATTCTCTTTCATTTCATTAATTTGATTTTGGAAATTTGTACTCATCTCGCTGATTAGTTCTCTCAAACTCTGCTTCTCTTCTGGGACTTTGCTATATTCCTTTTCTTGGGCCATGTCTTCTATTTTCTTAGTATGGCTCATAATTTTTTGCTGGTGCTTAGGCATCTGGTTAGGTTGTATTTTACTTAGATGCTTATCTCTTTCTCTTTCATAGGGTTTTAGTGGCAGGAGGCTGTGAGTTACCATAGCTCTTTGATTTTTGGCTCAACCTTGATTGTTAGGATTGTTCTGCTGGTTGCTCAAAACTGGGCACTGGACCCAGTAATTGGTTGTAGAGTCGTTTCGTAGGGCCTTGGGCAGGGAGGCTATAGAGGCCAGGAAAAGCCTCTCCTACTTATTAATTTTCTCATGTGCACATCCTTGGTCTGCCAGGAGATGGCGCTTGTTGGCAGCTCTCAGTTCAATGCCTGGTCGGAGCGAATTTGTTGTGACACAGACCAGATCAATGTGATAGAACTTCCTGTCTGAGAGCTAAGAGCCTTGTAATTCAAACTTTCTGAGACAGCTCTCCAGACTTCTCTGGTAGTGCCCCCCTTTTCCCAGCTAGGAAATATTTTTCTCTCCCTTCTGAATCCTCAACCATCAGTCCCTGTTAGTAGAGGAGGAGATTGGGAGGTTTGTATATCTTTAACCCTTTGCCAGGCTCCCAGGCAAACAATGGCGCAGCCCCACCCAGCCTGGAAGGGCTCTCGGGACAGGGTGAGTCAAAAAGCAGGGTCAGCCCCAGGCTTTCTCTCCCCCCTCTCCTGTGGAGTCCTCAACAATTAGTCCAGGCTTAAAGAGAGGGAGTTTGCGAGGGTCGGATTTCTCCAGTCCTTCCTAGGCTCCCAGGACAAACCGCCATGTGCAAGGGTCTGTGGGGTTCTGCAGCCCAAATTTACAGGTCAGAACCTGAGTCAGCCTAAGGCTGTGTCCCTCTCCCTCCCCTTTCCGGGAGTGGTAGATCCTTGGAGCCCCCTTTGTCTGTGGTCGCAGGCCCAGAGTCCCAAGAATTCTAGAGTGTGGGGGAGGGTACCGGCAGCAGCAGAAGCTGCTACTTTCAACTCAGGGTTCTGGTTCTGTCGTCGCGATTTCCCTCTTTTGCCCCTCTCTCCTCTGGGTGGTGTGCAGCCTTCACCTGCTGTCCTGAACCCTAGAAGATCTTTTTGGGGGCTGTTTCAGCCTGTCCTCTAGCTATTTTTCTGGAGAAGAGATTCCCGTGTCTTACTAGTCCGCCATCTTCCCGGAAGTCCCATAATTTTTTATAAGTTGTCTTCTCATTTTCATTCATCTTGAGAGATCTACTAATTTCTCTTATAATTTCTTCTTTGATCCACTGATTGTTTAGGAATGTGTTGTTTGGCCTCCATATATTTACAGATTTCTCCCTTTACCGCCTATTATTGATTTCCAGCTTCATTCCATTATGATCAGAGAAGGTGCTTTGTATAATTTTTCAGTCTTCTTAAATTAATTGAGAGCTGCATTGTGGCTCAACTTGTGATCTATCCTGGAGAAAGATCCATGAGCACTTGAGAGAAATGTATAACCTGCTGATTTGGAGTGCAATGTTCTGTATATGTTTGTCAGGTCCAGCTCATTTATTGTATTAAGTTCTCTGTTTCTTTGTTAATTTTCTGTGTAGTTGTTCTTTCTGTTGATGTGAGTGGTGTGTTGAAGTCTCCAACTATTATTGGAGAGGCATCTATTTCTTCTTTCAGTTTTGCTAGAGTTTGCCTCATGAATTTTGGGGGATCCTGGTTAGGTGCATAGATATTTATGACTGTTACTCCTTCCGGGTGGTTTGTCCCTTTTATTAATATATAATGGCCTTCTGCATCTCTTACCACTTTTTTGCATTTAAATCTGTTTTGTCTGACACTAGTATAGCTACCCCTGCTCACTTTTGGTTACTATTTGCATGGAGTAGTGTAGCAGTTTGGCATTATTTATGAATTCCAAAAATAGATATTGGATTATGTTTGTAACCTCTAGGCATGATTAAATTATGATTAGGGCTTTGATTGGGCCACATTAGTAGGGCATTGAGTCCCTGCCCCTTGGTGGGTGGGGACTCCAAGGAGAAAGGCATGGCAAAAGACAGAGTTGGAGTTCTGATGCTGAGTTTTAATGGTGGAGCCTGAGGAAGTAAGCACACAAAGAGCTTGGTCATGAGGAAGGAGAGAAGGCCCGAGGAAAAGAGATGAGCCATTCACTTGATAGTCTACAGCTGGCCTTGTGGAGAAAATCAAGCCTGAGCCTGGAGAGAGACAAGCCCTGGGAAGAGAGGAACCCAGGAAGCCTGAACCCTGGGAGATATCAGGAGCCATCTTGCTCCAACATGTGGCCATAGACTTTGGTGAGGGTAATAACTTATGCTTTATGGCCTGGTAACTGTAAGATTCTACCCCAAAATAAATAGCCTTTATAAAAATCAACTGATTTCTGATATTTTGCATCAGCACCCCGTTGGCTGACTAATACAGAATTTCATACCAAGGAGTGGGGAAGTGCTTTTGCAATTACCAAAATGCTGGAATGGTTTTTTAAATGGGTAAGGGGTATTTTTTGGAGGAATTATGAGAGGCTTGATGGAAAGGGCCTAAATTGCTTTGCAGAGACTGTTGGTAGCAATATGGAGTCTAAAGTTGTTTTTGATAAGGCCTTAGAAGGAAATAATTGTGAAATGGATGCTAAAGAGACTTTTTATGATGCCTTAGAAGTAAATGATGAAACTATTATTAGTAACTGGAGGAAAGGCGATCCGTGTTTTAAAGTCGCAGAGAACTTAGCAAGATTAACTCCTGGTGTTAAATGGAAGACAGAATTTGAAAATGGTGAACCTGTGAATTTAGCTGAAGAACTTTCCAAAATAAACTCAGAGAGTGCGGCTTGGCTTCTCCTTGAAGCTTATAGCAAAATGCTAGACGAGCGAAATATGCTGAGGACTGAACTTTTGGGCACAAAGAAAACAGAAACTGATTCCAGAACTTCCAAGTCCCTGGAAATCAGACTCCCAGATGAAAGTGCCCCATTTGAGGACTTAACTAAACTTGGAACTTGTAAATCAGGATTGAAAATGCAGTTATCTTGGAAAGACTTGTGGAAAGTCTTACAATGTCTGATGGCTTGGACCCCTGCTTCTTGCATACTAAACCAACAACGTTTTTGAGAGCACTGTATGAACAAAACTACTGTCAACTTGGACTAAAAGGAACATGGAAAGGAGAGTTTAAAGGAAAAGCAGCCTTAAGGAGAAAACCATGGAAGCTGGGCTCTGGAATTAAGACATCACCTTGGGCCAAGAGAAGAGCCCCACCCATGTGTATAGAGAAGGTGAGTTTGCGCCAGCATTTGAAGAAGGTGGATGTTCCCACTCGATGTTCGGGGAGAGTTTTGCTGCCCCAGGGTATGGAGAGGGTGTAGCACATTCTTCAAGAATTAGGGCGATTAAGGTCAGCACCCCATAGGTCTGAGGGGTGCACCTGTCCCCCATGGATTAGGGAAGGCCAGGTAGTCAACTTGTTGCTTTGAGAGAGTTGAGTCTGAATGCTAAAGGTTAGGGAAGGCCAGGTGGTCAACTCATTGCTCTGAGAGGGTTGAGCCTGTATGCCAAAGGTTAGGGGGAATGTTGTCTTCACCTCACTGTACTAGGGGGGGCTAAGACTCTAAACCAAAGATTGGGTAAGGTGTGGCAATCTCCCCAACACTCTTGGAGAGTGAATTCTAGAGCTTGATCGACACTTAGATGCTTGATGAGGGTGGAACTAAGAAAATGGCCGTTGGGCAAGCCTGTGGAAAGGGTGGGTCCCCATGTGGCCCCAGGAAGAAGAAACCATCCTCTTAAGAATTACTCTCAGACTTAAAATCGAATGGAGGATGCCCTGCAGGTTTGCTGAACTGTATAGGACCCATGACTCATGTTTCCCTCCCAATTTCTTCTTATGGTAATGAAGATGTTTATCTTTGTCTGTCCATTTGTGTATTGGAAGCAGATAAATGATTTTATAAGTTTCAGAGATCTACAACTAGAAGACAAACTGTATTTCTTTAAACTGATTGTGATATGATTCTGTATTTAGCATTGTACTGATTTAAGGTCTTTTGAATATTGTAATGTACTTTTGGAATTCAGAGGGTGGAGTGTAGCAGTTTGGCATTATTTATGAATTCCAAAAATAGATTTGGGATTATGTTTGTAAACTGGTTTATTCCTCTGGGCGTGATTAAATTATGATTAGGGCTTTGATTGGGCCACATCAGTAGGGCATTGAGTCCCCGCTCCTTGGTGGTTGGAGATTCAAAGAAAGAAGGCATGGGAAAGGACAGTGTTGGAGTTCTGATGCTGAGTTTTAATGGTGGAGCCTGGGGAAGTAAGCACACAGAGGAGCTTGGTTGTGAGGAAGAAGAGAAGGGCCCAGGAAAAGAGACTAGCTGTTCACCTGATAGTCTATAGCTGGCCTTGTGGAGAAAATCAAGCCTGAGCCTGGAGAGAGACAAGCCCTGGGAAGAGAGGAACCCAGGAAGCCTGAACCCTGGGAAACATTGGCAGCCATCTTGCTCCAACACATGGCCATAGACTTTGGTGAGGGAAATAACTATACTTTATGGCCTGGTAATTATAAAATTCTACCCCAAATAAATACCTTTATAAAAACCAACTGATTTCTGGTATTTTGCATCAGCAACCCTTTGGCTGACTAATACAAGTATCTTTTTCCAACTGTTTACTTTCAGTCTATTTGCATACTTGGGTTTAAGGTGAGTCTCCTGCTGACAGCATATGGATGGCTCATGTATTCTTATCTATTCTGTCAGCCTGAGTCTTTTGATTGGGGAATTTAATCCATTAACATTCAATGTTATTACTTAACCATTTTATCCTTTGGCTTTCATATGTCATCTCTTACTTTTGTCCATCTTTTTACCTTTTTGGTTACCCTTTCTGATAGTCTTCATTTCTACACTCTCCTCCAAGCCTGTCTCTCTTCTCTTCTCTTTTCTGGCTGCAGAACTCCTATAGCAGTTGGCCAATTTAATGTAATTATGAATTCCAAAAATATAATTGGATCATGCTTGTAAACTAATCTGTGAATCTGGGCATGATTAAATTATGATTAGGGCATTGACTGGGCCACATCAGTAGGGCGTTGAGCCCCACCCCTTGGTGGGTGGGGAATCAAATATAAAAGAAATGGCAAGAACAGAGTTGAAGCAGTTTTTTGAGAAGCAGTTTTGATGTTGGAAAGAAGGCCCCAGGAGAAGAGAAGCGAGCCATTCGCCTGATCGCCTACAGCTGATCTTGTGGAGGAAACAGAAGCTAAGCCCGGAGAGAAACGCAGCCCCGGGAAGAGAGGAACCCTAGAAGCCGGAACCCTGGCAAACGCCGGCAGCTGTCTTGCTCTAACACGTGGCAATGGACTATGGTGAGAGAAGAAACTTAATGCTTTATGGCCTGGTATCTGTGGACTTCTACCCCAAATAAATACCCTTTATAAAGACCAACCCATTTTTGGTATTTCACATTATCCTCCCTTTGGCTGACTAATAAAACTCCCTTTAGGGTTTCCAGCAGAGCTGCATTCTTGTTTATGAACTCTCTCAGTTTATGTTTATCTGTGAATATATTAAACTCACTGTCATATTTGAAGGACAGTTATACTGGATAAACAATTCTTGGCTGGCAGTTTTTCTCTTTCAGTACCTTAATTATATCATACCATGGTTGCTGAAGAGAAATCTTCACTAAGTTTTATTGGGCATCCCTTGTATGTGATGTTTCACTTTACTCTTGCTCCTTTCAGAATTTTCTCTTTATCTTTACCATTTGGCATTCTGAATATTATTTGTCTTGGGGTTGTCTATTTAGATTTATTCTAATTGGAGTACACTGTGCTTCCTGGACATGTATATTCCTGTCTTTCAAGAGAGTTGGGAAATTTTCTGCCGTTATTTCTTCAAATACTCTTTCTGCCATTTTCCCTTCTCTTCTCCTTCTAGAATTCCCATAACATGTATGTTGGTGTGCTTCAGGCTATGGTCCCTGGCCTGTGCTCATTTTTTAACTTTATTTTATTTTTTTATGAGGTACTGGAGATTGAACCCAGGACCTCACGCATGCAAAGCAGGCACTCAACCACTGAGCTGCATCTACTCTGCTGTATTGTATTTTTAATCTCACTTATTGTATCTTTTGTTCTCATAAGCTTTGTTATTTTTCTCTCCAAGATTTCAAATTTTTCTTTGTGCTCACCCAGTGTCATCTTTTTTTTAATGGATATTTTTTTAAAGATTTACTTTATTTATTTATTCCCCCACCCCCTGCCTCGTTGTTTGCGCTCACTGTCTGCTTTCAGTGTCTGCTCCTCTTCTCTTAAGGAGACACCAGGAATTGAACCTGGGACCTCCCATGTGGGAGAGAGGCACTCAATCACTTGAGCCACCTCAGCGCCCTCATTTATTGTGACTCTCATTGTCTTCCTCTTTGTGTATCTTTGTTGCATCATCTTTTTGCGTCAGCTCGCCTTGCCTGCCTGTCACGCCATCTCACCTTCTCCAGGAGGCCCTGGGAACCAAACACAGGAATTCCTGTGTGGTAGGTGGGAGCTCAATCACTTGAGCCACATCCACTTCCCACCTAGTGCCTTCTTAATGTCTTTTATTTCTTTAGCCATGTTGCCCTTCAACTTTATGATTTGATTTAGATGATTTGTATGAACGTCATTGATTAGCTGTTTCAAGTCTTGTGTCTCATCTGGAGCTTTAATTTATTCGTTTGCCTGAGTCCTATCTTCCTTTTTTTAAAGTTATGGCTTATAAATTTTTGCTGATGTCTAAACATCTGATTCTGATACAGAGTTTACTCTATTTAGTGTCTCTCTCCTGCCTAAGGATTTACTGTTAAGTAGCCATTCTTTGACTTTTGGTTCAACTTTTTTCTAGATATTTAGGATTGTTCCTGTTTAACTGCTCAAACCAGGACTAAAAACCGAGTAATGGTTGCAGGACTGTTTCCAAGGGCCTGGGGAGAGTGGCAGTAAAGGCACTGGCTTTCCTCTTTTATTTTCTCCTTTCCATGCACTTTTCTGGTCTTGCCAGCAGATGGCGGTCTTTGGCAGACCGCTCAGCTCAGACCCCAGGTGCTAGGGGGGGATGCATCCAGCGCAGCTCCATGGTGGGTGGTGCAGAAGCAATGTCCCTAGGGCTGGCCAAGCCTCACAAACAAACTTTCTGAGAAGCTATTATCCACACTTGGCAGGCCACACCCTCTCTCCCTCTGCATCCTCTGCAATCAGCCACAGGTTGCAGTAGGGAGGGTGTTTGAGAAGACAAATTGTCTTTAGCTCTCTTCCAGCTCTCAGTGAAAACAAAGTCATCTGGAAGTGTGCAGTCCCTCCAATGCAGCAGACCAAGTTTGCTGGCTAAAATCTGAATTTGCTATAGGCTGTGTCCCTCCCTTTCCCCTTTCTTGGGGAAGAGGACCCCTGCAACCCCCCCAGTCCACAGCCACTGCAGTCCACAGCTGCAGCAGTCCACAGACTGCTGTTTGTTCTGAAGGTGGGGGAGAATGGACACCCACTGCTGCTTCTGCAGTTTTACTCATGGGATTTTTCAGCCAGCTCAGACTCCTTTTCTTCACCCCTCTCTCTTCTGGGTGGTGTCTTGACATCCCCTGGTATCCCCAGAACAGCCCTCCAGGCAGTATTCCCCTTGTCCTCTAAATGTTTTTTCTTGGAGAGACATGATCCCTCTGCCTCTCTAATCCTCCATCTTCCTGGAAATGGCTTTATTCCTTTTTGTAGCTCCATCTGATCTCATTTTCCATCTTTAAGAACTTTCATTAACATTTCTTCTAGTTATAAATTATTTCTTCAAATATTTTTTCTGTCCCATCCTCCTCTTTTCTCTTTGAGGACTCCAATTAAACTGCTTAAAATTGTCCCACAACTTGTTGATGCTGTGCTCATTGTTTATCTCTTTCTCCCTGTCTTCCATATTTTTATAGTTTTTATAGTTTTCAAGTTTACAGTCCTTTCTTTTGCATATCTAATTTGCCTTCAATCCCATCTTGTGTATTTTTCATCTCATACATTGTAGTTTTTACCCTTATAAGGTCATTTGGGTCTTTTTTATATTTTCATTATCTCTACTTCTTCAGCCTTTCCTCTAGGTTCTCTTTTAATATCCTTATCATTCTATCATTTGTGTCATTTCTGGAGTGGGTTCAATCGATTGATTTTCTCCTTTTTATGGATCATGTTTTTCTTCTTTGCATGCTTGGTAATTTCTGATGGATGCAAGACATTTGTTAGACCCTGGATTTTAAAAAATGTTTCTATAGATACTCTGGTGCTTGTTTCTAGGATGTGGTTAATTTGATCCTTCAGGGTTTTTGTTTTAAGTTTTGTTGGATGGGACCAGAGCAGTGTTTAGTCTAGGGCTAGTTTTGCCCCATTCCTGAGTACTGTACCCAATGTCCCAAGAAATTGAACACCCTGGCTAGTGGAAATAAGAACTACTCCCAGCCTTGAATGATAATTGGGGATTGTTTCTTCTAATCTTTTCATGTGATTATTTTCCCTGACATCAGATAGTTTCGTCACATGCATGTATTGATCAATACTCAGCTGAAGATATGAGGGGACCCAGTATAGATCTGTGGAATTCTGTCCCTGTACAGTTCTATTCTCTCCCATACTCCTCATTGTGCTCTGTGAACTCTAGCCCCCTTGGCCTCCTCAGACTCCCAGCTCTGTCTTCTCTAGACTCTACTTGGGTTTCAGTTCCTTAATGTGCAGACTAGAAACTCTCCAGGCAGTAAGGTGGCATATCAAAGGGTTCACCTCATTTGTTTCCCATCTCTCAGGAATCACTGTCCTTCATTGCCTGATGTCAAATGTTTTGGGAAACACTGTGGCATGTATTTTTTTCCAGTTTCTTAGTTCTTTCAGATTGTCAGGTAAATTCAGTACCTGTTATTCTAACTTGGCCAAAAGTATAAGTCTCTGCTATTCTCCCCTCCCCCCCACCCCCAAGATGGTTTCTTCATCTGTCTGCACGTTTCCTCCGCCCATTTGGTCCACTCATTGTCCGCTAATCTTCTTTAGAAGGCACTGGGAACCAAACCCAGGACCTCCCATGTGGGAGTCAGATGCCCAATGGCTTGAGCCACATCTGCTTCCTGCTCATTGGGTCTGCTCATTGTGTCTGCTCATTCATCAGCTCATTGCGTCTGCTTGTCTTCTTTAGGAGGTACTGGGAACCGAACCTAGGACCTCCCATGTGAGTGGTGGGCGCCCAGCTGCTTGAGCCACATCTCCCTTTGCTATTCTTTTTAATCTTTTTTTTTCCTTGTGTTTTGCTTGGATTGAGTGGCTTAGCTAATGAGGGCAGACTTCTCTTGGTTATAGTCACTTTTTCCCTGGCAAGCAAACCATTTTTCTCAGTTGTATTAGTAGTAAAAAATCTTCAAGAGCCGGAAAAATAGGTGGTAAGAATAAAAGTGTATGGCAAGACCCATGTGTGTGGTAAAATAATTGTCTACTCACTTAGCCCCCTTCTATATGTGAGGAGGGATGGTGTAGTCAATTAGTATACTAAATTAGAAGGTACTTTTCTGCTCTGGGAGTATAGTAGCAGCTTCTGAATATAATCATTTGGTCTCCTCCTTAAGTTCTCTGCCATCAGGACCCAGCTATCCATTAGAAGAACAATTTAGAGACACTCAGAGGCCTAGGATCTCTTATCCCACACCCCCACCCCCCATGCAATACAGTATTGTTTGATTGTCTGTTTTTAAGTGTGTTTAAGACAGAAATATGGGGCAATTCTTTTTAAAGGTGAATTCACCTAAGATTTCTGCAGATGAGTTAAGTGACAAGATTGGCATGATGATTTGACCTTTGGATTTTCAATATCTTTATTATTAGGGTGCTAAAAATCATTAGGCCAGAAATATTAGTTATTCTTCTTTTTACATCTGATTCCAAAAGATGTCATTTGCTGAAGGTACCATAGAGCCATATGCGTTTTCCAGGCCCTATCCTTTATAAAGTTTTCCACTTGGGTTTGGCTAATCTCCACCTTTCTCCTTTTTTCTGCATAGGTCTATCTGCAGGTCGGATTTCCCAGATTATTATTGGAGATGAGCAGCGGCAATACCTCTTGGTGATTGGGCGGGATGTAGATGATGTCCAGTTAGCTCAGCGTTTGGCTCAGGCAAATGAAATTGTCTTGTCCTGGAATTGCTGGAAGCTCTGTGAGCAGTACATGTTTGAAGTGGAAATCATGAGGGAGGATGAAGCTGTGAAGGTAGGAGGCCCATCTATTCTACACCCTGAAAAGGCCTTCCTACTACCTAGTTCCTACTACCTACTGAAAAGGCTCTGGTGGTATTCACATATTGCCTGACCAAACCAACAACCACTGGAACTCTGTTTTGGAGGTAGGCTAGGGATATTCTCCCAAAAAGATAGAAGAGGCAGAATGGTAAGGCTGGGAAAGTTAAGGATAAACAACAGAGCTAGAGTCCTCAGCCATTCTGCCAAAGAACCAGAGGTAATCAAGTTGGTGGGTGGGCACAGAATTGAGCAGTTTTCTTTCTATTTTTCAGTTAAGAGATATGCGGATCATTGACCCATTTGATTTTGATGAGCATTTTGATAAGTGCCTCGATTATCTACCACATTACCGTACAAGTGCTGGTGAGTTATTTTAAACCTAAAATAGTTATTTCTACTGAAGGCCCAAACCTACTAATTTTCCACATGACCTGAGATATTTTGTTTGTTTATCTTTTCTCAGACACTCTAAGAACTGCACTGGAATTGGATCCAGACTCTGCACTTGAGCAAACCCTGCGGAAACACATAATGAAAAACCTTGTAGAAAAGGTATTTCCAGGTTCTTGAATCATCACGTAGACTATGTGTTTGTGTAAACAGATGTACATGTATATATGACAACCTTTTTGTCTTGATCCATTTTGTCTTCAGTTCCCATTGTAATCCCAGCAGATTTCCCCATCTGTACCAATTATTACTGTGATGACATGTCTTATAACTTTAGATTTCTCAATCCTAGAAAGCAGAAGTCCTATTTATTCTTCAGTTTGCCCTTGAAGAACCTAGTATACTGCAAGCAGGGTATAGGATTTGGTAAATATGTGTTGATTATCTATGTATGAATATGTGTGAATCCCTTTGTAAGTAATATAATGACTAATGGAGTTGAACATATCAAACTGTTAGGAAATATAAAAGCCTGACCATATTTCAAAAGTGAAATTAGGTTTAAAGTCAAATAAACAGTTTTATTTCCAAGTATACTGGTTTGTACATGTTCTGTTCTTCTCAAGCCTGAATTTTCTTTTAAGTTTTTGCCTGATAGCTTTAAATTATTTCCCCATACTTGACATGGGGTATAAAATTAATATGCCTAAATATCATGCCAAGAGTTGAAGATACAGGTGAGGTAACTCACTGTACCTTTGCAGATTGATGAAGGCCAACCTATGGAGTATGTATCCGAATTCCGTACTGTGACTATAGTTTTGGTCAGTCTAGAGTTCCACAAGACAGCATGGATGTTGCATTTATGTCATCTTATCCAGAAGGCTACCTTATATATCTCCACAGTCATTGAGAAAGGGGGTGGCCAGCTAAGCCGGATCTTTATGTTTGACAAAGTAAGTACAAGGGAACTTGACCCGTCAGCATTAAAGGTAAGGAAGAGTAAAAGTGTCACATGACCAGTTTTTATCTCATATAATATAGGCATAAGTCACATTCTGTGTCACTTACAACAACTGTATTAATTAAAACTTCAACTGATAGTTAAGGAATAGTATATTCTAGTAAACTTAATTTTCAGGGTTAATGAAGTTACTCCATACCCTTTTTGATAAAATTTTTGTTAAAAATTCTTTATATAAAAGCAAAAGAGGGGGTCGGATGTGGCTCAACTGGTTGGTTGTCCGTCTCCCATATGGAAGGACCTGGGTTCGATCCCCGGGACCTCCCGGTAAAAAAAATAAATAAATAAAAGTAAAAGAATGTTTTCTAACTTGATTATAGTAAAGTAAATATAATGGATCTTTCTCACATAATTGAGGATTTTAGAAAGGAGCAATATTATCATACTTGACATAGATGGAGAATATTTGAGCAGATAGGTTGTTTTAGTTTTCCTTGGGTGCTTAAGAAAATACCATACAATGGATTGGCTTAAACAGTGGGAGTTTATTAGCTCACAGTTTTGAGGCAAGGGAAAACCAAATCAAAGCCTCATCGATGTGATGCTTTCTTCCTGAAGACTGACATGCTGGGGCTGGCTGCCATTGATCATTGGCCCTTGGCTACTCTGTGACATGGCAAAACACATGGTGGACTCTCCTGGCCTCTCCTTTTTCTTCTGGGTTCTCCCTTCTTTTTTTTTTTTTTTTTTTTTAAGATACTTAGATTATATAAATGTTACACAAAAAATATAAGGGATTCCCATATGCTCCACTCTCCATACCTCCCACACCCTCCCACATAAACATCATTAGTGTGACACATTCATTGCAATTGATAAATGCATCCTTGGCCTTTGCCACTGAGCATGGACCATAGTTTACATTGTAGTCTACACTCTCTCCCACACAGTTCTGCATGTTATGTGATAATATAAAATGGCCTGTATCTTGGGTTCTCTTGATCTGCAGCTTCTTGCTTCCTGTGGCTTTTTCTCTGCTCTGAATATCATTCTGCCTATAAAGGACTCCAATAATAGGATTAAGACTCATTCTGATTCAAATTGGGCCACACCTTAACTGAAGTGACCTCATCATACTTACAATGGGCTTATACCCACAGGAATGGATTAAGTTTAAGAACATATTTTTCTGGGGTACGTATTTCCAAATCACCACATAGGTTTTCCTCAATGTGTACGCTGGAAAAATTCTTAGTATCATATTTTCTTGTGTTTTAAATTTCAGTTAGTAGAGGCTTAGTTAAATTGAGATTTTATTTCCTTCTTTAAGAATTTCATTTTGAAGTGACCTGGAGTGTCCATTGCATGACTCTTGTTGAATCCTACATTACAACAGAAGACCAGTCAAGACCGGGTCAGCCTTCATTCAAGGGAGTTGGTTCAACTGAGGCAAGTCGTATTCCTTCCACCAGGTAAACTTCTCATTTCCTTCTTTGTCACCATTTCCAGGGCTGCATGTTCCTCTGTGTTTTTGGCCTTCCTGGAGATAAGAAGCCAGATGAGTGTGCTCATGCCCTGGAGAGCTCCTTCAACATCTTCAGTTTCTGCTGGGAGAATCTTGCTGAGACCAAGTGAGGAGGAAGGTGGGGCAGAGAGGAGCTTCTCAGGCCTGAGGGGGCTCTTCGGGCAGGGTAGGAGGCGATGACAAGTAGCAGGGGCTGAAAGTGCCCAGAATCTATCTATAGGGGAGGAAATATGCTAAGGGAAGTCAGCAAACAAGATTTATTTAGAAATCACTAGTCACAGAACTCTGTACTAGATACCCAGGGAAAATAAAGAAAAGTTTCCACCCAGTGAGAGGAACAGGACTCACATACCAAGATTCAAGAACACTGCAAAGGAACAAACAAATGGGTAAATTAATTTGATGGAAATAAGATAGCTATAAATAGAGGGGATACAGAACAAAGGCTGCCTGTCTACAGGAGGAGAGGAGAGAGAAGTTATGGAACAATTTACTAGAAACAAAGGGATCGCAAACTAATTATCTCTGTCTTTCTTGGCTTTTACTCTTGGTCTGTCTCAAATTCCGTTGCTTTTTCTGGACTTCACACTGAACTGATTTCCCTCCTCCATATCTACCTCCCCACCAACCCTCCTCCATACACACACACACTTTCCACACAACTCTAGTCCTAATGATAGTATTATAAAGATCCATTTTTCCCTCTAGTTTCACTTAGACAGGCTGGTTGGAATTTTTCAAGTTTTTTTTTTTTTCTCTAAAGCTATGGGGAAAGCTTAAATGAATGAGTTTGAAAACAGTTATTTCTAATGCTGACATCAAGCCCCAACATATTCAAGATGAATAAAAATTGTATCACACATGTAGATAATGCTTTAATATTTATAGAATATTTTGTATATTCTATCAAAATAAAAATTTTTATCTGTCCTTTACGCAGGAAGAAACTAAGGCCTTAGAAGAGAAGTTACTAATAAATAGCAGAGCTGGTAATGAAATCCAGATCTTCTGTCTTCAAATCCTGTGTTTTTATTCATTACCCCACAGCTGCCTCATATAAAATGCAAATACTTCCCCGAAAGGGATAACACAGATGACTAATGTGATTTAACTGTAGAGACATAGTCATAGAGTTTTAGTTCTGGGAAGGAATTTAGAGATTAGCTGATCCGACTCTTTATTTTACAGATAAGCAAGCTGTTATAGTTGCTATATAGATACTTTTAGCCTAGGGCAGATGTGTGTTGAAACTTCTTTCAGTTTTGATGAAACTACAACCTGCCTCCCAATCTTCTTTCCAGTATGAGTGTACTGGGCCATCCTTGTGGTGTTCTGTTCTGTCCTTGAATTTTGCATTGACCCGTGGCCTTCAAGGGTCCTGCCATCAGCCCTTAGGCCAGATTCAGATGGGCATTTCCCTGGCCTTTAGAGGCTGTCTTACAATGCCTTTAAGGATGTCTTCTGTAAATCTTAGATTTTTATGTGGTCCTTTCCATCTTATTTAGTTTAAAATGTAATAAATTTAAAGAGAGCTATATGGGATTTTAGAGTTCATCTAGTTTGGCCTTCTTAATTTAAGGAAACTAAGACCCAGAGAGATTATAGTGGTAAGTCAAATAGCTTGGCAATATCAGAAACTGAAAGCTAGGTTTCAAGGTCAGTGGTTTTTTTCCTTAAAGCATAATCACCAATTCACTGTTTCCCAAATGTGTTTTGTAGATCACTAGTCCCTTAATATTATCATGAAAAAGAGGTTTTCATGGCCAAATACATTTGAGAAGTGAAGCAAAATATATTTCCTTCTTGAGGGCTCACAGTGTATATTAACATATCAATGGTTCAGAGTAATCTTGTAGTAAAGAAATCTGTTACATTTAGTTTTACTCAACATTTCCCAAATTTACTTCATCACCAAACACTTTTCTACAGAAACAACCATAAACATCCAGGAGAACTAGTGTTCTGAGGAGCACATTTTGGGAAATGCTGCGCTAGCCAGATGGTAAAGCTTGGCTTCTTCACCTGTAATTTAAGTGTAGAGACTTAGTCTCAGAGGTTCCTCTGTGGTTCAGTAGCAGATACCATTGCTCATGCCTCTCTGCATCAAATTAGCTCTCAACCAGAACCAAAACCACAAAGACCCTGTTCACCTTGGGTTTTTTCCTAAATCCCTCTTCCTCATCTGAGAAATACCTTCAGTTTTCACGTCACTTGCAGAAGAAAGATGATTCCCTGTCTTCAATGACTGATGAAGCCTTTTCTGGCTGGTCACTATTTCTCCAGGGTACCTTTGAGACTCAGGGAGTGCAGTCTCAGAGTCTCATCGTTAACGGTTTCTCAGCACCAGAAATACTTTGCCTATATTTACATGTATTTTGAATAAAGAAGTAATTCTTCATCAATGGAAAAAGGTTTTAAAAGAAGGAAGGAACATGGGCTATCAGGAAGCTCAAGGGGAAATTATAAAGCACAATAGAAACAAATAAGAAATAACCTAGTAAAAAAAGTATTCCTTGTTTCATTATCATAGTTTTATTAATAGCTAAGTATCTTGCATACATAAATGCATTCATTCTAATAAGCATTAGTTGAGCACAACTATGAGCCTAGAACTGTGCTAGGTGCTATGGATCTAAGATAAAGGAGACACTTCCTCCTCAGCTAAGTAAACAACTAAGTTTAATACAGTGAAATTCAAGTGCAGAAATAAAATCCTATAGTTGCTGCAACAAACTGTTATGGGAGGAAGTAGTTGATTTTCCCTGGAGGCACCAGGGAGGTCTTGATTATAGACTTTTGAACCAGGTAAAGAAGGCAAGGAGTTCAGCAGGTGGAGAAAGTAGAAAAGGGCATTTTAGGCTGAGGAAGCAGCATGAAACTTTAAAAGATGATTAGTCTTGCTTTTGGTGTGGTGGTGGAACGAACTTCCTGGTTTTGTGTCTCTTCTTTTCTGAGCAGTGAAAGCCCTCAAGCGTATACTTAGAGCCAGGTGGGAATATTCTGATGGCTTAGGAGACAATAATGTTAGGATTGTTGCCACTTTTTGTGCTTTCTCTGAACAACTGAAAATTGTTTATTTGTACATTTAATAGGAAACTAAATGTACTCTTTCACTATCTGCATATCTTGTTACCTCTCATAAGAAAAATTCACATCAGCCAAGTAAATGTACTTATTCTCTGCTATATGAATTGCTCATTGCCACTTTTGATCTTTTGCCATTCCTGGACCAATGTATGCCCTCTTTTTTTTTAGTAATTCATATCTCTTATACTTTTCCATCCTGGTCTAGGTAGGACCACTTTTCCCTTCATCTTTTCCTGTTCCAAACACCTGTTTTGTACAAACACCAGGAGTTTCAAAGTCTGTGTGCCCTTTCCCACTGGATAGAATGCCATTGCCCACTTTGGCAGTGTCTTCAACTTTCAAGGTTCAGATCAGTTTTTTTCTCCTTTCTGAATACCTCTTTCTACTCTCCAGTATGAGATAGTCCATCCTTTCTGTTTGCTCTATTAATGTGTTGTACTGATCTCTAATATATGTCTTGCTGACCAATAGATGTCTCTTCTCCTTTCTCAGTTCCTACTATACACCTTTCCCAGATTGAACTTCTCCAGGGAAGCCCAGCCCAAAATGTGGTATTATAGGTGCTTCTCAATTGTTGAATGAATAATATATGCATGCATGAATGAATGAATACATATTACTCATTTTAAAAATGTATTTCAGGGGAGCAGATGTGGCTTAAGCAGTTGAACACCTGTGTCCCACTTGGGAGGTCCCAGATTCGATCTCTGGTGCCTTCTAAAAACAACAACAAAAAACAAACGAGCAAACAAATAAACCAACTCAGGGGAGCTGATGTGGCTCAGTGGTTGAGTGCCAGCTTCCCACATAAGAGGTCTGTAGTTCAATCCCCAGCCCTGGTACCTCAAAAGAAGAAGAAAAAAAATATATATATGTGTGTGTGTGTGTGTGTGTGTGTGTGTGTGTGTGTATTCCCCCCCACCCCCCAGAGGTTAATTTGATTCAGAAAGTCCTGACAGTCTGATTATTCCTTTACTCTGACAGCATTATTTGATCTGTTAACCCTGTGTTGGCATCTGTTGATCTGCTTTTCATTTTTGGCCTTTATCTGAGGTAGCATGATATAATGGAAGTAGCATGGTCTAGGAGCCAGGAGGCCTGGATTCTCATTCTGATGCATTACTGACTTTTGCTAAGTAACACCGGGGAAGTTAATTGACCTCTTTGGTTTTTCCTTTTCTCAAATGGGGTTAAAATATTTGCCCTACCTACCTCACAGGTTTATTGATGATTACCCTTTAAAGATCAGATGAGGTAATCATTTTGAAAGTATACCAAAAAGCATAGAAAAAGCATCTAACATATATATATTTTTAAAATCTTTTTACTAATAACTCCCCAATTAATACTCTGGAGTAGTAGGGGGAGTATTCTGTTCCTTTTCATTATCTCCCGGATATTCAGTACTTTGTACCTGTCATGTGAGATAGACTGACAGCAGCCCCTGGCCTTTTCCATTCTGAGTTCCAAAACTAGGCTTCTGAATTTAGGGAAGTGGCAGATACAATGCCTGATTTGGAAGCTTTTGATTGGGTATTTACCTTTGTTGCTTTTCTGATCCCTAGGCTTGTTTCCATCAGTATTACCAATGGACCAGTATTCTGTGGCGTGGTTGGGGCAGTAGCAAGACACGAATATACAGGTAGAATAGGACATTGGAATGTTAGCTCTGTGACTTAAGGGATGAAGGTGAGGAGGTAGTCCAAAAATGCTCTTTCCCTTCCCTTCACTGTCTTTCTGACACAGTTATTGGCCCGAAAGTGAGCCTAGTGGCCAGAATGATAACTGCTTATCCAGGTTTGGTGTCCTGTGATGAGGTAACATATCTAAGATCCATGCTACCTGCTTGCAATTTCAAGAAACTCCCAGAGAAAATGATGAAAAACATCTCCAACCCAGGGAAGATATATGAATACCTTGGACATAGAAGATGTATGTAAGTGTCATTTTTTCCTGTCTCTTACAATATCAGGCCATACTGCTAATAACTATAAATTGTATAAAATGACAAAGATGCTGCTTGTCCTGGCTTGCTGGAATATGGGACATGAAAAGGGTTTAGTGTCTGAGTTAACTTTTATATTTAGCTCTTAGCTAGTTCCTCAGTAACTTCTTGCTCTCTAACAGGAAGGAATAGCAATAGGTCACTAATTCAGTGTCCTTTACTCTTGATGTCCTTCATAATTTATTTACTTCCCTGAACCAGAATCAATCAATAATATTCTACCACCACCCCCAGTATTTTTAGTTTTTTTTTTTAAAAAAACCCTTTAAACAGAGCTCTGCACCTCTTCAGTTACCTGAAAGTACTTATGAGGACAATCTGTTCCTGAATCCATATTTAATAGATATATTCCCCTTTGTTCTTTTTCCTAGAATGTTCGGGAAGAGACATTTAGCCAGAGAAAGAAGTAAAAATTACCCTTTGTTAGGTAAGTTTTCTAACTTAAATCATATTTGTTTCAGCTATAGGTGGCTAAATGTTATTTAGAAAAAGAAAATAAAATGCAGACCTGAATGCTTCTAAGTTTGTATTTTTTTTTTTTTTTTTTTTTAAAGATTTTATTCATTTATTCATTTCTCCCCGCCTTGCTGCTTGTGCTCGCTGGGTCAGCTAACCACGCCGTGCGGGCGGGCTTGCCCTCACCAGGAGGCCCCGGGAACCGAACCCGGGGCCTCCCATATGGTAAATGGGAGCCCCACTGATTGAGCCACAGCCGCTTCCCATAAGTTTGTATTAAGAAAATAGAGAGAGCAGCATTTTAGTGAATTTATGTTCATTTTGAAGAAGACCTGCCATTTCTTTTCCATAGTGAATGTTCAGATATCAGGTGGAGTCCTATCGCTTTGCCTGAGAAGTATCAACATTTAATAACAATCTTTATAAGTCAGAGTTCAGTTATTGAGCTCTGGACCAGTTTGTTGTGGATCATCTTTGGAGGGAAATTTCTCATTCTAAGGGTATGAAGATGGGTGGCATTAAGTCTGTTGCCACATGTACTATATATTCCCTCTCTTTGTATTTATTTTATATTTGTTAACCTTTTATCTTTACATGGCAAAGATAGACTTTGAAGACTAAATGGTTATTAAGTAGATTTTTACAAAGAACTAAGAAGATATAGAAGCCCCTGTGTCTACATGGTACCTAGTTGTTCTGAATGCTATTACTTAGGCTCTGCGGCAAACCTTCAAAAACAGTGCACATTTCTGTATAGTGCAGAGTTGATATTTTGGAAAGAGATATGAAGCCTCATTAAAGAATGGGGTTCTCCCATGGACTCTGGGGGGAAGAAAGCCATCCTGAGACTTAGCTTTGAAAATTAATTAAATAGGGTGTCTACTAAAATGTATGAGTATTAGGTGCTCCCTGTCTCTCTACAGACCGGGAAAAAGAACTAGAAGCTTTCCAAATGGCACAGCAGAGGTGTTTGCACCAGAAGAAGGGACAAGTTATTCTGTATGAAGGTGGAAAAGGCTATGGTAAAAGCCAGCTGTTAGCTGAAATAAACTTCCTGGCCCAGAAAGAAGGGCACAGGTAAAGACTCCTGCATTGGGAGTCAGTCAGAACCACTTCTCTTGGGGCTTCTTTGCCTTACTGGTGGGACTCTTACATCATTAGATTCAGCATCCTTGGGCTTGTAGAGTGAGTAACCTTTCTGTGGGTCAGGGAACCCCCTCCATTGACCATAGTGACATTCACCAGGGTGTTGCCGATGAAGCTGAAGGAAGCAGATTCCAAGCAGTGCTTTTATGCCATCCAGACCCTCATGGCCATCTTCTTTGAGATTGATATGTGCCCATCCTACTGCCGACAAGAGTGCCTACACAGACAGCTCTGTGGGATGGTGGAGGAACCACTTCATTGCCTTTTTAATGACCTCTTCTTTGTGAAGGTAATGAAGTCAGTGGCTTTCTGGATTGGACTACTCATGTTCTTTTTTTGTGGATGGTTGGACCCAGGATTCAGTGTTCTAATCTAATACCCTTAGGCTCTCTATGGCTTTTTTTTTTTTTGCACCTTTCACGCTTTTTTCTTTTGTTTTGTTTTTCTATTTTAAGGCGAATGAATGTCTAATGAGGTGGAAGAACATGAGTTGTAAGTGGGGAAGGCAACAAATATTTACCAGACTCACACTATATGCCAAACACTATGCTAGGCACTTTACATGTATTATTTCAGTTATTCCTTATTGCTACTTTGAGAAATATATTTAAAACCCAGAGATGTTTAGTGTGTGTGTGTAGCCGAAGAACACATAATTAGTAATGACAGGATCAAGATTTGAAATCCCTTTGACACCAAAACCCAGGCTTTCTCCTTTTTTGAGGAGAGTGGATACTAGAACTGACTCTGACACTTGCTAGTTGTATATCCTGGAGCAAAACACTTAGCCTCTCCAAGCCTTAATTTTTTCCACCTGTGAAATGGCAATTACAGTACTTTATATGTTTTTTTGTATGACTTTTAAAGGAGGTATTATAGGAGAGATTATATTATAGATTTTAAAGTGATAAATATATAAAGATTATATATTGATAAATATATAAAGAGCAGTCCCAGCAATTATATCCATGTGCTCTTGAGCCAGTTGCAAGTTTTTTTTTTTTTAAGATTTTATTTATTTATTCATTTATCCCCCCCTCGCTGCTCGCGCTCGCCGGGTCAGCCAACCACGCCGTGCGGGCGGGCCCGCCCCCACCAGGAGGCCCCGGGAACCGAACCCGGGGCCTCCCACATGGCAAACGGGAGCCCCACTGATTGAGCCACAGCCGCTTCCCAGTTGCAAGTTTTTATTCTTTAACCCTACCTCCCTTTCCCTAGCCACAGAGTATGCCTGTATTATCTCTCTCTGACAAGTCTCATGTACAGATTCATCCTGGTATACTTGGCACAACTGTGGTACTCGAGCTGCCCAAAGTGACATTGCTAAGTCTAACCTGTCACTTTACTTTTGGGTCACAACCCTTTAAGTATTTAGTATGGAAAAGATATAACTCTTAGTCAGCTTTCATCCTCACCCTCTGAACTGTATATTGTTGTTAGATTGTTATTTGTAACTCTATGCCCAATTCTTCTGAAACCCTTTCTCAGTCAAAATAGAATAGTTTCTGTTCATTTTGGAGAACTTCCATGCTTTCATTAGAATTGTCATTTTTAAATACTAATATGTGAATAATTTTCCTGGTTAGTTTCCCTTATCCTTCAAAGTTTCACATATGGATGACCTGGCCAGACAAAAGAAGATTAAAGCATGTTTTATTCAAGTGCTTCAGGAGGTGGGTACTTTTGCTACATATTGCTAATTCTTATTATATAGAAAATGTTTATGCTTATTTTAATCTACCCACATCACACCTTGACTTAGACATTCCTTTGCCTTCCTATTTATTGACATCTTCATTGTACAGACAATGCTCTTTCCTGCTCCTGTTTATTAGCAAAAGTGCCTTAATTTCAAGCAATGTTTTCTAAATGCAAGTGGATAGCTGTTTCACCTACTATTTATTAAAAATATAAATATCCAGGACTATTAAAAATCTATAGGAGCAGAAACTGATGCAGCCATTCTATAAATCATTCTAGAAGTAGCTGGTCAAATTTTAATAACATGCACCCTCTAGATCAGCGGTTCTTAACAAGGGGTCCGTGAGCTTGAATTGAAATTCAAAAAAACATTCTTGTGGAGACATGTTGGTGTGGGTGTGATATATTTATTAAATAATACACAGTATAGTGTGGACTTAGTGAAGGGTCATGGTTTTCATCTGACTGGCAAAGGGATCCGTGGAACAAAAAAGGTTAAGAACCCCTGCTCTAGACCCAGCAGGTCCACTCCTGGTTATATGTTCCAGGGAGATAGTCATTGTGGTGCTTGTTCATAGAGGCCAGGGAGATGTGGGAGTGAAAACATGGAGGGACACAATGGCATATATAGTCCGGGAATCAGAAGTCAGGAAATGGAAGGCTCTTGAAAACATTTCTGAATTAAAAATTAGAGTGAAATAAGATCTGTAATACAGTAGCATTTACATAAAAGCAATTTACTTGACTAAACAACAATATACAGTTTATAAGAACTCAATACAAACAAAAAGTTATAGTTAAACATAATAGAATGGTTGCCTGCAGCAGTGGAATGGGAGTGGGGAATGTGGATAAAGTGAATAAATTTTTTAAAAATCTACATGAGTGGAGTCTGGTAATGTGTATTTTTAGCAAGCACACCCAGGAGATTATGATGCGCAACCTGGTTTGGAAATTGCTGCTTGAAAGTATTATGAATACCCAGACAGGATGAAGCCTTTGCCAAAATGAAATATTTGGAAGCTTCAAGTTTGATTTGGAAAATATTTTGATGCTTACTCCATTTTCCAGTTAGAGTTTTTTCTTGTCTAAAATGTCTTTGTATACTTCTTTAGGAATTAGGCATACAGGCTGTATTTTATATTTATAAAGCAAAAATTGCCTCAACTCAGGATACATTTTACCCTGAGAGCCCCAGCCTGTGTTGACATTATATTTAAATGGTTGGTGGGAAATTCATAGTAGATTTGAAAATCAGGTGACTTCATTTCTAATCAAAAGTTGTTATTGTTTCTTTGCTGTTATTTCCAGGCAGTGAGGGAAACACCACTGATTTTCCTCATTGACGAAGCCCAGTATATGGATGCAGCTTCCTGGGAATTTTTGGGAACACTGCTCTCCAGTGTGCCCATCATCACAGTGATGACGTTGACCCCTACCTTCACCCTGTGTGGCTTGGCCCAGCACTTCCTGAAGAGCTCTCAGGCTATCATTGTGCCCATTTCGAAGTTGGCAGCGACCTCACTCTTGAGAATGGCATGTTGGGAACTGGGGGTGGTGAGCATCCCTCAAGAGCTGCAGATGTGAGTGGCTAGGACTACCTGGGCACTTCATTAAGGGAGGAGCTAGTGCCATAATATAAGTGAGAAGGCTCAGGTCTCACTTAGAAGAGGTGGGGGACAGAATAGCATTAGCAACCATGATGAGGTGTCCAGCATTAGATTTATGGGCAGATGGTCATCTAGTAACCCAGGTTTTCACAGTGCAGTTAGGACCTGAATGGCTTACTTACTGTGCGAATTACATGTGGTCAGGCCAGCTCCTGCCAGGCTCTTTAGCAAGGGGAATATTAGTTCCTTTCAACCTCAATAGAAGCAAAATAGTTGAGAAAGAAAAATGACTTCCAAAATGCATTTCAAAGACAAATAGAAATTTTTTTCTTTTGCATTTCTATGTCACCGCTTCCCTCTGTTAATTCATATCATCAAGAGTTTACTTTAACAAAAGAGGAAAGATTCCTCAGTATGAAGTACCCTTATTCTTGGCTTCCTTCAAGTGGGCATCTTTAGTCAGCAATACCCTACTTACCTCTCTGCAGCTATCTTCTCCGCAGGTGCTTTGGAAACCCCCTCTACTGTGAGGTCCTATGCCAGGACCTTCTCTCTAGGGACATATTGCTCTTTCATGACCTACAAGAAGAGAAGGAGGAGAACAGCAAGTGGGAGAACCTCTCAGGTAAGTGCAGCTTCCCAGTTCCAGCTTCTGGAATTTATTCTCCAACATGGTATCACCTGGCCCTTGTGAGGCATATGCCTATCCCCTGCTGACAGTTAGGCCAGATTAAGCCTTCCCAGCTAAGCACACTATCCAAATCTTATGCAGCTAGGTGAAAACACCTGCCTCAGATAACTTAATTTAGTCAATTAATCTACTTTAGTTCAGGGGCGGGGATAGGGAAATAGGATTTATAAACATATGAGAGTCCAGACTAGAGAATTGCACATTATTGATAAGAAGACTGACTTGAAGATTTGAATTAGGGGATGGGAGAAGGAAGGAGAGTGGATAGGAGAGTTTATGTTTGTGTAAACCCAGAAAGGTGTCCTAGAGTTGTGATATAATAGAAGCAAAGGCTCTTAAAAGGTGGGCAGAAATCACTTTTGGTGTAAGACACTGAATGGTTGTTAGTTTATAAGAGAAAATTAGAGAACAGGCAGAATGGGTGGGGTAAATCCCTTTAAAACCATATCATTGAGCATGGTGTTTTCTTAAGCCATAGTTTTCTTTCCCTACAGCCAATGCCATGAAATCCACAATGTGTAGTATTTCTCTTCCAAACTCTGAAGAAGACCAGGAACTTTACATCTGCATAGTCAAAGATGATGTAAACTTGGATACAGTGCTTCTCCCACCATTGTTAAAAGGCAAGTCCCTTGAGGACCTCAAGTAAATTACAGATGCCATTGCAATTAGTAGTTTGGCAGGAAATTGAATATAGATCTTTCATTATTGTTCCAGTTTAAGTTTTTTTTTTTTTTTTTTCCTTTAACAACAACAACAACAAAAATAATGTTTTCTTCCAGAAATACATTCTGGCATTGCCCAGAGAGCCTTTGAAGATTTGTAATGCTACTTGATCCCATTGTTCTCTTGGGGGCTGACTGATAACCTGGAAAAGCTTCCCAGTTATCTAATAAAAATTAGGTCCTGAGTTTCCCTTTGTGCATGTTACTGTGCAGGAGGAGACAGTTAGCAAGGAAGATAATGTTGCTGAGATTCAGGGAAATCCATGGTGCTAATGAAGAGAGTGTTACGTATATACTGGGAGTTCAGTAAAAAAGAGTACAAAGTAAGTTTATTATGATTGATTGGGTAATGACTAAAGAAGCCATCAGAACTGGGTAAGCCTAATTGGAGAGGGGAGTTCTTAGAGGAGGTGAGTTTTTGTTTCTTTTTTTTCATGTTCTATTCAGGTGTTTGGTGAGGGTACTATGTTAAGCCCTCTTGTGGGGTACAGTGACGAACAGGCATACCTTTAAGTGAAGTATGGTATTGTGAGAAGATAAGACGTGCAGTACAGAACACCTTGGTTTTTAAGGGCCCAGGCTCTGAAGTCAGAAAAACTGAGGGACCATTGGTTTAACTTTGGATAAGTTAGCTAACTTATCTTAGCCTTAGTCTTCTTGTTAGTCAAATGAGGATAATAATAGCCCCTACCTCATGGGGTTAGTTGAGGATTAAAAGAAATAAACCAGGGCACATAATAAATGTTCAATGAGTGTTAGCCATTATAAGCTGCTATACTCTTATATTGCTCACTTCAGAGGTTTTAGGTCCAACTAGACAATTCACACTCAGACGACTACAATAGGCCACACTTGACATTGGCTCTTCTTCGAAGCATACAGGTCAGAAAGCACAGCATGCTAGCAGGACAGCAGCAAGTGTATTTTTTCAGAGGGAGTCCTCCCAGCAGTTTGTGCAGCAGTCTGATAGCTATTCTCTGTCTTCTCAAGTAATAGCTCTGGTGTGGGGGAATAAGACCATAACGGATGGGTGATTAGAAGCCCTATGTTCCAGATAGGAGCTGATACTATCTCTTATAATAAGTCCCCTAAGCATAGCTTTCAGGCCCTACAAGGGACATGACCAATTACAAAAATTATTACAACCAAGGAAGCCCAAGGCTCTGGTTTATAACCAGGTATTTATAGGTCATGCACAGTTTCCCAGTCTAAATTCGGTTTCCTAATTGGGCTGTTTTTAGTGTAAACAGTGTTACCTGGTGACACAGCTGACATCCTAATTTTATCAGGATTCTAGGAAAGGAACTAGAAAGTTAGGCCAAGGTCAATATTATCCATAAGTAAGGGAAAATGGTTTCTTAACTCATGAACTAAAATGGATAGCTCAGTCAAAGCCTTGGTCTAAATAAAAGTCCAAAGCTGGATTGTGAAAGGCCATGTAAGTTAAAAAATGTTTAAGAGAGGGACTGACATAATTATATTTGTATTTTATACATGCATAATTCTGCCACTAGTTATTATATTATTGGCTAAGAATAGGAGAAAATTGAATATGTCCAAAACAGGGTATGGTAGTGATCCTGGTGAAAATGACTATTTGTGCTAAATCTGTTTAGTAGAAAACGTGTTCATGAGGCATTTATAAAGAGAGTGAGTGGATGCCACTTGATTGTGAGGGAAAGGAAAATGTTTAGAATTATTCTAAGGGTTTGGGCTTGGTGACTTATTGGTTCAATACCAATTGCTTCAATGTATGGGTCAGAATACAGAAAGGTTACTAAAATACTTAGAAGTTAACTAAGGTCTTTACAATTATCAGAGATCTGAGACCAGGAGCCTGGCCTATGTGTTTAGTTGAAAGTGAGAAGAAAAGGATATGGTCAAGAAAATGGGAAGGAGTGTTAGTGTCGCTGAGTGATTCAGAGCACAGCTTGTATCTACCAACAAAAGGTTTTGGTAACTGTGGGGAGAGCAGTTGCAGTGGTAGAAACCTAATTGTTAAAGAGTGAATGGAAAATGATGACTTGGAGATAGAGATTTGACTGAGTGGGGCAAGGGAGGATTAAGGCAAGTCAAATAGCTAGCGGTAGACAAAAAAAAAAAAAACCTTTTCTTTAAAGAATTGATAGATTATCAACATAATGTATTGTAGGCTTGTAGAAGGCTTGTTGATTGCTTTCATTGCTGATTCTATTTTTTTTTTTTTTTTTTTTAAGAAATAGCAGTAAACCAACTGGATCAGCTGAGCCCAGAGGAACAGTTGCTGCTCAAGTGTGCTGCAGTCATTGGTCACTCCTTCCAAATAGATTTGCTGCAGCACCTCCTACCTGGTTGGGATAAAAATAAGCTACTTCAGGTGCTGAGGGCTCTTGTGGATATACAGGTGCTCCTCTGGTTCAACAAGAGCCAAGAGCTGCCTACTAAACCAATATTAGAGCCTTCCTCTATCGAGATCATAGAACAAACCAAAGAGAAAGAGAAAAAGTCAGGTAAGAAAGGGCTGCTCCCTTGTTCTCAGGCCTGAAGAGAGCCTCAGATGGAGTATCAATATCATGTATCAAGAAAGACCATCAATACCATAGATTAGAAGCCTTTGTCTCTTAAAGCTTATGGCTAAGAAACAGGAAAAGAATGATTTTTTTTTTTTAATTTTTTTTATTGTGGGTAAAAATCGAATTTTTCACAATACAAACCAATATTTGTAAAATGATATATAAATATATATGCATATATGTGCATTTGCTTACATAAATGTTATTTTATATATATATTTTAAAAGGTGCTTAGATTATCTAAATGTTACACAGAAATTACAGGGATTAGAATGATCATTTTAAATCATGAATAACCTATGGTTATCATGAACAAATGTCCTGTATTTTTCAGAATTGTCTTAATTTTAAGAATCCTGGCTCCCTGTTAACCCATATGTCAGTATTGTGTTTTGATTTTTGGTTCAGAAAATATTGCCATAATCCTTTATTGGCTTCTAAATAAAATAAAGGTGCAATAATGATAAAATAGGATAAACTGTTCTTTTAGAAATTCACAAGATAAACACATGTGGTATTGAAATAGACATGAACAAACAGGATATAAGTTAAATAGCATCCAATTTCAAATTCTTCACATGAAAGAATAAAGTTGAGGCATGGACTACTCAAAGTGCATATAATCCACAAATAATTTCCCTTTGACTTTCATCATTTCTTTCCATTGTACCTTAGATATGGTCAATATCACTCTGAGATTGGTGCAAAATTCCTTATACAGAGGAGGCAGTAAAACCAACCAGGAGTTGTAAATAAAACTTTTCTTATAAATTAGCAGCCATATGCCTGAGTATTTGCCACATGGTAGCACACAGGACTTTATGGAGACTCTCACTTAGGTTTTCCTGAATTTCAGATACAGGCTTAGCCTGTCCTCTCAGGCTACAAGTGGAACTATCCCCATCTCACACTGAGATGCTAGAATTTGGAATGCCTCTGTTACGGGAAGCTGCTTGGGAGCTGTGGCCCAAGGAACAACAGATAGCCCTGCACCTTGAATGTGCCTGTTTTCTCCGAGATTTGGCTCGCCGCTGTGGGAACTGCCATGGAGGGGACTTTATCCCCTTCCACCGTTTTGCCATCTGTTCTACTAAGACCTCCAGTAGGACCTCCCGATTCTGCAATTACAAAGATTCTGGCTCAGTGCTGATACAAGTGATCACAGACAAATTGCAGCTGCCGTCTTCCCAAGGTAAACCCAGAGAGCAGAAAAAGGACACGTGGACAGCACTTCTCTTTATTCATGTACTTGGAGCTCTTCCTCAAAAAGCTGAAATGAGATTAAGGGAGAAAAGTAGATGGAAAGAACCAGTTTATCCCTGAAGTACTAGAGATAAGAAAAATGTCATTTCAGAGTTAAAAGAAACCTTAGAGGTCACACTGTTTTGGCTGGCAATCTTGGGCAAGTTACTTACCCTCAATGAATAGGGGAAAATAACAATACCAACTTCATAGGGTTGTTGTGAGAGTTAAATGAGTTAAAATATGTAATGTGCTGTGAAGAGTACCAGGCTCATGGTAAGTGCTCAATACATTTTATTGTTTTTATTATTGTTATTATTATTCAGCTTAGTACACATATATTGAGCCCTTATGTGTATCAAATGGCTATGCTAGGTGTTAGGAATATAGAATAAATAAGTCTCAGTCTCTGCCCTCCTGAAGCTATCCATTTTTGGGGGGACTATACAGGCATATAAACAGAGAATTCCAGTATGGCATAGTAAAGGCAATGAAAATGGCATATAAAAGAGGTTAGGGGTGCCTAGAGGAGGCATCTTTAACCCAGCCTGAGGAGCAGTGAGTCAGAGAGGACTCGGGGGGAGGTGGGGAGTTAATGCCAGAACTGGGTCTTGAGGAATAAGTAGAAGTTAGTTATTTGAAGAAGGTCGAATTAGAGGATAGATGTTCCACATAGCCTGTTAACCCTTCTACCACATCCCAGCTAAGAGTTCCTCCATCTTTGCTTTAGCATTTTCTGTTAGCTTACCTTACAGAACAGCCTACTTCATTGTCTCCAGCTGTTAGGAAGTTTCTTCTTTCATCAAGGCAAAAATCTCTCTCCTTACAATTTCACCTGTTTTTCATAATTGTGCCTTCTTCCATGTTTGAAGACAGCTGTCAAGAGCCAACCAAATCTTCTCTTTCTCTATACTTTGCTAGAAGAGAAGTTGGTATTGGAAGTGGGGTTGGGCAGGGGGCCAGGGTGGATTGTTGGTGATGAAAATGGCAGATATGATCTCTGATCCTGATACCTCTTCTAGCTATAACAGTCTGATGACTACGAAGATAGAGCAGTACTGAGGCAGTTGGACATTGGCCAGTTAACTCTATGAGCATCTGTACTTTTGTATTTTAAGAGGGGAAAGGAGAAATAACAGTGAATGTCCTGGTCTGGTATTTGTGAACAAATTGCTCTTTCATTTATATTTCCCATATAGCTCTTTGGCTTTGAGATGTCAATGTCAGTTTTAGGTTAGACAGCCTAGTCATTCTACTTGAGAGAGGCCTAACACCTTCCCAACACAAATGAACCCTGAGGAGGCTTCCCAGATCCACAACCTCTGTGCACAAATGTATAGACCAGGCACTGCACAACTCCAGAGGGTACTATTCACAGAGACTATAATGTGATGGTGCCCCTTGGAATTGTGCACTATGGCAGTGCTGCTTAAAACCCCTGTGTCCTCAGTTATCCTCACCATTATATGACATTATCATCAGAGAGCAGTCTTTTTACTTAATGTAAATTCTTCCTATAACAGTTCTTTTAGATTCCTTATCAATCCCACCAACCATGTTTCAGAGCTCTAATTGTTAAAATCTCAATGTCATTCCCAATCTCTGTTGTTTTGATCTGTAAGAAGGTAGCTGCAGAAAAACAATCAAATCTGCATGATAAAGGCTGTTTAAGGCCACCTAGGCAAAGCTGATAATCTCTGTTGGCCTCTGTGATTCTAGTAGACAGTGGCATCTTGTGCTATCCTAATTCCCTTCACTAGCTCTGAGGCTCTGCTCTTCACTCTGATCTGGCCCTGGATTTCCACTATTGATAGTAGTGATCAAACCAGGATAGACATATTCATTCTTTTTGCATTTCTTCTATCATTTAGCAGTTGTTGAGTGCCTCCTGTGAGTTAGAAACTCGTTTGGGGAGTTTGTGAATGCAAGGAGTTACTATTTGAATTACAAATAGTTGCCATTAAGGAATTTGACATCTACCATCCTAATTTTGCTTTGTAGGCTGATATTAAACCCACTTAACATTTTTATAATGGGGAGGCAATTAGGTCATAAAATAAGCTGCAGAGAAAAGGTAGTTGAAAATTAACCAAACAGGATGAAAGTTAATCAACTTTTTCTCCCTACAGATAGTTTTCAGTTCCAGACAAAGCCATCCAGAAGTCAGGAAGACTTTTCAAGTGATCACTGCAGGTAGCTGGAGATGCTGAGGGTGGACATGTAGGAGCCAGAAAGTGTGAGACAGATGAGCATTAAACTGGGGACCTCTCAATCTTATCCTCAGACCAGGAAGGGTATCTTACTACCTAGGAGTGGTGATTTTTATACTCAGCCAAAAATTCAAGCTAACAGAGATGTGGAAAGTCAATTCTCAGTTCCCTATAGGGAAATTATTTCTTATTGGCTAAGAAAACTTTGTTTAATAGCTTTCACATGCATTGTATACATAGCAGACTTTTTTTTTTTTTTTTTTTTCAGCTTAAAACTGCCTTCTTGATTACTTTTGATGGTATTAAAATTAATTTACACTTCCTTACTTTGCACCCCTGGCTTTTTAATGCCTATCACTTCAATTTTAAATTTCCCTACCTTGAGTTCATCATCAACTCTATATACAGTTTTCTTATCCCTCTTACCTACTCTGATTTTCTAGTTTTCCAACACACTTAACCTGTGTATCTTTGCTCATACAACTCTCCCTTTCTAGAATGCTGACTGACCCCCACATTCCTCCACTTATTAGAATCTTCCCCATCCTTCCCAGCCCTCCTCAATGCGTACTTTTTTAGATCATTCTACTTCATAGAGAGCCTACCTCTTTTGAACTCATGGTTCTTGTGGAAAGTGTACTGGATTAATAGTCAGAAGAGGGGAGGTCTAATTCTCAGTAGCTGCGAGACCATATGTGAGTCACTTAATCTCTCTGAGCCTCAATTTTCTCATATGTAAAAGAGAGGTAATAATCTCTGCCTGTCTGAAGTACAGGATTGTTGTGAGATCAGGTAAAATAATCAGGGGGTGATGTTATATGAATTAATATTCAGATGTGCTATTAAAAAATTCAAATATGCAAATACAAAAATATGTTATTAGGTATTGCCTTATATAATTTTTATGTTTTTATTTAATTACTCTTCAGGTGTCGTGTTTCTGCATTTAGATTGTGAGCTACTTGATTTGGCTTTAGGTTTTTAAAAATCTGTGAAAGAGCTTTGCAATTATAAATCTGGTCCCTGATTTTCAAAACTTATGGGGTGATGGAAGAAAAGGATAGACATAGAATTAATGAATTATACAGCAAAGCTTCCTGCAAAAAAGTGACTTTGAGATCCAATAATATCCTGATGAAAGTGGCAGTTCTTATCTTCTCTCCACAAAGAACAGAGGCAGAGTTCCTGGATCAAGTGAATAGGATACTAGCTCAGACCAGCCGTGACAAAGACATGTTGACCATGAAGCCCTGTCACTGTGAGGAAATCCTGAAGTTAGTGCTCTCGCCTCTCACCCAGCACTGCTTGGTCATTGGAGAAACCACGTGTGCATTTTATTACCTGCTAGAGGCTGCCGCTGCCTCCTTGGATCTGTCAGATAATTACATGGTGAGCAAGCTCCACTCTAAGCCATTGAGCCAAGGCTTTTACTCTGGGAATTTGATTTCTGTCAAGTAATCTTGAGTGAAAAGTGGAGGAAAGTGGGAGAGAGAGAGGACTTAGAAGGGATTTAGGAGCAAACATGAAATGGGAATGGAGTAACACAAAAGCACCAGCCACTGCCAGCACTGCCTCTGATTCCTGCACAAGTAGTCCACCTCCCTGTTCCTAAATTTAAATTCAGTTTCAATTCAAGTTCTAATCTTGACCATCATCCTAGCCTCAATCCTAGCATCATCCTAATCCTAATCCAATTTCTTCTCCGTACCACCTTGTTGTCTTGTTTGGAGGCCTTCTTCTACTTGAGGAAAGCAAGCAGTCTTCTGGGACAACCCTCAGCATTTTCGTTCTTGAAAAAGCAAAAGGTGAAGATCTGTCAGTTTGAGGAAGCCACTTTCTGCAGTCTTCAGTCAGAGGTGAGGTCAGGAGGTGACCTTGAAGATTTTGTTATTTCTCCTTGAGGGTTACTTTATTATTATTTTTTAAATCTCTTCATTGTTTTTGTATGTGTAATTGTAAATTTGATTACAAACAGAAGAGTATAATGTAGAAAACGAAAGAACTCCACTAATCACATAACTTCCCACCATAGTTAATAATTTGGTACATATTCCATCAACTGTGCATGTACAATCACATCATTATTGTTTTTCATTATTTTTTAATAAGTTCATATTCTACATTCTCTTCAGCAGTTGGCTTTCATTGTTAGTGGTACAGGTTGAACTTTTTGCATATTACTGTAAGTATTGGTCCATCACATGGTTACAGCTGCAAATGCTCTGTTGTATGGATATCACTGTTTGTTTAACCATTCCCCCCTTCGTGTGCATTTACAGTCTCTAATTTTTGGTTATTGTAAACATTGCTACAGTGAATATTCTTATAAATATATCTTTCTTCCCTTGTGTTTCTGTAACAGAAATTTCCAGAAGTGGAAATAGTAAGACAAAAGATATGAACAATTTTACATTTAATATATTACCAAAATTGCCCACCAAAAATATCCCAATTCAAGTTTTCCCCATTTCTTCACATCCTTGCCAACATCAAACATTATCAGTAATTTTAAAAACTTGCTAATATATGCATGAAAGTTAGGTCATTTTAGTTTATATTTCTTAATTAATAAGGTACAGTGTTCTCATGTTTATTGGTCATTTATATTTATTTTTCGTGAATTGCCCATTCATGTCCTCTGCTTACCGAGGATATATATTAACTTATTTTAGTGTAAACTTTAAAATACCATGGTTAGGAGAAAAACCTAATGTGTAATGCATAGAACACCAAAGGGAATAGTTGTCCAAAGTGTTACATTATTGGTGCTTCAACCAAAAGGTCTTTGTTGCAAGTTTAAATAATTATTTCTTTCCCTTTATAAGAAGTTGTGAAGTCTTCCCAAGATTTATTCTGGAATCACATAGACCTTGTCACTTTCTTGGAATTCAGCCTTAGAGTGTGAAAGTCTAGGATGGTAGCTCCCCAACTCCCACCCCCATGTCACTATGGTAGTGCGACCTGTTAAGAAAGAGAAATATGGAATCTGGTGATATTTCAGATCCTTTCCATGGCATCTTGGAGCACCTGAGTCTCCACCAAATGACGATCCCATCCCAGTCTAGCAGCATTGCTTTCTAAATCACAGCCTTCTGCTGCCACTTATTGCCAAATGTGTGGAGATGAGACTGGAGAGGGCTTTCTCCGCCATCCTATTTTCTCACCCCCTTCCTTGCTTATGGCTCTACTGGTGCTTGTTAGTTGGCTGCTGACTGAACTCTGCTCCAATCCAGCTCACTCTAGCACCTCAGTTACCCCAACTATACATTCTAAAATAAAAAAGCCAAGGTATTATATCCAGAACCGTGTCATGGCACTCTTCTTACATGTATATTACTGTTTGTCATTTTCCCATCTCCAGGTCTGTTTCAACATGGGACACATCACCTTGGCCAAAAAGTTGGCTAGGCAAGCCCTTCGACTGCTGAAAAGGAATTTTCCTTGGACCTGGTTTGGTGTCCTTTTCCAGACATTCCTGGAAAAATACTGGCATTCCTGTTCCCTGAGCCAGCCTCCAAACAACCCTAGTGAGAAGTGAGAAGCCAGGCCAAGTTGCCCTGGTACCCTTTAGGTCCACAGAGAACTGCAGTTAAAGTAGGATCCAGCCTGGAGCTTTGCCTATATTGACCTAAGACTGTTCTTTTCAAACACATAACAGACAGTTCTAGGTCTTCTACCTTATTCTCTGAACCAGTTATATATTAGCTGAATGAGGACTCCTTTTGTTTTTGGAGTGTGGTGTTACCCTGTTTCTTTCAAACAAAAATATGTATGTCTATATATACACATACATATATATATATATACACACACACACACATAATTATACATATATGAAGCAGAGAAGTAATAGTTATTGTCACCTAATTATTATGCTATAACAATTTATAGGAAATACATTCAGCCAAAATAGCAATTCAAAAAATGAACCTATTTTAAAAACCTCTCTGAACTTTTCCTGGTCAAGAGGACTATATTAAAATGGCATGTGGTGTTAGAAGCAGTGGGATCCCAGGAACATTTCTGACTTTGAAAGTCTGGAGATGGCCCCATGTTGAGAAGACTTGAATTTCTTGTGGGGAGGGACAGGTGGGCCTTGGTGAAAGATAAGGGTATGCTCACCACCCTGTGCTTCACGACAGTAAGAAGAAGTTGGCAGTCCTGCAGCAGCAGGTGCATTGCCTCTCCCTGCTCTGGCAGCTCTATAACCTGGATGTCACAGCCAGCAGCCGCAGATTTGCCTGCTTAGCCACTCTCATGCAGAAGAATTCAGCTGAGGCGTTTGCAAGTGAAGCTCAGGTGAGCAAGTCCTTGCTTTACCTCTGGACCTGGCTCAGGAACTTAAAGTTTTAGGGAAGAGATACCCTGCCAAGTTCTTAATTTTAACTTGGTTCCACAATAGCCCAAGCATAACCAGACAGCACTAATCATGTGTTTGAGCAGGATTTCTCAATTTGGGGGTTATAGATGGATTTCCAGGTATGGGTTATCCATAAACTCCCTGAAATGAATGCAGAATTTTGTGTGTTTGGTCAAATGAACATTGAGTGGGAGAGATGGTGGAGGTAGGGAAGAATTCATAGCTATCATTGGATTGCTAACTTAGAAAAAAAGGAGAAAAGGAAATAGTTCTAATTTTCATATCTGTCCATCTCTTTCTCTCTGTCTTATCCATTTGTTGAACAAATACTTGATGAGCACCTGTTAGGAGCCAGGCACTGATCTTGGCTCTGGGAAGACAATAAATAAGTAAAATATATAGTATGTTAGGTGATAATAAATGCAATGGAGAGAAATAAAGTTGATGCAGGAGGATTTGGAGTTCTGTTAGTTAGGGCTTGCAGTTTTAAACAAGGTGGTCAGAGAAGCCTCACTGAGAAGGTGAAATTTGACCAATACCTGAGGAGGTGAGGAAGTGAGCCACATAGATATCTAGGGGAATAGTGTCCAGACAGAGGGCACAATAAATCCACAAGGCATGTCCTTTTTGAGGAATGGTGAGAAGGCCACTATTCCTAGAGGGAAGACAGAGGAGGGGAAAGGAGAAAACCAGGAGATGTGGTCAGAGAGACTGAAGATGGGTGGGGTGGCAGATGATGTAGGCATTGTAGGCCACTGTAGGGGCTTTGGCTTTTACTTGAAAAATGATGAGTTTTGAGAAGAGGAGTGTCAGGATCTATTTATATATTAATAAGATCATTCTGGTTGCTGTATTGGAGAAAAACTGAAAGGATAGAAGGTAGAAGCAGAGAGGCCAGTTAGAATGGTATTGCTTAATACATGCAATTGGTGATGGAAGCTTGGACTGTGGTGGTAGCAGTGGAAATGGGGAAAGAGTGGTTTTTTGTGAAGGTAGAGCCAATCGGAATCACAGACGGGTCAGATCTGGGATTTGAGAGAAAGAGTCAAGGATGACTCCAAGATTTGTGGCCTGGACTTCTAAAGGCTAGAGATATTCTTAATTGGATTGGAGAAGTCTGCAGAAGGAACAAATTTCAGGGAAGACTGGAAACTAGGTTTTGAACATAATTCGATATACCTGTAAGATATCCATTTGGAGATGTTGAGTAGACAGTTGAATATAAAAGTCTATGGTTCAGGGGAGATGTCTGGGCTGGAATAGAAATATAGGAGACATTGAGGTATAAATAGGGAATCCCAGTGGGTTCCGTGTAATATTTTGGGTAATCTAAGCACCTCTTAAAATATATGTATATATATATATATATATATATATATATATATATATATATATAAATAACATTTTTGTAAGCAAAAAAATAAAAAATAAAAAAAATAAAAAAATAAAAAATAAAAAAATACACTATGTTAAGTGAAATAAGCCAGACAAAAATAAATAAATAAATAAATAAATAAATAAATAAATAGTATTTAAAGCCATGAAACTGGGTGAGATCACCAAGAGAATGAGTATGGAAAAGAGAAGAGGGCCAAAGATTGAGTTAACATCTCCAATATTAAGAGGTCAGGGCAGTGAGGAAAAACCAGCAAAAGAAATTGAGTAGAAGTTACCAGAGAAGAAGAAGAAAAACCAAGAAAGTGTGGTGTCCTGGAAGCTTAGAGGAGACATTGTTTCAAGAAGTCATCAACTAAGCCAAATGTGCACAGAGCTATAATAGAGATAGTAGGCAGCAATTTTGAAGAGTTCTAAGAAATAAAAAACAGAGGTTTTAATTAGAATCTTGGGTTGGAAAGGAAGAAGAAGGGCAGGTAAAGTATTTTGTTTAAAGAACAGGCAGGGAGCAGATGTGGCTCAAGCAGTTAAGTGCCCACCTCCCACTTAGGAGGTCCCAGGTTTGGTTCCTGGTGCCTCCTGAAAAAAAACAAATAGCAAGCAAAACAAATGGAAGAAAACCAACTCAGGGAAGCTGATGTGGCTCAGTGGTTGAGCGCCAACTTCCCATATAAGAGGTCCCAGGTTCAGTCCCCAGCCCCCGGTACCTCAAAAAACACAAACAACAACAACAACAAAAAACAGAACAGGCAGTGAGAATGATCAAATTAGAAGGGGAGAGGGGAGAGGGAGCATGTTTTCGAAGCTGGATTGGAAGTGAATGGTAGGGACACCAGGGTTCCAGACTGAGTGAGCAACAGGGCATCATAGTGGATTCTTGCAGGAAAGGTGTAAGATGGAAATGTAGTATGAAAGTATGATGGGAATATTTTGCCCCATGTTTGTTGCCCCACAGGTTGTCTCTACCTATGTGGATGTCTCCCAATTCTCACAGAGCATGGGTGACAGGAAAAAGTGGCTACACTGTGAGCAAATGGCCATTCAGAAAAGCAGCCTGTGTAGCTTCTCCAGGGAGGGATTGTTGGCTACAGCCCAGCTCATGCAGGCTTTGGCCTACACCAAGCTCTGCCTCGGCCATCTTGACATCTCCATCAAGCTGGGTAAAGTGCTTGGGACTGATGGGCCTAGGGCTTTTAGAGAGTCCAGGTTTTCACAGCTAGACCTCACACAGTGCTCTTTAACCTCCTTAGGTTTTCAAGCTCATGAGATGTGCAGACGCCTCAAGAAACCAGCTCTGGAGAATCTGGTTCTGGCAGTTCTCTTCAGATCTGCATTTCTGAAGAAAAAGTATTAAGATCACTTTCTGTCCTTTGTATTTGTTGTCTAAGAGGGGTGGGCATGTTCTCCCAGAGTATTTTGAGGAGATTTGGTTCCATTTCCACAGTCAGTGTTGTTTCTTCCCTGGCCGACCCAGGAAGCATTGTCTTAATTGTGTGAGGTCTAGAGTGGAAATGCAGAGTCAGAGCTGCTACCTATTCTTCAGCACCTGGGGCTCAAGGGCATACTTTCAGTTTTTTCCCTATAGGAGGGTAGGGAGTTGCTGCAGTACAAGACTGGAAACTGTCGCAAAGGCATTTTTCCATGTTCTCTGACCAGATACAGGTCTGACCTCAGGCACAGAAGTGCCCTACATACATGCGGCTATGTAGAGGCGTTCTAGGAGGTGTGGGGCTGCTTTAAAGGTATAAGAGCCCTTCCTCTCCTCCACCATCCTCCCCACGCCCTAGCTGGTTCCAGTGGCTCTCTCTCTCGGCAGCTTTGATCTGTGTGTCCGTGTGCTGGAGAGTCAGTGGACGCTCATTTCCCAGGGTCATGATGTTCTTGGCCTGGCCTGCTTCTATTCTGCTTGCTTAGATCTGCTGCTCTATGGAAAAGGTAAATCTTGAACCGGGCTCTGCTGTACTGACCTCAGATGGGGCCCTCGGTTTGGAACACAGGCAGAGTCATGTGGCTGTCCCTCAAGCATGGCCTCTGTTCCTGGCCTTGTTTCCTATGGAACCATGCTGTGGTTCACGGATGTCTGACTTTCAGATCTTGTTTCTTCCTCTGTACCACACACCTTCTATACCCCAGTTCCTGCCTTGACAGCATACATTAGCCTGGTTACCTTCTCTGCCCATAGGATTGCTGTGTCGGCCTTTTGGGGAATGTCTGCGTTTCATTCAACAGTATGAGCACAGCTGTATTCTAACCTCTCAGAGCAATGTCATGCTGGGGGTCCACTCCTCCCTGGCCATGTGGTAATGAGGGGCACTGGGGTCTCACTCAGAGTCTGTGGGAAATGGTAGAAATATAAGGCTACCCTGAAGTCATTCAGGCTATCTCCTTTCACCGCCCCCCCCCCACCAGGCAGGAGGGGTCAGCATTCCTAACCCACTTTTTTTTTTTTTAATATATATATTTTATTAGAGAAGTTGTGGGCTTACAAAACAATCATGCATAATGTGCAGGATTGCCATACATCATCCCTCCACCAACATCTTACATTGTTGTGGAATATTTGTTACAGATTATGAAAGAACATCATCAGACTATTACCACTAACTGTGGTCCATAGCTTACATTTGGTATATATTTTTTCCAAATGCCCCCTATTTACACCATGTATTAGTATTTTACATTTGTTATAGTCCATGAGAGAACACTCATATTTGTACTGTTAACCACAGTCTATCTTCCACCACATGCCATAACCCACTTTTTTTTTTACTTTATTTTGTACATTTAATAATTGAAAATACAAACAATTAAAAACTAAAAAGTAAGCACAGATGAATAAATATATACATTTCTCAATTAAATGTACTGGATACATATAAAAAATTTTTTTTGAATCAAGCAATATGTTACACAATATATTTCATAACCCACTTTTAAAGACCTTTTATCTTCCATACCCTCCCATCTTACTAGAAGGGTACTTCTTTTCCCTTAATAGGTTTGAGCCTATAGGTTGAAGATTAAGTTTAAGTGATATGATAACCTTTTGAGTAAGTTAGGGTTACATTTAAGTGCTAGAGTAACATGGCAAAGCTGAATATCATTGATCTCCTTTTAGATCTCCTTGTATGTGAATTAATAGCCTTGACCACTTTCCACTATCTCAATTCTGATTGTCTAGGAGGTCTTAGAGCCTTAAAGAAATGACAATTTTGTGAAACAGCCATGATTGGTAAACAGGAAATAGAGGTGACATCTGTGACTCTTTTTCTCCAGGTTTGCCCAGGACTCGAAGTGGGACCTGTTTGAGCACTACTTCTCCAAGGCTCGCCAGTTAGTGGAAAGAACCAATGCCTCACTATTTGGTTCACATGGCTTTGTCCGATTCCTTGAGTGCCAGGTGCTGATGTTACAGAAAATGCTAGAGGGTGTCTTCATGCAAATTCCCCCAGAGACTCACAGAAAAATCCTCAAGGTACATGCTGTCCTTCAATTAATACCTAACTCATTTGGTTATACCCACTGTTAACTCTGTCCCTTGTATCTCCCCCTTGCTCTTCTCACTGATTCTGTCTCCCTTTCTTCCTTGAATGCTTTGTTTCTCCACCTAGAAAGTCTTTGTAAAAAAAGTTACCACAAAAAAAAAAAAAAAAAAAAAAGAGTAACCACATCATCTGCCCTCCCTGATATTCTTGAATCTGGGTCAGGACTAGATTCCTTAACTTTCCTCCTTTGCACAGCCATTAAATTGCCATTAAAATGTTAGCATTTAGTCTTTCTCAATTGGCCCATTCTGTGGCTCACCCTGCAACTTGACACATATTCCTGTCTCCTGGCTTCTGAGTCTTAGATACATTCCAGTTCCTCTGTATCCCAGAATAAACTTTCTGGGCCTGCTTTTTCATCAATAAATCCCCCCTCTTTCCCCAGCTCTGAGTAACTATGCGGAGTGGGGACTGTTGAAAGTTCTAATAGTGTGGGGGAAGAAAGGTCAGCTAATTGACCTTCTTTTTCTTTCAGTACTTTAAAGATTTCTTCTCTCGATGTGTCACCTGCCCTGTCTATCACCAGTGGGTCTCTGAGCTTAAAGCATCTGTTGTGAGATGTGGAAAGAGAGAATCCATGTCCTTGACTAATGTCTTCAGACCCTTTGACACCTGCTTGACCAGGATTTGGATATCGGGAGAATTCTTGGAGGATAATGACTCTTTTGAAGGACATTTAGGAATACAAGGTAAGCATTCCTTCCTGGAAACATTTTTCAAAAGTCAGAACAGTCTCAGGTTCTTAGTCACAAGCAGTTAAAGACTGCACCTCTAAAGTAAAGAAGGACGCATAGATTTAGGAGTTAGTCATTGCTCCAGAGGTAACTGTAGTCCTCTCACTGGGCTAGACCTAGCCTGGACAGACAGGGATCCCTTATATTGTTAGCAGAGCAACTTCTTCAACCTCTTTCAGCCCTCTGTTTCATCATCTATAACCCTTAGGCATAGAAGGTTCTTCCTTGATCCCAGCTTAAACTACTTATTTGTTCCTTGGGTTAGCTGAATGAGCACTAAGGGGAAAGAAGGTTCTAGAAGTCACAATGTAAAGACAAATGGTAAGATATGGGACAAGAAAAAGAGAGGAATTCCTTAGGGCCCAGCAAACCACCTTCTTTTTCATGACCATGAGTGAAATTTATAATTCTTTGTGTTTATGATATTCTTTATGTGCCTACTTTCAGGATTTGACAGAGTGGCTGATGTCAAGGAGAATAAGGATGAAGAAGAAACTCAAGAATGTATATGTTAAAAATAATAATAATAATCTGAAAGGATATGATTGTCTTGTATATAACACTAGGAGGTACCCGCAGTTCTCCTTTTAAAGATACTGTATAGTGTACATATTACATATCCTATACATTTACAGTCACTACTATCTATATCTTTGTCAAAATAAAAGCCTATGTTTCTGAGGCATGTTAACTCTTTAAAGAGATTGCCTTTACTTAAGCAAGGTTAGCAGTGCAGGTATTTGAGCATCAATGTGGTAATGAGCTCCTAAGAAGTCAAGGAATCTTTTGAGAGGTACATAGGAGTGTGGGAATACATTTCTCCTTTCCACTATGTGATTTGGGCATTCCCAGGTGAAATTGTGGAGTTTCCAGAATAGATATGACTACAGCTCTCTTCTTTTTTCTTTTCCCTTTTAGGAGGTGCCATCTTTGGCCTTTCTTTAACTATTGATATTTCTTCCTCAGGGCATGATCTTCCCAATGATGTTTATACTTTCAAACTTAAAACATTTAATGTCCATAGAGTCAATTAGTTAATGTCATGATAGCTACCATTTATTGTGTGCTTACTCTGTGCACTGTACTAAGTAAGTACACTGAGCTCTGTGAAGTAAGTACTATTATGGATGAAGAAGCTGAAGTTTAGAAAGGTTATACCCCAAGAAACACAGCTACAAGTGGTAGAGTTGGTATTCCAACTCAAATCTGTGATTCCAGAGTTTATTCTATTAGCCATTAGGTTATACAGGCTTTCATCTATTCCTACCCAATTATCACTCTTTGGTTTAAATGACCAAAATCAGAACTTTAAGGATAGGGAAGGAGATGTTTGTACATGCCCCTTAAATCATGCTGTCTAATCCATACATTCCCTCCTCTCCTCCCCTTTTTTCTCCCACTTTTTCCTCCCCTTCTTCCTTTTCCCCTACTCTGACTTCTTCCCCTTCCTCCTCTCTTCTTTTACCTTCTTCTCCTTTGCTCTTTCTCACCTACCTTTCCCCCTGTTTTCCTCCCCCATTCCTTTAAATTTCTTAGAGGCAATACAGACTACTGGTCAAGAGCAAAGTCTCTGGAGACAGATAACTTGAGTTCAAATTTTATCTCTACTATTAGCCATGTTACTTTGGGCCTTTAATTTATCTTCTTATGCCTTAATTTTCTTTTCTGGAAATGGAGATATAAATAGGAAAAAAGTTGGAGGACTCACACTTCCTGATTTTAAACTTAATACAAAGCTACAATAATCAAAGTGTGTGTTATTGGCATAGTATAGACATATAGAACAATGGAATAGAATTGAGAGTCCAGAAATAAACCCACACCTCTGTGGTCAATTACGTTTGACAAAGGTGTCAAGACAATTAAATGGAGAAAGAATAGTCCTTTCAACAAAACAGTGCTGGGAAAACCGGATAATTAACATGGTCTATCCTGGAGAATGATCCATATGCATTTGAGAAGAATGTGTATTCTGTTGTTGGGTAGAATGTTCTATATAGGTACAGGTCGAGTTGAACTATTTCTCCCTTCAATTCTGTCGATATTTACTTCATATATTTTGAGGGCTCTGTTACAGTTAGGTGTATATATGTTCCTAATTATTATATATTCTTGATGAACTGACCCTTTTATCAACATATAATGTCCTTTGTCTCTTGTAACAGTTTTTGATTAATGTATATTTTGTTGGTTATCATAGCTACCCCATCTCTCTTTTGATTACTATTTCCATGGGATATTTTTTCTCCATCCTTCCACTTTCAGCCTATTTGTGTCTTTGGATCTAAAGTGATTCTCTTGTCGTCAACATATAGTTGGATCATACCAATCTCTGCCTTTTCTCAGGAGTTTAATCCTCTTACATTTAAAATAATTATTGTTAAGGGAGGACTTTGGACATTTTGCTGTTTATTTTTTATAGTCTTATACCTTTTTGTGTCCCTCATTTCCTCTATTACTACCTTCTTTTGTGTTTATTTGATATTTTGTAGTGAACTGATTTTGGTTTCCTTCTCATTACCTTTTGTGTGTATTTTTAGATAGTTTCTTTGTGGTTACCATGGGGATTATGTTTACCATCCTAAATCTATAATAATCTAATTTGATTTGATATCACCTTAACTTCAATAGCATACAAAACTCTGCTCCTAAACCTCTCTGTCCCTCCCTTATATTGTTTTTTATCACAAATTGCATCTTTATCCATGTGTACCCACTCACATAGATTAATAGTTATTTTTTATGCATTTGTATTTTAAATCATATAAGAAATAAAAAATGAAGTTACAAACCAAAAATATAATAGTACTGGCTTTTATACTTACCGTTGTAGTTACTGCACTAGAGATCTTTAAATTTTTTTCAAATGGCTTCAAGTTACTGTCTAGCATCCTTTCCTTTCAACATGGACTCCCTTTAGCGTTTCTTATAAAGTAGGTCTAGTGGTAATGTCTCAGTTACAGTTGAAACATTGGAGTAGCTCAATTTCTCCCCCATTTTTGAAGGACAGTTTTACCAGACATAGAACTGTTGGTTGACTTTTTTTTCTTTTAGCATTTTAAATATGTCATCCCACTACCTTCAGTCCTTCACAGTTTCTGGTGAAAACTCAGCTGTTAATCTTCCTAAGGATCCCTGCTGTACATAGCTGCTATTTCTGGCTATTCAGGCATACTTTATTTATTTAGCAATTTTATTGAGATATATTCACATACCATACTATCTATCCAAAGTGTATAATCAATGGCTTTTGGTATAATCACAATGTTGTGCATTCATCACCACAAAAAATTTTAGAACAATTTCATTACTCTATAAAGAAAAACTCCACACCCCCTAGCAGACCTTCCCCAGCCCTACATAATCACTAATCTAATTTTATCTTTACAAATTGATTTATATTTACATTTTATATAAATGGAACCATACAATATGTAGTACTTTGTGTCTGGTTTCTTTCACTTAGCATAATTTTTTGTCTGATATTAACATTTTTTAGTATTAATATATATTTGTTCAGCTTCAAAGAAAAACTGTCCTACATATGCAGTTTTACCCATATTCATATTTCACATGCGGGTTTACTATGCTATACAGCTCCATGTTACATTTTTTAGCTTTTCTTGTAGTAATATACATGATCTTAGATTTTCCCTTTAAATCAGTTTCATACCCACAAAATAGTACTGCTAGTTACAAACATTAGGTTGGGCTTTCACCTTTACTATTCATTTCCAAAGATTAATACACATCCTTTTTACCAATTCAGCACGTTAACCCTCAGCTTTCCATTCTCTAAACTCATTCTATTTTCTGGTGACCCATATTCAAGTTAGTAATGTCATGAGATTACACAATATATTTAGTTCATAGTAGCATAGTCATACAGTATTTGTCCATTTGTGTCTGGCTTGTTTCACTCAACATAATGTCCTCCAGGTTCATCCATGTTGTCATATGCTTTACAACTTCATTTCTTCTTACCGCTGCATATTATTCCATCGTGTGAATATGCCATCATCACGCCATCAATATGCCATTCATCAGTTGATGGACACCTGGGTTGTTTCCAGCTTTTGGCAATAGTGAATAATGCCACTATGAACATCAGTGTGCAGATGTCTGTTCGTGTCACTGCTCTTCTGGGTATATACCCAATAGTGCTATTGCCAGGTCACATGGTAAATCTATATTCAACTTCTTTTGGAACTGCCAAACAGTCCTCCACAGTGGCTGTACCATTCTACATTCCCACCAATGGTGAATAAGTGTTTCTATATCTCCACATCCTCTCCAACACTTGTAGTTCCCTGTCTTTTTAATAGTAGCCATTCTGATAGGTGCGAAATGATATCTCATTGTAGTTTTGATTTGCATTTCCCTAATCTTTAGTGATGTTGAGCATTCCTTCATGTGTTTTTTTCCCCATTTGTACTTCTTCTTTGGATAAATGTCTTCAAGTCATTTGCCCATTTTTAAATTGGGTCATTTGTCTTTTTATTGTTGAGTTGTAAGTTCTCTTTATATATCCTGGATATTAAACCCTTATCAGACATGTGACTTCCAAATACTTTCTCCCATTGAGTCGGCTGCCTTTCCACCCTTTTGACAAAGTCCTGTGAGGTGCAAATGTGTATAATTTTGAGGAGGTCCCATTTATCTATTTTTGCTTTTGTTGCTTGGGCTTTGGGTGTGGGTCCAAGAAACCACCACCTACTACAAGGTCTTGAAGATGTTTCCCTACATTTTCTTCTAGTAGCTTTATGGACCTGGCTTTTATATTTAGGTCTTTGATCCATTTTGAGTTGATTCTTGTGTAGGGATTGAGACGGGTCCTCTTTCGTTCTTTTGGTATGGCTATCCAGTTCTCTCAGCACCATTTGTTGAAGAGACTTTATCCCGTTAACATGGCTTTGGTAGGTTTGTCAAAAACCACTTGGCCTTAGAGGTGAGGGTTTATTTCTGGACTCTCAATTCTATTCCACTGATCAATGTATCTATCTTTATGCCAATACCATGCTGTTTTGACCACTGTAGCTTTGTAATATGTTTCAAGGTCAGGCAGTGAAATTCCTCCCACATTGCTCTTATTTTTTAAGATGTTTTTGGCTATTGAGGTACACTTTCCCTTCTAAATGAATTTGGTAATTGCCTTTTCTATTTCTTTAAATTAGGCTGTTGGAATTTTGATTGGTATTGCATTGAATCTATAAATCAGGTTGGGTGGGGTTGACAACTTCACAATATTTAGTCTTCCAATCCATGAACACAGAATGTTTTTCCATTTGTTTATGTCTTCATTGATTTCTTTTAGCATTGTTTTGTAAATTTTCTGCATATAGGTCCTGTACTACTTTGGTTAAATTGATTCCAAGGTATTTGAGTCTTTTTATTGCTATTATAAATGAAATCCCCCCCCCCCGATTTCCTCCTCAGATTGTTCAATACTAGTGTTCAGAAATATAACTGATTTTTGCATGTTGATCTTGTATCCTGCCACTTTGCTGAACTCATTTATTAGCTCAAGTAGCTTTGTCGTAAATATGTCAGAGTTTTCTAAATATAGGATCATGTCATCTACAAATAGTGAGAGTTGTACTTCCTCTCTTCCTATTTTTTTCTTGTCCAATTGCTCTATTTAGAACTTCTACCACAATGTTGAATAACAATGTGACAGTGGGCATCCTTGTATTGTCCCTGATTTTAGAGGAAAAGCTTTTGATCTTTTGCCACTGAGTACAATGTTGGTTGTGGGTTTTTCATATCTATATGCCTTTTATCATATTGAGGAATTTTCCTTCTATTCCTATTTTTTGAAGTGTTTTATCAAGAAAGGATGCTAGATTTTGTCAAATGCCTTTTCTGTATCAATTGAGATGATTATGTGATTTTTTTCTCTTCAATTTGTATAAGTCTTATGTGCTGTTGGATTCTATTTGCAGGTATTTTATTGAGAATTTTTACATCTATGTTCATTAGAGAGATTGGTCTGTAATTTTCTTTTCTTATAGTGTCTTTATTTAGCTTTGATATTAGGTTGATGTTATAAAATGTGTTGGTAATTTTCCCTCCTCTTCAGTTCTTTGGAAGCGTTTAAGCAGGATTGGTTTAAATTTCTTTTGAAATGCTTGGTAGAATTCACCTGTGAAGCCATCTGGTCCTGGACTTTATTAAGAGATTTTTGATGATGGATTCAATTTCTTTAAATGTGATTATTTTGTTAAGTCCTTGTATTTCTTGTAGTGTCAGTGTAGGTTTGTTGTGCGTTTCTAGAAATTTGTCCATTTCATCTAGGTTGTCTAGTTTGTTGGCATATAGTTTCTCACAATATCCTTTTGTTGTTGTTGTTGTTGTTGTTATTTTAATCAACTTTATTGAGATATAACTTATATGCAGTAAAATATGCTCATTTTAAGTGTACATTTACTTGAGTTTTGCTAAATGTTTACAGTTATGTAATCACCACCATCAACATAAAGAACACTTGCAGCTACCCGAAAAACTCCCTCTTGCCCCTTTGCAGTCAATCCCCTTGTGTTACTGGATTTAATCTAGTTCTTGACTTATGCTACAGAAATGAATTTCAGGTTAGCGAGGCCAGGAATTTCTTAAGGTAGGGAGAGAAGAGAAATGGGAGAAAATAACAGATCACAGGTCCCCGATAGAGGGTAAGGGGCTGAAGAGTGATAAAGAGGGCTGATTTATAGACTACAGTTTCCCATTATGGATTATAAATGCCCAGGTTTTACTTGCATATTGATCTGTGCAGGGGGGCCATGGCAAGAGCGGGGCGCAGAAGCCACGAGGGCTGAGAGCAGCAGCAGGGCGGAGAGCAACAGGGCAGAGAAGGGTTTTGCTCCTGCTTTTAAACTGTTCCTTATTCCACCCCTTTGCTAATGGCATGGGAGGAGTCCCAGGTGTTTGCTGTTTTGATTGATTACCCCACCCATCAATCCCCCAGGTGCGGCCAATGGTAATATCCTGGGAGAGTATCCGGAGAATCTCTTGGGAATCTCTGGGAATCTCATTCTGGGTGGCGGAAGTCTCGCAAAGATCTAACAGCAGCCATTTTGGGGTATCAGTGCCCATACCAGGTTCCAGATCCATCTATTCATTCCCTATATGAAGCCTGCTTCACTTGTACTTACATTCATTCTCACATAATCACTCATTGATCTGTTTTCTATCACTCTAGTTTTGCCTTTTCTAGAATATCATATAAATGGAATCATATAGTATATAGTCTTTGGTGGCTGACTTTTTTCACTTGGCATAATATTTCTGAGATTCATCTCGGTGGTTAACCTGGATCAGTGGGTCATTCTTGTGATTGCTGAGTAGTGTTCCATTGTATGGAAATAACACAATTTGTTTATCCATTCACCAGTTCCACATTTGGGTTGTCTCCAGTTTGGGGCTATGTATTAATTATCTATTGTATTCCACATGATTTCAAAATTAGCCACTTAAAACAACATGTATTCTCTCACTGTTTCTGCTGATCATGGATCTAGGTGGTTTAATGAGGGCCTCTGGCTCAAGGTCTCTTGCGAGGCTGCAGTCTCATGTGAAGGCTCAACTTGGGCAGGGCAGTAGAAGCCACTTCCAGGCTCATTCATGTGGCTGCGGGCATACCTCAGAAGACCCACCTCCATGCTCGCTCACGTGGCTGCTCCACGGCGTGGCACCTGGCCTCCCTCAGCATGGACAATCCAGGAGAATGAGAGACAGTTCCCAAGACAGAGGCCATGGTCTTTTTATAGGCTACTCTTAGAAGTGGCATTCCATCACTTCTGCCATATTTTATGACTTAGAAGTAAGTTAGTAAGTCCAGCCAACATCCAAAGGGAGGTGATGAGAAGAGTGTGAGTACAGGAGTGAGCGTGGAGTCATCTTAGAGGCTGCCACCACAAGCTATTATAAAAGCTCTGTGAACAGATTTCATTTCGTTTCGTGGGGTAAATACCTAGAAGTAGGATGGCTGGCTTTTATGGTACATGTATGTTTAACTTGGTAAGAAACTACCCAGTTGTGTTCCAACGTGGCTGTGCCAGTTTTCATTAACACTGGTAATGTCAGTTCGAATTGCTCCACATCCTCACTAGCCCTTGATGTTGTCTGACTTTTAAATTTTGGCCATTCTAGTGGACATGTAGAGGTAGCTCATTGTGGTTTTAATTTGCATTTCTCTAGTGACTCGTGATTTTAAACATCTATTCATTACAATATCCTCCTATGATCCTTTTTATATCTGTGTGGTCAGTTGTAACTTCTCCCATTTCATTTCTGATTATATTTATTTGCATCTTCTCTCTTTTTTTCTTTGTTAGTCTAGCTAGGGGGTTGTCAGTTTATTGATCTCAAAGAACCAGCTTTTGGTTTTGTTGATTTTCTCTATTGTTTCTTTGTTCTCAATTTCATTTATTTCTGCTCTAATCATTATTATTTCTTTCCTTCTGCTTGCTTTGGAATTGGTTTGCTGTTCTTTTTTCTGATTTCTCTAGTTGTTCAGTTAAATCTTTGATTTTAGCTCTTCTTTTTTAATGTAGGCGTTTAGGGCTATAAATTTCCCTCTCAAGACTGCCTGCCTTTGCTGTATCCCATAAATTTTGATAAGTTGTTTTCTTGTTTTCATTTGTCTCAATATCCTGATTTCACTTGCAATTTTTTCTTTGATCCACTGATTATTTAGGAGTGTGTTGTTTAGCTTCCACATGTTTGCGAAGTTACCTTTTTCTTGTCTATTATTGATTTCCAGTTTCATTCCATTATGCCATTATGATCTGAAAAGGTGCTTTGTGTAATTTCAATATTTTTATGTTTATTGAGAGCTGCATTGTGCCTTAACATGTGATCTATCCTGGAGAAAGATTCATGGGCACTTGAGAAGAATGTATAACCTGCTGCATTTGGATGCCGTGTTTTGTATATGTCTGTTAGATCTAATTCACTTATCATATTATTCAAGTTCTCTGTTTTCCTGTTGATCTTCTGTCTAGTTGTTTTGTCTAATGATCTGAGTGGTGTGTTGAAGTCTCCAATAATTACTGTAGAGATATTTATTTCTCCCTTTAGTTTTGCCAGAGTTTACCTCATTTATTTTGGAGCACCTTGGTTAGGTGCATAGATATTTATGACTGTTATATCTATCTGGTGGATTGTCCCTTTTATTAATATATAATGGCCTTCTGTATCTCTTATAACTTTTTTTCATTTAAAGTCTGTTTTGTCTGATATTAGTATCGCTTCCTCTGCTCTTTTTTGGTTAACTATTTGCATGGAGTATCTTTTTCCAGACTTTGACTTTCAGCCGGTTTGTATCCCTGGGTCTAAGATGAGTCTTTCGTAAGCAGCATATGGATGGCTCATGTTTTTTTATTCATTCTGTCATCTTAAATCTTTTGATTGGGGAGTTAATCCATTCACATTCAATGATATTACTGTAAATGCATTATTTACTTCTACCATTTTATTCTTTGGTTTTCATATGTCATATCATATTTTCATTTGTTTTTTTACTCTTTTGGTTATCCTTTCTGCTATTTTTTCTTCTATACTCTCCTCCAAGCCTCTTTCTCCTTTTTCTTCCAGGCTCTAAGTCATCCTTTAATTATCCTACAAAAGTGAATTCTTTTTTTATGAACTCTCTTAGTTTCTGTTTGTGAATATTTTTATACTCACCTTCATATTTGATGGACCATTTTGTTGAATAAAGAATTCTTAGCTGACAGTTTTTCTCTTTTAGTATCCTAGTTGTATCATACCACTGTCTTCTCACCTCCATGGTTCTGATGGGAAATCCGCTCTAAGTCTTACTGGGCATCCCTTGTATGTAATGATTTGCTTATCCCTTGCTGCTCTGAGAATTTTCTCTCTATCTTTGACATTTGACATTTTGAGTAGTATGTGTCTTATAGTAGGTCTATTCATACTTATTCTGATTGAGGTATGGTATGCTTTTTGGACATGTAAATTAACTTCTTTCATGAGAGTTGGGAAATTTTTAGCTATTATTTCCCCAAATACTCTTTCTGCCCCTTTTCTTTTCTCTTCTTCTTCTAGAACTCCCATGATACCTATGTTACTGCATTTCGTGTTGTCATTCAACTCCCTGAGCCCCTGCTCAATTTTTTCCTTTCTTTTCTCTCTCCAATTTCAGCTGTTCTGTCTTCAGTATCACTTATTCTTTCTTCTATCATTTCAAGTCTACTGTTGTATGCCTCTAATTTGTTTTTTGTTTTTTTTTTGTTGTTGTTGTTGTTGTTTTATCTCACCTATTGGGTCTTTCATTCCCATGAGTTCTGTTACTTTTCTATTCAGGATTTCAAATTCTTCTTTGTGCTCTCTCAGTATCTTCTTGACATCATTTATCTCTTTAGCCATATTATATTTCAAGTCATTATTTTGATTTTAGAAATTTGTGTCCATTTTGTTAATTAGTTCTATCAAATCCTGCATCTCTTCTGGGGCTTTGATATATTTCTTTTCTTGGGCCATGTCTTCCATTTCCTTAGTATGGCTCGTAATTTTTTGCTTATGTCTAGGCATCTGATTAGTATAGTAGTTTACTTAGATGCTCAATTTCTCTTTCCTAGGGATTTTGTGGCAGGAGGCTGTATGTTACCACTGCTTTTTGATTCTTGTTTCAACCTGGATTGTTAGGATTGCCCCTGTTAGTTGCTCAAAATTGGGCTCTGGACCCAGTAATGGGTTACAGACCAGCTTCCTAGGGCCTTGGGGAGGGAGGCTATAAAGTCGGGAAAAAGCCTCTCTTATTTATTTTTAATTTTCTCATGTGCGCTTCCTTGGTCTGCCAGCAGATGGTGCTCTTTGACAGCCCTCTCAGTTTAATGCCTGGTGTGAGTGTGTTTGCTGCAACACAGACCCGATCAATGTGATGCATTGTTTTGTGTGTGTGTGTTTCTTAAGATAATTTAGAAGGTCAGTATTTTCATTTTAGAAGTTATGACTTTGGTTGGCATTCATAGACTCTCTACAATGAGTAGTGATGAAATTAATATATTTCCCCTTCCTTTCCTCTATCACCCAATTGATTATATTATCTTCCTTCCTATTTTCTTTTGTACTGTTAAACATACTTTTACTTCTCTCAGGTTCTTAAAAAGTTCTAAATACATTCAGACCAGACTAACTTTTTTCCCAGTGACCTCTATTTAGACATTATTCTGCACTTCTGCACTCCCCACGCCCTTCCGACCATGCAGTCAATCCTTAGTCATATTAGCCAGGGAGACTGAGTTGATTAGTGGGCAGCCTGACAGCTGCTGCCTCTGCAGAGGGACAGAAGTCAAACATAGGTTCTGTCAAAGCCTGAGACTCTATCAGAGGAAGCTCAGAACTTCGTGCCAGAGCTCCCTAAAAATAGAATCAACAGGCTTATATAGCTGGGAGCCCAGGGCACAGCCCCTATTCCTTCTCCTGAGGTGCCTTGGCCAAGCTTGGGGCCCCTCCAGGTTATGGAAACCTCTTTATACCTGACTTCCCATGATTATCATAAGACTTGATCCCTGAGTGCCTCATCCTCTCCACTTAAGTCCCCCATCGCTCTCCACACAATATAGGCAAATATTTTCAAGTTGAACAGTTTCAGAAGAAATCCTAGTGGGGACCTGAGAGTCCCTCCCACCTCCATCCTCAGCCTGGACTAGCTTTTATACTTTACCATGGCCACACCCTTACCATGTGACCCCCCTCTCCTCACTTCCATCTGCATGCTTTTTTCTACTGGCCTCTTCCCAGGCTTCAGAGTTCAGGCCAAAGGGAACAATGCTGTCAGGTGGTCATGCAGTTGAAAGAGCCATCTCTAATAAAACTGATGTCTGTAATGGTCTTTTCTCTTTTTTTTTTTTTTTTTTTTTTCATTTTTTGTCCTTCTTTTCAGCCCCATCTCAAGAGCCCAATGCATCATGGGCCTCCTTTAACTAGTCATTACACTCCCCCACCATCACAAGATGTCACATCATAAGATGTCACTTGTTTACGAGGTATAGAGCAAAAAAACAGAAGCGTTTTCTAGACTCAAGCAAATGAAACTGTACTTCAGGCATTATGAGAGAGGTAGGAAATACTTTTTGAAGAAGCCTCCTTGGTGCCCTTTGAATCAAATTGTATTATATTCTGACCAGGGAATGAAACCACTTCCCCACTTGCAGGACAGGCAGGAGATCATGCAGCACACTTTGGACCAGTCCTTCCAGTTCACATGCCATGCAATTAGTCAAACTTGAGCCCATTCCTTCCCCCCTCAACCATCAAGAACTTGTGCATCATCATCATTTAGAGTTTTATTTACCCTGGTGGTAAAATTGTAGAGGAACCAGCATGGGGCACTTCCCCAAGACACCCCAGTTATATCTGAGCCTTACTTTCCTGGTCAGTAAAGTCAGGACATCAGATTAGATACTAAAGTCCCTAGGTACTCTGATATCTTAAGGATATAAGGCTTGGGCTGTGCAGATGAGCACAAAACCCCTGGGCGTGGTCTCTGTGAGCATGCAGTATGGTGATAGCTTAGCTGGGTGGAGTCTGGCTATTAGGTGGATCCTGGACTGGCTCACAGGAGGCCCCTCCACCTTTGTCCCCACTGGGAAAGACATCTGTGGCAGGTGTCACAGGCTTGGAGTAGCTCAGGACCTTAGGAGGCAGAGGGGATGAAGGTAGGGGTTTCCCTGATGAGGGATCAAGAGGTAGGCTGGTGTAGGTGGTATCGTCAAAGGAGGGTGGTGAGCTGAGCCTAGCATATGGTACGTCCGATGGCATATCAGCAGCCAGTCCAGAGTCACTAATGTGGTGACCCACTGAGGAGGGATCCTGTAACAAAAAGCAGGCAAATTAGGAAAAGAGGAATGCTTCCCTGTGCTCAATTCCCTCTGGTGAGAAGCCTGGGGCTACACTGCATCTCTCTCAAATCCTGAGTCTGTTGGTGGGCAACAGGGCTTCACCAGGCTCCCTTTGAAGATTTCTGAGCACGGAGTTTTTCCCAAAGTCTAGGAAGGTGGAAGACCATTGCTATCAAGTTTACGGCATTTAGGAATAAGGTTTGGACTTTAACTGGGTCCCATTCCTTTCTCTACCCCATTCTGGGACCTGTCAGTGAGTGGGACAGAGGATCTGGGGGTTTTGGTGCTTGGCGTCTGCAGAGGCCTCTTACCGTTCCTGAAACTCTGCCACTCTGGAATCGGCCACAAACATCAAGCCTGTTCCCTGGCAGAACAGAGGACACTCAGCAGTCTGCTTCCTGCGCTGGCTCACAGCTTATCCCTCCATTCCCTTCAGAGCCCACTGGAACCTTTTTCCCAGTCCAGCCTGACCTTATACCTTCCTACTACCAAACCTTTACCCACTCTGTCCCCTTGGTCTCGCCAACCCTCCCAGCCTCCCCTAACTTTCCCCACCTACTTACTGCTTCCACAGCTTCTTTCAACCTGCTCAACCCACCTCCCTAAACGCTGTCCCTCACCTCCTCCTGTCACCTTTCCTCCAATCCCACTGCCCCGCCCTTTCCAATTCATGTCTTTCCCAGGCCTCCTCCTTCTGAATCTCCTCCCAACCTCCCCTCCATCCATCAGCCATGTGAATTCTGGGGTACGGGGGCCTTTACTCAAGCCCAGACAATCCTATTTGTAGGAGGAACAGACCTAGACTCCTGGCCTGGTCTGGAAAACGAGTTGATACAAGACCGGGGTGCCCAGCTGTGATAGATGGAGAAACAGCTGCCTACCTTTCCTTTTGGCCATCACAACAAACAGCACCACTGCCGCCATCAGCAGGCCCAGTAGGAGCACAGCACCCCAGATCAATGGGATGCTGAGGGACAAAAAGGAATAGGCAGGCTTAGCCCTGAACCCTGAAGGGACCTGTGTGTTAGGGGCCCTGGAACGTGGCAGAAGGGTTCACATTCTTGGTGGTCCATGACTGGGAGATTTTTGGAATGGAATGGGGAGGGCAGACTTAGCCAGGGCAGAGGACACATCAAGCTCTCCTGACTGAAGGCCCACCAGGATGAAGGGAGCATTGCTGGTCTGTGATGAGGTATGTATGTCTGCCTGATCAAGTTCCCCAGGCGAGGAAGGAATGATAAGGTTTCCCCTTTGAGTTAGTCTAGGGCTCTTAAATAAGTAATATCTTTACCCTTCTCCCACCCAAATCCAGTTCTCCTCAGTACCTCTTCTCATCCTGGCTGGGATCCAAAGAGTCTGAGGAAGGGTCATCAGCCAAACTGCCAGTCTCCTCCTCTTCCTCTCTCAGGTTAGAAGCTGAGTCTGAAGGAAACATTGAGCACATACCATTATAGGCAGACTTCTGAGGTTTGAGGGACTGGAAATGTGGAGCTGAGGAAGGAGAGGTCCTGGGTAAGAAGCATAGAAGAGGAAGCTTGGGGGAGCTCTTCTTAGAGGCCTCCACAGAGGCCTCTCATTCTGAGGGCCAGGGAATAGCACTGGCTCTTGACTTTACCTAGTGGTAAAAATACCCACTGTCCCTCGATTGCCTTGCTTTCTCCCCTTCCCTTCATTTCTTCTTCACCTGCTTCACCCCACACCCCTCTGGTCTGAGCAGTCTGTTCTGACTGGGTAGAAACTCTATAGAGCAGGGGTTCTTAACCAGGGGTCCATGAGCTTGAAGTGAAATTCAAAAAAAGCATTATTCTTGTGGGGACATGTTTACAGATATAATATATTTATTAAATAATGGGGTAGTGTGGACTTAATAAGGGGTCCATGGTTTTCACCTGACTGGCAAAGGGGTCTGTGGAACAAAAAAGGTTAAGAAACCCTGCTCTAAGTAATCTGTGTCCACCCCTTGCTGCCCGAGCACAGGTTCTTCAGCTCTCATCTTCAGTGATGATCACTCCAGTCATCGACCTCAAAAGGGGCTTCTGCACAGCCTCCTGCTAAGCTTCTCCACATTCCTGTAACCCTGGGACCCCACCTGCAGGCTGGCTGCGCACCATTCTGAGCTCTGGCCTCAGGATTTAAGGAACTCTGGGTCAGCCCTAATATAATGTGACACCAGTTGATCCTTGCTTGGGCCCTGAGACTTGGTTTTGTAACAGGGCTTCCATTATTCCTACAGTGTACTTGTCTTCTGGCTGTGGGACTCGGGTTTGATACCTGGCCAGTCCTTCCAGACCTTCTGGGATGGGCTCCTTGACCTACTCTTGATTCACATTCCTACCCCCCACCCCATGCCAAAGCAGGACCTGGAGAATTCTGTAGTCCAAATCTTACTGCACATGTCCTTCCCTCCTGGTGCCTATTTGGCCACCTTGGACAAACCTCTCTGAAGCTAAATGCTTGTTTGAGCTACTGTCCACACCCTCCCTGGATAAGCTCCGCCTGCCTGCCTGCACAACCTTCATCTATAGCCAGATGGGATTCCCAGCACCTGCCTTGATGCAGTGGGTAGAGGGCTCCAGGTGCCTGCCTCCCTACCCCCTTTCCCTAGTTTGTCTCATGGTATTGCAATTTACCTTTTAGGAAATTATGACCATGAGTTACCAGACCCCAAAGTGTCAAAGAATAAGGAAGACAAAGGACAAATAGGATTATCAGGAGTAGTTTTATAATATAAAATAATCATGGACTCGAAATGAGAGGGATTCTAATGACAACTTAGTCCAACCCTTTTGTTTAACAGATGGTGGGGGGGGGGGGGAAAGAAAATGGAAAAGAACTTTCTTAATTTCATTATTTGGGGATTGAACACAATTTACTTGAGAAAAGAAAGACCTGAAAATGGAAAAAAAAAAAAAAAATCCATAAGAAAACGGTAGTAGCAATCTCCACTTCAAATAGCTAGCCATTTTCCCTCCAGAACATCTTTTACAACAGCCTTCAATTTTTATGAAAAACATTTTTTAATAGTTAAAATATTCTCTTAATAAAGGCTTACATACTAGAAAGGTATAGGCAGTGGCAATGAAACCTATAAAATATTTTCTAAACCGAAAATAGGGTTGAGACTATTGGCTTAAATATCTATGACACCTTTTCCATTTTTAAAATTGAATATGAAAACCAAAAAAATAAAAAATAAAAATAAATGAAAAATAAAAAATTGAATATGTTTAAGTAGTTCAAGAAATTGAATGTACCTTGCCTATGGGTGAGGCACACACCAGGTGCTCAATGAAGACATAAAATTAAGGTTAAAAAAATTCATCAACTTAGACTTGAACCCATTATACAGGAGTAAAAAATGGAAGCTATAAAAAATTCCAGTTTATATGCCTGAATTAAACTTTGTTTAAAACATTTCTAAGTAAAACCCAGTATTATATTGAAAATGCTGACAAAGAAGCCAAGGCGATGAGATGGGGAAGGAGAATAGGCCATCTGTGGGAAACCAGTTTGTGTGGGAGAGGGAAGGGGGCCACTGTCTGGCTGATTTATCTCAGACTTTCCAACTAGTATGGTTTCTGTTCCCTGAAGAGCTGGGGAGAAGATGTCCCTTCGCAATTCCTTCACTCCTCAGGGGCCTGAAAGCCCTGGCAGCGGTTGTGGGGGAAGGGGTGGAGTTGGGAGGGAAGTAGAGGGGGAAGAGGTGGTCTGAGATAACTCACCTTGAGGGAGCACTTGCAAAGCGATTCTGTGCACAGTCTGAGGCCCCATGGCTCCCTCCACCACGCAGCCGTACTCCCCAGCATCCTCCTCCTGCAGGGTGACCATTTCTACCTGGAGCAGGCCCCCACCTAGGTCAGTGAGAAATATTCGCCTGCCCTCTGGGGCTCTGCGATCCACAGCTGATGACACTAGGGGCTGGCACCCCTCCGGCAAGAACCGGCACCACACCTTCCGAGCCTTGACATCCTGGAGTCGATAGTGGCACTGCACCTGAATGGAGGTCCCCACGGGTGCCTGCAGCACCTCAGGGAGACTGCCAACTGAGCCCTGGCCTGGGGAAGGAAAGGGAGTGGTAAAGTCGGGCAGGAGCTGGGGATACCTCCCAGCCCACCCTCTAGCATAGAGGTACTGGAACCTAGAGGATCTTCTGGATATGCAGCATCCACCATAACACCAGTTATTCCTGGGCACATGGCTGAGCATATGGGGCCCGCAAGTGCAGCTCCTTTTGAACTTTACCTGCTAGTCCCAGGAGTAGCAGCAGAAGCAAATTGAAGCCCATGGCTAGGCAGTGAGGTGTCAGCTCTGGGGCTTGCCTAGTCAGTGATACAGCATTTTTCTAGGGGCAGGAAACATCTGCCTAGACAGTCACATGGGCCCCTCTGTGACCATGGGGCGGGAGGCCGGGACTGGTAGGCACCACCATGGGTGGAGATAAGGAACGACTTCTAAACCCTGGTCTGCTAAGTGCTCAGGAACTGACCCTGGGAGTAGGGTTGGGCAGGGCAGAATGGAAGACCCAAAGAAAGGCTTGAAGCCTGGGGGCTGGGACCCAGCTAAGGGAAGGAATGGGAGGAGGATAGTGGCAATTGGATGGCAATAGAGAAAGAGAGGATGATCTTCAGGATCTTCCAAATATAGGATGCAGAGCTGGAAAGCAGGAAGGCAAAGTACCCTAGCCATGGTCCAAAGCTATTCTGATTCTAAATTTTTTCTGAGTGACCCCCACCCCAAGCTTGCAGGAGATTGTCTTTTCTCCCTGCAGTACAGCCTCACAGCTGTGACTGACACTATGATGGTGTGCCCTGGGCACATTTATTGTGCTGGACACATCTCTATGCCCTTTCAATCTGGATCCATATTCTTCAGTTCTGAATTATGAAACTGCATTTCTTTGATAATTATGCCTCCATTTGTTTTTCTCCCTATCTGTTTTCTGGAGCTTAATTAGAAGGATACTGAGCCTCATCTCAATTTCATATATTTCATATTGTTTCATATATGTCAGGTATTTTCTCCCTCATTTTCCATCTTTTTTGTCCATTTTGTCCTGCCTTCTGAGAAATTTCCTCACTCTTTTCTTCCAATCCTTCTATTGTCTCTTTAAAATTTATTCTTTAATTTTTTTAAATTTATTTTATTGATTTCTTTCTCCCCACCCCCTTGTCTTTCACTTGCTGTGCCTGTTCATCTTCCTTGTTTCTTTAGGAGGCACCAGGAGTCGAATCCAAGACCTCTGATGTGGGAGAGAGGTACTTAATCACTTAAGCCACCTCCACTCCCTGCTTTGTTGCGTCTCTCATTATGTTTTTTCTTCTTGTGTCTTTTGTTCTTGTGTCAACTTGCCATGCTTGCCCACCATGCTAGCTTGCCGTCTTCTTTAGGAGGCATCGGGATACAAACCAGCGACCTCCCACGTGGTAGGTGGGAACCCAGTCGCCCAAGCCACATTCACCTTCTTATTCTTTAATATTTTTAATTGGCAAGCTCTCTTTCTATTCTCCAAGTATTTCTTATTTATAGCATTCTATTTTTGTTTCATGAATGCTCTAACTGCTTTGTTGGGAGACAGTTCTCCATGAATATTTTCACATTTCTGCATGGTCTGGACCTTCTGAGCAATGACCAAGCTTTGTTCAAGGATGATTAAATGGCAAACCTACCTTAAAGGGTAGATAGTGTCTTGCTCCAGAGAGCTTTGCTTACCTTCTTCCCATCCTCCCTCCCCTAGATGAGATTTGTAAATTTTCTCTTTCTTCAGAGAAAAGGCTAGGTCAGATGCCCTATGTAAGGTCCAAGTCTCATAATTTGGGGGTTCCTTCTTTGTGATGCAACCCACTGCCAGCACAGGCATCATCTGGCCCTCATTGATGTCATTCTCTGGGGAACTGGGGTATGGGGAACCAACATAGAATGTGAGTAATAAATTGTCCTAACCCAGAGGTTTGGTGTACGTATGAGTCTGTCAGTGTACGTATGAAGAACTGTGATAGGCTGATATTTTAGCTTGCAACTAGGGTAAAATCTCAGACTCTTCACAGTTAAGTATTTCTTATTTGTAATATATTATTCTTGTTTCATGAATATACCATCTTCTCAGTTCTTTGAAAATTTTAATTTAAAAAATGTTATTCTCTCTACATTGTCCTTGTTCCCTCCAAATATTATGTGTGTGTATGAGCGTATACATGTAGACACACACATATATATATATTTGTTCTTCTAGTTATAATCATTTCTTGGGTGTCTCTTGATTCTTGGTTACCCATTTATGTTTAGGAGCCAGGCACTTAGAAGCTCTGTCTATGTTGGATAGACTTGTTGACTGACGGGTCTCACCATAGGGTGACCAGGTAAGGGTTTGGCCATTTGGGAAGGGGTTTGTAGCATCCCCATATATATCTGTAAATATTTTCTTCTGGGTTGGCTACTTTCCCAGAGAGGTCTCTAGTTACCTGCCTGGTAGGGTGGTGGTTCAGTTTGGCCTCATCATCATTTTTTTTTTATTTTTTATTTTTAGGAGGTGCCGGGGATTGAACCCGGGACTTCATACATGGGAAGCAGGCACTCAACCACTGAGTTACATCCACTCCTCTGGCCTCCTTTTAATAGAATCTTCAAACGCATGTTTACAAATGGGTCCAAATCCACAGGGCAGGAGTGTTAGACCTTGAACATGTTTTTATGGGGGGGCATGATTCAATCCATAACAATGCCACAGTTAATTTTACCAACCCCCTATTGATGAACACTGAGGTTGTTTCCAATCTTTTCTACTATGAACAAGGCTGCAATGATGAACTGTTGTCCATATTATCATTTTGATGATTTCTGACTTTATCTACAGGACAAATTCCTAGAAGTGGAATAGCTGAAACAGAGGGTATGGAGTGTTTACAATTTTGATAGATACCAGCAATGTTCACGAACACTTGTTTCATCTGTGCTCTTAACCAATAGGGTGCATTATCAAACTTTTTAATGCCTATCTGATAGGGGAAAATGTATTTCAGTGTAGTTTTTTATTGTTGTTTTATAGGAAGTACTGGGGATTGAGCCCAGGACCTTGTACATGGGAAGCAGGCACTCAACCACTTGAGCTACATCCGCTCCCTCAGTGTAGTTTTTTTTCCTTTATTTCTCCCCACCCCCTCATTGTTTGCACTTGCTGTGTCTGTTCATCTTCTTTGTTTCTTTAGGAGGCACTAGGAACTGAACCCAGGACTCTGATGTGGGAAGGAGGCTCCTAATCACTTAAACCACCTCCGTTCCCTGCTTTTGTTGTGTCTCTCGTTGTTCTTCCTCTTGTGTCTCTTGTTGCATCATCTTGTCACATCAGCTTGCCACGCCTGCCTATTGTGCCAGCTCGCCATCCTGCCCATCCTCTTTAGGAGGCACCGGGAACCTCTGCTCCTTGCTTTGTTGTGTCTTTCATTATTATGTTTTTCTTGTGTCTCTTGTTGTGTCATCTTGTTTTGTCAGCTTGCCATGCCTGCCAATTGCGCCAGCTCGCTGTCTTTTTTAGGAGGTACCAGGAACTGAACCATGGACCTCCCACGTGGTAGATGGGAGCCCAATCCCTTGAGCCACATCCACTTCCCCCTCAGTGTAGTTTTAATTTACACTTTATCTTATTCTGAATGAGAATGTGCATCTTTTTGTATTTTTTTCAAGCCATTTATATTTCTTTTTGCAGTGAACTGTGTATTTGATCACCTTCCTATTTTTCTTTTCTTGAGCTATGACCTCTTTACTCTAGACCAATGGTTCTCAACCTTGGTAACATATGAGAATTATCTGGAGGACTTGAAAAAAAGTCCTGAGGCCCAGACCTTAAATCAGAATCTCTGAGGAGCGGGGCCCAAGCATTAGAACTTTTTAAAACTCTTCAGGATTCCATTGTGTAGCCAAAGTTGAGAGACACTGCTCTGGGCTCTATCTGCCCTCAGCCTGACGCAGAGAATGCCATTGTCCCAGGCAATGAGAGCTCCTGAGTAGGCAAGGCAACCTGAGCAATTTTGGGGTAGGGCTGGGGGAGCACCTTTATTTTAAATCTCCAAATTATGACACCGTTTGTTAGTTAGAGCTCTTGTTTGTCACCAAGCTAAGCAGAAAACGAGACTATGGAAAGGATCTTGGACACTGCACAGAAGTTCCAGGATGGCAAGAGATCCAGGTCTTGAAATAAGGGACAAAGCTGCAGAGGCAGACCAAAGCCACACCAGTCCCGTAAGGCCGGTGAAGCTGCAGCTACCATAGCTGACTCTGATGCCAGGAAAAATCCTCCAGGGTCACTCTTTTTGGCATCATTGGCTCCCAAGTCACAGTGGGGTGGCAGATCTGACTGTAGTTCCCAGTTCTGATGTACTACACTCTATGATTCGTGTCCTTTTCATTTCTCAGGAGGGGAAGTAACATAATGAATGCAAAACTTTGGGGAGATAAATAGTCGAGTCACTTGGGAATTGACTGAGGGGGAATCAGAAGTGGGGTGACTTGGGGCAAGAGGCCAGCAATAACCCAAGGGAAGGTGAAGGATGGGAGAAGGCAGGAAGAATGGAGGAGACTAGATACTAGAGAAATTCCAAAGGAGAAGGAGGCAGAACTTGGTGATTACAACTAGGGAAGGGGAGAGAGATAAGAATTTAAAAATTGCCTGCCCGGTTTGGAGCCTTTGAGAAAGGGGGAACTTGGTATCTTAAGACCCTAGGCTCCAAGGAGGGAGACCTTTTATCTTTTCCTCATCCAGAATGATTCTCCTACCTCTGTAACAGGAGACAAGTCCCATGAAGCCCCAAAACCACCCAGTTAAGCATGGAAGTCCTGGACTTCTTTTTGACAGTGTTTAATATCCAATACCCAGAAGTTGACAGATGCCCTTGCCACCTCCCACCACCCACAAGCCCCAGGGTCCAGGGTAATCAGGCTGCAGACAGAGTGGCCTCTTGCCAGAGCAGATGGCAAGGAGGTGAGTGTGTAGCCTGGAGCAATCCCTGGCTTACTTCCGGGTCTCTCCTCCCATCTGGGGTCTTCTCCACTCAGGTGCCTCTCAGCTCTGCAACAGAATGAGTACTTAGATGGTACTTACTCAGCACCCCCTCACTCATCCCTGCCTGGCCCACCACCCAGCTACCCTGTGCTTTCCAAGCTCACCTGTCAGGGTTTGGAGCTGATGCCCTGGGTCACAGCCACAGTCGAGCCCCTCAGCTGGGGGTGTCCCCAGCTTCTGCCCATGCTGGGACACAGCCCAGAGGATGCTGGCTGCTAGAAGCTTGCTGAGAAAGATGCATGCCAAGAGGAAAAGGATGGAAGTGGGTGAGAAGGGGATTTTCTCTTCAGAGACACTCCTTGGAGACACAAAGAGGACATACAGGAGGCCTTGAGGTGAAGTACAGACCTGAATATACCCTCAGAGAGAGTCCTCCAGGGTCTCTGAATCCCCGGTATGGGGCTTTGTGCGACTCAGGGGAGCCCGAAGTCAGGAGACCTGCCACCAACCTGCCGAGTGCTCTTAAACACATAACCTTCCCTCTCTGAGCAGTTTTCTGCTGTACATGATGGTATGGAGAGTGTGTGTGTGTGTGTGTGTGTGTGTGTGCGCACACTTGGTGGTTATATTAATATTTAACCACCAGTGCACAGACATGGACCAATCAGAACTGATTCTGATCCTAACCAAGAAGCAGGATTCCTGGGTCCCAGCTTTGTGTGCTACTAACACTTTCATTATTGCTGAATTGTGGAGATGTCTGGGGCTGCCAGAGAGGAGCAGGAGGGAGCCCATTCAGGGGTCTTAGAGCAGCAGCTATTCACAAACTGTTCTGGAAATATTTCATTGTTTTAACAACTGCCACAGTCATACCAGCGCAGGCACTGGCTGGTTGGAGGGATCTCTAGAGGAGACCATACTCAGGCCCTTTCATGCTCTAATTGGCTTGGGATTTGTAGTTCTGGGACCTCCACCCATCCCCCACCCACCCAGAGGTCTTAGGAAAGACCCATTAGAGTACCTGGAGATGCTGTGCTCCACTTGGATTTCCTCAAAGTTCTCAGACTCCTTGGAGACCCAGAGATCTCCGGGGTCCTGGGAATCAAGGGGGTCTGTGGGAGAGAGAGAATGTATGAGCTTCTAGTTCCCCTCCTCTTCAAGGCCTCCTGCTGGGGTGGGGAAGACCCCTGTATGTGGGGCCAGGCTCGAGGGTCTGGTCCTGTGCGGATCAAGTCACTTCACCTTTCTGAGCCTCAACGTCCTCACCTTTAAAGTGGGGCGATCAGGAACACCTCCTAACAACAGTGTTGTCACGATTCAGGAAGAGAATCTCGATGTAGTACCCAGTGCCTCAGAGGAGCTCAGGAGCCCCAACTCCCATCCTCCCATCGCATACCCTTTTAAAGATCAAATGGAATAATGAATGTGTTTCAAAGTCCTGTGTAAAGTGTCAATCTTTCTACACAAGCTATGGAGGAGGAGGAGGAGGAGGAGGAGGGAGAGGAGGAGGAGGAGGAGGACTTTCCTACCACCCTCTTGGAAGTTAGCTGAGCCTTAGACCCTGAAAGGGCTGAAAATTCCTGCCCTTTCCCCCATCCCCACATACTTTCTAGAAAAGTGGTGGAGGTGGGGCTTTATGTGCAGGGGATGCAATCTCCTATCCTCCCCAACCTAGGCCAGCTCTACTCTTGACCCTCATTTCCAGGATGAGGGACCATGTTGGGAGGAGCATTTGGGAGAGGGGAGTGTCAGAAAAAGGACAGCTAATTCCAGATTTGATCTCCTTTGAGAAACATTCATGTTCAGCAGACCTTTCCTGGAAGGTGTTCCCCGGGCAAAGGTCACACATAGGAAAGAGACACCCTGTGTCACTCAAGTCAGGCCTGGAATGAGGATCTTAAGAGAGTTCTACAGCAGAAGTTCAGCCACAGGCATTGCTTACCCCAAACACTTTGAACTCTGTTACTCATTTGTGCCTCACGGGAACGCTGTGGGTCAGCAGAACAGACACTGCCATCTCCATTTAAAGATGAAGAAATGGAGGCCCAGAGAAATGAAGCAATTTGCGCAGTATAACAAGCAAGTGTACCTTTCTAGGGTTGTTTTTGTTTTGTTTTGTTTTGTTTTTTGTGGGGTTTTTTGCACCAAGTTGTTACTTGATTTATGTTGGTAGGTGAACACTGTTCACATATTAACCCCATGTCAGATGGATAAGACTGTTTGAGGAAGCAGAGCAGGGGCAAAGCTAGCTCATACAGTGCCTTGTACAAACCAGAGAAAGGTGTCCTTCCTGCAGGCCATGCAGTCCTGCACCAGGGAGCACAGCCTGGCAAGAGGATTCCCCCTTGTACTATTACCAACCTGCACAACTATCCATGGTGGCCCTGCAGGTGGGGGTAAGGATTCTGGGAAGTCAGAGGATTCCACAAATGCCAAAGACAGGAGCCCTGGCCCAGAGGTGTGGTCAGCTGCCCACTCACCAGCCAGCACCTCCACCAGGACCTTCCTGAGGGTGTCAGCCTCACTGCCGTGGAGACTCTGACACTGGTAGAGGCCAGCATCGTGGGCTTGAAGGTTCTGCAGCGTAATGGTGAGTAGGCCGCCCAGGGCATCGTCTGTGATGGCCGTGCTCCCATTCCGCCTCTTCAGGAAGGACAGCAGCCATGAGCGGTGGGTGCTGACCACCTGCTGGCACGGGCCCTTCTCGCCCAGCTGGCGGCACCAGGCCTTGCTCCTCCACCAATGCTTCGTGGAGTCGTAGGGACAGGAGACCCGCAGGGACTGACCCGCCACACCCTGGAACACCGTGGTGTTGTGGGCGCAGGACAGTTCTGGGGAGGAGACATTCATTCACTCCTTCACTCATTTACCAAATATTTTTTGAACACCTACTATGCATAGTGAACAAAACAGACAAAAATTCTTCACCCTAAGGAGTTTAAGTTCTTACTCAAGCTGGGAGAAGGTGACATAGCCCAGGCATAAACACGGGGAAACTGGGAACCAAGAAACAGTCCTGGATCTGGCTTGATCAATGTTGGACTTGCTGTGTATCTTTGGAGAAGTCACTGACCCTCTCTGGGCCTATTCCCAGAGACACTTGGTCTTGAAGTCCCCACCAGTTCTATTCTGCACATCTCCTCCCTATTGTATGGGGATAAGACCTCCTGTCTCCTCTCTCCACCTCAAGAGAGCAGGGCCAGAACTCTTGCCTTCAAGCCTGGGGCTGACTCCATGGGGGGCTGGGCTGGGCACCCCCTCCCTGGCCCTGGCCGTGCTTGCTTACTCTGCAGCTGCCCCGCTGATACTGGCTCCTCAGTCTCCTCTTTCCTGACCTTCAGCTTCCAGCTTCCCTATTTCTGTGGCTTTGTTCCCCTTTCAGAAGGGACTTGTCTTAGTGCTATTTTGGGAGAGACATGAGGCTGCTATTTTGGGGACTCTTCTTGGTATGAGGGTGATGGGCTTAGAGCAACAGTCATTGCCAGTGCAGGGGCTGCCAGGGAATCGCCCAGAGCCCTGTGCCTCAACTTCCCTTCTCGTTTCCTCCCTTCATCCCATCTCCAACTATACGGTAACAGAAATTGAAAGATGGGGTTGGGGAGTTACTAGGCTGCTTTATGGAACCGGAGAGACCTATGGATAGTGTCCCTCTCTGCATGTCACCCCATCCATCCCTCTACCTCCAGGCAGGTCAACATACCCCACACCCCCCTTTCCACCTCCAGCTAAGAAGCTGCAGGAGCAAAACTCCACAGTGATCATCTCTCCTACCACCCAGATTTGCCCATTGCTCTGAGGGGAGCAATGAGAAGCCGCAGTTAGGTCTAAGAATTTTGATGTCAATCACACCTTCTCAACGACAGAAATCTTCAGGCTGTCACTGCTCTTCAAAGACATGGGGCAATATGGACAAGGAGACCTTCAGAGCATGGGAGGGGGCTCCCCAAAGACACAGGTTGCCAATCCCCACTTTCTTTCCTCCTTCCCCCCTCCCTTCCACCCTGCCACTCCTCTGGGCTAAAACTA
>JAKSZT010018658.1:13314261-13352433 GCA_026826555.1 Tolypeutes matacus | reverse complement strand
CTGCTGAAGGGGAGGAGGTAAGAGGAGGCACTGGCCTCAGCAGCCCTGGCCAAAGGAAGCCAGAGGAACCCAGATCCCTGAAGGTCCACCATACCCTCCTGCCAGTGTGGGGGTGGCCTCCGCCTGGGCCACTTGGGCATGCCAAGGCTCTTGATGTCCTTGCAGAGCTTAATCCAGGGATCGCTGTCCTCACACCATGTTCAGACACTGCTCCAGCTGCCATACCATCCAGGCTTGCAAGGGACAGGGAATAGATACTCCTCTTAGAGGTCAGGCCCCTTCTAGTCCTTCCCTCCAAAGCTCAGTCCCTGTGGTGGGACAGCCACTAAGAGCATGTCTCTGGAGCCAGACAGCCTGGCTTCAAATCCTTCCTTCCTTACTGTGTGTGTGTGGCCACATGCCCATGACCCTTCCATGTCTCAGTTCTCAAATCCATAAAATGGGAATATGATAGTGTATAGGGTTTTGGAGAGGACACAATGACATATATATATATATATATTTTAACTTTATCTTGTACCTTTAATAATTGAAAATATAAACAATTAGAAACTAAAAAGTAAACACAAATGAATAAATACGTACATTTCTCAATTAAATGTACTGGATACATATAATTTTTTTTTAAATCAAACAATATGTTACACAATATATTTGGTTCATAGTAACACAATCTTATAGTATTTGTCCTTTTGTGTCTGGCTTGCTTTGCTCAACATAATGTCCTCCAGGTTCATTCATGTTGTCACATGCTTTACGACTTCATTTCTTCTTATCACTGCATAATATTCCATCATGTGAATAGACCACAGTTTGTTTATCCATTCTTCTGTTGATGGACACCTGGGTTGTTTCTAACTTTTGGCAATGATGAATAATGCCACTATGAACATCAGTGTGCAGATGTCTGTTTGTGTCACTGCTCTCGGTTCTTCTGGGTATATACTCAGTAGTGGTATTGCCAGGTCACGTGGCAAGTCTATATTCAACTTCCTTAGGAACTGCCAAACAGTCCTTCATAGTGGTTGTACCATCCTGCATTCCCACCAACAGTGAAGAAGTGTTCCTATCTCTCCACATCCTCTCCAACACTTGTGGTTCTCTGTCTTTTTAATAGTGGACATTCTGATAGGTGTGAAGTGATACCTTATTGTAGTTTTGATTTGCATTTCCCTAATCATGAGTGATGTTGAGCATTTCTTCATGTGTGTTTTTGCCATTTGAGGATACAATGACTTTTGACATTGTAAAGTGCTTTAGAACAGGGCCTGACACACAGCAAGCACTCAACAGATATCAACTATTGCTATTATTATCTGAGGTAGCAAGAAAAAGGGGAAATGGACTGGCAGAGAGAGAGAGAGAGACAATATTCCCTCCCACCTGGAACTTCCTTGCTGTAGTTGAGCTCCCTTGCACAGCTGGGTGTCTCCTGTGAGCATATAGTAGCACTGATGTTATTTATTTTGTGCCCACACACAGGGCATGACATTCCCTGGAGTTCTCTGAGTGTGTTTTTTCTATAGGTTCGGGGCCCCGTGAAGACTGATCCACAGGTACAAAAGCACCGAGGTAGGAAATGGCCCCGTGAGTCGGGGTCGGGTGGACTTGGGGCAATTCCCAGGGGCAGGCAATTGAGTTGTGCTGGGGGTAGTAGCAGGATAGACTTGAGAAGCCTGGAGATTCTCAGGATCTACTTCCATCTCCTCCAAGCACTCATTTCTTTATTTTTTTATTCATTGACTTACTCATAGTTACCATGCATCTGTCATCTGGACAGGGAGTGTGCTTGGAGATGGGGAGTTCATGGCCAATATAAGACAGTTCTTCCCTTAGTCCTTTCCCTAAGGGTCTGGGGGACGAGGGGCCTGGTACCCCTGGAAGATCATTTTGTAGGGGCCTTTCTATGACCTTTTATTTTTAAGTTAAGTTTATTGGAATAAATTTTATATACAGCAAAAGTCATTCCTTTTGGCTGTCAAGCTTTATGACTTTTTCTTTTTTTTTTACATTTAACCTAATTTCATGTATCCATGCTTGTCTTAGGACAGGGAATAGATCACTCAGTAAAAACATACAGTAAAAACAATATATATCTTATCACGTACAACTTTTAAACTATAATAATGACATACTTTAATTACTTCCATGCATACTCATCTAACATTAGTTGTTTTTTTTTTTAAAAAATAAACACAATTAAGTCTTCTAGGAGCATTTTATATAAAACAATTCCTAATTTTTCTTTGTAGATAGATCAAGCACCTTCAAAATACAAATTCTTATACATAGTGAGCATTTTACTTTAAATGAACACTTAAGTAAATTAAGTGTGTGGACAGCCTTAGAATAAGCTGACATGATATATTCAGCTAAGTAGGCAACAAACCATAGTGCTAAATGGAAAAAGTGTATTTGCAAATAAATTTTAAAAACTAAGTTAACTTTCTATAATTATAGAAAATATACTGATTTGCTAAAATAAATAAGATGATATGTATTAACATTTCACTATAAAACATTTATAAACAGTGAATGAACCTTAAGAATAGTTTGCTATAATAAACGCTGGCTAAATTGAAGTGCATATTGTGAAGCACTATGGGTGGTATATATTTTTTGACAAATCAATTTTATCGATACATATTAATAAAGCATAAATCCATCCAAAGTGTATAATCAATGGTATTTGGTATAATCTATAGTTGTGCATTCAGCACTTCAATCATTTTTAGAGCAGTTTCATTATTCCAATAATAATCATGATAAACAAAAAACAAACAAAAAACAGTCTCTCTGTGCGCCCCCTGCCATACATAGTTGCTGTTTTCATCTCTCTAGTTTATTTGTGTTTGTATTTTGTAAAAACAGTCTTATCTATGCAATACCACCCATATTTGTATTTTACATGAGGTTCCAGTATGTTATTCAGTGTTACATTTTTTAGCCTTCCTTCTACTAATATACATGTCCTTAGACTTTCCCTTTCAACTGCTGTCCTACCCACATAATAGCTCTGCTAGTCACAAACACCATGATGTGCTCTCACCATTTCCATTCATTTCCAAAGATTTACAAACAACCTTTTTACCAATTCTGCACACATTAACTCTCAGCTTTCCATTCTCTACCTGCATTCTATTTTGCAGTGACCTATATTCTAATTAACTCCATGAGTTTACATAATCTATTTAGTTCATAACAGCACAATCATACAGTATTTGTCCTTTTGTGTCTGGCTTGCTTCACTCAACATAATATCCTCCAGGTTCATCCATGTTGTCATATGCTTCATGACTTCATTTCTTCTTATCACTGCATAATATTCCATTGTGTGTATACACCACAGTTTGTTTATCCATTCATTGGTTGATAGATACCTGAGTTGTTTCCATCTTTTGGCAATTGTGGATAACGCTACTATGAACATCAGTGTGCAGATGTCTATTCGTATCACAGCTCTCAGTTCTTCCGGGTATATACCCAGTAGTGGTATTACAGGGTCACATGACAAATCTATATTCAACTTCTTTAGGAACTGCCAAACAGTCCTCCGCAGTGGCATTCCCACCAACAGTGAGGAAGTGTTCCTATCTCTTCACATCCTCTCCAATACTTGTAGTTTTCCGACTTTTTAATAGTGGTCATTCTAATAGGTGTGAAATGATATCTCATTGTAGTTTTGATTTGCATTTCCCCAATTACTAGTGATGTTGAACATTTTCTCATGTGTTTTTTGCCATTTGTATTTCTTCTTTGGACAATTGTCTATTCAAATCTTTTGCCCATTTTTAAATCGGGTAGTTTGTCTTTTTATTGTTGAGTTATAGTATCTCTTTATATATCATGGATATTAAACCCTTATCGGATATGTGATTTCCAAATATTTTCTCCCATTGAGTCAGCTGCTTTTTCACCCTTTTCACAAAGACTTTTGAGGTACAAAAATGTTTAATTTTGAAGAGGTCCCATTTATCTATTTTTTCTTTTGTTGCTTGTGCTTTGGGTGTAAGGTTTAAGAAACTACTGCCTGCCACAAAATCTTGAAGATGTTTTCCTACGTTTTCTTAGGAGTTTTGTGGTTGTCACTTTTATATTTAGGTCCTTGATTCTTTTTGAGTTAATTTTTGTATAAGGTGTGAGCTAGGGATCCTCTTTCTTTCTTTTGGATATGAATATCCAGTTCTTCCAGCACCATTTGTTGAATGGACTGTTTTGGCCCAGCTAGGAGGGCTTAACAGCCTTGTCAAAAAATCACTTGACTGTAGATGTGAGAGTCTATTTCTGAGTTCCTGACTCACTTCCATTGGCCAATCTGTATGTCCTTATGACAGTACCATGCTGTTTTTACCACCGTATCTAAGTAATATGCTTTAAAGCCAGGAAATGAGAATCCTCCAACTTTGTTCTTCTTTTTTAAGAAATTTTTGGCTATTCAGAGCCAAATAAATTTGATAATTGGCTTTTGCATTTCTGCAAAAAGGCAGTTGGGATTTTTATTGGGATTGCATTGAATCTGTAAATCAGTTTGTGTAGAATTGACATCTTAGTGATATTTAGTCTTTCAGTCCATGACCACTGAATGTCCTTCCATTTATTTAAACCTTCCTCATTTCTTTTTAGCAATGTTTTGTAGTTTTCTGAATATAGGTCCTTTATGTCCTTGATTAAGTTTATTCCTAAATATTTAATTCTTTTAGTCACTATTATAAGTGGAATTTTTTTTCTGATTTCCTGCTCAGATTGCTCATCAATAATGTATAGAAACACTTTTGATTTGGATGTATTAATTATGTATCCTGTCACTTTGCTGAACTCATCTATTAGATATAGTAGCTTTTTTGTGGGTTTTTCAGGATTTTCTATATATAGGATCACATTATCAGTGAATAGCGAAAGTTTTACTTCTTCCCTTCTTATTTGGGTGCCTTTTATTTCTTTATCTAGACTAATTACTCTAGCAGAACCTCTAGTACAATATAGAATAACAATGGTGATAGTGGGTATCCTTGTCTTGTTCCTGATCTCAGCGGGAAAGCTCTCACCTTTCACAGGTTGAGTACAATGCTAGTTATGGTTTGAGAAAGCGTCCTACTATTCTGATCTTTTGGAGTGTTTTTATCAAGAAAGGATGCTGTATTTTGCCAAACACCTTTTCTGAATCAATTGAGAGGATCACGTGATTTTTCTTTTTCCATTTATTAATGTGGTTTATTACACTAATTGATTTTCTTGTGTTGAACCACCCGTGCATACCTGGGATAAAACCCACTTGATTGTGGTGTATAATTCTTTTAATTTGCTTTTGGATTCAGTTTGCAAGTATTTTGTTGAGGATTTTTGCATCTATATTCATTAGAGATGAATTTTCCTTTTTTTTGTAGTAAGGTTTTTGATGACTGTTTCAATCTCTTTACTTGTGATTGGTTTGTTGGGGTCTTTTATTTCTTCTAGGGTCAGTGTAGTTTGTTCATGTGTTTCTAGGAATTTGTCCCTCTCATCTACATTGTCTAGTTTTTTGGTGTACAGTTGTTCATAGAATCCTCTTATGATCTCTCTTATTTCTGTGAAGTCCATGGTAATGTCCCCCTTCTCATTTCTGATTATTTTTATTTGTATCTTCTCTCTTTTTTTCTTTGTCAGTCTAGCTAAGGGTTTGTCAGTTTTGTTGATCTCCTCAAAGAACCAACTTTTGTTTTTGTTGAATATATCTCCATATATTTATGAATTTTCCCTTTTTCTGTCCATAATTGATTTCCAGCTTCATTCTGTTATGATCAGAGAAGGTGTTTTATACAATTTCAGTGTTTTTAAATTTATTGAGACCTGTCTTGTTGCCAGCATGTGGTCTATCCTAGAGAAGGATCCATGAGCACTGTCCTGGTCTGCTGACCCCCAAAGCAGGTCCCTCAGACAGCTTTTGGCCTTTCTCCATTGTTTTTGTGACAGAGTTGAGCCCTGCCTGCCTGCTCCAATGCCATCTTCCCAGAACTTCCCCAGGTGGTATATGTTTTGTCACATACTTTCGTTACCTTGAGGTAGATAATACATGTGTGCCAAATTTGGCATTCATTTTCAGTTCCTGCTGGTATCATGTGTTTTAATGGGTATAGTATGAAAAACTTGAAAATACTCATGAATGAAAAATGTTTTAGGAAAAAATAGATATTTTCCTGAAATTATGTATAGTCTCACTGTGTAAATTTCAAGGCAAGATTTTTGTTTCCTGTAAAACAGATCATTTTTTATGAGAATGTTTTTACTTGTCTTGGTGCATTTCTTTTGTCTCTTCCTGTGTTGCATTATTTTGCTCTATTTTCTTATTTTTGTGTGTAAATGGCATTCCAGTTAAAATAAAAACTATCTCACATGTAGAAAATAAGTGTGGATTTTAAAAACCAAAAACTAATGAAATCCTTACTAAAATGACACTGTCTGATTAAAGTTAAAAAAAAATGGCTTAAACACTAATAATAAAAAAGACAAAACAATTTCATGAAGAATACAAAGGGAAATGTCTGTTGAGTGTTTTAGTTCAGATGTTTCCAAATGCTGCTGTACTTTTATGAGGCATTTGAGGGGAAGATTTCATAGCAGACGGTGTTAATGTGGCCTGTGTTGACTTCAGTGGTGACCCCACTGGACTGTGAAATTGTAGGATGCCTATGGATTCAAGCTGCTTATTGTTTAGAAATCCTTCCTCATTTCCTCTCTCCCCAAGCTTCCTATCTACTGGCTCAGTTTCTAGCATTTCAGCATCTTCTTTCCTGCTAAAGAACCTGTCCAAGTAACTGGAGTAGGTATTTCCCTTCTCAATTTTTTCATCCTTCCTTACCTTACAATAAAACTGACTTGTGAGAAAACAGTCCTCCTCACCACTCACAAACTGGCTATCCCAAGGAGACTGAAACAAGGCTCTAACTGAGCCAAATTTGCCATTCCTTTTTCTTCTTTTTCTTGGCTTCTGACTTCAATATAAAGCTTTTCAATTCTGGTTGAGACACTGAGCTGTTCAAGTCACTTAATTTATCAACAACATCAGTAGACTCATGTTGTGAACTAAGTTGAATAGTTCCTAAAATAAAGGAATCAAAATCAAATCCCTGGATCTTTTCCCTTTTTTTTCAGCCCATAGCTGTGATGATTCCTCTAGAGCTATCTGGGCTTTGACCAATCCATTCCTTTCACAATTTTGACTTGCCTTTCTTATCAATTTTTCTTTGCTTTGTTCTTTCCAATTGGAAAACTCTTTATTATGAAAGCTTGGTTCATAATAGTGATTAATTTCACTCTTTTTCCAAACTAAGTTATCTAAATATGATGATGACCTCATTTTGTAGGTACAAGTATGGCTACACTCCAGATCACAATATTTGTTTTCATGTTGATCTTGGTACTGCCAACAAGGCTCAGTAGAGTAATTGGGATCAAAAGAAGGATCCTCCAGATACTTTTCACAACCTCCAGCCAAATATTTTTAAGAATGAACTTGTACTTCCTTTTCATCAGTGGAATCAGATAGAGCTCTTGGGTCAAGTTGAACTTCCTCAATATCAAAGTTGTTATAGATAGGCCAATCATGCTCTGAAAACTGGCAATCATGGTACCTTTCCCAGTTATAAATGTGACTGTGAGTTTCATCCATAAGCAAAATATCATCAACTTCACCTGCAATATGAGAAGTATGACTTGAAATTGGCTCATCCATTGGAAAAGAATATATGCTCATATAAGGATGGGAGAGCGCTTTTTCTGCTGTCAATCCATCCATAGGGTTAAATGTCAAAATCTGTTCCAGGAAAGAACACCAACTTCCAAAAAATAGAAGTGGAGAGAACATTGCCTAACTCGTTTTATCATGCCAACAACACTCTAATACCAAAGTCACATTAAGACAACACAAGAACAGAAAACTACAGATCAATCTCTCTAATGAAACTGGATGCTAAAATCCTCAACAAAATACTTGCTAATCATATTCAACAACACATCAGATTAATTATACACCATGACCAAGTGGATTTCATCCCTGGTATGCAAGGATGGTTCAACATAAGAAAATTAGTCATGTAATATACCACATTAACAGAATGAAAGGAAAAAGCCACATGATCATCTATGTTGATGCAGAAAAAGCATTTGACAAAATACAGCACCCTTTCTTGATAAAAACACTTCAAAATATGAATAGAAGGAAACTTCCTCAACATGATAAAGGGTATATATGAAAAACCCATCGCTAACATCATATTCATTGGTGAAATGCAAAAGGCTTTCCCTCTAAGATCTGGAACAAGACAAGGATGCCCATTGTCACCTCTCTTATTAAACATTGTGTTAGAAGTACTTGCTCAAGCACTTAAGCAAAAAAAGATATAAAAGGCATCCGAAATGGAAAGGAAGAAGTAAAAATTTCACTTTGCAGATGACATGACCCTATACATAGAAAGCCCTGAGAAATCTACAAATCTAGAGTTAATAAATGAGTTCAGTAAAGTGGCAGGATATAAGATCAACATGCAAGAATCAGTAGCATTTCTGTACACCAATAATGAGCAATCTGAGGAGGAAATTGAGAAAAAAAAATCCATTTACAATAGCAACTAAAAGAATCAAATACTTAGGAATAAACTAAACTAAAGATGTAAAGGACTTGTACACAGAATACTATACAACATTGTTAAAGGAAATCAAAGAAGACCTAAACAAATTGAAGACTATCCCATGTTCATGGATTGGGAGACTAAACATAATTAAGATGTCTGTCCTACTCAAATTGATTTACAGATTTAATGCAATCCCAATAAAAATTACAACAGCATTTTTTTTACTGAATTGGAAAAGCTAATTATGAAATTTATTTGGAAGGGCAAGGGCCCCTAAATAGTCAAAAACATATTGAAAAAGAAAAATGAAATCAGAGGAATCACACTGAAAACATGCTACAAAGCTACAGTGGTCAAAACTGCATGGTATTGGCACAAGGATAGATATACTGACCAATGGAATCAAATTGAAAGTTATAATATAGATCCTCACATATATGGTCAACTAATGTTCAACAAGGCCACCAAGCCCACTCAACTAGAATAGAATGGCCTCTTCAACAAATGATGCTTGAAGAACTGGATATCCATATCCAAAAGAATGAGAGAAGATCATCATCTCATAATCTATACAAAAATTAACTCAATGTGGATCAAAGACCTAAATATAAGAGCCAAGACCATAAAGCTCCTAGAAGATAATGTAGGGAAGCATTTATGAGATCTTGTAGTAGGAAATGGTTTCATTAACTTTATACCCAAAGCATGAGCAATGAAAGATAAACTAGATAAATGGGACTTCCTCAAAATTGAAAACTTTTGTGCTTCAAAGGAATTTTTCAAGAAAGCGAGAAGGCAGCCTACTCAATGGGGGAAAATATTTGGTAACCATTTATTTCTTAAAAGACCTAATATCCAACATATATAAAGAAAGCCTACATCTTGAAAATTAAAAGACAAGGAACCTATTTTAACAATGGGCAAGAGATTTGAACAGACACTTCTCCAAAGAAGAAATACAAATGGTTAAAAAGCACATGAAACAATGCTCAACACCACTAGCTATTAGGTAAATGCAAATCAAAACTACAATGAAGGAAATGGATGTGGCTCAAGCGATTGGGCTCCTGTCTACCATATAGGAGGTCTAGGGTTCAATTCCGGGGCCTCCTGGTGAAAGGTAAGCTGGCCTGTACAGTGAGCTGGCCCATGCGGAGTGCTGGCACAGCAAGATGACACAACAAAAAGAGACACAGAGGAGAGACAATAAGAGACACATCAGACCAGGGAGCTGAGGTGGCGCAAGAGATTGAGCGCCTCTCTCCCACTCTAGAAGATACCAGGATTGGTTCCTGGTGCCACCTAAAGAGCAAAGAAGAACAGACAACTAGCACAAAACAATGAGGGGATGGGGGAGAGAAATAAATAGATAAATAAATCTTAAAAAAAAAACTACAATGAGATATTATCTTCTATCTATTAGACTGGCGGCTATGGAAAAAAAAATAGAATTACAACTGTTGGAGAGGATGTGGAGAAAAGGAAACACTCATCCACTGCTGGGGCAAATGTAGAATACTGTAGCCATTGTGAAGGACAGCTCCTCAGGAAGCTAAATATAGAACTGCCATATGATCCAGCAATCCCACTTATGGATATATATCCAGAAGAATTGAAAGCAGGGACACAAACAGATATATGCACACCAATGTTCATTGTGGCATTATTCACTATTGCCAAAAGTTTGAAAGCAACCTGAGTGTCCATCAACAAATGGGTGGATAAGCAAATTGTGGTATACACATACAATGGAATATTACTCAGCTGCAGGAAGGAGTGCAGTGTTCACACACGGGACAACAGGGAAGAATCTTGAAGACCTTATGTTGAATGAAGTAAGCCAGGTGCTGAAGGACAAATATTGCATGACCTCTCTGACATGACTTAAGCAAATTGAGCAGATTCACAGAGCTAGTGTCTGGAAGATGGGTTATCAGGAGACAGAAAGGGAGTAGAGGGTGGTGAGCCAATGCTCAATATAGGCAAAATCTATGACAAGGTGGAAGGGGGTGGTTGGGCAGTGGGTGAGATGATAGTGGTGCAGTGATGTGATTGGGTTTGACAATGCTGGAATGCGAGAGTGAGTAGGATGGGGGGGGTGTTGGACTATCCATGGAAATGTGAGGAGGGATAAAGGAAGGAACAGGTGAACTCTGGGGACTTCTTTGTAGGTCTGTGGTTAGAACTACAACGGTGAGAATGTTCTTTTGACAAATATAGCAGGGGAGAGTTACTGGTGCAGGGCATCGAGGGTGGAGGGGATATGTGGGATAGGGTATGCTTCAGTGGAATATGAATGTGTACATCTTGCCATAGTCTGTAATCTCAGTGGGTGGAGACCCACACAATAAACAAGAAAATATTAAACTCCTATCCTGGGGAGTCCTGTTATGTTCTCAATTAGAAGGGCAAGAATCTCTTGAGAACATAGACAGTGCCTAATAAAAGAAAACAGACCAATATGTTAAAACCTCTATATTATTGCAAGTAACTGTGAACCTTATTCTTCAAAAATTAAAACTTAGTGGTTACCATAATTTCTGAGGGAAAGGGGAGGGAAGAATAGACTAGATGGAGCATAGGGCATATTTAGGGCATTGAAATTTTTCTGCATCATCTTATGATGATGAAAGACACAATGAAAAAAGTTTTTTATTTTATTATTTTTATTTTTATTTTATTTGTTATTTTATTATTATTATTTTATTTCCTTATTATTTTTATTTGTTTATTTTTTTGGCTTTGTTTTGGGGGAGGTTTTGGATCACAAAAGGGTCACAACTGTGGCAGGGGAGGATTACTGGTGCTGGGTGTTCATGATGGGGGGATGTATGGGGAAGGGTATACCTGGGGCATGCCTCTATGGCATATGAATATGTTCCAGTGGTTATGGGGTGTTATCTCAGTGGATGGAGACCCACACAATAACTGAAAAAATATTAAACTCCCATCCTGGGAAGTCCTGCTACATTCTCTACTAGTGTGGCAAGAATCCCCTGAGTACATGGTCCCTTGATATTGATGGTTGTACTTATGAACCTTGTTCTTGTGAAAATGAAACTTAGCCTAGTACTATATATTGCCTAAGAGTTACCTCCTGAAAGCCTCCTTATTGCTAAAATGTTGTTGCTCTCTAAGCAAAACTCAGCATATGAACTCACTACCTTCCCCTCTCCCCCGACCCCCCGGCCAGACATGGGACATGACTTCCAGGGATGAGCTTACCTGGCACTGGGGGATTATTACCAAGCACCAACTGGTGATGCATTGGAAAAAGACCTTAACTAAAATGGGGAAATATTAAACACAAATGAGTTTTTATGACTAAGAGATTTCAAAGTGAGTCGGGAGGTCATTACAGGGGTGATGCTTATGCACATCTCAGCAGGATCTCATTGACTGTCACAGTAAACTGCCTCAAACAGCAGGGCTCCTAAGGGCTCTAGAGACATCCAGACACCATAGGCAGGGCAGACAATCTCAGGAATTCGGCATCCTGTCAGTGGGCCTTACTTTGGAATATATGCTCCCCAATGTAACAAAGTTAGATTCATTTATAATTTCCCTAGACAGGGCTCCTTTACCTCTTTTATTTAAACCTATGATTAGCACTATACTTGTTAAATATATGTCCCAGAGACTTAAGTCTTTGGTCTGTTCATGTGCCGGTTGAACCCTGAATCTCAGCAGAGTTGCAACACCTACTCTCCAGTCCATCGGACTCATCCAGAACAACTAACAAGGAGATGATGATGGACAATGCTCATCCCAAAAAAACAGAGAGTATCTACAACTGTAAGCAAGACAGTTCCATCTATCTGCCCCATGGTATCTAAGCCCCCTCTCAATCATAAACAGAGTGGCCATCATCATCCCAAAATCCTCAAGATTGAGGAATAAACAAATGTAAGGGGGGAATGCAACTATGGACTAAAGTAGACTTATTATTCTAGCAATGGAAGAATTTGTGTCATTGGTATAAAGGCATTGGCCACCAGAGTTTCTGAGGTGAGAGAGAGTGACGAATAGGTGTAACATGGGGCATTTTGGGGACATTGGAATTGTCCTGCATGACATTGCAATGATGGTACAGGCCATTATACATTTTGTCAAAACTTGTAAAATTGTGTGGTAAAAAGTGTAAACTATAATGTAAACTATAGACCATGGTTAGTAGCAATGCTTCAATATGGGTTCATCAATTGTAACAAGTGTACCACACTAATGAAAGATGTTAATGGGGGAAAGTGTAGGAAGGGAGGGGGTGGGTATATGGGAATCCTCTATGTTTTTATGTAACATTTATGTAATGTAAAGTTTCTTTAAAAATAAAAAAATTAAAGTTAAAACAAAAAAATACCTATTCCTGGAAATCCAGTACTTCTTGACTAATTCCTGGAAACAGCCGAGTTAAAGGCTTGTATGGCTCAGCTATGTCATTTCCAATGTAAATTGGAATTATGCTGAGAAGCTCTTGAGGATCTTCCTCATGTACAACAAGAATAAGTTCTAAAATCAGTTGCATCTGTTCATGTGCACCTGCAAAGAGGGCCTGACCAGTCAGCATTTCAGCAAAGAGCAGCCTGTAGCCCACATGCCAATGGATATTGCATAATTACTAGGAGAAAGTAAAAGATGTGGAGATCTGTGCCATTTAGTAACCAATCGTTCAGAAAGATGACCCTTATGGGAATAATGGGGATCCATGGTCCATGCAAGACCAAATTCACCTATCTTTGAGAACTCTGTGCAGTACATTTGCAGAGTGAATATACTTGAGCCCACAAACAGCTGATACATGAAGTCTGGCATGCTATTCCAGTAAAAGGCCCTGCTCTACCACATTAGCCAAGTCTGTCTCCATGTGCTCCTGAACCATGTAAACCCTGTTCGGTTCAGTGAGAGAGCCACGTCATCTGTTAACTGGCTTCCACTGGGACCAAGAATCTCAAACACTTTCACAAGGTTATCATGGTCAAGTCTTTTAATTATTTTTATTTCAAGTACAGCATGTTTGACACTCTGGGGATCAGTAAGGACAATTTTCTTGGCTATTCTTTTGTCACAGTCATTGTCAACAGCAGAAAAAACCAACCCAGTGGTTTTAAGTCCATATACCTAGAGCCCACATCAAAATCATCAATGTTCATGAGTCTTTCAAATTTCTTTGCCATTTTTAAACCCTTAATATTGCTTCTTCCTTTTGAATTGTTGAACTTGTATAAACAAGGAAGAAAAACTCACATCAAAAGGAAGGATCTTTCAAAAAAGGAGAAGAAAAATAAATTTGCTTCCACAGCAAGATGGTTTCTTTCTTTCTTTTTTTTTTTTTAAAGATTTTATTTATTCATTCATTTATCCCCCCCTTGCTGCTTGTGCTCGCTGGGTCAGCTAACCACACTGTGCGGGTGGGTTTGCCTTCACCAGGAGGCCCCGGGAACTGAACCCGGGGCCTCCCATATGGTAAACGGGAACCCTACTGATTGAGCCACAGCCGCTTCCCAAGATGGTTTCTTGATGTACATTACATATACTAACCAGGCCATTGAGTTCCCCTTAGATTTAAAGCTCAAAATGCTCTACTCATATTGAGAATTTAAAAGATTGCAGGAAATATCAAGGTCTACAGTTGGGGGCCGGTTTCTGGAGCTTTGATGACAAGCACAAATTACATGAAGATTTAAGGACAATGGCTGCCTCAGATCTACCAGATTTCAAGGAAGAGCTGACATGTTCTGTTTACACTATTTGACCAAACCAATTGCAATTGAATGTAGACACAAGTTTTGTTATGAGTGCCTCTTAAGAAGTTAGAAGGAAACCCCTGGTGGAGGCACATATCTTGTATGCAACGGTATTTACAAGCTAAGGGATCCAAGGTATAACCTGCAGCTGGGAATGATGGCTGTGATAACAAAGCATCTGGAACCTCACAACAGAGTTAAAAAATCACAACTGTGAGATACATGGAGAAAAAGTAAAGAGGTTCTGTGTGGTAGAGCAGGTGCCCCTTTGTGAGATGTTTTCTATCTCAGGATCACAAGTCTCATATAATGTTCACCATTGAGAAGACAAAAGAAAGCTTCAAGGATAAGGTAAAGGAAATTCTGAATTTTCTACACAAGGCATTACAGTCTCACAAGAGAGGACTTCCCTTGGAGAAAAATAACCAGGTACCAAGCTATAATTCACTAAAGTACCATTCCATGATTAACTTTCCCAGGGCGGTTTTGAGAGGCTTGAGCATGGAACAAAGATGTTTAGAATGGATGAGAACATTTTTAGTTGATATAACCCTGGATGGGGAACATTGAGCCCTTATCTCATTGGGTCCCTGGATTTGAAGAGTGGTTATTACAGGAGTCAAGCAGCATCTGACTGACCACATTGAAAGATTTGATTATCCTGCCACTGTGGGAACCCAGACCTTTACCTCTGGAATACATTATTGGGGGGTGATTGTGGGAGAAAGAAATAAGCGGGATATAGGAGTCTGTAATGCATCCTTGGTTAGAAAGAATGTCTCTTTTTCCAATAAGGATTTATATTTATTAAAGTATGCTTGGCGTGGACAATACTATATTTTCTATAACCCCAATTCTTTAGTTTAGTTCCTCTTGCACAGTCTATGACAAGTAAGGTAGATTTTTACTAGATTACAATTTGAGGGCTATTTTATTTAATGATGTCATGAAAGACTGTCCCCTTCTTTGTTTACCAATTTTGCCATTAGGACAGCTGTGTCCAATCTTCCTTCCTTGTTCTTTCAAATAAACACGGAGATTCTGTACCGTGAATTCAAACCAGTACCTTTAAGAACAAAACATCCTTTTAACTCCTCTAAGGAAAGAAAAAGAAAGAAGAAGAAAAACAAACAAAACAAGTGGATAGAATGAAAAATAACATGTAGGCAAGGCTGCTGCTCCGAGGAGTTTAACATTAGATGCATAACACACACTGACATAGTTTATCAGGCTAAAGACTGAATTAATTGGCAGAAACAAAATGCTGTTTACTTTCAAAACTGATCCCTAATAAAGCATTGGTAAAGCTAGCATTAATTATTAACAGTAATTTTAAGAACTGTATATATTGACTTGGTAATAATCAGAAGCAATTGAGACCAAGCATTCAAGTTAGCATCTACACTATTGGAAATTATACAAATATTAAGTTTAATAACATGAAGGAAATATTTTTCCCTTTTAACTGTATATATGTATATATATTTTTTATTGAAATATATCATTCATACATGACATACATAAACAATAAATGTATAGTAAGGATTGTGAACTTACAAAATAAATATACATAACATCATACAGGGATCTCATACATCACTCCTCCACCAACACCTTGCATTGTTGTGAAACATTTGTTACAAGAGCATAGTCAAAATATTACTACTAATTATAGTCCTTATCTTACCTTTGATGTATTTTTCCCCCAACCCACCCTATTTTTTAAAAATATATTTTATTAAAGAGGTTTTGAGCTGGCAAAACAATCATACACACGTGCAGAATTCCCATACAACACCCCTTCACCAACACACCACACTATGCTGGAACATTTGTACAGATTATGAGATAATAGCATCAGACTATTACCACCAACTATGGTCCATAGCATTCATTTGGCATACTTTTTCCATACACCTCCATTATCAATACAGTACATCTTTGGCATTGATGCAAGACTATTATATTATTGCTGTTAACTACAGTCTACAGGTTGCACAAATTGTATTTTTCCCATGCTTCTCCACAGTCCCACATCCTGCAATAGTGATGTACATCTGTTCTAGCTCACAGAAGGACACTCTTGCATTTGTACCCTCAGACACAATTCTCATCCACCTCTGGGTTCACTGTGTTATTCAGTTCCTAGATTATTCTTCAGCTTTCTTTCAATTTACATTTACTTCCTCAGACTACTGTTTTCAGCCACAATCCCATTTATAAACCAGTTGCTACTCACTATAATGTGTTACCATCAACTCTATCCATTTCCACACTTTTACAGTCAAATTAGTTAAAGCTTCTACATACATTAAGCATCAGTACTTCTTCTCAACCCCCCTCTTATCTCCTAATAACCTATACTCTAAGTTTTAACTCCGTGTGTTTATTCTTCGTATTTTGTTCATATCAATGAGACCATGTGATATTTGTCCTTTTGTGTCTGGCTTACTTCACTTCGTATAATGTCTTCAAGATTCATCCATGTTATCACATGTGTCCCAATTTCATTTCTTCTTGCTGCAGCATAGTATTCCATCATATGTATATACCACTCTTGTTTATCCATTCATTGGTAGATGGACACTTGGGTTGTTTCCCTCTTTTGGCAACTGTGAATAATGCTGCTATGAACATTGGTTTGCAGATGTCTATTCATGTCATAGTTTTTAGTTCTTCTGGATATATTCCTAGTAGAGGAATTGCTGGATCATATGGCAGTTCTATATTTAGCTTCTTGAGGAACCGCCAAACTGTCTTCCATAGAGCCTGCATCATTTTACATTCCCACCAACAGTGAAGGAGTGTTCCTATTTCTCCTCATCCTCTCCAGCACTTATTGTTGTCTGTTTTTTTAATAATGGCCATTCTAGGTGGTTTTAGATGATATCTCATTGTTGTTTTAATTTGCATTTCCCTAATAGCTAGTGATATGAGGCATTTTTTCATGTGCTTTTTAGCCATTTGTATTTCCTCTTTGGAGAAATGTCTATTTAAATCTTTTGCCCATTTTTTAGTTGGATTGCTTGCTTTTTTATTGTTGAGTTGTATAATCTCTTTATATAGAATAGAAATCAAACATCTATCGGATATGTGGTTTCCAAATATTTTCTCCCATTGAGTGGGCTGCCTTTTCACCTTCTTGACAAAGTCCTTTGAATCACAGAAGTGTTTAAGTTTGAGGAGGTCCCATTTTTCCATGTTTTCTTTCATTGTTCATGCTTTCAGTGTAAGGTTTAAGAATCCACCACCTACCACCAGGTCTTGAGGATGTTTCCCTACATTTTCTTCTAGGAGCTTTATTGTACTTGCTTTTATATTTAGATCTTTGATCCATTTTGAGTTAATTTTTGTATAAGGTGTGAGACAGGGGTCTTCTTTCTTTCTTTTGGCTATAGATATCCAGTTCTCCTGGCACCATTTGTTGAATAAACTGTTCTTTCCCAGCTGGGCGGGTTTGGCACACTTGTCAAAAATCACTTGGCCATAGATGTGAGGGTCTGTTTCTGAAGCATCAGTTTGCTTCCATTGGTCTATGTGTCTATCTTTATGCCAGTACTGTACTGTTTTTACCACTGTAGCTAGGTAATATGATTTAAAGTCTGGAAGTGAAAGTCCCCCAATTTCACTTTTCCTTTTTAAGATGTTTCTGGCTTTTCGGGGCCTCTTACCATTCCAGATAAATTTGATAATTGTGTTTTCCATTTGTTTAAAAAGTGCTGGTGGAATTTTTATTGGGATTGCATTGAATCTGTATATCAATATGGGTAGAACTGACATCTTAATGATATTTAGCTTTCCAGTCCATGAGCATGGAATGTCCTTCCAATTATTTAGGTCTTTTTATTTCTCTTAGCAAAGCATTACAGTTTTCTGAATACAAGTGCATTACATCCTTGGTTAAGTTTATTATCAAATATTTGATTCTTTTAGTTGCTATTGTAAATGGATTTTTTTTCTTGACTTCCTACTCAGATTATGCATTACTAGTGTATAGAAACACCACTGATTTTTTTTTCAAGATTGACTTTATTTTGTACATTTAATAATTGAAAATATAAACAATTAAAAACTAAAAAGTAAACGCAGATGAATAAATGTATACTTTTCTCAATTAAATGTACTGGATACATATAAAATTTTTTTTAATCAAACGATATGTTACACAATATATTTGGTTCATAGTAACGAATCATACAGTATTTGTCCTTTTATGTCTGGCTTGCTTTGCTCCACATAATGTCCTCCAGGTTCATCCATGTTGTCACATGCTTTACGACTTCATTTCTTCTTACAGATGCATAATATTCCATTGTGTGAATAGACCACAGTTTGTTTATCCATTCATCTGTCGATGGACACCTGGGCTGTTTCCAACTTTGGGCAATGGTGAATAATGTTGCTATGAACATCGGTGTGCAGATGTCTGTTCGTGTCACTGCTCTCAGTTTTTCTGGGTATATACCCATTAGTGGTATTACTGGGTCACGTGGCAAGTCTATATTCAACTTCTTTAGGAACTGCCAAACAGTCCTCCACAGTGCCCGTACCATTCTGCATTCCACCAACAGTGAAGAAGTGTTCCTATCTCTCCACAGCCTCTCCAATACTTGTAGTTCTCTGTCTTTTTAATAGTGGCCATTATGAGAGGTGTGAAATGATATCTCATTGTAGTTTTGATTTGCATTTCCCTAATCATGAGTGATGTTGAGCATTTCTTCATGTGTTTTTTGCCATTTGTATTTCTTCTTTGGACAAATGTCTATTCAAGTCTGTTGCCCATTTTTTAACTGGGTCGTTTGTGTTTTTTATTGTTGAGTTGTAATTTCTCTTTATATATCCTGGATATTAAACCCTTATCAGATATGTGATTTCCAAATATTTTTCCCCATTGAGTTGGCTGCCTTTTCACCCTTTTGACAAAGTCCTGTGAGGTGCAAAAGTGTTTAATTCTAAGGAGATCCCATTTATCTATTTTTTCTTTTGTTGCACATGTTTTGGGTGTAAGGTCCAAGAAACCACCACCTACTACAAGATCTTGAAGATGTTTCCCTATATTTTCTTCTAGTAGTTTTATGGTCCTGGCTTTTACATTTAGATCTTTGATCCATTTTGAGTTGATTCTTGTATAGGAGATGAGATAGGGGTCCTCTTTCATTCCTTTGGTTAGAGATATCCAGTTCTCCCTACACCATTTGTTAAAGAGACTGTTTTTTTCCCATTAGCAAGGACTTGGTAGGTTTGTCAAAAACCAGTAGACTGTATAGGTGAGGGTTTATTTCTGGGTTCTCAGTTCTATTCCACTGATTGGTATCTATCTTTATGCCAGTATCATGCTCTTTTGACCACTGTAACTTTGTAATATGTTTCAAGGTCAGGATGCTCTTCTTTTTTAGAATGCTTTTGGCTATTTGGGTACACTTACCCTTCCAGATGAATTTGGTAATTGCCTTCTCTAATTCTGTAAAGTAAGCTGTTGGGATTTTGATTGGTATTGCATTGAATCTATAAATCAGTTTGGGTAAGAATGATATCTTCATGATATTTATTCTTCCAATCCATGAACATGGGATGTCTTTCCATTTGTTTAGGTCTTTTTTATTAAATTTCTTTTAGTGTTGTTTTGTAGTTTTCTGCATATAGGTCCTGTACTTCTTTGGTTAAGTTAACTCCTAGGTATTTGAGTCTTTTTGTTGCTATTGAAAATGGAATTTTTTCCCTGATTTCCTCCTCAGGTCATTCAGTATTGGTGTACAAAAACATTACTGACTTTTGTGTGTTGATCTTGTATCCTGCCACTTTGCTGAACTCATTTATTAGCTCAAGTAGCTTTGTCATGGATACTTCAGTATTTTCTAAGTACAGGATCATGTCATCTGCAAACAGTGAGAGTTTTACTTCCTCTTTTCCTATGTGGATATCATTAATTTTTTTTTCTTGTCTAATTGCTCTAGCTAGAACTTCTAGTACAATATTGAATAACAATGGTGAGAGTGGACATCCTTGTCTTTTTCCTGATCTTAGAGGGAAAACTTTCAATCTTTCCCCATTGAGTATGATGTTTGCTGTGGGGTTTTTCATATATGCCTTTTATCATATTGAGGAATTTTCCTTCTATTCCTATCTTTTGAAGTGTTTTTATCAAAAAAGAATGCTGGATTTTGTTGAATGCCTTTTCTGCATCGATTGAGATGATGATGTTTTTTTGTTTGTTTGTTTGTTTGTTTTCCTTCAATTTGCTAATGTGGTGTATTACATTGATTGATTTTCTTATGTGGAACTAGCCTTGCATATCAGGAATAAATCCCACTTGGTCGTGATGTATAAGCCTTTTGATATGTTGTTGGATTCGATTTGCAAGGATTTTGTTGAGAATTTTTGCATCTATGTTCATGAGAGAGATTGGTCTGTAATTTTCTTTTCTTGTAGAATCTTTATCTGGCTTTGGTATTAGGGTTATGCTGGCTTCATAAAATGTGTTGGGTAATTTTCCTTCCTCTTCAATTTTCTGGAAGAGTTTAAACAGGATTGGTGTTAATTCTTTTCTAAATACTTGGAAGAATTCACCTGTGAAGTCACCTGGTCCTGGACTTTTCTTTGCTGGGAGATTTTTGATGATGGATTCAATCTCCTTAAATATGATTGGTTTGTTAAGTTCTCACATTTCTTGTAATGTCAGTGTAGGTTGGTTGTGCATTTCTAGGAATTTGTCCACTTCATCTAGGTTGTGTAGTTTGTTGGCATATAGTTTCTCATAATATCTTCTGATGATTCTTTTTATTTCTGTGTGGTCATTTGTAACTTCCCCCCTTTCATTTCTGATTGTATTTATTTGCATCTTCTCTCTTTTTTTTTCTTTGTTAATCTAGCGAGGGGTTTGTCAAGTTTATTGATCTTCTCCAAGAACCATCTTTTGTTTTGTTGATTTTCTCTATTGTTTTTTTTTTCTTTTCTCATTTTCATTTTTTTCTGCTCTAATCTTTATTATTTCTTTCCTTCTGCTTGCTTTGGGATTGGTTTGCTGTTCTTTTTCTAGTTTCTCTAGTTGTTCAGTTAAATCTTTGAGTTTAGCTCTTTCTTCTTTTTTTTTTTTTTTAAAGATTTTATTTATTCATTTATCCCCCCCTTGCTGCTTGTGCTCGCTGGGTCAGCTAACCACGCCGTGTGGGCGGGCTTGCTTTCACCAGGAGGCCCCAGGAACCGAACCCGGGGACTCCCATATGGTAAACGGGAGCCCTACTGATTGAGCCACAGCCGCTTCCCATTTTCTTCTTTTTTAATACAGGCATTTAGGGCTATAAATTTCCCTCTCAAGTCTGCCCTCACTGTATCCCATAAGTTTTGATACGTTGCATTCTCGTTTTCATTTGTCTCAATATATTTACTGATTTCACTTGCAATTTCTTCTTTGACCCATCAATTATTTAGGCGTGTGTTGCTCAGTCTCCACACATTTGCAAATTTACTTTTTTCCTATTATTGATTTCTAGTTTCATTCCAGCATGATCTGAGAAGGTGCTTTGTATAATTTCAATCTTTTTATATTTATTGAGAGCTGCATTGTGACCTAACATGTGGTCTATCCTGGAGAAAGATCCATAGGCACTTGAGAAGAATGTATAACCTGCTGAGTTTGGATGCAGTGTTCTGTATATGTCTCTTAAGTCTAACTTGCTTATCATATTGTTCAAGTTCTGTGTTTCCTTGTTGATCTTCTGTCTAGTTGTTCTATCTAATGATGTGATGAAGTGTTAAAGTCTCCAATGGTTATTGCAGAAATGCCTATTTCTCCCTTCAGTTTTACCAGAGTTTGTCTCATATATTTTGGGGTGGGGCACCCTGGTTAGGTGTGGAGATATTTATGACTGTTGTATCTTCCTAGTGGATTGTCCCCTTTATTAATATATAATGGCCTTCTGTATCTCATAACTTTTTTGCATTTAAAGTCTGTTTTGTCTGATATTAGTATAGCTACCCCTGCTCTTTTCTGTTTACTATTCACGTGGAGTATCTTTTTCCAGCCTTTCACTTTCAGCCGGTTTGTATCCCTGGGTCTAAGATGAGTTTTTTGTAAGCAGCATATGAATGGCTCATGGTTTTTTTTATCCATTCCATCAGCCTGTATCTTTTGACTGGGGAATTTAATCCATTCACATTCAAGATATTACTGTAAATGCACTATTTACTTCCCTCCATTTTATTCTTCGGTTTTCATATATCACCTTGTTTTTGTCTGTCTTTTTACTCTTTTGGTTATCCCTTCTGCTATTCTTTCTTCTATATTCTCCTCCAAGCTTCTCTCTCCTGTCTTTTTCTTTCAGGTTCAAAGGCTTCCTTTAATATTGCTTTAATATTGCAAACTCTTTTAGTTTCTGTTTGTTTGTGAATATTTTATACTCCCCTTCATATTTGAAGGACAGTTTTGCTAGATAAAGAATTCTCGGCTGGCAGTTTTTCTCTTTCAGTTTCCTAATTGTATTATACCACTGTCTTCTCGACTCCATGATTTCTGAAGAGAAATCTGTACTAAGTCTTACTGAACGTTCCTTGTACGTGATCATTTGCTTCTCTCTTGCTGCTCTGAGAGTTTTCTCTTTATCTTTGACATTTGACATTCTGAGTAGTATTGTCTTGGAGTAGGTCTATTTGGATTTATTCTGATAGGGGTATGGTGTGCTTCTTGGACATATTAGTTCATTTCTTTTGTTAAAGTTGGGAAATTTCCAGCTATTATTTCCTCAAATATTCTTTCTGCCCCTTTTCCCTTCTCTTCTCCTTCTGGAACTCCCATAACACATTTGTTGTTGCATTTTGTGTTGTCATTCAACTCTCTGAGACCCTGCTCAATTTTTTCCATTCTTTTCTCTCTCTGTTCTTTTCTCTCTTTGATATTAGCTGTTCTATTTTCTGTATTACTTATTCTTTTCTATCATTTCGAGTCTGTTATTGTATGCCTCAAATGTGTTTTTGATTTCACCTATTGTGTGTTTCATTCCCATGAGCTCTATTACTTTTCTGTTCAGGATTTCAAATCCGTCTTTGTGTTCACTCAATGTCTTCTTGATGTAATTTATCTCTTTAACTATATTGCCTTTCAACTCATTAATTTGATTTTGGTAATTTGTGCTCATCTCACTGATCAGTTCTCTCAAATTCTGCATCTCTTCTGGGACTTCAATGTATTCCTTTTCTTGGCCATGTCTTCTATTTTCTTAGTATGGCTCATACCACTGATTTTTGGGTATTGATCTTGTATCCTGATACTACTGAAATAATTTATTAGCTCTAGCAGCTTTGTTGTAGATTTTTCAGGACTTTCTAGGTATACAATCATATCATCTGTGAATAGTGAAGGTTTTAATTCTTCCTTTCCAATCTGGATGCATTTTATTTCTTTTTCTTGCCTGATTGCTCTAGCTAGAACCTCTAGCACTATTCTGAAGAACAGTGGTGACAATGGGCGTCCTTGTCTTGTCCCTGATCTCAACGGGAAAGCTTTTAGTCTTTTACCATTGAGTACAAATGTTAGCTGTGGGTTTTTCATATATGGTCTTTATCATGTTGAGAACGTTACCTTCAATTCCTATTTTTGTAGTATTTTTATCAAGAAAAGATGCTGTATTTTGTCAAACGCCTTTTCTGCATCAATCAATAAGATCATCTGATTTTTCTTCTTTGATTTATTAATGTAGTGTATTATGCTGACTGATTTTCTTGTGTTGAACCAGCCTTGCATGCCTTGTATAAAACCCACTTGATCATGATGAATAATTCTTCTAATGTGTTGTTGGATTTGATTAGCAAATATTTTATTGAGGATTTTTGCGCCTTTATTCATTAGAGACATGGGTCTGTAATTTCTTTTTTTGTAATATCTTTATATGGCTTTGATATTAGGGTGATATTTTCATAGAATGAGTTTGGTAGTATTCCTTCTTGTTCGATTTTTTGGAAGAGCTTGAGTAAGATTGGTATTAAATCTTCTTTGAATGCTTAGTATAACTCATCTGTGAAACCGTCTGGCCCTGGGCTTTTCATTTTGGGAAGCTGTTTGATGATGGTTTCAATCTCTTTACTTGTGATTGGTTTGTTGAGGTCTTCTATTTCTTCTAGGGTCAGTGTAGGTTGTTTGTACATTCCTAGGAATTTTTCCATTTTGTCTACATTGTCTAGTTTTCTGGCATAAAGTTGTTCATAGTATCCTCTTATGATCTCTCTTATTTCCGTGGAGTAAGTAATAATGTTCCCATTTTCATTTTTTATTTCATTTATTTGCATCTTCTCTCTTTTTTTCTTAGTCAGTCTAGCTAAGGGTTTGTCAATTTTGTTAATCTTCTCAAAGAACCAACTTTTGGTTTTAATTCTCTATTGTTTTTTTGTTCTCAATTTCATTTATTTCTGTTCTGATCTTTGTTATTTCATTCCTTCTACTTGCTTTGGGATTAGTTTGATGTTCTTTTTCTAATTCCTCCAGCTGTGTAGTTAGATCACTGATTTTAGCTCTTTCTTCTTTTTTTAATGAAAGCATTGAGGGCTATAAATTTTCCTCTCAACACTGCCTTTGCTGCATCCCATAGGTTCTGAAATGTTGTATTCTCATTGTCATTTGTCTGAGATATTTATTGGTAGCTCTTGAAATTTCTCCTTTCAAAAATACTGATTATTTAAGAATATGTTGTTTAATCTCCATATATATGTGGATTTTCCTTTTTTCTGCCACTTGTTGATTTCCAACTTTATTCCATTATGAACAGAGAAAAGTGCTTTGTATAATTTCAATTTTGTTGAATTTATTGAGATCTGTTTTGTGACCCAACATATGGTCTATCCTAGAGAAAGATCCATGAGCACTTGAAAAGAATGTATATTCTGCTATTCTGGGGTTCAATGTTCTGTATATGTCTATTAGGTTTAGTCCATTTATCATATTATTTAAGCTCTCTGTTTCTTTATTGATCCACTGCCAAGATGTTCTATCCAATGCTGAGAGTGGTGTATTGAAGTCTCCAACTATTATTGTAGAGATGTTTATTTCTCCCTTCAGTTTTACCAGTGTTTGCCTCATGTATCTTGGGGCATCCTGATTAGGTGCATACACATTTATGATTGTTATTTCTTCCTGGCAAATAATTCCTTTTATTAATATGTATTGTCTTTTCTTGTCTCTAATAACAGATTTGCTTTTATAGTCTATATCATCTGATATAAGTATCGCTACCCCAGCTTTTTTTTTTTTTTTTTTTTTTTTCTGTTACTGCATGCATAGAATATCTTTTTCCAAACTTTTACTTTCAATCTATTGGTATCCTTGGGTCTATGGTGAGTCTTTGCAGACAGCATATAGATGGCTTATATTTTCTTATCCATTCTGCCATTCTGTGTCTTTTGATGGGGAGTTTAATCCATTAACATTCAATGTTATTACTGCAAAGGCAGTTATTATTTCATCCATTTTGATCTTTGCATTTTATTTGTCATTTTATTTTTGACACTTATAGTTACTGCTACTGATACAGTAATCATTCCTAGACTCTTTTCCAAGCCTCTCTCTCCTGCCTTTTCTTTTCAGGCTGTTACACTCCCTTTAGTATTTCCTGCAAAGCTGGTCTTTTTGTTATAAACTCTCACAGTTTATTTATCTGTGACTATTCTAAACTCACCCTCATTTTTGAAAGATAATCTTACTGTATATAAATTTCTTGACTGGCAGCTTTTCTCTTGCAGTATCTTAAATATATCATACCACTGCATGAAGGAAATATTTTTTATTTATATGTACCTGACACAAACTGAGATTAATATAATAACCAGATGATGTCTCTACCAAATTTATTCTCCCTTCGATCTCATATAAAAGAAGTGATCAATGAAAATCGAGTTATTTGCAGGCAACTTTTCCTGGGAATGTAATAATAACAGAGGTTATTATTTTTCTTTTAGTTTTAAAAGAATATTTGAAGAAGCATGCTAAGTTTAGGCGGATGAATCCCATGAAAACTACTAAGTCTTAGAAAATATAGGATTTTACATTAAGTAATTTGGGGCAGCAGAAACAGTTTTGTTTTTTTAAATAAATAGTCTAGTCTTAAAATGTATTCTAGGGAATGGATGTGACTCAAGCAATTGGGTGCTTGCCTCCCACATGGGAGGTCCCGGGTTCAGTTCCTGGTGCCTCCCAAAGAAGACAAGTAGATGCTGCAATGAGCAGATGTCACAACCAGCAGATGCTGCAACCAGCAGGGAGTGGAAGTGGCTCTAGCAGTTGGGCACTCACTTCCAACATGGGAGGTCCCAGGTTTGGTTCCCGGTGTCTCCTAAAGAAGACAGACAAGGGAGCCATCAAGGTTGGGGGACAGGCAAAATAAAACTTTTTAAAATGAAATAAAATAAAAAAAAATTTTAAATGTATCCTAAAATGTGTGTACATTAGGAGAAATTTTTGTAAAGAGATATATCCATAAAATCTTCATTATTGACTTACCTTTAATATATGGTCTTCGGTACTTTTCTATAATTTCATGTTTTCTTTTTCTTGATTATTAAAGATGTTCCATGAATAATAAAGAGTCAATAGTTTGAATCTAAAAAAAAAAAAAAGATCGTAGTTCTCATAGTTCAAGAAAGGGGTAGCAACTCTACAAACATTTTTTAAAAACTCAAGAAGCTCAAATGGAATGAAATGACATACTATGCACTCATATTTACTTGTGCTAAACAATTGAACATTTAACAAAAATGTGAATAAATATGCACACAGCAGGCTTCTCTGAACTTCTCACGGTGCAAATACAGTCAGTGCTGGATTGGTCCTAAGCAGCATCGTTCTAAGGTGCTGGACAGCACTATTTCCGTTTTGCTTCTTTTCTTCCTTTGTTGCTATATATTTCAATACGAAGCTCTGGCGGCTGTTGGTTAACAGATGTCTTTTGTTAGTGATCAGCTGGCTCCAACTCACCACAATCACAATCCAAGCTACTGTCAATTTTATTTGATACAACGAGACTTCTCTGACTCATCAAGAAAGTGCGGTACCCACGGACAGCCCCCAGGGTCTCTGGTTGTGCTGGTGGCAGCGGCATCTCCTAAGCTCCCAATTTGCTCCCGATTTACTGTGGCTGATTTTGTGGCTAATGTAACCTCTGTGAGGTTTGACAAACTCAGACAGTCGTCCAACAACCTCCACAATCAAAATATGAACATTTCCATCAGCCCCAAAAGTTCCCTCATGCTTCCTTTAAGCCAATCTCTTCTCCAATATAGGCCTGGCAACTAGTGACCTGACTTCTGTTCTTACAGCCTTGCCTTTTCTAGAATGTCATACAAATGGAATAATCACCCTTTTGAGTCTGGCTTCTTTCAGTTATACTAATGCAATCAACATGGACAAAGTTGCACTTCTCAGTAATTTATTCCTTTTTATTGCTGAATAGTATGGCTGTATCACAGAGAGTTTATCCATTCCCCAGCTAATGGGCATTTAGGTTGTTTCCACTTGGGGGCAATTATGAATAAGGCCATTGTAAACATTCATATATATATTTTTAAATGGACATGTTTTCACTTCCCTTGGATAAAATCCTAGGAATCAGAGTGTTAGGTTTTCATTGCAAGTGTATAAACTCTATAAAAAGCTTTCAAATGGTTTTCCAACATGATTATACCATTTCTGCATCCTTTTCAACACTTGATATTGACAGTTTTTTTTAAGGCACTCTAATAGGTTTGTGCTGGTATCTCATTATGGTTTAATTTGTATTTCCCTAGTGATTAGTGATGTTGAACATCTTTTCATTTGTTTATTTGCCATCTATATATTTTTTTGGCAAAGTACCAATTCAAATATTTTAACCAATTTTCTATTATTATTACTATTTGAGTTGTACGAACTCTTTATAAATTCTGGATGCCAGTCCTTTATCAGATATGTGATTCAAAATATTTTCTTCCAGTCTGTAGCTTGTTTTTTCATTTCTTTAACAGTGTCATTCAAAGGTTTGGAGATTTTAATATTGATGAAGTTCAATTGACTGATATTTTTAAAGATTTGTGCCTTTTGTATTCTAATAAACAATCTTTGCTCCTGTTCTGCTATAGGTGAGCTAGTCCACACACGTCTTCTCCCCTTGGGCAGGGGTCCTTTCTGAATTTCAGGTTGCTTAATGGCCCTGCAGCCACCTCATGGGTTCTTCACCCTGATGGGTTCAAGAAAATTTGTACTCTTGTAGTTTATCCTAAGCTTCTTGTTAGGGTGGGAATGATGCTCTTTATAGCTTTCTATATCCTAGACTGAAGCAGAACCCAAAAGTCTCAAGACTTTCTAGCCCATCTTTGCTCCATTCTCTCTTACCTCTCTCTCTCTACCTGAGAAAAAATTCTTATTACTTTAAATCCCATAGCAAAGGGCAGGCACCAAGAAATACATAGTGATTATTCACAGCACAAACATATCAAATGCTCTCCTCTTTTAGCTCATGCTAATTTGTGCTCAATCCCCTGGTCCTCACATCTGAGCACAGAAACATTTCTGCACCACTCCACTCCCAAACCCAGGGTCCTTCCTTTTGCCTTTGCTACGTCTGAGTTCAAAGATAACCACTGCCTCACATTTGGGCACCTCCAACATCACTTCTGAACCCTGTCATTCACTGATCCATGCATTCATTCAGCCACCATGTTGTATGTGCCAGTTGCTGTGCTAGATAACTCAGGCATCTTGGAGCCTTGCTGTACATGGATATGATGATGACCATTGTTGGGGAAAGCTCTGGAACCAGAAGCACAGCTGGATACATGACAAACTTTTAAAAATATATATATACCTTTTTAAAAAGATATTTAGATTATAGAAATGTTACATAAGAAAACATAGGGGATTCCCATATACCTTGCTCCCTACCCCTCCCACATTTTCCCACATTAACAACATCTTTCATTAGTGTGGTACATTTGTTACAATTGATGAACACATTTTAGAGCATTGTCACTAAGCATGGGTTATAGTTTCCATTGTAGTTTACACTCTCTTCCACACATTTTTGTAAATTAAGACGAGATATATAATGGCCTGTATCTGTCATTGCAAAGTCATTCAGGACAATTCCCAAGTCCCAAAAATGCCCCCATATTACACCTATTTTTCCCTCTCCCTCCCCTCAGAACCTCCAGTGGCCACTGCCCCCACATCAATGATAAAAGTTCTTCCATTGCTAGAATCACAATAAGTTTATAGTAGAATAGCAGTAAGTCTACTCTAGTCCATGGTTCATTCCCCAGTCCTGAGGATTCTGGGATGGTGATGCCCACTCCACCTCTGATTGAGAGGGGGCTTAGATCCCATGGGGCAGATGGATGGGACTATCTTGCTTGCAGTTGCAGACTCTCTGTTCCTTGGGATAGTTGTTTTCCCTCATCATCTCCTTGTTAGTTGTCCTGGGTGAGTCCAGTGAACTGGAAACAGGTATTGCAACTCTTTTGAGATTCAGGACCCAACTGGTACATGGACAGCCCAAAGATTTAAGTCTCTTGGACATACACCTATCAACTCTAGTACTAACTATAGGTTCAAATAGATGGGGCAGAAGAGCCATTTGTAAGGAAACCACTACTGAGTCGAACTCTGTCACTCTGGGGAGCATAAATTCCAAAGTAGAGCTCAATGGCAGGTTGCCAAACTCCTGAGCTATCTGCCCTGACCTATAGTGTCTAGATGTCTCCAAAGCCCTCAGGAGCTCTGCTATTTGAGGCAATATTTGCCTTGGCAGTCAATGAGCTCCTGCTGAGACTTGCATAAGCATAACCTCTGAAATGACTTCCTGACTCACTTTGACGTCTCTTAGCCATATAAACTCATTTGTCTTTACCCTTTCCCCCTTTTGGTCAAGGTATTTTTCCAGTTGCATTGCTAGTTGGTGCTTGGTAGTAATCTCTTGGTACCAGGGAGGCTCATCCCTGGGAGTCAGGATCCACACTAGGGGGAAGGTAATGAATGCATTTATACGCTGAATTTGGCTTAGAGAAAGGCCACATTTGAGCAACAAGGAGGCTTTCAGGAGGTAACTCTTAGGCATCCTATAATACTGGGCTAAGTTTCAATTTCAAAAGTAAAGATTCATAAGTACAGTCATCAATATCAAGGGCCCATCAATTGTCCATCCTCCTTCACTAGTCACTGTCCCTGTCCTTGGGAGATTCTTGCTGTCCCATTAGAGAATGTGGCGGAGCTCCCCAGGATGGGAATTCGATATTCTTAGGGTTATTGTGTGAGTCTTCACCCACCATGACAATGCCCCATGAACACTTGAACTCATTCATATGCCTTATAGTTATGTCCCAGGTGAACCTCTTCCCATGCATCCCCCATCACTGACACCCCACACCAATGATCCTCCCCTGCCACAGTTGTAACCCTTCTGTGATCCAAAACTTCTTCAAAAATGAAGCCAACAAAATAACCAAATACAATTAACAATATAATGAAATAATAATGATGGTTTTAAAAATAAATAAAATACAAACATTTTAAAAATAAATTTGAAATAATAAAAAATATAAAATTTTTTTTTTGACATTTTGTCTTTCATCACTGTAAGAGCTGTTGTCTTGTATGTACAGTGACATTTTCTTCTGTTTATTCCCCTCGTGTCTTATATTTTTTTCATTTTGTCTTCAAAGAAGCTTTAGGTTACAGAAAAGTCACAGCAGATTCCCAAATACCCAACATCCTCTCTCTTTTCCCCTATTAATAACATTTTACATGTGAATGGTACATTTGTTACGATTGATGTACAAATATTGACACATTGCTACTAACCGTGGCCAATGGTTTACATTGTGCTTTACATTTTGTACTGTACACTTTTATAAGTTTTGACACAATTTGAAATGGCCTATATCTGTCATTGCAAGATCATGTAAACAATTCCACCACCCTAAAAAATGCCCTATGTTCCATCTATTCTATTCCTCCCTTCACCTCCCCTCAGGACTCATGACGACCACCAAGCTTCACTCCTTGAAGAACAAGATTCATAGTTACTTGCAACAACACTGAGGGCTTGACATACTGGCCTGTCCTCCCCTACTAGGCACTGCCTATGCTCTCGAGAGACTCCCGCCCCTCTCTTTGAGAACATAGCATGACTCCCCAGGATGGAAGTCCAACACTTTCCTGCTCATTATGTGGGTCTCCACCCACTGATACAACACACAATGACAAGAGGAACACTCACACACTCCCTAGAAGCCTCCCAGGTGAGCCCTGTACTGAATGCTCTCCACATCCAACACCCTAAACCAGTAATCCTCCCCTGCCATATTGCCAAAAGAACATTCTCAACATTGTAGTTTCAACCACATACCCGCAAATCCCCAGAGTTCACCTGCTCCCTCCCCCAACCCTCCCCCTAATTCCATGGACAGTCCAGCCCTCCCTCCCCACCCTACTCCCCTCACAAACCAGCACCACCCAACCCAATAGTATCACTGCACCTCTGCATGATAAACTTTTTTTTTTTTCAGTCAAGAAGATATTTATTTCCCTTTCATAAAAAATAAAGGTATGGCTTTCACAAAACACCCTAAACCAATCAAGATGGAAGCAGTCAAGTGTGACAGGAAAGATGCAAAAGTAGTTACAGTGTCTCTATTACTCTCTCATATTCTACAATCAAAATTAAATTATTTAAGGGGTTCACCATATTCCAATCAGTTCCTTTCGTTTAAAGATAACATGGATACATTTTTACTTCAACTTCTTTATTTAGAATACTGACATCTATCTACCTAACATAGACAAGGTAACGTTTCAATTCAATAAATATTTTTGAGGGCTATGACAAACTCTTGGTGTCTAACATTGGCTGAGATCTCACAGCTATTGGGCATTCCTTTCCAGATTGCCATGAGCTTCACGGTAAACTCCCTATAGCCACTGTTCCAAACCTTCCACCTCCTCAAATACACACTTCTAGTCCCCTCCCCTTCTCCCCTAGAAATAAACCAAGACCTTCAGATGTGAGTGTCCTCACCCTCTTTCAGATCCTCCATTTTTCTCCCCTTCCCTCCCACCCCCACTCTAGCCAACCTGAGAAGCCAGAGAAGCACCGGCTTCCTTTCAGGACCATGGCCAGCGCCAGCACCTTCTGCTAGGCGAGGGGGAAGGCGTGGCTGTTGCAACAGCCGGCATGGAAACGGGCCTCTCCACGCAGGAACAACTCGAACTCTATGCTCTATCAGGGCACACCAACAGCCAAACTTGGGAAAGCCCCTGCCCAGCCCTGCCTGGGGAGTGAGATTGAGGTTGTGGTTGGTGGTGGGTATCCCACCCTTGGTTACGGCATCAACCACAAACATCAGAGCCCACAAATGTCATTTGCTGATAAGTGGCTGCTTATCAGCAAATGACAAAATTCCCTCTTTGACCCCAGCCTGCTCCTACTTACTCTTACCTCTCTGGAACCAAAGCTCTGGCTTCAAACCCCAACCTCTCTCCCATCTGTGACCCCTCTCATACTGAGCCCTCCTTCCTACCTCTCTCTTGGTATTTGGATCACCATTCTCTGACACCTCCAGCTGAGGCTGAGGCAGTTCTCCAATTTTCAACATCTCAACATTTTCTAAGTTGTGGATTTCAGGCCCTGTTTAGGTCCAATGACTCCCCCTCTCCAGGACAGGACATCTCCCAGGGGAGTGAGTGTGTGTGTGTGTGTGTGTGTGTGTGTGTGTGTGTTGAAGGGAGGGGTGGGGTGGGGCTGGATTAGGCCACAGGCAGGCAGTCTGGCAGCAGCTGGTGGGCCCAACTGAGGGCTCAGGGTTACAAGCCCAAAGGGAGGATCCAGCTGAGAACAGGTTACAGGTTCTAATCCTGGTACAGAACCTAGAGCAGTACATCACAGCCATCACAGGGCTGAGGCAGGTGTGGGGGACTTCACCTTCTCTTGACTGGGTCAGGACTGGTCCAGATTCTGGCCAGGAGAAGATGTTCAACATGCACATGGGGGCAAAGAGGCCCTAAGTGTGGGGATTGGGGGGTTGGGGTCAAAAGCAGAAATACAGAGTAGGGCCTAATCACACAGGCTATGGCTTCTCACAGATCTGAGCTTAAACCCCAACTCTGTCCTTGACTGTATAGCCTTGGACTTCAGGGATTCACTCTCTGGAAACCTAAAGCTGATGGCACATTGTGAGGTGCTCAAATAGAGGGTAATGTGTTGTTTTCCCTCCCTCCTCAGTATATTTCTCTCTAAAATCTTCCTTCCTTCCTCTTACCTACCTCCATCCCAAGATTCCACTTTCCTTTTCTGAGATGATTGCCCTCGGTGCTGTGACCCAGTCCCTTTCTCCTGGAAGATCCCCGAGATCTTGTGTTCTCACCTCTGTCCTCTGTCTCCCAGCATCTTCAGTCTTCACCCCTGCCCTATCCCAGGCACTTCTCCCTCTATCTTCACCTGGGTATAGTCTCGCCTGTCCTGAAAATCTCCTCACTTGCCTCTGCTTCCCCTTCAGTTGCTGCCTTTCCATGCCTGCTCCCACTAGTCTTTCATAAGCACTCTTTGCCCACCTCCTCCACTTCCTCCCACCCAGGAATTTCTTTTTATTTTTTAAAACATTTTTCATTATTGAGAATTTCAAACATTTACAAAAGTAGACAAAATAGTGTAATAAACTCCATCGACACCCATCTTCAACAATGGATCCACACATGGTCTCTTTTTCCATATGATTTTGAAGCAAATCCCATACATCATATCATTTAATCTATAACAAGTCAAAATGATTTTTAAAATTAAAAATAAACTTTTAAGAATCCCAATTGTTTCAATATTATTTTACATTTTTAAAAACTAAGATCGAACACAATCTAAACATGACAGTTGATTGATATATCTTTTACATCTATTTTAATCTATCAGTTCTGCCCTCCATCTTTTTTCTTCCCTTGCAATTTACTTGTTGAAGAAACCAGATTGGTTGTCTTGTAGAATTTCCAACAGTGTAGAGGTTGCTGATTCACTCCCATAGTATTGCTTAACTTTTTCTTCTGTCCTCTGTATTTTCTATTAATTGTACTTAGCTCCAGAGGCTTCTCAGATTTCTTTGGCAAATACTTCATAGGTGATGGTGGGTTCTTTCATCAGGAGGCACCTGACATGTGGTGCTCTCTGTTTTTGTTATGCCAGCATCTGTTCTTGTTCAATATCTAGATTCATTCATTCATTTGAAGTTACAAATGGTGATATTCTAATGCAATCATTCCTTCTTCATGTATTACCTGGAATACATCTATAAAGAGCTCATCTACTGCTAGGATTGAATAAGAAAAATGGGGTAAATTATTTATTCTTTTATTTATGTTTTAAAAATAATGAGTTGAGGAGTCAACTACTTGTCAATTGTGAACTTGTCTGCTGGCCTGTGCCTCCTGCTCTCCGCCCTCACCCGCCCAGTCGTTGGCGCTGCTTCCTACTGTGGCTTCAGCACCTCGGCCCTGAATAATGCTGAAGTAGCCCTGTTGGGTGCTTCGGGAGGAATCGGACAGCCACTTTTGCTCCTCCTGAAGATCAGCCTCTTGGTGAGCCGCCTGACATCGTGCAAACACCCAGAGTTGCCGCTGACCTGAGCCACATTGAGACCAGAGCAACTGTGCAAGGCTACCTCAGACCAGAACAGCTCCAGACTGCCTGAAAGGCTGCAATGCCAAGGAACCCAGGCATGATGCAGGGTGCCCTGTTCAACACCAACGCCTTGATCGTGGCCACCCTGACTGTGGCAGGTGCCCAGCATTGCCCTGAAGCCATGGGCTGCAAATCCAGTGAACCCCACCATCCCAATCACAGAAGTTTACAAGAAGCATGGAGTACACAATCCCAATAACATCTTTGGTGTGACAACCCTGGACGTTGTCAGAGCCAACATTTTTGTTGCAGAACTGAAGGGTTTGGATCCCCAAGCACGAACGTCCCCATTGTTGGTGGCCATTCTGGGAAGACCATCATCCCCCTGATCTCTCAGTGCACTCCCAACGTGGACTTCCCCCTGGACCAGCTGGCCACCCTCGTTGGGCAGATCCAGGAGGACAGACAGAGGTGGTCAAGGCTAAAGCTGGAACTGGCTCTGCCACCCTGTCCATGGCGTATGGTGATGCCCAGTTCATCTTTTCCCTTGTGGACGCACTTAATGGAAAGGAAGGAGTTAACTAATGTTCCTTCGTGGAGTCAAAAGAAACAGACTGCTTCTATTTCTCCATGCCAGTACTTCTGGGGGGATGTAGCAGTTTGATATAGTTTTGAATTCCAAAAATAAATATTGGATTATGCTTGTAAACTGGTCTGTTCATCTGGGCATGATTAAGTTATGATTAGGGCACTGACTGGGCCACGTCAGTAGGGTGTTGAGCCCTGCCCCTTGGTGGGTGGTCTGAAAGATAAAAGACATGGCAAAGGATAGAGTTGAAGGTTTTTTTTTTTTGTTTGTTTGTTTGTTTTTTTAACTTTATTTTGTACATTTAATAATTGAAAACATAAGCAATTAAAAACTAAAAAGTAAAAACACAGATGAATAAATATATACATTTCTCAATTAAATGTAATGGATACATGTAAATTTTTTTGTTGTTGTTTTGTTTTTTGTTTTTTTGTTTTTTTTGCGTGTGTGAATCAAACAATATTTTACACAATATATTTGTTTCATAGTAATGCATTCATACAGTATTTGTCCTTTTGTGTCTGGCTTGCTTCACTCAACATAATGTCCTCCAGGTTCATCCATGTTGCCATATGCTTTATGACTTCATTTCTTCTTACAGCTGCATAATATTCCATCATGTGAATAGACCACAGTTTGTTTATCCATTTGTCTGTCGATGGACACCTGGGTTGTTTCCAACTTTTGGCAATGGTGAATAATGTCGCTATGAACATCAGAGTGCAGATGTCTGTTTGTGTCACTGCTCTCAGTTCTTCTGGGTATATACCCAGTAATGGTATTGCAGGGTCACGTGGCAAGTCTATATTCAACTTCTTTAGGAACTGCCAAACAGTTATCCATAGTGGTTGTACCATCTTGCATTCCCACCAACAGTGAAGAAGTGTTCCTATCTCTCCACATCCTCTTCAACACTTATAGTTCTCTGTCTTTTTAATAGTGGCCATTCTGATAGGTGTGAAATGATATCTCATTGTAGTTTTGATTTGCATTTCCCTAATCATGAGTGATGTTGAGCATTTCTTCATGTGTTTTTTTGCCATTTGTATTTCTTCTTCAGAGAAATGTCTATTCAAGTCTTTGGCCCATTTTTTAATTGGGTCATTTGTCTTTTTATTGTTGAGTTGTAACATCTCTTTATATATCCTGGATATTAAACCCTTATCAGATATGTGATTTCCAAATATTTTTTCCCATTGAGTTGGCTGCCTTTTCAAGCTTCTGACAAATTCCTGTGAGGTGTAAAAGTGTTTAATTTTGAGGAGGTCCCATTTATCTACTTTTTCTTTTGTTGCATGTGCTTTGGGTGTGAGGTCCAAGAAACCACCACCTACTACAAGGTCTTGAAGATGTTTCCATACATTTTCTTCCAGTAGTTTTATGGTCCTGGCTTTTATATTTAGATCTTTGACCCATTTTGAGTTGATTCTTGTATAGGGGGTGAGATAGGGGTCCGCCTTCATTCTTTTGGTTATAGAGATCCAGTTCTCCCAACACCATTTGTTGAAGAGACTATTTTTTTTCCATTAGCGTGGGCTTGGTAGGTTTGTCAAAAACCAGTTGACTGTATAGGTGAGGGTGTATTTCTGGGTTCTCAATTCTAATCCACTGATCAATGTGTCTATCTTTATGCCAGCACCATACTGTTTTGACCACTGTAGCTTTGTAATATGTTTCAAGGTCAGGCAGCGAAATTCCTCCCACATTGCTCTTCTTTTTCAGAATGCTTTTGGCTATTCGGGTGCACTTACCCTTCCAGATGAATTTGGTAATTGCCTTCTCTAATTCTGTAAAGTAAGCTGTTGGGATTTTGATTGGTATTGCATTGAATCTATAAATCAGTTTGGGCAAGATTGACATCTTCACGATATTTATTCTTCCAATCCATGAACACGGAATGTCTTTCCATTTGTTTAGGTCTTTTAAAATTTCTTTTAGCATTGTTTTGTAGTTTTCTGCATATAGGTCCTGTACTTCTTTGGTTAAATTAACTCCTAGGTATTTGAGTCTTTTTGTTGCTATTGAAAATGGAATTTTCCTCCTGATTTCCTCCTCAGATTGTTCAGTACTAGTGTACAAAAACATTACTGATTTTTGCGTGTTGATCTTATATCCTGCCACTTTGCTGAACTCATTTATTAGTTCAAGTAGCTTTGTTGTGGATACTTCAGGATTTTCTAAATACAGGATCATGTCATCTGCAAACAGTGAGAGTTTTACTTCCTCTTTTCCTATTTGGACGCCTTTAATTTTTTTGTCTTGTCTAATTGCCCTCGCTAGAACTTCTAGTACAATGTTGAATAACAATGGTGACAGTGGGCATCCTTGTCTTGTTCCTGATCTTAGGGGGAAAGTTTTCAACCTTTCCCCACTGAGTATGATGTTGGCTGTGGGTTTTTCATATATGCCTTTTATCATATTGAGGAATTTTCCTTTTATTCCTATCTTTTGAAGTATTTTTATCAAAAAAGGATGTTGGATTTTTGTCGAATGCCTTTTCTGCATCTATTGAGATGATCATGTGTTTTTTTTTCCTTCAATTTGTTAATGTGGTGTATTACATTGATTGATTTTCTTATGTTGAACCAGCCTTGCATACCAGGAATAAATCCCACTTGGTC
>JAKSZT010018658.1:13176217-13314251 GCA_026826555.1 Tolypeutes matacus | reverse complement strand
CCTCCATGGTTTCTGAAGAGAAATCTGCACAAAGTCTTACTGGACGTCCTTTGTACATGATCATTTGCTTCTCTCTTGCTGCTCTGAGAATTTTCTCTTTATCTTTTATATTTGACATTCTGAATAATATGTGTCTTGGCGTAGGTCTCTTTGGATTTATTCTTATTGGGGTAAGGTGTGCTTCTTGGACATATAAGTTCATTTCTTTTGTGAGAATTGGGAAATTTTCTGCTATTATTTCCTCAAATACTCTTTCTGCCCCTTTTCCTTTCTCTTCTCCTTCTGGAACTCCCATGACACGTATGTTCTTGCATTTAGTGTTGTCATTCAACTCTCTGAGCCCCTGCTCAATTTTTCCCATTCTTTTCTCTATGTTCTTTTCTCTCTTCAATTTTAGCTGCTCTGTCTTCAGTATCACTTATTCTTTCTTCTATCATTTCAAGTCTGCTGTTGTATGCCTCAGATGTATTTTTGACTTCACCTATTGTGTCTTTCATTCCCATGAACTCCGTTACTTTTCTGTTCATGATTTCAAATTCTTCTTTATGTTCGCGCAATGACTTCTTGATGTCATTGATCTTTTTAACTATATTCTCTTTCATCTCATTAATTTGATTTTGGAAATGTGTGCTCATCTCGCTGATTAGTTCTCTCAAATTCTGCATCTCTTCTGGGACTTTGCTGTATTCCTTTTCTTGGGCCATGTCTTCTATTTTCTTAGTATGGCCCGTAATTTTTTGCTGGTGCTTAGGCATCTGGTTAGTTTGTATTTTACTTAGATGCTCTATCTCTTTCTCTTTTATGGGATTTTAGTGGCAGGAGGCTGTGAGTTCCACCGCTCTTTGATTTTTGGATCAAACTTGATTGTTAGGATTGTTCTGCTGGTTGCTCAAAACTGGGCACTGGACCCAGTTATTGGTTGTAGAGTCGTTTCCTAGGGCCTTGGGCAGGGAGGCTATAGAGGCCAGGAAAAGCCTCTCTTACTTATTAATTTTCTTATGTGAACTTCCTTGGTATGCCAGGAGATGGCGCTTGTTGGCGGCTCTCAATTCAATGCCTGGTCGGAGCATTTGTTGTGACACAGACCAGATCAATGTGATAGAGCTTCTTGTCTGGGGGCTAGGAGCCCTGTGATTCAAACTTTCTGAGACAGTTCTCCAGACTTCTCTGGTAGTGCCCCCCTTTTCCCAGCTAGGAAATATTTCCACTCCCTTCTGAATCCTCAACAATCAGTCCCTGTTAGTAGAGGAGGAGATTGGGAGGTATCTTTAGCCCCTTGCAGGCTCCAAGGCAAACAATGGTGCAGCCCCACCCAGCCTGGAAGGGCTTAGGGACAGGGCAGACCAAACCTGGGAGTCCAAAGCAGGGTCAGCCCCAGGGTCTCTCTCCCCTCTCCCGTGGTGTCCTCAACAATTAGTCCAGGCTAGAAGAGAGGGAGGTTGCGAGGGTCGGATTTCTCTAGTCCTTTCTAGGCTCCCAGGGCAAACCGCTGTGTGTAAGGGGGCTCTGCAGCCCAAATTTCAGGTCAGAACCTGAGTCAGCCTAAGGCTGTGTCCCTCTCTCTCCCCTTTCCGGGAGTGGCAGATCCCTGAAGCCCCCTTTGTCTGCAGTCACAGGTCCAGGGGCTCGTGAATTTTGAAGAGTGTGGGGGAGGGTGCCGGCAGCAGCAGAAGCTGCTACTTGCAACTCACAGTTCTGTAGTCGTGATTGCCCTCTTCTGTCCCTCTCTCCTCTGGGTGGTGTGCATCCTTCACCTGCTAACCTAAACCCTAGAAGATCTTTTTCGGGGCTGTTTCAGCTTGTCCTCTAGCTATTTTTCTGGAGAAGAGATTCCCGTGTCTTACTAGTCTGCCATCTTCCCGGAAGTCCCGAGTTGAAGGTTTTTGAGTTGGAGTTTTGATATTGGAGTTTTAATGCTGGAGCCCAGGGAAACAAGCACACAGAGAAGCTTGGTCGTGAGGAAAGAGAGAAGGCCCTGGGAAGAGACAAGCCGGTCGCCTGATAATCTACAGCTGGCCTGGTGGAACAAAGCAAAGCCTAGAGAGCCTCATAGTCTACAGCTGGCCTTGTGGAGGAAACAGAGTAGCTGAGCCGGGAGACAGGCAAGCCCCGGGAAGAGAGCAACCAGGAAGCCTGAACCCTCGCAGACGTCAGCAGCCATCTTGCTCCAACATGTGGCAGTAGACATTGGTGAGGGAAGTAACTTATGCTTTATGGCCTGGTAACTGTGGATTTCTACCCCAAATAAATACCCTTTATAAAAGCCAACCAATTTCTGGTATTTTGCATCAGCACCCCTTTGGCTGACTGATACAGGGGATAAGGCATAGAGAGGAATCTGGGCATTGGCAAAATCACCCCTTTTGAAATGAAGATAATAGCTGCTGCCATTCCTGAGCTGAAAGTTCTTGGAGTTATCCAAGAACAGGAAATGAGAGTACTGTTAAAGAGCAATCCATTTATTTATTTCCATGTCACTGGAAAGCCATTTCACTTACCTTTGCATTTTAAATTGCTTTGATGATGTTTATTGAATTAACATCATCATCCTTTCCAAATTGTGGGCTGGTCTATTGGTGCTAATAAAAGCAATCTTTGGTTTTCTCTAAATGTGCTTTTTCCCCCCATTAGAGCTGGTTTCGGAGTCACCTATTTTCATTACAAATCAAAGCAAGATGTTATATCTGTTAGATTGAAGTATGATGGTTTCCTCAGAAGCTTCAAAGAAGTCTAAAATGCTTATTTCTGAAACAGGATAGGAGATTCCATCTCTTTTCTGCATCGTTGCTTCACTCAGGTGTGAAAGAAGGGTCAACTCCAGCCTCTGGGACCTGATTCCTTCCAGCATCCTTTCACCTTCACCGTGAGAATTGCTCAGTGGCTAATGCCATTTTCTTTCCCTAGTTCTGGGTTGGATTTTCTGGTTAAGCCAACATCACTGTCTTCACTGGTGCTGCCTTGGCCGACTTCGGTCCCCCTCTGAATTTCATCCTTTTCTGACCAAGCTCTAATGCTCAGTGATGGTGGCAACCCAGAGCAAGAACTGCGAGGAAAGCACAGGCGTGGGGGGTGAGCCAGAAGTCCAGCTTCTGTCGTGAGTCTGAGGACAGAGCACTGTGTATCCTCAGTGCCTAAAGAAAGAACTTGGTCAATCCTAACTGGTGGGGGGATTGAGGTGTGGGGAAGAAAGAAGAGATTTAGTTTCACTGAAGTAGAAACAGCTCCATACCTGGGAAGGCATTTTCTGGCAACAGGTGGTGACCTTCCATTGTAGGGTGAAGGGCAGGTAGGGGTGGTGTACCCAGTGAATGGAAACTCATTTATCCACAATACCTTTTTTAAAAAAACTAAAGTGTATTCACTAAAACTGAAATGGATTTAATCAAAATACATGTTGATACATGCTCATTGTATACAACCTAAAAAGTAGCTTAAAAAAATAAAGCAGGGAGAAAAATAATGAGTTGATTCTCTAGCACTCTCCAATGGTGACTAATTGGATTTTAATTTTCAGTATCATTACAAATGAATTATTTCAAACATATATTTGATACGTTTCAATCCATTGGTAGTTGAGACAGTGGCTGTTTTTCTCCGTGGCCATAGCTTTTATCCATGGCTGCTATTCCACATCTGCTCTCATCCAGCTCCAATCCCATGATTCTTTCTCTTGTTCTCTCAAGTCCAGGAGTGCTCACAGCTGCCTGTCTTGGGATACATCACCACACATTGCTAGTTACTTTAACCCTGCCCACTCCTCCAAGAATCTAGTAGCTCAACCTGTTTCATCTGTCCAATGTTTCCAGAAAGGAACTTGATCTAAAACTAACCCCTCCTTTTTGCTATTCTTTTCACTCTTGTATGAGGGGATGTGGGAATCTGAAGCAGCTTTTCCCAGCAGGAAACAAATTCATTCCACAGATATTTTCTGACCATCTACTTGTGCCAGGTACCAAGCTAGGTTCTGAGGAAAGTGCAATAAACAAAAGAGGCAGTGCCTTTTGTTGCTAGAAGTAGAAGGGTGGTTATATTGTAAATTTGTAGTGACTGGATTCTAGAAGGTCAATACCCTGGGTTGGGGGAAATGAGGGGAAGCCCTCAAATGAGTTACCAGAGAGAATTTGGGACATACGTGGAGCTGACCATCTCAGCCAGAACAGTCAGGTGAGGGCTGCTGGTTTGAACAGGGGTTGAGCAGGCAGGACGCCCTTCAGAGCAGAATGGAGCTCCAGGCTTTGCCCTAGATGTTAGCATAATGCCTTAGTAATAAGAGAAGGTTGATCGAGAATGGCTGCCTCTCTGAAGAGATATAAAGCCGTTCCTCCAGGGAGGGGCTGAGTCCCGAGGCTAGCACTGAGCTTGCCCCACAGATGGTGGCGCTGTTTCTCTCTGATGATCAGGCCTGAGCTGAGTCACAGGCCCTTCCTGTGCATCTCCTCCATTCAACAAGGAGCTGAGTGCCGAGGCAAATGTGCACCTACTTCGGCCCTTCCTAACACGGTTTAACTGTGAAACCCTTTAAAAATTACCCAAATTTTGGGGACATCAGCAGGCTCTCTGGAATTATCATTTGTGCTCAGTTTAGAGTAGAAAGCAAAAATAGTTCAAAAGACAAACTCATTGCTGCAAAATCGGATTGCTTTTTCAAAACTTTTAAACAGAATTTAAAATAGCAGTTTAGAAAAGTTAAATAATTTTAAAGGCCTATGGGTTGAAATAAGACACACGATATAACAGCACTTATTAAGCAGATGACATACATCAATATCAACAGTTATTGATAAATACTTCTTGTTCAGTTGAAACACCATCCCTTCAAGCCATAGGGAATTTCTCCCAGGATCACCTGTCATACTTATGTAAGGCACAACTTTAAAGGCAGATTATGTCCATTACAAGAATGACTATCATAAAATGTGTTGAGAATTTTAAAAATCTTTTTAAAACTATATTCAATTACTTTTACGTGAAAAGTAAATAAAAATTTGCTCTCAAAAGGTAAAAGTTGTCCGTAATTCTACCACTTAAAACACACTAGCATATATTTCATTAAGTGCTGAACACATGCTAGGCATTGTTCTAAACATTTTACATGTATTCAATCATTACCCATGAGGCAGGTAATGTTATGTTCCAGGTAACTGAGATTCAGAGACATTAAATAACTTTCCTGGGATCACACAGCTAGTAAAAGATCAAACTTATATTTGGGTCCAGGCAGTCTGGCTCTAGAGGCAAGGCTTTTAATTTTATTAAAAGTAGGATTTTCCTCCATTTCTCTAATTCCATTCCCCAGAGATAGTCACTATTAAAATTTTGGTGTATGTTTATCTAGTCCTTTTTTCCTATGGTTACACAGAGAGGCACACACACAAATGAGCTCATGCTAGATATATTACTTTGTGGCTTGCATTTTACATATAATGTATCTGGGATATCATTCCATATCAACAGATATAGCTCTACTTTATTTTTATAATGTCAACATAATTTTATGTTACATTGATATGGCATACTTTATTTAATCAGCCTCCTATTAATGGATATTAAGAGGGTTTCTAATTGTTGGCTCTTGCAAACTGTGATAAGCACGTCTTATTTTTCCTTACTTTAAAATATTTGGAGAAAATACACTACTAGCATGAATTATTTTCATATGACATTTGTTAATGCCTCTTAAACCATTAATGTTGTGTGGAACATTGGGACACAAATCTAAAAACTTAAATAGATGCAGTAAATTCACTCAGCTTTAGCTCGTGATCCCGCTCCTTTTGTGTTCCAGGGCTACTGTCATGTAGCAGCCACCACAACCTTAACCAATGTCCTACCCCGTGTCTCCAAAGCATCACCACATCCTCAACTACGTCACCTCCTGAAAGATGAGACCTAGCACATCAAGGACCAGAGAGATTGGAGAAGCCACATATTCACTTACTTCTGGCCCAAATGTTTTTGGCTGCGGAGACAGGTTTCCTCTATTGGAGACACTAATGACCTACCAGTGAGTGGACAAAGGATTTAAGAGAAGGAAATATCTGATTGGGAAATGTGAATGAGAAGGTAGCTATCAGATATTGACATCAAGATGAATGTGGCCTTTGAAGATGGTACTTCTGTGTGTTTTCTTGCGGGGCAGAGCAAAGTTTTAAGTTATTTTAGTTTTTTTTTGTTGGTGGTGGTGACAGCCTGATGAAACTCTGTGGAAGATAGGACACTGTGAAGTCCAGCTTGTAGGTGGGCTACACATATGATAGTTGCAGGAGATGGAGGAAGGGGCTTGCTTTGAGAAACCCAGTGAGGGTTCTGGGAGGAGAGAAACCCAGATGGAAGAAGGAAAGAGAAGACCAGATTTCTGAAGTCTAGAGAAGTAAGGGTTGGGATGTTGCCCCAGCATGTATGAGGCAGGTTAGTACAGGGTAATGGAGGAGAAGACGACTCACAACACGACTGACAGACAACATGGCTGCAAGACCTCACTGGGACCTTGAATTTAACCTTGAGGTCCCAGTTTCTCTTTCCAAACCTCCCCCTCGGCCCCAGATTTTCCCAAAAGGCCTCACCATTGGTCCCCACCATAGGTGGGGTAACCAATAACCCCTGGGGCCCATGCCCTTATCATTAGCAAGGGGGTAGAATAATTAACAGTTTAAAAGGTAATCACATGAGACTGAGCCCACTCTCTCTGCCTAGAGGGGCCCGCACCAAGTCTTGTTGTGTATTTCTGTCTTTCCCATTTCTCAGCAAGCTCTGTTCTTTCTCCTATTTCCCAAATAAATTCTTTTTACTGGTCTAACCAAACAGGCATGTTCATAAATTCTTTTATGCATCGTAGCCAAGAACCTAGAGGAATCCAATGCTTCTCCGTCTTCATGTAGAATTGCATTAAGAACTTTTATTTCACAATGTCTTGACTCCTAGAGGGAGTCTAATTAGCCATTCATCAAGCCATTTCCTCCTGAGCACACAGCTTAGACTACATTTTCCCACCTCTCTTGCAGTTAGAGGAGGCTACATGACTGACTGGGTTCTGGAAGAAATAAAGTTTGCCATTTCCAGGCCTGACCCATAAATCCTTCTCCACAATCTTCAATGTTTTCTCTCCTCTTGTTTGCTGGCCAGCTGCAGAGGATTCAGTAGCTGCAGAGGCTCTAGAGGATAACAGTTGAAAGGAAACTGGGTCCCTGAATGACTCTGTGGAGCAGAGCCTCCTCACCAACCTGCATTGTGCTGTGATGTGAGGGAGAACTAAACTTTATTAGGGTTGTTTGTTACAGCAGTTAGCCTATCCTGAATGATACACTGTGGAATACTGGCATTTCTTCCACCTCTCTGGTGGCTTCTTCTCTCTCTTCTCCCTTTGAATCCTCTCATCACCTAAATGAGAGTAACTTCCAAGGGTCAGCTTTTCTGACCACTTTCCTCCAGGTCACCAGAAGACCCTCTGGTCCTGATCTCTCTTTTGAGCTCCTGACTCTCATCTCCAACCACCTAAGCTTAGCTGTCTCACAGTTGCATACAAATGCAAATGTATCTAATCTTAAACTCCTCATCTTCCTCTCCAGACTGGTTTTCTGTTCTAACTTACCTTTCATGGTCACTGTCACTGGCCACCAGGCTTCTCCCAATCAGACCAGCTATAGATCTCCATGTGTTCTTCAATTCCTTCCTCCCCATCACCTTCCACCCAGGCAGAGAGCTGTCACTCGGCTTTGCTTTCTCCTCCACCCACCCTCACTCTCTGCTGCCTGCAGGCTTCCGTTCTCTCCTCAAGCTGGGTGGTGCCAGCTCCACACCTTCTCAGCACCACTCCCTTTTCTTCAGTTGCCAGCATCCTGGCCTTTGTCCACGTCAGTGATTGCTTGGATTTTGCAAGAGCTGGGGTTTTTTTGTTTTGTTTTGTTTTTTAATTAAGAATTATTTTAAGCATATAGAAGAGTACAGAAAATAATATAACTGACATTTGTACCTATGACCCAGCTTTGTCAACTCTTAATATTTTCCTGTATTTGCAATTGGAAAAAAAAAAGGAAGAGTGGTTCAGATCTAGGAAATGAAAAGCTCTTATATTGTATTAGGTGGAATTTTACAGTAAACCTACTTTAACACTAAAATGTACATCTAGTACCATGTTCCAATCTTTTTCTGTTGTTCCCTCTATGATGCACAAACCTCTGATCTAATAGAAATCTGATAACAGCACCTACCTGAAGTGATTCTTTATATATTTTTATGAAGCAAATACCTAAATTCATTCAATAAATTACATTTTTTCCTGTGATTATTATGGATTCTCAAAATTGGGAAAATGTGAGGTTATCTGTCTCTATTCATCACCTATCATCTATCAATCACTACATATATATATATGTTTTCAATAAAGCATTACAGACATATCTGAAGCCCCCTACCAATCTTCTGAGTATAAATGTATCTAGTTGAGATTTGAATTTCTCTGCTTGCTAGTGAAGTTGAATATCATTTATATGCCTTTGGTTTTTTAATTTTTCTTGTCTACAATTTTCCAACTGAAAATGAATTGCTTGTCTTTTTTATTGATTTGGATGGCCTCTTTATAAATTCTGGGTGCTAACCCCTTATCAGTTATATGCATTGCAAATGCCTTCTCCCTGTCTGTGGCTGATCCCTACACTTTCTTTCTGGTGTCATCTTTTGTAATGAGGCTTTAAATTTTAATGTGTCGAATTTGACAAATTTTCCCTTTATGGTTTGTGCTTTTGATGTCTTGCTTATGAAATCTTTTGTAACCTCAAGTCATAAAAAACACACTTTCACGTTTTTGTCTAAACATTTTATTGTTTTATTATTCACCTTTAGGTGTCTATACACCTAGAATTAATTCTTGTGTAAATTACGTAGGAATCTAATTTTACATTTTCCCCAAATGGTTAGATAATTGTGTCAACTCCATTCATTAAATATTCTATCCTTTCCCCCAATTTATAATGTCTACTCTGTCAAATATCAAGTCTCCATATATACACAGGTGTGTTTCTTGCCTCTTTATTCTGTTGTATTGGACAATTTTTTTAATTCCAGCATTATATTGTGATTATTAGAACTTTATAGTAAATCTTGGTTTCTGGTAGGGTAAGGCCATTCCCTTTTCCTGTGATTTTGCTCTTGAAATCTGTCTTGGCTATTTGTTTCTGGTTGTTTATCATCACATAGCAAACTATCCCAAAACTAACAGGCTTAAAACAACAAAAAATTTTAAAAGGCAAGTCACTGAATAAAATCTTTACACATTGTGTTGTGGCTGTGATGTCAAGAAAGAGCATGTGGAGGCAAAGTGAAGGGTAGGCACCCTTGGTGGATGGGCAGACCAGCAGGGAGAGGTATGATGCTCAGATCATGGGAAACTCAGACCTATGCAACGGGCCTGAAACCTCCTGGGCCCCAAAACACAGGGGCTAGCACTTCCTCTTTGTCCGTGCATATACAGTTCCTGTAGAGTCTGCGGCTCTGGGGTATCTTGGTTGCCATGGGTGCCTCAGTACTGAGACAAAGGAAATGGGTACATTCCTGAGAGCATGACTCTGGAAAAGTACCCCCAAGGCCTTTGGTGGTGGCAGGAGACCTTTGCCTGGGGCAAGGTGGACAGGAGGCACCCAAGTCCTCTTACATGGAACTGTTACTGGATTTTGTCTAGGTTCTTGACTTATGCTGCAGAAATGAATTTCTTTTTTTTTTTTCTTTTAATTTTATTTTACCGGGAGGTCCTGGGGATCGAATCCAGGTCCCTCCATATGGTAGACAGACGCCCAACCAGTTGAGCCACATCCGCCCTCTGCAGAAATGAATTTCAAGAGCACATTGGTTTAGTTAGGCCAGTAATTTATTAAGAGAGGGAGGGAAGAGAAATGGGAGAAAATAACAGATCACGGGTCCTCGGTAGAGAGTAAGGGGCTGAAGAGAGATAAAGAGGGCTTATATATAGACTGTAATTTCCCATTATAGATTATAAATGCCCAGGTTTTACTTGCGTGTTGTTCCATGCAGGGGGGACACGGTGAGAGCAGAGCACAGAAGCCAAGAGGGGCTTGGGAGAGAGCAGGGGAGATTTGACGTTTGCGCTTGCTTTTTCAACCATTAATTATTCCACCCCTTTGCTAATGACGTGGGAGGAGTCCCAGCTGTTTGCTGTTTTGATCGATTACTTCACCCATCAATCCCCCAGGTGGGCCCAATGATAATGTCCATGGAGAATATCCAGGGCTTCTCCTGGGAATCTCATTCCAGATGGCAGAAATCTTGTGAGGGTCTTCCAGCAGCCATCTTGGGGGTATCGATTTCCACATGGACTTCTTGTCAGGTTCCAGATCCATCTATTGATTCCCTGTCTTACTAGCCTGCTTCAGAACCACTGGTTAATTGGTGTCTCTTTCCTTGAACTCCCCAGCTGAACTCTCCAGCTACACCTTACTGTCTCAATTACTGGAAGCATTTCTCAGAAAATCCTATACTTCTCCAAACTTCTGACACCTGTAGTTTCCCCCTAGCTATGGTCAAAATTGTTTTTTTCATACATTTACCCACTCCCCCACACCCATACACATAAACACAATGAGATCATAAAGGAGCAGGGACCCAGAAGCAAGGTGGTTAAAAATGCAAGTCAGGCTACCACTGTGACTTTGGAAAGCACTAAGCTTTCTGTGCCTCAGTTTCCTCATCTGTAAAATTGGGAAAGTACTTATGCCCTAGTGATGTCTGAGCTCTTTTTTTTTTTTTTTTTTTTTAATTTAAATTTTTTTTTTTGTCTTGCACTAACTCTTAATACATATAGAGGAGCCTGGCACACAATGACCACTCCATAACCATTGGCTTACTAGAACCCAGCTCTCTCTCCCCTGAGTGCAGTGCCCGACAGCCAGCATGGCATGCATGTATACTCGTCTAATAAATACAAGTCAGAAATAACTCCAGGAGCTCTAGGCTGGCTTCTGACGCGATGCAATGCAATGCAAGTCAGGCAGGAAACTCGAGGGGAAGAACATGGTGAAGATGGGCTCCCCCAGTAGGTATGTAGACTAAAATATAGGGGTGCTGTCAGGAATCTTGAAAAACCAGAGATCAAATGAGGCCATAGACCAACTAATGACCTTCTTCCCAGAGCAAGGCCAGGTTCAGGGGCGAGGTCAGGGTAGAGCAATTGCTCACCCTCTAGCAGTCAGATGTGACTGCAGTAGGACTCGGGCAGGAAGGGTCAGGGCCAGAGGTGTCGGGGCCCTGGGTGACACTGAGAGCATCCTTCCCTGCTCCCTGCCTCCCTTGGCCCCCTGGGTCCCTGGCCCCGCAGGTCCGCACAGTCCATGCCCCCAAGAAGCCACAGGCTGGGGCCAGAGCCATAGCCTTCATACTGACAACCCAGAAGGCAAAGGATGGCCACAGAGATGTCACAAGTTTCAGCAGCTTACCCCACGTTGCTCCCAGGGCACTTCCTCACCCTCCCAGACTGCCCTGCCAGACCTCAAGCCACCCAGCACTCTACTCTCCAGCTCCTCAGCCCCTTCCCAGCCATGACACAGCCTGACCTTCAGGTTCCAGCCTTTCAGCAATGCTGATGTCCCATAGTGACCTGACGTCAGGCAAGGTCCTGTCTGACAAAAACATTCATGAAAGAGCTGCCTGAAATTTCCTGTCCTCAGAGATCTGAAGCAGAGACTGCTTGATCTTACTGGATTTTGTGGAGGCGCTTCTGGCATCCTACTGACAGCTGGATTCGGTGACCTTTAATATCAACTTCGAGAAGCAATGGATCTGCAATTCCATGCACTCTTTCCCCCATGATGTACAGTGCATCTCCCTTCTGCCCACTTGAACTGGGTTTCCCAGAGTTCAGAGTCACTCCTTTGGGACACATAATGAAAAAAGGATCCTGTCTCCCAGAAGCCCTTGTGAAAAGGTACATAGGCTCAGAGGGAGGCTTGCCCCAGCCCACTCTGACTGAGGTGCAGTTAACAGATTGGACACTGGTCTCTGTGGAAGGCAGATGGGTCAAAGTCAATTTTGAGTGGAGATGTGTGAATGACAATAGAGAAAGAAGCTCCCTGCTCCCACCCTGTCCTGCCAAGGGCAGGGCCAGGGGAGACTCCTGAGAGGTGAGGACACTGCTCACCTCTCAGCATTCCTTCTGGCAGGGTACTGAGAATCCCATGAGCAGGAGGAGAATTGGAATCAGGACACTGGGAAGGAAAGAAGGGTGGTGGAGGGGGATGTCAGAACTTTCCAGACCAGTTTGGAGGCCCTGAGAGGACAGTTAAAGGAGGAGGGTGTCAAGGAAAGTCTAATTCAGCAATGGAGGAACTTGCCCAATCTGTCAGGATTTCATAGACCCTTATGAGGAAGGAAGTGACAGCCACAGAGGGAGATGAGGACTGGGTTACTCAGAGGCACCAGATCACAAACTCTTATCTAGTTGAATGCTCACCTCTAGCACTGCTCTCAGACCCTCGGGAGGCGAGCAGGCAGGTGCCAAGAAACCATTGCTTTTTTTTTTTTTTTTAAATTTATTGTGGGTAAAAATCAAAATTTTCACAATACATACCAACATTTGCAAAATGATATATAAATATATATGCATATATGTGCATTTGCTTACAAAAGTTTTATTTATATATATATATAAATATATTTTAAGAGGTGCTTAGATACCCAAAATATTACACGGAACCCGCTGGGATTCCCATGTTGCCCACCTCCCACACCTCCCACCACATCCCACACAAACATCTCCCACAAGTGTGGCCCCAGGATGTGTAAGTCCATTGAGGGTGGTGGGCCGCACTTGTGGAAACCATTGCTTTTATCCCCACAGCCTGCCCATCTCAGCCAAAGCTTCTGCCCTCTGGGATAAGGATTTTCCTTCCCTTTTCTCTGGCTTCCTCACCTCCTTTGCGGGGGTTTGATTCCTTGGAAGTTTGTAGCCATCTTTGCCACACTGGATTCACCCCATCGTTGGGGGAACAGCTCTGTGCCTCATACTTGATAAGTGCTCACTGCCCTATGAATTCTGCCTTCAGTTTCTAGGACCTCCCTCCAGGGCAGGCGACTTGGAGGCCTGCAGTCTGTTTCCGGTGACACTGGCATATTCCACAGACAGAAAAGGGTCAGGTGTGGGCCTCTGGTTGGGGTGGGTGTTGGTGTAGATGGAGTCTTCAAGGCTGAAGTGGTTTAGGTAGGTAAGTGAGGCATAGTGGATGTCCCCAGTGTCCTCATCAGAGCCCACTTGCCGGTTGAAGTCCTGGGGATCACAGAAGACAGACATGCATTGTACACACCATGGCTGGGAGCAGCTAGTGGACCCCTGGGTGCCCAGGGGTGAGTGCAGGGTAGGGATGGGGATGAGCTATAGATGCAGAACAGAGTATTGATCCTGCAGCGCTTCTGGGAATGGCTGGAAAGAGTCACTTTGGAAGGTAGTGAGGTCACCGTCACTGAACATGTTTAAAAAGAGGCCAGGCAGGGCTACACAAGTGTGGCCCCTGAATCAGCACCAACATCTCCTGGGAGCTTATTAGAAATGCGGGATCTCAGGCTCCACCCCACACCTATTGAAGCAAAATCTCTGGGATGGAGCCCAGGAAACTGTGTTCTAACAAGCCCTCCAGGTGATTTTTATGCGCATTCGAGTTTGAGCCAGAAGCATTGAGCTAGAAGACCACTTGGTAGGGGTATTATTTGTAGGATCAGATGACATTAGGTTCTCCAGGACAGAATTACCCAAGGGAAACTACCAGTCCCCAGCCCCTGCTGAGAGGCCCCAGGGGGCCGTGTGCTTTGCCCTGGAGCTCACAGGATCACTGACAGTCAGCCCAGAGGCCAGCTCGTGACCTATGACATGGGCCAGTATGTAAAACCTTCTTTCATGGGAGTGACAGTAGAAGTCTGGGTGCGTCAACAACTCTCTGTATAAGGAATTCAGATTGGGAAATATGGGGATCGGATGTACGTCAGTAAGCCTTGAGGCAGCAGGGACGTGAGGTGGCCACCAGTGAGTCTGGAGTAAATAGGAACCATGAGTCAGGATAAGCTGGGAAGTTAAAAAAAAAACGATCCCCTGTGCCCCAGTGAGGGGACGTGCTACTCACGGTGGTCTTCTGGGTTGAGAAGTCCTCGTAGATGTGCTGGGATTCCTTGTTATCTTTGAAGAAAACAGTCTAGGTTAAAGGAGGGACCTCTCCCTACCCACTCCCCAAGAAATAAGGAGGCATGGTGGGAGTCTAGTGGGGGGGTATCCTGGCTGGGCAGAAAGAACCCCGATGGGGGGCGAGGCCAAGGCTTGGTAAGGAAACACTTCCTTGCCGGGACTATCCCAACACACAGCACAGATTAATTCCAGAGATGCTCAGGAGCAGAGCAAATTGGCTGCCTACAGCTAATTTGCAGAAAATCAGTAAACTTAATCATCAATTCCAGCACACCAAAAATTCCAAATTTGAACATCAAAATCAAGTATAACGTATTTGCTGATGAAGTTATATATAGCAATTACTTTCAAACTTTTGGGACCAGGAACCACAATGAGAAACAATTTTACTTCATTACCCCTTATACAAACTCATCCACACACACTCACACCTACACTTCTGAAACAAAAGTTTAATGAAAAAAAAAAAAATTTTACCCTTTCAGTGTGGAAAGCACGGTGATGTTTTCTATCCTATTTTGTTTTTGTAAAAATGCTATTGTGACCCAGTAAATTGATTTTGCAGTTTGAAAAATATGTATATAAAATTTTATAATCCACTTCTATCTTGGGATTTTTACAGCTTGGAAATTAAAATCAGTGAAGTCCAGAATAATTCCGACCCTTTCCCACATTTCAGTTTCGTTGTCAACAGATACATCATAGGATTATATAGTCAATAAACACACCGTACAGACACACCAAACCAACCAACCAACACAAAACAGCAAGAAAGGGGGCAGGAATCATCAAAAGAGGCTAATGTGATAAACCCCGTACAAAGTGCCGCAGGTTTTACATCTGATTAATGCTAAAAACTTAAAATTTTGAGGATTAAATGGTCCTCAAAGGGCTTTTAGAAAGATAAAATTTTAAGAGGCTAGCAACAATTAAAAAACAAACCCATTAACCATAAATTGCTTATTTAAATCGTTACAGAACGTCCAGGAACAGTAGTCAGGAAGGTCGTTAGATGGCAAATATCTGATCCAAAATAGATCCTGGAATACCCAATTTTGGGCAAATTGGTGCTGAGTTGAACTGGCTTTAGGTGAGCTGACCTCGAGCCTCTGCAGAGACCTGGCCCATCCTTAGGTCTGCTGACCCTGCACCCTGGCTCCGGGCGAAGCCTGGCTACTTCACCTCTAGGGCCTCAGTTTCCTCACTGGTAAAACGGCCATGATGGGCCCCAAACCCACGGCTCACTGGTTGCTCTATAAATGGCTGAGCTCTCAGTTGGCCCCTGGGGCCAGTGGCAGGGACTTACCTTTCTCGGCTCTCCCTCGGGCTTTCCGGAGGTACAGGATCATGCCAATGGTGAGTGCCAGCAGCAGCAGGACGGCCACCACTGTGGCTGGGATGATGAACGTCCAGTTGTCTGGAGGGCTTTGGAATAAGGACCTGACAGGTGAGTCATAGCCTAATCCAACCTCCTGTCTGGAAAACCATTACCTAGCCCCCTCCACTGTGCCTGTTGTCATGACAATCCTCCCCAGCTTCCAGCCTCTCCTGAGGTCCCTCCTGCTGCACTGACCAGGGAGGTGGCTCTGCAGTCAAGCGCTCTGCCCCATCTTGAGCAAGGCATTTCATCTCTCAGGGCTGGCCTTCTTCTCCGTAAAATGAGAACATTGGACAAGATGATGCTCCGAGCCTTTGCTCTTTTCCTCTTTCCGAATGTTGTTCCTTAGCCCTCCTTCTGGGCCCTTGTTGTGGAATCTGCACCCGCCTCTCCCAGCATCCTTCTCTTAACTGTTCTTTGTCCCAGCCCCTTAACCTCACCCCCTGTCTCTGGGAGGTGCACTGGGCTCTTGGTGAATATTGGCTTCACTTGGCAAACACAGCTCTGCCAGAAACTAGATGCATTTCAATAGATCCTGCTGAAGACACTGTCTTGAGTCAAAGGAAGAACACAAAGGTAGGCTTTCTTATACCAAAGCTGGCTTTTAGCAGAGTATCTGGGATTGTCAAGGGTCAAAGGGGGAAAGGAAGCAGCTCTAGGACACCCTCTCAGCTCAGTCAACCAGCACCACCTGTTTCTGGGGTAATACCTTGCAGCAAGGAACTGTGGTTTGCAAGAGCCCAGGGGCCATTGTCCATAGAGATGGTGGGTAGTGAGAGGGTCAAGAGAGGACAGAAGCAGGAAAAGAAACATCTATCAATGGATATCTTGCCATAACCTACAAAATTGTGCGAAAAAGAATGTAAACTGCAATGTAAATCCATGCTTAGTGGCAATGCTCTAAAATGTTTTCATCAATTGTAACAAATATACCACACTAATGAAGGATGTTGTTAATGTGGGGAAATGTGGGAGGTGTAGGAAGCGAGGCATATGGGAATCCCCTATATTTTTATGTAATATTTATGTAATCTAAATACCTTTTTGAAAAATATATAATAATAATAATAATAATTAATAATAAAAGAAACATCTATCACACCAGTCACAGTGGCTGAGGCCTGAAAACTATCAGGCAGGGGTAGAAAATAAATCAGACAATAGGCTGTAATAACTATGTGGTATGCCCTTTCCCAGCCTCTGTCCCCCGGGGCTCTGGGATAATTCCCCTGCTCTTACTGAAAGACTGGGAAGGGCTGAAAGTGGGGAAGAGGACAAAAAAGAAGCCCTGGTCACGTGCCTAGTACTTCGCTAGCTCTTCACAGCCATGATCCCATTTAATCCTCAGAACAGTTTTGCAAGATATTTGTCCCAACTGGGTGTGACTGTGTCCCCCAAGGCACTTTTGGCAATGTTTGGAGACAGTTTTGGTTGCCAAAACTCAGGGGAGGGTATGTTTGTTCTACTGGCACCCAGTGTACAGAGGCCAGGGGTGATGCTAAACATCCTACAATGCACAGGACAGCCGCCCCCCAACCCCCAATAATAAATTATCCAGTCCCAAATGCTGAGGGTGAGAAACTCTACTATAAGGTGGGAATGTTATTGGCTCCATTTTGCAGATGAGAAAACTGAGGCTCAGAGAGTTAAAATGATCTGAAATGACCTGTCTGGCTCCCAACCCATGTCTTGAAAGCCAGGAGTGTGGCGGGTGGGGGCATTTGGCACAGTGGGCAGAGGGCTGAGAGGACGAAGTAGGGGTGGGAGTGCCAGTACCTGTCAATGACAGGGATGACGGTCGAGGCCCAGGCTGTGGTCCCTATGGTGCTCCTGGTCGCAGGCAGGGTTGAAGCTGTAAGAAGAATGGTGAGGGAAGCATGCCTACCTGTTTGCTTCCCATTCCAGCCCCCAGCCCTGGGTCCAAGGAGCTTTCATGTGGCCCCAGGCCAGCGAGGCCTATGAGGAGCACCATTAACTCTGCAAATAAATGGAGGCCTTACACTGAATTATGCTGGGTCCTTCACAATGAACTGTCAGAATACACGTGAGTGGCTCTAGATCAGCAGTCATACTGTCATTCGTATATTGGCTATCTTCTGTAGTCTCTTCTGTTTCCACTGATTTAGAACATTTCATGCATTTTCAACCTGCAATGGCTCCCCCCACCATCCCTTTTGTCTCCCCTGGATAAATTCCTGCTCTTTGACAAAGTCCACATGGGATCGCCTACTCTGTGGAGTCTACCGGGAGAGCCCATAACCATGATGGTCTCCAGCGATCCCATCCCTGCCTTCGCTGGGCCAACACTTCTAGTATTCCACTTACCACTCTACGCCAGAATCCTGTATTTATGTGCCTGTCTTTTCCGCTGGGCTGTGGGCTCCTCCAGCACTTGATTGTTGGTTCCCCTGCCAGAGCCCAGCCCCATGCCTTCCATGGGGTGGGCATTGAGCCAAAACTTGGGCAGTGAACAGCTGAGAAGCTGATCTGGGTCCCCCAGGCACCCAGCTGACCAAATGACCAGATGAGGTCGGCAGCTGGAGGAGGTCTGGGAAGGTGCCATTCAAGTCCCAATCAAGACGGAAAGGTGGTAAAGCCAAATTTCCCATTCTGAAGCTCAAGGTCTTCAACTGGACCAGGGTGAGGACCAGGCTCCTTGAGGCCCAGGCTGGTAGACCTCCCCGCCTCACTCCCTGCGTCTCCTGTGCTCCCCTTGTCTGTCTGCATTTCTAGACCCCCACCCAGTTCCTTTTGGCCCGTATCGAGCACAGCCCTTAAAGAGAAGGTTGGGAATTAGAGCCAGGGGTATCGATACTTAGGAATGGGCCATTAAGCCAGCTGTGTCCAAGCATGGGGAAGATTTGAAATCACTGCAATCAATCTGATGAGGCCTGTGAGCAGCAGCAAAAATATTAGGAGAAATACGTGTGATGTGGAAGGAAGAACCCACCGAAGCCAAGTCAGATCTGGTTCTGTCATTAACCCCAGTGGGTGACCTTGGCAAGGTGCTTTTCTTCTCTGGGCTATGAGAAGTTTCCTGCTACAAGAGAGTTGAAGGAAACAATTTCCAGGGTCCTTTCCAGCTCTAACATCTTGTGATCCAGGAGACTGAGACCCACACATGAGAGGGGAGAGAACTCACCCGGAGATACCACCAGCTGTATGATCTTGAGAACAAAGAGACGTGACGATGTTTCGATTGCACACCAGTAGAAGCCCGAGTCCTTCTTCCTGAGTTTAGTCATGGTGACGATGAAGTTGCCAGAATGTCGATTATCCCGGATCATGTAGCGAGAGTCAGGAGCCACTAGCTGTGACCTGGAGGTGGTGACTAATCTGGTATACTCAGTGGCTGATATTTGCCTACACCAGGTTTTCACCCTGCTTGCATCTTCCCAGGACCAGTACTTGCATGGCACGGAGATTGTCTCACCCTCGATCGCATGCAGCAACTCTGGCACTGTTCTCTGTTGCCAGGACCCTGAGCATAAACCACCAGGTCAGGGAGCCCAGCTTGGCCCAGCCACCAATGCAGGGCCATGAGATGGGACCTCCCTCCTCAGGGAGCAAGCCTTTGTGTCTGCAGCCAGAATGTGCCCCCAAGCTGGCCCTCTTCCCACCCTCCCTCACCTATCCATCTCTACTGCTTTGGCCTTGTTCCCTTCCTTCTGCCTTCCCCCGCTCCTCACCTGAGGCCAGGAGTACCAGCAGGACTGGTGGCAGCAGGTGTGCAGCTTCCCAGGCCATGGGTCCCCTTCCTGAGCTGGGGTAGAGAGAGGACAACCCCCAAGGAGAGAGAAACCAGAAGCTGGGTGGGATTCAACCCAACAAGCCCAGCATGTCTGAGGTTGAACTCAGGAAGAACTGAGGGATGCCAAGTCTTGGTTGAGAAAGTGGGAGGCCTGGGGAAGAAGGCGGGGCTTTGGCCAGCGGCAGAGTCTACCTCTGGAGGTGGAGAGGCCTCAGCCCTGGGACCCAGTGGACACTCCAGGGGACTCTGTAGCTGCTGCTCAGCTCCCCTGTACCCCGCCTCTTCCGTGGGGTCAGATCGTCCCCCTCCCACTGGGGCTGGGAGGTGAGGAGGGCTGTGTCAGCCCAGGAGGAAGCTGTTGTGAAACAGGAATCAATTTCTCCTCTCTGCCCTCTCCATTAAACTTCCTCCCCAGCCTTAACTTTCCCCTCCCCACCCAAGCACGGGCTGAAGGTGGGTGATGGAGACAGGGGACTCTTTGGAAGTCAACCACAGCCCTAAGCCCATCGATCCCAGGAGAGGTCAGCAACTTCATGCCGGCTGCCGGAGGCTCAGTGATGCGTTTCCACTCTGGTAAGTTTTGTGGGGACCAGAGTAGAAGAGGAGAAAGCCGGCGATTCATTTCCAGGAAAGGAAGGTGCAGAGAGAACAGGAAAGCTGGGAGGAATAAAAGAGCCTCGCAGGATCATCAGAAGGGAAATCAGGAGGGGAGAGAAAAATCCAGATGGAAGGGAGAGGAGGAGGGAAAAGAAGAAAGGGGCATCTCAGCCCCCAGACCATCTTGCTATCCCTAGCCCCCAGCCCACCACAATCACTCAATAAGCATTTGTTGAAAAACCACAGTCATCAGGCACACTTTTTAAAATGTGTCATTAGATGTGCTACAGAAACATTATTGTCACAGGCTGTTTATAGTTAAAAGATAAATAAACAACAAATAAAACAAAACAGGAAAACCTTAGTATTGCATGTTCTGAGATGGAGTGAGCCCAGGATTTAACGTGTACTTGGGATCAAGAGCTTGGTAGGGAAGGGAAGGAAGCAGGATTGGGCAGGAGGAGACAGGCTCCAAATCAGACCAAGAGGAAGCTCAGGAGAATTTGAGAGGGGCTTTGAAGATAGGTTGATCCTCCAGAACTTCCCCCAGTGAGCCAGCAGGTCCGGGGGTCTCGGGGGGCTCCCCTCTGTGTCATTCAGCCAGTGGACGTGGGCTGCCCTGGGAAGGGGCTCTGACCTTGGCGAGGGGGTTCTCTGCCCTCACTCCTCCCAGCAACAAGGCACAAAGTCCATCTGTCCTGAAGGGGGCTCTGGGCAGGACAGCATCCAGCACAGGGCAAAAATACATTTTGCAGCCATTTTGGACATCTGTAAACCCAACACTTGCTGAGCCCAACGGCAGGAGTATGTACATCCCGTGGGTGTCAGATTTACTTCATTTATTCTTTTCTTCTGTCTCAACTGAAATCCTTCATGGACAGGTTCCATCTTCACAGCCTATGGCTTAGGAAGCTTGGGGTCTCCCCGGCTAAAACGGAGCAGGATTCTCCAGCGTGATACCCCCACCTGCACCTGCACCTCCCTCCCCTAGTCCTGCTATGGATCTGGGTCCCCGGAGGCCCTGGAGGAGGGTGAGAACAGGAAGGAGGAAGTGAGAAGCCAGGGTTTAGAGGGAAATGCACAGGAGGCCTGGAGGCCCCAACAGACAGAGCAGGCTGAGGGAGGCAGGAGGTGGGAGACCAGGCTCTGTATCTCCTTCTCAGGACCCTGCATCCTTATCACGGAGCTCACGTGGGAGCCCAGTGTACCAGTTTGATATTATTTATGAATTCCAAAAAGAGATAGTGATTATGTTTGTAAACTGGTCTGTTCCTCTGGGCATGATACCCCTTTGATTGTATTAAATCCAGAGGTTTCACTTTTACTTTATTAAATCAAGATTAAGGCTTTGATTCGACCACGTCATTAGGGCCTGCAGGGTTGAGTCCCCGCCCCCTTGGTGGGCTATATAAACTGACACTCAATCAATAACACAGAAGTAGATACACAGAGAAGTTCACAGAGGAAGAGAGACAGCTCCATAGACATGGCAGAGGCCCCGGGGAAGAGAGATGAGCCATTCGCCTAATAGTTTACAGCTGACCTTGTGGAGAGAGCAGAGCAGCTGAGCCCGGAAAGAAATGAGCCCCGGGAAGAGAGACAAGCCTTATGCCAGCCTACAGCTGAGATCAGAAGCTGGAGCCACGGAGCCCAAGAGGGAAGAGGAAGGCTAAACCCTTGCAGATGTCACCCACCATCTTGTATCAACACGTGGCAATGGACGTTTGGTGAGAAAGTGCCTCTTATGGTACCTTGAATTGGACTCTTTAGGGCCTTGTGACTCTAAGCTTCTACCCCAAATAAATTTCCTTTATAACAGCCAACAGCTTTTTGGTACTTTGCATCAGCACCCTTTGGCTAATATGCCCGGCTACCAGGGTGAACACCATGCAGGTCTTCCCGGGACTTTCCTCATTTTAGCACTGAAAGTCCCCTGGGAACTCCCTCATCCCAGGCAAATGGGAACAGCTGGCCACCCTAACAGCCACCCTACTTCAGGGCACAGCTAAAGACCTCTGCCTGGGTCCGGTGCCCACTATCTGGTGTCTGTCCTTGACCTCCTTCCCACTTCCCTGGCCGCCTTCCGGCCACGACTCCCATCTGCCAGCTCCATCCTCCCTCAGCCTGTTCAGTCTCTGCGCCTGCATCCTGTAATCCCCAGCAGGCTTTGTTCACCAGCTAGCTCCCACCTGTGCTTCAGGCCTCGGGTAGAGCCCCACCTCCTCCAGGAAGCCTGCCCAGCTGCCCTGAGCCTGAAGGACTTGAGCCCCTGCCATGTGAATGCACGGGGGCATCCGACCCTGCGCTGCCTGGGGTATACCCAACAGTGTCACAGGCTTCTCTTTCCTCACAGACTGCGAGCAAACTGCAGGCAGAAATGGCTTTCCCCGTGTGCCCGGCCTTGTTCAACCCTGTGTCGGGGGTACGTGAACTTGTTCTGCCCAGGCCTGCTGACCAAGGAAGTCACTGTAGAAGGGGCTTCAGAGGTCGCCCCCGCCCTCCTTTACCAGCCGAGGACTCGGGTTCAGAAAGGGACAGTGTTTGCCAAGGTCACACCTAGACGAAGGGCAGAGCTGGTCATCACCCGACCCACCCCTGTCCCCTCCCCACTAAACAGGGCCTCACCAGCAGGGCGTTGGACTTGAGGCTCCCAACTTCCACAAGGAAGGAGAGGACATGGTGGGGAAATGGGAACCCAGGGGACTAAATGTAGAAAGTGGAAACAGTACCAAAAATGGAAAAGAATCTCAGGACCAAAAAGGCGGAGGCGTTTACTCACTTGTACAAGGCTCACGTTATTTTGTTTTATCCTGAAAGCAATCTTGAGAGGTAGGAATTATTCTTCGCTTTCACGAGAGAGGAAAGATGAGGCCCGGATAGGGTTAGGGACTTGCTCAGGGTCACAGTGACAGCGTGGTGTTGCTTGACCCCGCTTCTCCCCGCTTCTTGCCCTCTGGCGAGGCAGACCCCAGGGCCCAAATGGAGGCTAGCTCGTGGGGAACTAGTCTCCTCAGGCCACGTGAAGTCCCCTCCTAGTTACACACCAGGTGATGACCGCACTCATGATAAGGAGGAAGGTCCTCCCAGCAGGCTGCTTGCTGACAAGAGACAGTGTCACTGCATGTGTGTGTGTGCACGTGTGTCCTGACACCAGATCAGGCAGTTCTTCAGTTTGATTCTCCCCTCCACTGCCCTCTCCTGGACATAGGGAAGAGGTGCCTCCCCACTGCTGTCCCCAGGCTGAACCCCTGCCCCTTCCTCTCTGGCCACATTTGTCCAGGAGTGGCCCCCTGCCAACTGCCCACCGAAGCCCTGCTGGGTCATTCTCTGACCATGATGCTCACTCTCCTGCCTTGGAGGTCCCCGACCCGGGGCTGGTGGTGGAGATGTCACATCTATTCCCAGCTGCTCTCTCCAGGCCATGAATGTACTCCATATTCTCCAGCCCTCGTGGCTAGACATCAGGCCAGTGGTCTGGGCAGTTGAGGCCGAGTCTGAGCCATGGGTTGGTGGGGCAGGGGCAGACACCTCAGGCCACTGTAACCCTGACCAGAGGCTACTTGGACTCCATCCCCCTGCCCCCTGCCTGGCCAGTCCTTTAGTACGATGGTCCTCCAGGCTGTGGTTGGCTTCGAGTTATCTTCACCGTGTGACAACCCAGGGGGCAGCGAGAGCCGGCAGAGTGTGGGGTCCATCCTGTCGTTGACCCGTGGCCAACCCACCACGACTGTGGAATGAATGCCCTCCACACAGCGCTGTGGTCTTGGGAACCCAGGGTTTGGCCTCTCGGTCCCCTCCGGAACCCAGACCTGGAGGCCAAGGATGGGAACTGGGAGACAGCCCAGAGTTCAGTCTTAGGAAGGGCCGGTCAGCAGGTGGCGGCAGGGGGACCGTGGGCTTTGGTGGCCCCCAGGATGGTGTGGACAAGCTGCAGCAGCCAGGGCACAGCACGACGGGGGCCCTATCAAGACACAGCCCAGGGGAGCCCTCTGGGGGCCCCCAGCCCTTAGCCTCTGTTCTTCGGGGCTCTTGGACGTGGACTGCCTCCGGGGATCATGAGCCCCAATTCTTTCTTCCCCAAGCTCAGGGAAGAAGCTTGTGGGGAGCTGAGGGGGCTGAGGACACAGCAGTTCCAGGTGGAAGAGGGAAGTCCTGCTGTCCACCCCTCCCCTCCCCTTAGCTTGCTAGGGAGGGATCCTGAGGCAGATGGGATCTCTGATTCTCTGCCTGTAAAACAGAATTATTAGGGCTTCTCGGCCATGCCCCTGGGCCCCAGGGTCCAGGGGTCTGAGCAGAATCCTCTCCGCGGCTTCCCCCTGAGATTTCCTACCTGGTGCTCCCAGCTCTGGAGCCCCTCCCCAGATTCCTGGCAATGCAGGAAAATGCTCAGGGCCCAGGAGTTTTCACCGCTGAGTGGGCCAGGCTGCTGGCCTCCTGGCTTGGGTGGGTTGCAGCCTTTGGTCTGGGAAGGCCTGATTGCAGCATTACCCAAGTCCTCACAGTCCAAACTTGCTCCAATCCAGACAGGTCCCTGATGGTCTCTCCTCCTCTGGCCTCCCAGCCCCTGCTGGGAGACACTCCCCCACTCCAGAGTTAGGTGGTCTCAGAACAGGAAGCCTTCCAGGGGGGCTCTGGTCTTCTAGGCATTTCCCTCCAGGGTCTAACAGGGCCACTGGGGATGCTGTAGCCTACAAGGAACAGGCAGAAAGATGGAGAAGGGCCGTGCCCACTCGCCATGCCCCAAAGTTCCTGGGCCAGCCCCAGCCTCCCTCCAGCTGCCCTCTGGCCCCTGCCGGGTCCTGCCTTTAGGACAGCTGTGCTGCCCCTGCCTGCCATCCCTCCACTGGCCAAGGGACACACCATTTGCAGACTGGGTGTCATAGAGCTGCGTGAGGGAAGCATCTTGGAGAGTGTGTCCAGCCCCAGGACCTGAGGCCGGGAGGGTGGGCTGTACTCACTTCCCACATGTCTCCTCTTCCAAAACCCATAGAGCACAGCGACCATCACAGGCACAAGGAGTAGGATCAGCACCCCCACAAGCACAGTGAGGTCGGAGAACTGGTGCCTGCAGAGACCAAGAGGGTGGGGAGGAGGTGAGCCAGCCTCAGATGCCCTGGCGACAGGCCCTTCTGGGGGACGGGTCTTCCCTCGTCCCTGGGGACCCTTCTTAGGGCAGGAAAGGGGGCTCTCAGAGGTCAGGGGAGGAAGTCAGTGAGAAACGACCCAGGGGGAGGTTTGGAGAGTCCTTGCGGGGAAAGTTTGCCCTGATAGTGCCCAGGCAGGGGGGAGGACCTCTCCCTCAAATCTGCTCACTGGTCAGGACGAGGACTCTAACCCACATTTGTGACCAAAGAAATCAAGATTCTTGCTCTCCGCACAGCCATGAAGGCTGCCGCTTCCCACCTGGGGCCTCTGCAGCAGGTGCAGTAGGTGCCACACCCAGTCTCTGCACAGGTCACCTTATCACTTCACTGTACTCCAGACTTCTGCATCTTTTTTTCCCCATTCTTTTCTCTCTTTTTTTTTAAGATTTTATTTATTTATTCATTTATCCCGCCCCCTTGCTGCTTGTGCTCGCTGGGTCAGCTAACCACGCCGTGCGGGCGGGCTTGCCTTCACCAGGAGGCCCCGGGAACCGAACCCGGGGCCTCCCATATGGTAAACGGGAGCCCTACTGATTGAGCCACAGCCGCTTCCCTTTTTTTTTTTTTTTTAACCTGAGGACTCTCTTTCCCTGGAGCCCTCTTGGCCACCCACATGGCCCTCACCCTTTAGGGAGGACACTTCTGAGAAGCGTGACCAACCCTGGTTCCCAGTTTCCCCAGTGTTAGCAACTTGATCAAGAACTCCACATTAGCTGCCCTCCTTCCCTGACTCACTTCTCCACCCTCTATCAAGTGATCCCTTCTCCCGAATAAAAACCACGTGCATGTGAATCCTTGTCTCCGGGTCTGCTTTTGGGAGAAATGAAAATGCCTTCTATTTCCACCTGCTACCCACTGAGCTTGACGCCTGTCCTGTCCTCTCTCTCTCCTCCCCACCCACACACTTCACGCTGCTTCCATTCTCTGCCCCTCTGCCTGTATGTCACATTCTCCATCCCAGCTCCCAGTTTCCCACTGCAAACTTCCCTCCCATTCAGCAACAGGCCCAAATGGAGATGCTGGGGGCGAAAGGGGCAGGTCTGATATACGATTTGCACCTTGAGGTCTGTTCAGTCACCAAGAGCTGTTGCCATTATCTGGTAAAATTCCAGCCCAGGACCCATGGGTACCTGATGGGTGGTACTTTGGTGAGAACAGATCTGCTGGTGTGGCAAATTCCTGCTGTGGGCGATCTGGTGCTCAGGTGCCTTGACATGCTGGAGGTAGATGCCGGGCTAGCAGAGGAGACTCTGGCCTTGCTGGGGGACTCAGCCATTGTCTGGGACCCCATTGGCCTCCCAGGCCCCATAGGGGTGGTGGAGGTGGTGGTACCAGTGAAGCTGTAGCCTGTCCCAGAAGTCGGTCCGATGGTCCCCGAGGCAGGGGAGGGCAAGAGTCTCGCCGAGGGGAGGAGTCCAGGTGTGAACAGGATCATACCAGTGGGGAAAGGTGCAGCAGGGCCTGAGGAGGCAGCTTGGCCTTTTGAGACCACAACCCCAGTCTTGAGGACGTTGGCCCAAGGCGTAAGACGGGTGTTTGTCTCACCCCTCTCAGTTGTGGGAGCTGAGGGAACAGAGAAAGAGGAACATTAGGCTGACCTGGGGGCCTCGGTGCTGGGAGCAGAGCCTGACAGCCCACAGCGTCTGGATGCCAGAGTGGGGGCCTGACTTCTCCACTCCTTGACCTTGGGCCTAGGAGTCTGCACTACTGACTGACCAGGTGTGTGGCTGTTCAGACGGTGATGTCTGGAAGGAAGCGGTAGGCATAGTAAAGAAGGAAGAGACTTTCACAATATCTTCAGCCTCTCCCAACAGTCCACCTGTCCCCAGAGGACCCTCCCTTCCCTGTCTCCATCTCTCTTTTGCCACTTCTCAGACTCTCCTCATTCCTGAAGGTCAAAGAGATTTCTATAATATTTTGTTGAACAGGGACTTCTCCAGCAGTTCTCTAATTGGTGACTGGAGTTTAGAGAGGAGGACAAGGAGGCATCAAGGGTCCCAAATTACAAAGAAACCTGCAAACGGTTGGGGTCAGGCACCTTCCTTGGGGCTTACTAGCAGACATCTCAGCCATCAACCCAGCCCTTTACCAACCATTTTCTAAAGGAGGCTGGGTTTGGGACGGTGGAAGAGGGGGGAATTAGAGACATTGTGAGTCACCAGTCTGGCAGGGTCTAGTGTTAGGTCTATCTCGGCAGGGAATAAGAAAATTGAAAAGAGATGGCGGGGGTGGGGTGGACGCTGCTGCATCCCCTCTTAGGCATGACAGGGATGCTACTTTGCTGAGGGCCAAGGTGACCCAGCACGAGCAGCTGTGGTGTGTACCCCCAGGGGCATTGGTGAGGGTGGGGAGAGGGAAAGAGACTGACCCGGGGCTGGATCTCCCACATCCGTGTGCTCAGCACTGGGGAAAACCCCAAAGGACCCTTCGAAGAACTCACACATAGGTGACTTGGGAAAGCCAGCATTCAGACACCCGCCAACCAGAGGAACTCGTAAGGTGAGGCCACAGATGAGTGACATCCAACAGAGAGAAGATTCCAAGAGTGGCCATTTAAGTCAAGGGCACAACCATTTTCCTCTCCCTCACTCCTGCCTCAACACACCAAGGAGCTCAGGACCCAGAAGGGGGAGGACCAAGAGGAGGTGATGGAGGTTAACCCTACCTTCCCCACCTCTTGAGGTGAAGGAGGGGGAGTCAGACCACTTTATGTGCCTTAAAACCTGTCTCCAAGGGGGAGTGTAGAAAAGCATACTGCCAGGAGATTGGCATTGTTCATTGGGCCAAGGACCTTTTATTTCTAATCACTGAAAAGGTCCACAAAGTTGGAATCTCCCCTAAATTGTCATGAAGTGATGCAAAGTGAGATTTGATGTAGCATGGTTGGGGAAAATGACTAGGAAAAGCAAACCATTTTATGTTGTATCCCTACAAATTAAGACTCATCAATTAATTAGTTTCAGAGACGTCTCTGGGTCTAAATCAGAGCTGAGGAGGGGAGAGAAATTTGGTGCAGCTTTCCAGCTTAGAGATAGCAGTTGCTGTAGTTTGGATCCAACCGAAGAAGAGATGTAGTTAGGCTAGGAGAACAAGGAGGGGTAGATAATAAATTTTATAATCATAGGCTGGTTTTCTTCCACCTCTTTTGCTGGCTCCTTTTCCTATCGTATAAGTGCATGAGTACTTAGAGGCTTCTCTTCTTTTTCTGTACTCTAGGCAGTGCTTTTCTATCCCTTGATTTTAAATACTATCTTAAAGAAATGTTTTCAAAAGCACATGCCGGCTATGACCTCTTTCCTGAGCTCCAGGCTGATGGCCTGCCTGATTTCTCCATTTTGGGTTCTAGGCGGTATCGCAAAGGTGACAAAATAGAGCTCTCGATTTCCACCCTCCAAACTAGCTCCTTTTTCTATTATATTCTTCCTAAGAACTGTTCCTATAATTCACATAGCTGATCAAAATGAAAGGCTTGGCGGCCTCCCTTTCCCTCAACTTCCATATCGGCAAAACATGCATGATGGACGGAAAGTCTGAAAAACATTTATTATCTCACATGCTCTAATACAAAGACACCATTTCTTTTGTATAGTCACCTGTGTCTCCAGACTCCCTGGCTACCCTCTCTATTGAGCCCAGACACCTGTCTCTTCCTCCAGTGCCCTTATCCTACTTGAGTCTCTCTGTCCATGCTCTTGTCCTTTTACCATCCATCCTCCACACCGCAGCCACTATAATCTTTTAAAAGTGAGTCACAGCAAGCCTCCCTAAACTCTCCAATAGCTTCCCATGGTACTTAGAATAAATCCCAAACTCCATATCACGGAATGCAGGGCTGCTGTTTTGACTCTCCAATCTCATTTCCTGTCACTCTCTCTCATGCTCAATATGGACCAACCACACAGGCCTTCCTTCTACAGACCAAGCTCCATCTTGCCGCAGGGCCTTTGCACGTGCAGTTTTCCCCACCTGGAATGCCTTTTGAAGCACCCAGATTTTAACAGGGCCAGAGAACTCTCATCATTCAGGACTCTACTTGCTGTGATCTGCTCAGGGAAGATTCCTCTGACCCTCGGCACTTCAGAAGTTCCCCCAAGAACATTTCTTGTTGCTTGGAATTATTTGTCTGAAGATGTATTATTGCCTGTCATCTCCCACAGGGCAGGACTGTGCCTGTTTTTCTCACCACAGTATCCTCAGAGCCTAGAATAGTGCATGGCACAAAATGTTGAACAGGTAACTGAATAAGCAAAGCCTAGAGAGTCCTGAACTTGAATCCCCTCTTTGCCACCTGCTAGTTCTGTGACACTGGGCAAGGTCAGAACTACATAGTGTTTTTTTGGGGGGTGACCCCTAAACTGGGGTGGACACCCAGGATTCTAGTTAGACCGGGAGCAGGGGGCACACGGGACTTTTAAAATCTCACCTTCTTTACCTATAAAATGATGCTAATAATGCCCATGATGTCTGTAGAAGAACTCTGAACACCCTACGGTGCAGTCCGCCCACCGGTGGGTTATTGTTCTCATATCTTATGAGGCCTGATGTTGGTAGAGTGCCTCCAAAGGAATACTGCCAGGAGGGGAGGGCCGCAGGGCAGGAAGGAGCCCCTCCCCGCCAACCCCATAGCCGACAGGCCCGCTCACCTGGAGACACCTCCAGCAGGATGCCCATCAAGGGGTAGAGTGTCTGCGAGCTGTTCCGCATGCACCAGTAGCGGCCCGAGTCCTGGCGCCTGAGGGACTCCATAGTGATGGTGACCACCCGGGCCTGTGCGTCATCCCGCAGCAGGTAGCGGGGCCCCTGCGCCCAGACCCGGCTGAACCCAGGCTCACACTTCTTCCTCCTGACCTTGCACCAAACCTTGGCCTCCACGCGGTTTCTGCGGTTCAGGTAGGGGCACTGCACCGTCAGCGTCTCCCCCTCAAGGTGCCGCACCTTGGTGTACGCACTCTCGGCAGGGGGACCTAGGGAGACATGAGTTGTTGAGCAAGGTCTGAAGAGAGGAGGAAGGAGGCATCTTGAAACCCGAAACTGGTGGGGAAGGGAGAGGAGCTCCCTACTGCCCGGCTGGCATGCAATCGCAGTTGGAGCAGGAAACAGAGCCCTCCCCACAGGGAGGGGCCGGTCTGATGGCGAGAGACCCCAGCCCTGCTTACGGTTAGCTCCCAGTGTTCTGGGGGAGACCCAGGCCCCTCCCTCAGGGAGCTCCCAGTCTGTTGGAGGAGACACCAGTCCTGCCCTCTGGGAGTTCCCGGGATGATGGGAAGACAAGAGATCCGTGCGTTTGGGAAGCTCTAGACTATGAGGGAGACACAGGGCTTGGCCCTCAGGGAGCCCCCAGCCTAAGGAGGGGGCTCAGCCCTTCCACTTGGGAGCGCAGTCAGACACAGCCCCTTCCTTCATGGGGTTATCTAGCCTGAGGGGCGAGCAGGGAGCCCTTGAGGAAAGGCACAGGCCCTGCCTTAGTGAGACAGGCACTCAGGCACAAACACCAGTTATTAGATTATGAGAGTGCAGAGCTCAGACATCTTAGGGAAATAGGAAACTCCAATATTTAGGGGGGAAAAAAAAAAAGTAGCTATTTACTACACAAATTTCACCGCAGCAATCTTTTAAGGAGCAGGCTGCCTTAGTTCACTCTCATCCGATTTTACACAAACACCACAGATTGAGCATGCCTAATGTACATCTAAACTGACAATGGGGAGGAGACCAAAGGATTCTACGCTACTCGCTGTTGTCTACAATAAGCCGCTCACTCTGCCGGATACGGGGATTCCACGCTGGGGAAGGCGGGGTGTGTGCCTTTCATGAGCCATGGTCCAGGGGGAGAAAGCAGCACAGGGGGTGAATGAGGGGACAGCGTGGGCTCTCAGTGCTTACTCCTCTAATATTTTACTCCCAGAGCCTCCTGCAAACAAAAAGAAGTTTCTCCCCAGCAGCGTAAAGCAGAGAAAGCACACATTTTGGAATCAGAACAAATATGGGCTAAAACCCTGGTTCTACCACCTCTTAGCTGCGTGAGCCTCAGTTTCTTCGTCTATCAAGTGGGAAGAATATTGTCTCCCTCAGAGGTCAGCACGATGACGCCACCTAGGACACAGCAGGTACTCAATGCTTGCATGCTCTTCCCAAATGCAGGTTGCTCCAGCCTTCTCCAGTGGAGCCCAGACCGACCCAGGAGAACACATCCGCTGCACCTCCTAAACCAGCCTCTACTACCTTCACACTTGCGGCTTTGTGTCAGGTAGCACTCTCCATGCCCTAGTCATTATGCAGAATGACCAGAATACACTGATATTGGATTATTTGATGGATGAGAAGTTTGGGGGACCCCAGGAAGGGCTGTCAGGTTTCTCAGCACAGGGGGTCACCTTTCTTCCCGGGGAAGCGGGGGGAACTCGCTCGCCTCTGGGGGAGACGCCTGGGTGGTGTGACCTTGGAAAGGGTCTCCAGGGGACTGTGTTCCTTTGTGCCTACACCTTCCACACTTCACACAACGAGTGGGGAGTGGGTTTTTCCAACCCCCACCACACCCAGAATTGAACAGGAAGTGGTAACTCGGTTGCCATGGCAGCGAGGTTGGCAGGAATGGGTGAGGCCCCTGAAGGAGCCCCATGTGGGGTGGGGGCAACCTTCAGGGACTGGCACCCCTCTGGACCTGGGCAGGGACAGGATGTGGCATCAGCATTCCGAGAAAAGCATACAGATGATGCAATGACTGCTGTCAGAGCCAAACAGGACTTCCCAGACGGAGGCCAAGAGAAGAGGAAAACTACTTTCCTGTGAGGAAATTTAGTGTCTCTGGTCCAAACCCCAAGGGGACCTACAGATAAAGGGGCCAACACCGAGAGGGCCCAGAGTTTTATCTTAGCTGGTAAGGCCTGAGGGAGCTTTGCTTCAGGCCTGATATTAGGATCAGCCTTCTCACTGGTCTCTGGTGAGAACTACTAGGTCAGCCTGGCCTCTTCCTCCTCTCCCAACCCCACAAAACATTAAGCAAGAAAAGTTGGGATGCACTCCCTCCCACCCACTAACCATCCTCCCAAAGCCGCCCCCACCTCTCACCTGAGACAACACCCGGTAGCCACAGCAACAGCAGCAGGAGTGGGGGGCATGGCTCCATCCAGCTGGGGACAGTTACAGGCCCGGCAGGGCTCCCCCAGGGACAGGGCGTCCTGGAGATCCAAGGTCAGGACCCCAGGTTGGCACGGGACGTGCCACCTGGGTCTGGCGGGGAAGGACCTAGGGTTCTGAAAGTGAAGTTGCCCATTTGGGGAAGTGAGGAAGTTGTGGGACCCACTGCCACCAGCAGACCGCAGGGGCCCGCAGAGCCTATCGCGAGGGCGGCACTGTTTCCGCCCCTCTTCCTCGCAACTTGAGGCAGGTGTGGCTGCTCCACCCAGACTGGGGCCCCCCAGCCCAGGGAGGGCCTGCAGGGTCGGACCACTCCCCACCCTTTTTGAAGTCCCGCCCAGAAGTGTCTCCTGTTCTGAAGCAGGGGATCCATCTGGAAGGCTGGTGTGAGGTTCCTGGAACCTCAGGTATCTTGTTTCTGGAGTCCTCTGGGCTCAGAGGCCCAGGGGCAGAAGCTATGGAAGTGCAGAGGGAGATCTGGGACCCTACAGTTTCCACATACACACACTGTAAAGTCAGTGTCCTCCATCCTCCATCCATTCATTTGTTTGCACACTGTGGGGCCCTGCCCCTCGTTGCCAGACTCCGGGGCTGTCTCCACAGTCCCTCCTGCTCACTCTTACATGCTCACATGCAGTATTATTTTTATCACAGTATAGAGAGGTGGGAAAAAAGATGCAAATCATAAGACTCAGAGCATAAAGTGTAGGTCCAGGGAGGGGCCCCTGAGTCCTCACATGTGGCCAGGCGCACATACACACACACACACGCACCCACACACAGGAGGCTGCCTCTCACTATGTAGTATCCCCATGTCTTTATCCCTCTCTCTGTCTCTACTCACCCACCAGCTCTCTCTAGATTCCTACTCCCTCTGGCAGGTTTCCTAAAGCCACACCAATGCTTCCTCTCACCCATCTCTTCTCAAGAAACCACGCCCCCCCCCCTCCAGAGCCCCTTCCTCCCCTGGCTCTGGCCCCGCCAGCACACAGCCATGCCACGCAGCTTCCTCCCACTCAGCCCTATCTCGCCTCTACAGCCACCCGGCTCCACTGGAAATGACCCAGCACTCGGCCCAAGTCTCCACCCTTCACCGAGGATCGGAGGCATGGACTTCTGACCTCCAGCAGTCGCGTCATCTGCTCCTTTGGGGTGTGGAGACCCACATGGACCCCTACTCATGTGTGCTACCGTTTTTCCTCCTTAGATGGGACTCAGAGTAAGAAGTCCTCAAGCTTGCACAGCCACAGTCTTAGACTGAGTTTGAATCCCACCCCCACCCCCAATCCCAAATCAAAGAGATTTTATCCTTGCTGACTCCAAACTTTAATATTCTCTTAACTCATTCGCCCATCCATCCACCCATTCATTCATCCATAAACGTGTTTGTTCTTAAGACCACACACGTGCTATGCATGGTGCTAGGCATTGAGGGTACAGGAATGAGACACCGTAGTCATCTTCAGCCTCTCAGCTCACAGAAAACATGTTATGCTTTCCTTATTCACCCTTCCTTTTTCAGTACTTCTGTCCCAGCCCTCAGATCCCTGAGGTCAGAGGCTAGCTCCTCTCCCCGACACACAGGGCACCTTCTTTCACCCCTTCCCTCAATCAGAACGGGGTGGGGGGGTGGCTTCAGGAGTGGGGATCTCATTTATCTTTCATGAAGACTTCATGCGCCTGGGGGCAGTGCTTTCATTAGGCCCCGACAGTGTGTCCAGGACTGAGTGAGGTACTGCAGGGTGTGATCACAGTAGCAGCTGTGTTGATACGGGTGTGAGGCCCTAAACACACATCCACTGGTGGAGGAAGCCTAAACTGGATTCAGTCTTCCCTGAAGGAAGCTTGGAAGAATTTATCAAATCTTTCAAAATATGTACACACTCAACTTTTATGTACAAGATAGTTTAAGAGCATTGTGTTTTGTTTCCTAATATCTTTTACCATTAAAATATTAAGGTGTAATTTACAAAGAGTAAAAATCACTCTCTTCAGTGGATAGTTCTGGGAGTTTGACAAACCCATAGAGATTTCTGATCACCACCATAATAAAAATAAAGAACAATTCCATCACTACCCCCAAAATTCACCTGTGCCCCTGGAAACCTCTGATCTCTTTTCTTTCCCTATAGTTTTGCCCTTTCCAGAATGTTAAAAAAAAAAAAAAAAAAAAGGAATAATGCAGTATGTAGCATTTTGAGTTGGCTTCTTTCACTTAGTAAAATCATTAGAGATGTTGTGTCTTGGGTGTTTCAGTAGTTTGTTCTTTTTTATTGCTAAGTAGGAGTCCATTATATGGTTATTCCACAATTTGTTTTCCCATATGCCAGTCAAGGAACATTCAAGTTGGTTTACAGTTTTGATTATTCCAAATAAAGCTGCTGCAAATATTTGTGTACAGGTTTTTATGTGAACATAGATTTTCATTTCACTTGGTTAAACATGTAGAGTGGGATTGCTAGGTCATATGTTAAGATCATGTTTAATTTTAAAGAAACTAAAAAATTGTTTTCCAAACTGGCTGTGCCATTTTGCCTTTCTACCAGTAAAGTTCCAGTCGATCCACATTCTTGCTAGCATTTTGGCATTGTCAAGTTTTTGTTGTTGTGTTGTTCTTAGTTTTTTTTCCCCCATTCTAATAGGTATGTTGGAATATCTCATTGTGGTTTTATTTTACAATGCTTCTTTGTGTGAAGTATCTGTTCAAGTCTTTTCCCCATTTTTATTGGTCAATTTGTTTTATTACTGAATTTTGAGAGCTCTTTATGTGTCCTTAAATAAATCCTTTATCAAATATTTTTTGCAATATTTTCTCCCTGTCTGTGGCTTGTCTTCTTATTTTCTTAACAGTGCATTTCAAAGGGTATAACTTTTATATTTTGACAAAGTTCAATATACCAAATTTTTATGGATCATATTTCTTGTGTCATATCTAGGAAATTTTTACCTAACCCAAGGTCACAAAGATTTTTCAATAGCTTTATTTAGATATAATTCACATACTACAAAATTGACCCATTTAAAGTGTACAATTTGGTGCTTTTTTTTTTTTTTTTTTTTTTTTTTAGTATGTTCACTAAGTTGTTGGAGAGGATCGACTCCAATTTTGAAAGAAGTTCTACTGTAGGTAAAATACTATCAAACAGCATTTCAAGCTACAGAGAAATCTTTTGTGAAAGGAAGAGTCAACTGATGCAGCAAATCTCATTGTTGTTTTATTTTAAGAAGTCGTCACATCTATGTTCATTAGTGAGAATGGTCTGTAATTTTCTTTTCTTGTAGTATCCTTACCTGGTTTCGGTATTAGGGTGAGGTTGGCTTCATAAAATATGTCGGGTAATTTTCACTCCTTTTCAATTTTTTGGAAGAGTTTAAACGGGATTGGTATTAATTCTTCTTGAAATACTTGGTAGAATTCACCTGTGAAGCCATCTGGTCCTGAACTTTTCTTTGTTGGAAGATTCTTGATGACTGATTTAATCTCTTTGCTTGTAATTGGTTTGATGAGTTCCTATATTTCTTGTTGTGTCAATGTAGGTTGTTTGTGCATTTCTAGGAATTTGTCCATTTCATCTAGGTTGTCTAATTTGTTGGCATACAGTTTCTCATAATATCCTCTTATGAGCCTTTTTATTTCTGTGGGGTCAGTCATAATGTTCCCCCTTTCATGCCTGATTTTTTTTCTTTGCATCTCCTCTCTTTTTTTCCTTGTTAGTATTGCTAAGGGTTTGTCGCTTTATTGATTTTCTCAAAGATCCAGCATTTGGTTTTATGGATTTTCTCTATTGTTTTTTGTTTTGGTTCTCAATTTCATTTATTTCTGCTTTACTCTTTATTATTTCATTTTTTCTCCTTGATTTGGAATTGGTTTGCTGTTCTTTTTCTAGCTTCTCCAGGTTTTCAGTTAGGTCTTTGATTTTAGCTCTTTCTTCTTTTTTAATATAGGCATTTTTTTTTATAGAGGTCTATAAATTTCCCTGTTAGCACTGCCTTCGCTGTATCCCATAATTTTTTATAAGTTATCTTCTCATTTTCATTCATCTCAAGATATCTACTAATTTCTCTTGCAATTTCTTCTTTGACCCACTGATTGTTTAGGAGTGTGGTGTTTAGCCTCCATATATTTGTAAATTTCCCCCTTTCCCGCCTATTTTTGATTCCCAGCTTCATTCCATTATGATCAGAGAAGGTGCTTTGTAACATTTCAATATTCTTAAATTTATTGAAAGCTGGTTGTGGCCCAACATGGGATCTATCCTGGAGAAAGATCCATGAGCACTCAGAAGAATGTATAAACCTGCTGATTTGGGGTGCAGTGTTCTGTATATGTCTGTCAGGTCCAGCTCATTTATCATATTGTTCAAGTTCTCTCCTTGCTTGTTGATCTTCTGTCTAGTTGTTCTGTCTGTTGATGTGAGTAGCGTGTTGAAGTCTCCAACTATTATTGTAGAGACATCTGTTTCTCCTTTTAGTTTTGCCAGAATTTGCCTCATGTATTTTGGGGCACCCTGGTTAAGTGCATAGATATTTATGACTATTACTCTTTCCTGGTGGCTTGTCCCTTCTATTAATATATAATGGCCTTCTGCAACTCTTACCATTTTTTTGCATTTAAATCGGTTTTGTCTGACACCATTATAGCTACCCCTGCTCTTTTTTCGTTACTATTTGCAAGAAATAACTTCTTCTAGCCTTTTACTTTCAGTCTATTTGTCTCCTTGTGTCTAAGGTGAATCTCCTGCAGACAGCATATGGATGGCTCATGTTTTCTTATCCATTCTCTCAGCCTATGTCTTTTGATTGAGAAGTTTAACCCATTAACATTCAATGTGATTACTGTAAAGGCATTACTTACATCAACCATTTTATCCTTTGGCTTTCATATGTTGTATTTTATTTTTGTCCATCTTTTTACCTTTTTGGTTTCCCTTTCTCATAGTCTTCACTTCTACACTCTCCTCCAAGCCTCTATCTCTTCTCTTTTCTTTTCTGGTTGTAGAACTCCCTTTAGTGTTTCCAGCAGAGCTGGATTCTTGTTTATGAACTCTCTTAGTTTCTGTTTATCTCTGAATATTTTAAACTCACCATCATATTTGAAGGACAGTTTTGCCAGATAAAGACTTCTTGGCTGGCAGTTTTTCTCTTTCAGTACCTTAATTATATCATACACTGCCTTCTTACCTCCATGGTTTCTTTTTCTTTCTTTCTTTCTTTTTTTTTTTTTTTTTTATTAGGTACCTGGGCCAGGGATTGATTGAACCCAGGACCTCATATATGGGGAGCTGGCACTCAACCCCTGAGCTACACCAGCTCCCCCAATTGGTTTTTTCATTTGTTTACTTGTCTGTTTTGTTTTGTTTTTAGGCAGTACCTGGGATAGAACCTGGTACCTCGTACATGGGAAGTATGCACTCAACCACTTAAGCTACATTTGCTCCTCTCCATGCTTTCAGAAGAGAAATCTGCACTGCGTCTTACTGTATGTCCCTTGTACGTGATGTTTTGCTTTTCCTTAGCTGCTTTCAGAATTTTCTCTTTGTCTTTGGCATCTGTCTTTGGGTAAATCTATTTGGGTTTATTCTAATTTGAGTACACTCTGCTTCCTGGACATGTATATTTATGTCTTTCATGAGAGTTGGGAAATTCTTGGCCATTACTTCCTCAAATACTCTTTCTACCCCTTTTCCATTCTCTTCTCCTTTGGAACTCCCATAACATGTATGTTGGTGTGTTTCATGCTATCATTCAACTCCCTGCTCAATTTTTTCCATTCTTTTTTCTCTCTGTTCTTCTCTCTTTTCAATTCCAGTTGTTCTCTCCTCTATGTCACTGATTCTTTCTTCCATGATTTCAAATCTGCTATTGTGTGCCTCTATTGTATTTTTAATCTCACATATTGTGTCTTTCATTTCCATAAGCTCTGTTATTTTTCTATCCAAGATTTCAAATGTTTCTTTGTGCTCACCCAGTGTCTTCTTGATGTCTTTTATTTCTTTAGCCATGCTGTCCTTCAACTCCATGATTTGATTTAGGAGATTTGTATGAACCTCATTGATTAGCTGTTTCAAGTCCTATGTCTCATCTGGAGCTTTGATTTGTTCCTTTTCCTGAGTCATATCTTCCTTTTTCTTAGAATGGCTTGTAATTTTTTGCTGATGTCTAGGCATCTGATTCTGATGCAGAGTTTACTCTGTTGTTCAGTGTCTCTCTCTTGCCTAGGGGTTTACTGTTAAGTAACCATGTGCTACCACTGTTCTTTGACTCTTGGTTCAACTTGCTTTGGATATTTATGCTTGTCCCTGTTTAACTGCTCAAACCAGAGCTAAGGACCCAGTAATGGGGTGCAGGACAGTTTCCAAGGGCCTTGGAGAGGGGGTTAGTAAAAGCACCTGCTTACCTCTTTTATTTATTATTAATTTCCCCTTTTCCTGCACTTTTCTGGTCTTGCCAACAGGTGGCACTCTTTGGCAGACCTCTCAGCTTAGACCCCAGGTGCTAGGAGGGAATGCATTCAGTGTAACTCCTTGGACAGGTGCTGCAGAAGCAATGTCCTCAGGGCTGGCCAAGCCTCACAAACTTTCTCAGAAGCTGTTTTCTTCCTTGGCCAGCTGCACCCTCCCTCCCTCTGCCTCCTCAGCAACCAGCCATAGATTGCAGTAGGGAGGGTATTTGAGAAAGCAAATTATCTTTAGCTCCCTGCAGGTTCTCAGAGCAAACAATATCGCAGCCCTACTCAGCCTGGAAGTGTACGACCCCTCCAATGTAGCAGACCATGTTCACTGACCAAAATCTGAATTTGCTATAGGCTGTGTCCCTGTCCCCCTTTTCTTGGGCAAGAGGACCCCTGCAATCCCCCTCAGTCCACAGCCACTGCAGTCCACAGGCTGCTGCAGTCTGCCGATTGCAGTTTGATCTGAAAATGAGGGGATGGGTACCCACTGCTACTTTGCAGCTTTACTCATGGGATTTTTCAGCCAGCTGAGACTCCTTTCCTTTGCCCCTCTCTTCTGGGTGATATCTTGCCTTCCCTTGGTGTCCTGAGCCCCAGAACAGCCCTCCAGACAGTCTCTGCTTGTCCTCTAGATATTTTTTCTGGGAGAGAAGTGATCCCTCTGCCTCTCTAATCCTCCATCTTCCCGGAAGTCCAGAAGTAGTATATTTTAAGTCAAGGTAGATTGTGATAGTTAAAGGGAGAGAAAGTAATATTAAAATTACTCAACTAACCCAAAATAAGAAAACTGTAAGGAGGAACAAAGGAATCAAGAACATAAAGACCAAATAGCATGATGGCAGAATTAAACTTAAACATATAAAGAAAATTACATTAAAACTAAATCTCTTTGAAGTCTCTTAGCCACATGAACTCATTTCTCTTTACCTTTCCCCCCTTTTATTCAAGGTCTTTTTCCAATTGTGTTGTCAGTTGGCACTTGTTATTAATCCCTCATTGCCAGGGAGGCTCATCCCCAGGAGTCATGTCCCACATTGGGGGGAAGGTAATGCATTCATATGCTGAGTTTGGCTTAGAGAGAGGCCACATTTGAGCAACAAGGCTCTCAGGTGGCATCACTTAGGCACCCCATAACAGTAGGCTAAGTTTCAATTACAAGAGCAAAGACTCATAAGGCTAGTCATCAATAACAAGAACCCATCAGTGGGCCATCCTCTTTTGCCAGACACTGCCCCTGCACTCAGGGGACTGTTGCTGCTCCCTTGGAGAATGTGGCTGAGCTCTCCAGGCTTGGAATTCAGATTCCCTCATTTATTGAGTGATTGTCTACCCACCGTGACCATGCCCCATCCCTTGATCATTTGAACAATTTTATATATCTTTCATGTATATTCAGATGAAATTACTCCCATGAAACCCCCATCCCAGACACCCCCCACCAATGCTCCTCTGCAGCCCCCATTGTAACCCTTCTGTGATCTAAACCTTCCTTGAACATGAAGCCCAAATAATAACCAAATAAAATTAATAGGAAAAAGAAATAATAATGATAAGCTTAAATGCAAGAGATAAGTAAAAGGAAACTCAGAAGAAGAAAAAACTAAACTAAAAACAAAATATAATTAGCGGATTGGGACATTCAAAAAATGGGAAAAAAAAATTTCTTTTAAAAAAAAATTATTCTAGGAGGTCATCCCAGAGGTAACGCTTACACCTACAGTAGGATCTCATAGAACAGCAAAGTGGATATCACCCCACACAGAGGAGCTCCTGAGGGCTCTGGAGACACCCAGGTCCTATATAAGGGGGGATAGCCCCAGAGATTGATGCCTTATTAGTGGACTCTACTTTGGAATCTGTGCTCCTGAGAGTGACAGAGTTGGACTCAAATAAATCCTCCCTGCACATGGTCCAACAGTCCCTTCTATTCAAACCTATATGTGATGCTGGAGTTTGTAGGTATACTTCCAGAGACTGGAGCCTCTGGCCTACCTATATTCCAGCTGTGCCTGGAATCTCAGTGGAGCTGCAACTCCTACCGTACAGCTCAATGGACTCATCCAAGTCACCTGGTGAGGAGACGACGATGGGCAATGACCATCCCAGGGAATGGAGAGGGCCTGCAGCTGCAGGCAGGATAATCCCATCCACCGTATCAATGGGATATAAGCCCTCTCTCACTTGGAGGTGGAGTGGACATCACCTTCCCAGTCCCCTCAGGATTGGGGGAAGAGCTATGGACTAGAGTGGACTTAATGGTATTCTGTTGTAGATATATTGTGATTCAAGCAATGGAAGAAATTATAACAGTGAGGTGGGGCCGGTGGCCACTGGACGCTTTTGGGGCAGGGAGGGGTAGGGCAGTTGAAAAACAGGGGCTTTTTTGGGACTTGGGGGTTGTCCTGAGTGGCGTTGCGGCGACAGATGTAGACCATTTTACATCAGCATAAACCATGCAGAACTGTGTGGGAGAGAGTGTGGTCTACGATGTGAACTGTGGTCTATGCTTGGTGGCAAGGCCCCAGGATGTGTATATCCATTACGGGTGATGTGCCACATTGATGAAGGATGTTTGTGTGGGATGTTGTGGGAGGTGTGGGAGGTGAGAACATGGGAATCCCTGTAATTTCTGTGTAATTATCTAGGTAATCTAAGTACCTTTAAATATATATATATATACATATATATATATAAAATAACATTTATGTAAGCAAATGCACATATATGCATATATATTTATATATCATTTTACAAATATTGGTATGTATTGTGAAAAATTTGATTTTTACCCACAATAAAAAAATAAAAAATAAAAGAAACGACAAAAAGCAAAAAAAAAAAAAAAAAAAAAAAAAAAACACTAAATCTCTAGATTTTTGTGGTGATGAATGCACAACACTGATTATACTAAAAGTCATTGATTGTACACTTTGGATGGATTGTATAGTATGTGAATATATATCAATAACATTGCTTAAAAAAAACTAAATTACTAAAGAGACTTCTGCTTCTGACCAAGATGCAGTAACAAGAACAAAATGTACTATCCTACCTTAAACAAGTAAAAAAAAAAAAAACCAGACAAAATGTATGAAACAACAATTGTCAAGACATTGGATATCAGGTGACAAAAGGACAGTGATCTCTGGAGTTGATAAATAAATGAGTTGAGTCTTATGATTGTCTCAGTTTACTCTCTGGTGAAACTTTCCAGGCCGTGGCACAGAGAGAAGAAATGGAGGAAGATCCCAATGGATTCTCTGAGTTGAATAGACTGATGCAGCTAGAGTTTATAGGGCAGAGCACTGAAAAGAGCCATGCAAAGATGAAGAAGAATCAAATGATAGAGTGATAGAATGAGCATTTCTACAGATCCCTACAGATATTAAGAGGATAAGAATGGAATGTTATGAAGAGCTTTATGCTTATTAATACAACAGCTTAGTTGAATATACAACTTACCAAAACAAACACAAGAAAATTTAATAATACAAATAGCCTTATATTAATTAAAGAAATTGAATCTGTAATTCAAAATCTCCCCACAAAGAAATCCAGATCTAGGTGGCTTTGTAGGGGCAGATGCTGAGCTGGTTTTCAGTCCCCTAGAATGAGAAATGTTGACTTCCACAAGTGGTCAGTTTGGGGGTGAAGAGGGGTCAAGGCTGGGGAAGTGGATCTCAGAGTGATCAGTTCTGGGATGAGAAGTCACCACAGTTCAACCCAGGGCTGGGAGTTTTCTCCAACAGCCTTGGGTGCTGGCTGGGGGAGATCCATGAATGTGGCTCAACACACCCAAGGGTCCTGGGCCCTGGTTCTTGTGCTGGGCTGGGCTGGCAGAATCAGAAGCCTCTGTCACTGCTGTCCCCACAATGACCCTGAGCAGGGCGGATGACGAAGAAAATAGTGAATTGAAGTGAATCCTTTCTCCGACCCTTTCTCCCTCCCCCAGAAGCCAGCCTCTTTCCTTTATCCTGTATTCATTATCTGACCTTTCTCTTCCCTTTCCCTTCTCCCTTTTGCCTATTTCCAGCCTTGCCCCCATTCTTTCTCCTAAACCTTCCATCATGTGTTAAGTAAAATAAAATAGTAGCCTTCATTGGGTGTTGCCAGGAGCGACCCCTTTCCAAGAAATGACAGGGTCTTTACAAAAACAATTGACTGCAGGGGCTTTCCAAGAAAATGGAGTGCAGCCTACAAAATTGCAGTAAAGAACTCCTGGTGATAAGCTAGGTTTGGTCCAGAGGAGATAGCTTATCAGAATGGGCAAGCTACCATACTAATCAATGCTTATCTGCTCCCCTCGTTGTAAGACCCTCCTGTGGAACAAGGAACTTTAATGTCCACTAGTCATTGTCACCACCCCTTAAAAATTCCCTGAAAGCCTTTATAAGCAGCTGTGACCAGGTGGCCACTGAGACTCTTGAGATCTCTGTGCTCGCAGTTTTTCTCTCCCAATGTACCCTTTTAATGCTTTAATTTACATGTGGTAAATAGTTTCTTTTTGACACCAGGACTCTCAGCCTTTCCCTCTCGCCCTTCTTGCTCTCGAATGGGAGAACGAGGCACAGTCTTGGGACAGGGCCTCTGGGAGGCCCTTGGCCTCTGTCTTTCTCTAAGCTCTGCTGCTTTTAAATGGGAGCAGCTAACATCTGAGTGAAAGGCAGAGATCATGAGAAATAACGAACACTCAAATTAGACTCAGTGATAATTTTCCCCACCTCTGTGCTCTCTGACTCCCCGGCCATTTTTCCTGGGGCAGAAGCTGTCCCCAGCCCCACACCACTGACCCTAGACCCCACTCACCCAGTGCCTACAGCCCAGGCACACAAGCAGGGCTGACAGCATCAGGCTCTTGGTCACGAGGAGTCCACACAGCACAGCGACCAGGGAGGCAGCTGCGTCAGTGGAGGTGGGGGGTGGAATTGATTGCCTGGAGGGAGGTGGAGACGGCAGGGTGGACCCTGGGCCCTGGTAGGGGAGCTGGTTTCTAGGGGACACCACCCTGAACTGTCTATGCAGGGGCAGTGGGCACGGGGGTGGGGAACAGGATCCACAGAGGCCTATTTGGGCCTGTGATAAGACTCAGCAGGCTTGGACAGAGGGAAAGGCTGGCTCAGGGAAGACGTAGGGACAAGAGTTCACTGGGGCGGGGAGGGGGAGCGGCAGGAACAATCCAGCCGTGGTTAGAAAGGACAGGGCAGAAACGGGAGGTTACTCAGGCCAGAAAAGGACGGTAGATTTGCTGGGGGGTGCGGGGAGAGAGAAGACCCAGGATCAAAGATGGGCACAGCAGGTGCCGGGGCCCATGGAGGGCTCTCAGGAGCCAGGAGTCAGGAGACCTTGGTCTTTGCCCTGTCTCTGCTAAATGGCTGGGTGACTGTTATGGAAGGGTCCATGCGGTCTCTGGGCCTCATTTCCTCAGTCGTGACATCTGCGCTGATCCCTGAGACGCTATGGGCTCTGACATCCCAAGAAGCTCCTTGCTTACATCTGTGAGCAGTCAGGGAAGGAGGCGGGACGGTGACAGTGTGTCCTCGCCAACAGCCCCTTCAGGCTCCTACGTGCCACACCCCATCCAGCACTGAGCGGCTTCCCAGCATCTCATTTTACCAGTTGAGAAGGTGTAAAGTGACATTTCATGGCTGTTTTGTTTTCATTTTATTATTTTTTTATTTTATTTATTTTGTTTTGTTTTGCTTTTTCTTTTTCTTTTTTTAAAATTTATTTCAGGGCTATTTTAATGGGCACTTCTTTAATGACTAATGAGTATGAACCTCACCTGTAAGCCTTTTATATTTCCTCTTCTACAAACTGCCTTTCACATTCTTTAGTCATTTTCCACTAGGGTTCCAGTTCTTTCTTATTTAGTAACATGAGCTCTTTCTATATTATAGGCAGTATTTCCATGTTAGTTTTAGACATTTTCAATCAAATTTTCCCAGTCTGTGATCTGCTTGATAACTTATTTCCATGGTGTCCTATACAGAATAGAATTCTTCAATTTTGATACAATTACGTTTTTGTTTTTTTTTTCCTGGTGACTTATGCTTTTGAAGTTTTGAGTCCTTCCTCACACCTGGGCCACACAGGTTTTCTTTGGCAGTTTTTTTTTTCCCCTATTAAGTTAATTTAAAATTTTCCATATATGTTTTTAATCCATCCGGAGTTCATCTTTGTATACAGTGTTAGGTAGGGATCCAGTTTGGGGGTTGTTTGATTTTTTAATTTGCACTGCCAATTTTCTCAAGGATATTGACCAAATAATAGGTCTTTTTCGCCATTTGTGGTGCTTCCTTATCATAAATTACAGCGCTGTACCTGTGCTAGATCCGACTAGAACTCTTAAGCCTATCCCGTTGGTCTATTTATCAGTTCTTGTACCGCCACCACCATCCTATTATCAGTTGTATTATTTAGTAGTGCATCTTACTATTTGGTAGGGCAAGGCCTATCTTCTACTTTTGGTTTTCCTAGTTGACCAACCCTTTCCACACATATGATGTCCCTTGATGTCATTTTCCCTTCAGTTCATCCCAACTCTGTCACTAGCAGTCCGGCTGACAGTGCTTCTCTTCATACAAAATTCTGAAAAAAGGTCTCAATTCTCTGTGCAGTTCAAGGGGGTCCAAACCACCAGACAAAAAGATTTTCCACAGATCCTTCCTAAACAAATACATGTGCAATCCTGACTTCCTCTGAGATGACTGACTAGATCCGGGTTCAGCCACGCCCTATCTAGCAAAGGCTGTTTGCTGTTTAGCCACTCCCTCCCGCAGAGTCCCCTTCTCTGGGGACTCACTTCCTGGAAGCTCAGGGAGGGCCCTAAGAGCACCGCTTCTGGTCCTAGTTTTAGAGCACTCCATCTGGATAGGCCAAGAATTCTCCAAATTATCAATTGTTGGTTTCTCTGTGTGTAAGAATTCAGTTCTCAGTTTATCCCTTTCCTCTTGCATTTTGAGCTCCAAGGAAAAACTAGGCTGCCTCCCACATGTAGCTTGCAGACCTCCTCAGCTAAATATCCAAGTTCATTGCTTCTCAATTCTGCCTTTAACCTGGTATCAGAACCCAATTTCCCCATGTTCTCTGCTATTTATAACAAGGATCATCTTTCCTCCAGTTTCCAATAACACATTCATCATTTTCTTCTACGGTCTTATTGGAAGTACCTTTACCTTCCAACAGTCTCTTCAAAGCAATGTAGAATTTTTCTATCAAGTGCTTCAACATTCTTTCAACCTCTGTTCATTATCCAATTACAAAGCCAGTTCTACATTTTTAGGTATTTGTAAAAGCAGCACCCCACTTTCTGGTACCAAAAACAGTCTTAGTTTGCCAGAGCCGCTATCACAAATACCATACAATGGGTTGGCTTAAATAACAGGAATTTATTGGCTCACAGTTCTGAGGCTAGAAGAAGTCCAAAATCAAGATATCAGCAAGGCTGGCTTTCTTGTAGCATTCTGTGCTGGCTACCAACCATCCCTGGGATTCCTTGCCTTTTAGCTTTGCCTCCATCACATGCCGATGTCCTCTCCTTTCTGGTTTCTGTGACTTCTGGATCCTCTTTGTAGGACTCCGGTAATCTGGGTTAAGACCCACCCTCATTCAGTTGGGCCACACCTTAACTAAAAATACTGTGTTCAAAAGGGCCTCTTTACAATGGGTTCACACCTGGAAGAATGCAGATTGAGGTTAAGAACATATTTTTATCTGGGGTACAAACACTGTCAACCACATCTTTATAGAATGGGTATGTGCTTATTTTATTTTCCTTCAATTTTGTTTATATCTTCTCTCTTTTTTCATGATCAGTCTTGCCAGAGGTATGTTTATCTTATTAAACTTTTCAAAGAAGTTATTAGCTTTCTTAACCTCCTTCACTGTTTGTCCATTTAATTGAGTTCAGCCCTTACCATTATTATTTTCCTTCTTTTAATTTCTTGGGTTAGTACTGTTGCTCACTTTCCATCTACTTGAGTTGAGTACTTAGCTCATTTTTTAAAAATATGTCTTTTATTTTTTCTAAAAGATACTTAGATTACATAAAATGTTACATAAAAAAATATAAAGGATTCCCATACACCCCACACCGCACACCTCCCACTTTTCCCCACATTAACAACTTCTTTCATTAGTGTGGTACATTCATTGCAATTGATGAACACATTTTGGAGCATTGCCACTAAGCATGGATTATAGTTTACATTGTCGTTTACACTCTCTCCCACTCAATTCTGTAGATTATGGCAGGATATACAATGGCCTGTATCTGTCATTGCAGTGTCATTCAGGACAACTCTAAGTCTCAAAAGTGCCCCCATATTACACTTCTTTTTCCCTCTCCCTGCCTTCAGCACCTCCACTGGCCACTGTCTCCACATCAATGATATAATATCTTCCATTGCTAGACTCACAATAAGTCTATAGCAGAGTACCAGTAAGTCCACTCTAGTCCATATTTTCTTCCCCAATCCTGAGGATTCTGGGATGGTGCTGCCCACTCCACCTAGCTCATTTATTTTTAACCTTTTATGGTTTTTGGCAAATACATTAAAAACTACAGATTCCTCTTCAAAATATTAGCTATGCCCCATAAATTTCATGTGTAGTGTTTATATCATATTTTATTGTATTATAATATAATTTATAATTTATAGATAATATATTAGGAAGCAATATATTATTTAGATTCAAAAATGGTTATTTTAGCTTCACTGTTTTTATACCTTCTTAATTTTATTGTATTATGTTTGGAGAATATATTCTGTAACATATTATTCTTTGGAATTTATTCAAGCTTCTTTTATGCCCTTCTTTTATGGTCTATTTCTATAAATATTTTCCATGGTTTTGAAAGAATGTGTATTATCTGTTTTATTTATGTAGACTGTTATATATATATGTATATATGTAAGTAGTTTATATATATTTATGTATTTACTTATATAGTGTATTTTATTACATATTCATATATTTATATAATTGAAAACATTTCTAAACATGTAAATACATATGCTATGTATATTGGCAAATATTTATTTTAAAATATAATTTATTATATATTTATAGCATACTTATATATCATAATGTAAATAACATATTTGTACATACTGTGTAAATATATACAGTACATATATATATAGTACCATAGTACCTAAAATCTATTAACTATATGATTTAGAACTTAGATTCCTCTGTTTATTTTTGTCTCATTGATCTATGGGTTTCTGAGAAGGATGTGACTATGCAACTATAATTGTTAATTATTTACTTCTCCCTGCATTTCTGATAGTGTTGTTTTATGGCCATGTATTTGGGTGAAAATTTTTTTGATGATTGTATTTTCTTGTTCAACTGTGACTTTTATCAGGGTATACTACATATCTTTCTCTCATAATACTTTTTACCATAAATTTTATTTTGTCAAATATTAATATTGCTACTAGAGTTTATTTTGGTTCATATTAGTGAGATATATATTTTTTTAATTTTTTATTTTTGACTTTTTAAAATATTTTGTAAGTGTATCTCTTGTAGACAGTATATTGTTAGAATTTTTAAAAATCCAAACTGAGAGTCTCTGTCCTTAATGAGTTTTACTCACATTTATTGGAATTGATTTTATATAAGGACTTATTTCTGCAATCTTATTTCATATTTTCCATTTTTAAAAAAATTATTTTCCTGCTTTCTATTGGATAGGGTTTTCTTTTGCTTGTTTAAAGAATATACACTCTATTTAATTAATTGAAGATCCATATTTATATTGATTTACTCCCAATTGCTTCCTTAAACGTATCAATATCTACCTATTGCCTCTAATGAGACAAACACTTAACCATCCTTTCATGACCTCTGATCTCTCCTCCACATCCCATGTTGACATTGTCTAGAAAGTTATTTTTTTAAATTGCCATAGATATATTTTCACTTCTCCTTCTTTTTGTTTCAGTTGCCAGTTTTTTTTAAGACAAAAATAAACTTTACCAAGGTGCTTGATCACATGTACTTCCTCACCTCTTGCAGCTTCTCCTGGATTTATTTTCGAACACTCTAAGGGTGTGTTCAGTGGGGATCTTTGTATGTGGCAAATCCAAAAGTATTATGACCTCTCATTGAATGACAATTTGGCTGGATATAAAATTCTAGGTTCAAAGTTCTTCTCTTTAACCATTTAAAAATATTACTAAATTATCTTCTTGCATCCAGTGTCCCTTTTAAGAAGTATGATGTGAATTTTATTCTTTTTCCTTTGTATGTGACCTGAAAGCCTTTGGATTTTCTCTTTGCCTTTAATGTTCTTACATTTCATACCATGGGTCTAGGTGTGTGTGTGTGTGTGTGTGTGTGCAGGTATGTTTGTTTCCTATTTTCTTCTTTTTGGAGCAATATATTAGACTTTTCAGTCTGAGATCTTTCATTTTTCTTTAATTCTGAGAAATTTATCGTCATTCTTTCTCCACATATTTCTTCCTTTCCATCTTTTCTCTCTCACAGGCATTCTTAATGCCCCTATGTTAGAACATCTACTTTTATCCTTCCTGTCTCTTAACTTCTCTTTGATTATATTTATCTCCTTATCCTTTCCAAACACTTTCTCTCTAGCAACATCTATGCTTTATTTATTAGACATATTATGATATTTATTTCAACTATATTTTTCAAACTACCATTCCCATTTAGCTCCTTTTAATGACTCTCATTCTTGCTTCACATAGTTTCTCTCTTCTCTTGTCCTCTTAACTTTACTGATCATATTTACTAAGAATTATTATACTGTCATTTCCCATAGTTCTTCTTCAGATAGCTTTTATTGTTTGGCTTATTGTCATTCTTTTAAGATAGTAGTAGTCTTAAGATGTCTAGTTGTTTTGGTTTGTGAATTCAGATTCCCCTGAATCTGAATACCCAGGTTGGTAATGGGTAATGCAGAAGACCTAAAGGTGAAATCCTTCCAACCAAGTTTTAAAAATGGAGAGATAGGCTCCAGAGCACAAAACACCAGGTATACCCATTTGCTGCCATTTCATTCTCTGGCAAATGTACTCTATGAACTCTTTGGGAGAGATCCCTTAATTTGTAATACACTGGCCTAGAAATTTGGAGAAGGAGGGGATTGGGGGAAAAAATACCTACAGATGGCTGGTTGTCCTTTTTCATCAACAGCTCACTGTTTTTCATGTGCTCTAAGTGTCCCCTGGGGCACCTGTAACATAGGCTGCTATAGCCTATTTCTACAGTGAAGGGAAACCAGGATGGTCTCAAGACCCATGATAGAAAGAGTCAAGAGCAGAAACTAAAAGTATTCTTCTAACCATTTTCTTGGTGCCTCCTGCCACCGTCAGCCCAGGCTGCAATCACTCCCTCCACTCCCACCACTCAACACATACCAACATAGCAACTAGTTCTCACATGGTTTTTTGTTTCATTCCAGAAATCCGTTTTCTTGTTTTTTCTATATTTTCCTCCACAGTTAATGACTTGCACCCTCCTCCCCATTCTCTCTACCTAACTTTGTATCTGAGCTCTAGGAGTTCTTCTGAAGTGCCCTGTGCCTCAAAAATCTTGGGGAAAAAAAATCCTTGGCTTCTCTTCTGATTTTGAGTCTGCATGAGCCATCTGGCCATCCCTTCCCAGGACCCTCCTCCTGCTGAGATCCCTGACCTACCTGGACTCAGAGCCACTGGTTGGAAGTGGACTGGAGATCGTCTCTGGAGTTGTGATCAGGACTAAAGAGGACACAAAGAATATATTGGCAGAGAATGGTATTGGTTCTCAAAAACCTCCAGAGGAAGTGAGCAGGGAGGCCATCCCTTTAGGGCTCCTCAGGCCTGGGGTAATTGAGGCCTGAGATCATGTTAACCAGCTAAAGTCCAGGCAGGCACTGGGCTCAAGTGAGAGTAGTCTCTTCTAGAGCTAGTGAGAAACAAGGGGGAGGCCTGATGCTGGGACATGCAGGTTCAGGGTCTGCAAGACATGTTTGCCTCTTGAGACCTTCAATTCACTATGGATATCTTCATGATCAGATCAGAGCATGCAAGTCTATCTCCCAGGGCCTCTAAGTTCAGGGAACCCTAAATGTAGCTTCCCACCAGTCCAGGCCCCAGGGACTCAACCCACCCCATCCCCCTGAAAGGTCTCCCTGGTCTCCTCTTTCCTGAATCTGAGACTGCCCCCAAGGATCCTGGCCACATCTTTCCCCCCCCACTGAAACCCCAGACCCATCTGATGTTGATGGAAGCCAGTTGGGGGTCCACGTAAATGGAGTGGTTTGGGCTAAAAAGAAAAGAGAGTGGATAATGACTGCCCAGAAGCCCAGGAGACAGAATGAGATTTGGTCCCCAGCAGTGAGAGAAAGTAGGGGGCCCAGAGCCAGTGCCACGGGGTCCCTTAGGCCAGGGGTGACCTGTGCCTAAAGTCTGCACACCCAGCTGTGGTCTTGAGGGGAGGGAGCCACTCCCAGAGTTGTTGGGAGGAGAAGGGCTGGCAGCTGAGAGAAGACTGATTAAGGAGGGCATTTTGAGATTCAGACACCCCAAGGCTTGCAAACTACTGAGGCTGTGTGTGAGAGAGAGAGACAGACAGAGAATCAGAGAAACCCTGGGTTCCTATCCAGTGAACTTCAGGCACATCTTCCCACCAGCTGGAGCCAGGAGGCAGGGCAGAGGTAAGACCCCTTTTCTGGGGACATAGTGTCTTGTTCCCCCTGGATCAGAGTGGGCACTGGAGTGATGAATGCATGGGAAGAGGTACGTGGCCGTTCCTCTAAGTCCTCGGGGTAGGGGTCATTCCCTCAAGAAAAGATCTCACCTGGAGACACCAGCAGGCTGATGTTTCTGAAAATAGTGATCAAGTTCCTGGAAGCATTGTAACTGCCGCACCAGTAAGGCCCTGAGTCCTCCTGCCTCAGGTAAATCATGGTGATGATGAAGAAGCCAGCATCGGCATCGTCCCAGATTGTGTATCGAGAATTCCAAGCCACAGTCTGGGGCTCAGAGCTGGTGACTAACCGGGTACACCTGTTTGGAGACCTCTCCTGACACCAGGTTTTCTTCTCGTACGGCCCCTTCTTGGGTGGGTACTGGCATTGCACGGAGAGCATCTGCCCGGCCACATGGTGTAGTTCCTCAGATGTGTCTCCCCAGGAACCTGGTCAACAAAGCCTTAAGGCAGGGTCCTGCCTGGACCCAAACCAGCCCTCCTACAGGGCTGGGGAATGGGGGGCATTCAATTCCTCCTCAGGGAGCAACTTCCTGTTGCCCACACACACCCCCCTCAGGTCCCAGGGCCCTGCTCCCTGCCCCACCCTCTCCCCGCTTCCATCTCACCCAAGGCCAGGAGCAACAGCAGGACAGGTGGCAGAAGCAGGTGTGCCCCCCCCCAAGCCATGCCACCCTTCTCTCTTTCTGGTGATGGGGGAGAGTAGGAAAGGGGAGGCATCAGAGGAGAGAGAACTAGAAGCTGGGCCCAATTCTTCTGCAACTTCCCAGCATCTCTGAGCTGGAAGAACAGAGCAAGGCAAACACTCTGATTGGGGAAGTGGTTGGCCTGAGAGGGCAGGCTCTGTGGGCAGATGGGGAAGGGCTGCTGACGTCTGGGAAGCTGCTGCTAGTTGCAGGGACTGTTTCTGGGCCTGGAGAACCTCAACCCAGCCCCAGTTGCTTGGCTCCCTTGTCCCAATGTCTCCTCATCCCCACCACTTTGCACCATCTGCCATTACATTCCTTCACTCTGGTTATGGGAAGCTCTGAGAAGGCACAAGAAGAAATCCTGGTGAAATAAGAGCCTGTTCCCCTCTTCTCTTTCTCTAGGCTCTATCTATGAGTGGTTAGGCAACCTGACCAGCATCTTAAGTCCCACTTGTCCTCCAGGCAAGGCAGAGACCTCACAACCAGGCCTATATGGTGGGTCAATGCTGTGCTTTAGCCCTGGGAGGGTTCTTTTGGGGCAGTGGGGGAGCAGAGTTTCAATTCCAGGAACTGTAAGGACTGTCGCTGGGAAAGGTGGGGGGCCAGAATATCTTGGAGGAGAGAGAGCACTGAGTAGGGGTCATCAGAGGGGCAGGCCAGAGGGGATGGATCAGTTGGAGGTGGAGAGGGAACTCAGGGCATCTCTATCTTCAGCTCCTACTCCCTAACGGCGATCATTGTCTATTGGATGAATACGTGAGTGGGAGGAAAAAATGGAGTAGCCTTTTATTTTAGCAATGTGTGCGCAAAAATGTGTAGAGACAATGGCTAAAGCTGGAGCAATCTGAACAACAAAAAGGGTATCAGACTATAACCCAAAGTATAAAATAAATATCCACAAGCCCGTACTGATAGGAAGAAATGATTGCATAAATAAATAAGTGGATGAGAATAGAGAAGTCTCCTGTGCAGAAGAATGACAAATAATTTATGTAGATACTGTGCCCTCTAGGAAGTGGAGCTAATTCCCACTCCTGAAATGCGGGCTGTGCATAGTGACTTCTTTCCAAAGAGTGCAGTATGGAAAGGGGGAGAAAAGAGTGACTTTACAGGGGAGAAACCTGGCAAACACTTCCTCAGCCAGGGGCCCAAGGTCAACATCCACAACGTTAGGTCATGTGGATGTATGTACCCTTGATATGATGCGATGAGAATGGCATGTTGTCTCTGTCTGTCTTCCTCCCCAAAACCTAAAACCCCAGTCTAATCATGAGGGAAACGTCAGACAAATCTCAACTAAGGGACATTTTATAAAATGCCTGATGATCTGCCAAGATCATCAAAAATAAGGAAAGCCTGAGAAATTGTCACAGCTGAAAGGAGCCTAAGGAGACATGACAATTAAATGTAATGTATCCTGGATGGGATCCTGGGACAGAAAAAGGATGCTAGGTAAAAACTAAGGAAAAATGAATGAGGTATAGATTTTAGCTAATAATGTAATGTAGGAGAATATTTTGTACATTGTTTAAAAGGCAATTTTTGGAATATATTTGAGCCTCAGGTTGGGAAGAACATTTTAAATGAGACCCCAAAGACCTAAATTGTAAAGAAGAAGTGGATGGATCTAATTACATTGTCAAATTCTGGCTCCCCAGATATCACCAACACGACCTGTTGATAAGACAAAGCTGAGTCTGTTGCTTATGGCAATAGGGGAGACTACCTCTTCTGCAAAATTTTGGCAGTGGCTGAGAGGGAGAGAGGCAAGGCCAGAATTTATTGAGGATTGGAAGCTTGGTTTAAGGCAGATCTTAGCTAAGAATCAGAATACAACAGACCTGCAGGATTGTTGGTAACAGCAAAGCCAGGATTTTGAGGCATGGATTCAATGAATCTTAATGAAACGATCTCTTGATGCTTTTCGTTGAAGAGTTGATAAAATTTTCAAGATGTAATGAATAATCATTTTGATTGTGGTGAACAATCAAACCATTTGCCAGAGCAAGAAATTCCTGGAAAAGTAAAGTAATGCTAATAAAGACAGTGGAGTAGCAAAGTTGTGTTAATATAGACAGAAGGTGTGGTTTGGGCTTTCTCCTAAATATGAGGATAAATGGTTTCGGTTCTTAACAAAAATTTTTTTTAATTCTTTTCGACACACCATACTATGGACAAAAGTATGTAGGGGACAAGTCCCACAGCACTGCCTGGTCACTTTGCATGTACCCACACAGGCCATGCAGACAAAGGCTTGGCACACGGCTAGTCTGCGTCTTGGCAGAATGCCCTGTGATTCTCCTGAACACCATGAGAGGATGGGAGGGTTGTGAGGCGGTACTCCAAGACCATCTCCCACTCCCCTACCAATCTCCCCTGGGAGACAGTTTCTCATTGCCTCTTGGCTTCTGATGAGTTTTGAGGCTTTTTACCCACTGCCCTCAGAGTAGAAAGCTACTGGCCATAAAACCACTTGGCTGCGATCTAGATTTGGCTCCTCGTTAATGGGGTATCAAGTGACTCACATCCACAGTCACTGGGCCCTATTGTTTTGACATGTGGGACGAGGACCACAGAGAGTTGGTACCTTGGGCTAATCTTCCTTTCACCATCGCTGTAAGTGACAAATTGTCTGAATCTAAAAATGGCTCATTGTGCCTTTATTGGGGGAATCACTCAGGCCTTGACCTTGAACTGGCCTTGTCTTGTGTGTGCTTGACCAGTAACAAATGGCAGACTTAGAAGTGATATTTGCCAAGTCTGTAAGTGGCCATATTAATAGCTAAACAAAATAAGGAGTGATTAAAACTCAACAAGGAAAAAAAAAAAAAAAAGAAAGCCAATAGAAAAGTGGTCAAAAATAGGTGGTACACTGCAGTAAAAATCCAAATGCTTAATAAACCCATAAAGAGATGTGGATCTCATTAGTTATCATAGAAATACTAGTTTTAAAATGTTGAGATATCACTTTGAACTCATCAGATTGGCAAGAACTAGAAGGTTGGATAACACTCAGTGTTGAGAAAGTAAGAAAGACAGAATGCTCAAGCTCTGCTGGGAAGAATGTAAAATGACCCAGCTTTTTGGAGAACAATCTGGGGCTTCTAAGCAGAATAAATATGTGAATAACCACACTCAGTGTCCCACTCATGGGTATACATATTCCATTATGGTTACTTTTTTTGTGTTCTGTCTAGGAAATATTTACCTATTCAAAGGTCATATATCCTGTTTTCTTCCAGGAGCTATATTTTTTCACCTTTCATATTTATGATCCATTTTTTGTTATGGTATGAGAGAAAAGTAAGTCTTTTTTTTTCCTCTGCATTGGGTCCAACTAATCCCCATCATTTGCTGAAAAGGCCATCCTTTCCCCAATGAATCACAGAAGTGTCTTTGTGGTAATTAGGTTTTGAACCTACAGAAACTGTTTCTGAACTCACTATTCTGTCCCATTGGTCTGTTTGGCTTTATGCCAACCTGGTATGTACTCTAGAAAAATTATTTTATGGGTCTTTCAGGGGATATGAAGGGGGATGTTTACTAAATAATTTTGTTTTCTTGTGGGTTTTTTTTTTTTTTTTTTTTTTTTTTTTTTTGATAGTAAAGAGTTGAAGCAACTTCGGGCTGCTATTTAAAAAGTACCACACACTGAGTGGCTTAAAAACGATGGAAATGTATTATCTCACAGTTCTGGAGGCTAGAAGTCCGAAATCAAGATGTCAGCAGAGTCACGCTTTCTCCTATGACTCTAGAAAAGTGTTCTCCTTACATCTTCCCAGCTTATGGGGGTGGTCGGCCAGCCTTGGTGCTCCACGGTTTGAAGCAGCATAACTCCAGGCTGGACCTCCCATCTTCACTTGGCCTTCTTCCCTGCCTCTGTTCTGAGTCTCTTCTCTTCTTAGAGGGACACGCGCCATATTGGATTAAGGGCCCAACCTACTGCAGTACAACCTCATCTTAACTAATTACTTCTTCAATGACCCTATTTCCAAATATGGCCACATACTAAAGTACTGCGGGGCAACACTTCAACAGAACTTTTTTTGGGGGAAGGGGAGGGGATACAATTCAACCCATAATAGATACCTATGGGGGAAGTTGGAGAGTGTAGTGGAGGGAGGAAGGTGGGGGAAAATAAACACATTGAATGAAATGAGTGGTGAAGCATTTCCACTGTTGACTGTGCCATCAAATAAGAAACATGTCAACTCAGTTTTGGGCACTTGAAGATCTTTTAAAAAAAAAAAAAAAAAGCTAAAACAAAAGCAAAGTGTGTTTGAATTCTTTGTGTGCAATTAACTTCCACACCTACCCTATAGGTAGGTATTACTTCACAACATAAATGAGGGGCCTGAACTCTAGCCTAGGAGAGGAACTTCTTTCCCCAAAATGGCATAGCCTGTAGGGAGTAGGACAAGATTCCATGCTGGTCAGCTCCTTGGCCAGTGCATTTAAGTAGGAAGATATGATTCGGTGGAGGGAGCCTGGATGGAGGAGATTGGCATTTGATTTTAACTGAGATTAACTCAAGCTAGCATCGTCATGAGTAGTGATGGTCTCTAGACAATCATGCAGGCAGAGGGGGAAGAGTAAATGACTCTTCAAGCCACGAAGAGGAGCCTGGTCCTTGTAGACCAGCCCCTACCCCCAAAAGGCTGGCTGTCAGTTCCAAAAATAATCATTTCTGATTTTACAAGGTTTTGAAATTTATAGGATGCTAAAACAGAACTATTTCACTGAGGTAACTGCCATGGAAACTGAATTTCCAAGTGTCACTGAACAATTAGCAGTCATGTTGGTATCCCAGTAATAAATTAAAGAAGATTGAGGGCATATAGGACTTTTCCTAAACAGACTGAGGTTTCCAAGAAAAGTACCATACATACTGGATCAGGAAAAATAGGAATTTACTCTCTTCAGCTGTATTAGTCAGGACCAGGGGCTCTGATGAAGTCCTTGATGAGTTCCCAGGGGATGTTGTCTGTCCAAAGTCAAGCTGGAAAATTCTCTCTGAATGCTGAAATCACTTCCCCTTTTAAGGCCTTCAACTGATTGGATAAAACGTCACTTATTGCTGACGGCATTCTCCCTGGTTGATTGTAGATGTTATCAGCCATCGATGCAATAAATTCACTGGTGACTAAAGTCCATAAATGTCCTTGTATTACAATTAGCCCAGTGCTTGCTTGACCAAACAACTGGGCACTATTACCTGGCCGAGTTGACACATTAGGCTAACCATCACAGTCCACCCCTTGCCAACTTGGCAACCACACACATCACCTTAAACCATACTTAGTCTCCAAATAAAAACAATAACAGACATGCATAAATATATTTCTGCCTAACAATATTCAACTGTCCTGCATACAACTGGAAATGCATTAATTCCCTACAGAATAAGGTGCAAGTCCTTGGGTAATATTCACTCTTAAACTTGACATCCTTAAATATTATGACATGAAACTAATACAACTTGTCATATGATAAGGGAAAAGTTTAGGGAAGAAAACAAAGACATTCATTTTATGTACATATACAATCATACTCATAACAAAACAAGAAAGAAAAATTCATGACTATTACAGTCCTCATTTCTGTAACTGGTCACATGATCAAAGTTCATATTTATCACTACTTTCTTCCATTACTCATTCCATGCTCCTCTTACCCTCAGCAAGCACCTCAGCTGACCGTGGTTCTTTGCCTGGTGGGGTGACCTAAACTTTCATTCCTGAGGATTCTGGGCCACTGTTAGTCCTACTTTGGTTGAGTTGTTGCAATTTTCCATTGACTTTAATCACAGGGCATGTCAGTACTAAGAGACACCCTAGAGGATCTCCTGCATTCCAGGCAAACTCTTCTTTACCCCCATTATGTAGATGTAGTCCTATTTCCCCTTGATAGTCAAGATCAATCACTCCAGTCAGTACAGAAACTCCTTTCTTTGCCTGTTGATTCAGAGGTAAGAGGATCCCAAAGTGACCAAGTGCGCTTTGAACTGCAGTCTTAACTTCCAGTTCAATGGAATCATTCCTGTGTTCCCTGGTGGCAGCACTCCTCCTTTTGGAACTAAAACCTGTAGACCAGCAGAGCTTAAGGTTGCAGAGACAGGAAGCAAAAATGTTCCTAGTGGGTCACTAGGGGTAATAGTGAGTGGTGCCACTCCTAGTTCCACCCCTTCATTCCTGGACCCATAAATCCTGGCTATGAGAAAAACAGCACCATAGAGTGGATGCTGATTTAGAGCATACACATTCTCCTGGAGAACATTGCCCCAGTCCTGCTAGGTATTGCCACCTACTTGGCACTGTAATTGAGTCTTCAAAAGGCCATTCCACCATTCTATCAATCCAGCTGCTTCAGGGTGATGGGGAACATGGTAAGAACAGTGAGTTCCATGGGAATGTGCTAATTCCCACACATCATTTGCTGTGAAATGGGTTCCTTGATCAGAAGCAATGCTATGTGGAATGACATGGCAGTGGAAAAGACATTCAGTAAGTCCATGGATGGTAGTTTTGGAAGAAGCATTGTGTGTAGGTAACGCAAATCTATATCCAGAGTATGTGTCTATCCAGTTAAAACAAATCGCTGCCCCTTCCATGATGGAAGTGGTCCAATGTAATCAACCTGCCACAAGGTAGCAAGCTGATCACCTTGGGGAATGGTGCCATATTGGGGGCTGAGTGTGGGTCTCTGCTGTTGGCGGATTGAGCACTCAGCAGAGGCTGTAGCCAAGTCATTCTTGGTGAGGGGAAGTCCTTGTTGCTTAGCCCATGCATAACCCCCATCCCTACCTCCACGGCTACTTTGTTCATGAGCCCATTGGGCAATGACAGGAGTGGCTGGGAAAGTGGCTGAGCGTTAGCCACAAAACAGGTCATCTTATCCACTTGATTATCAAAATCTTCCTATGCTGAAGTCACCCTCTGGTGAGCATTCACATGGGACACAAATATTTTCATGTTTTTTGCCCACTCAGAAAGGTCTATCCATATACCTCTTCCCCAGACCTCTTTGTCACCAATTTACCAATCATGTTCTTTCCAAGTCCCTGACCATCCAACCAAACCATTGGCAACAGCCCATGAATCTGTGTGCAGATGCACCTCTGGCCATTTCTCCTTCCAAGCAAAATGAATAACCAGGTGTGCAGCTCAAAGTTCTGCCTACTGGGAGGATTTGCCCTCAGCACTGTCCTTCAGGGATGTCACAGAAAGGAGCTGCAGTGCTGCAGCTGTCCACTTTCAGGTGGCACCTGCATATAATACAGAACCATTTGTAAACCAGACCCGAGTTTTCTCTTCCTCAGTCAACTGATTGTAAGGGACTCCCCGAGAGGCCAAAGCTGTGGGCTGGGAAAGAGAAGGTAACATGGCAGGGGTGGTGACCATGAGCATTTGGATCACTTCCTCATGTAACCTACTTGTGCCTTCAGGACCTGCTCGAGTCCTATCTCGTACATACCACTTCCACTTTATTATGAAGTGCTGCTGTGCATACCCAACTTTATGGTTTGGTGGGTCAGACAATACCCAGCTCATGATAGGAAGCTCAGGTCTCATAGTAAGTTGGTGGCCCATGGTTACACAGTCAGTCACTATTAAGGCCCAAAAGCAGGCCAAAAGCTGTTTCTCAAAGAGAGATTAGTTATCTGCAGAGGATGGCAGGGCTTTGCTCCAAAATCCTAAGGGTCTGCACTGTGATTCCCCTATAGGGGCCTGCCAAAGTCTCCAAACAGCATCTCTATTTGCCACTGAAACTGCCAGCACCACTGGATCTGCTGGATCATATGGCCCAAGTGGCAGTGCAGCTTGCACAGCAGCCTGGACCTGTCACAGAGCCTCCTCTTGTTCAGCCCCCAAACAAAATTAGCAGCTTTTCTGGTCACTCAGTAGGTGGACCAGAGTAGCACACCCAAATTAGGAATGTGTTGTCTCCAAAATCCAAAGAGACTAACTAAGCATTGTGCCTCTTTTTTTGGTCGTAGAAGGAGCTAGATGCAGCAGCTTATCCTTCACTTTAGAAGGAATATCTCGACATGCCCCACACTACTGGACACCTAGAAAATTCATTGAGGTGGAAGGCCTCTGTAACTTTTGTTGGATTTACCTCCCATCCTCTCTCATACAAATGCCTTACCAATAAGTCTAGAGTCATTGCTAGTTCTTGCTCACTAGGTCCTATCAACATGATATCATCAATACAATGGACCAGTGTGATGCCTTGAGGGAGAGAGAGACAATCGAGATCTCTGTGGGCAATATTATGCCATAGGGCTGGAGAGTTGATATACCACTGAGGTGGAACAGTGAAGGTAAATTGCTGGCCTTGCCAGCTGGAAGCAAACTGTTTCTGGTGGTCCTTACTAATGGCAAATGAGAAAAAAAGCATTTGCCAGATCAACAGCTGCATATCAGGTACCAGAGGATGTGCTGATTTGCTCAAGCAATGATACCACATCTGGGACAGCAGCTGCAATTAAAGTCACCACCTGGTTAAGTTTATGATAATCTACTGTCATCCTCCAAGATCCATCTGTTTTCTGCACAGGCCAAACAGGAGAGTTGAATGCAGATGTGGTAGGAATCACCACCCCTGCATCCTTCAAATCTTTGATGGTGGCACTAGTCTCTGCAATCCCTCCAGCAATCTGGTATTGCTTTTGATTTACTATTTTTGCTAAGTAGGAGCAGTTCTAGCGGCTTCCACTTGGCTTTTCCTACCATCATAGCCCTCACTCCACAAGTCAGGGATCCAGTGTGAGGATTCTGCCAGTTGCTGAGGATGTCTATTCCAATTATGCACTCTGGAAATGGGGAAGTAACCACAGAATGGGTCCAGGTATCCACTGGACCCACTGTGAGATGGACCTGAGCTAAAACTCCACCAATCACCTGACCTCCATAAGCCCCTACTCTGATTGGTGAATGACAGTGACATTTTTTGTCTCCTGGAATTAATGTCACTTCTGGGCCAATGTCTAATAATCCCTGAAATGTCTAATCATTTCCTTTTCCCCAATGCATGGTTACTCTGGTAAAAGGTAGTAGGTCTCCTTAGGGAAAACTGGGAGGAAGATTAACAGTGTTAACAGTTTGGCAGTGTAACAGGATCCTTCCCCAATGGGACCTGGCCTTCCCCTCATTCAAGGGGCTATGGGTCTGTAAACTGTCTCAAGACTGGGAATTAAGGGGCCATGATTCTCTGTGTCTGTAATTCAAGTTAGGGTTTTGTTCACTCGACCTAGAACTCTTCGGGTTATACAGACCAAGTAGGAATTTAGTAGACTGCCCATCTATTTCACTTCTAGGTACCCATGATCTATTAATCAGCACCATAACTCTATGCAACTCAGACTCTTCTGATTGCTGCTTTGAGTCTGCCTTTCATTGCAGTAGCCAAGTCCACCCTTTCTTTGGCAATTTACAGCCGCTACTTGACTTTTACTGGCCTGAGATCCAATCATCCCCATAATGTTTAAGGATTCTAGTTCCATTACAGCAATTCCTAGAGTAATATCTGGACTGCAGAGAAGAGCAACCACAGAGCTTTTCAGGGAAGATGGAGTTAGTCTTCCAAATTTATTCCTCACAGTCCTGGTTAAAGGTGTGTCCTCTGGACATTCCTGGGATGGATGGGCGGGTCTTAAATGGTAAATCCACTTTAGAATTCCAATTTCTCTAAGCCTTTGAATTTCCTCTTCTATCATATAGCAGGGCAAATCGGGCATCTCAGCCTCAGACATATTAGGCCATCTCTTGGTCCATGTTTCAGTCAGCCACCCAAACAAACAAACAGCCTTTTCTAACCCCTTGAGCTACAGTGTCTAATCCAGAATTTCTGCTTAGTGGGCCCATATAAAAAAATTCAGCCTGGTCCAACTTTATATTCCTTTCACCATTATCCCATACTCTTAGTATCCAGTCCCATACATATTCCCCTGATTTCTGTCTATATAAGTTAGAAAACTCATGCAGTTCTTTTAGAGTATAGCGTACTTCCTCATGGGTCACACTTTGTATTTCGCTTTTAGGGAGCTTGTGATTTTAATTTGGTAATACGTCTTGAAGAGAAGAGGAGTGGTGGGAGTGGGTAAGGAGAAGAAATAGAAATGCCTTGCAAGCTACTGACCTCAGGGCATTCCTTTGCATTTTCATCTGCTGAGACACAATTAATCTCTTCAGGTAGCATTTGAAAGATTCCTCAGAGCAGGGTTAAGGTTAGGCAGTGCATGCTGGAATTTGGCTGGTACCTGCCTCAGGGCTGGGAGGAGGTTCAGACTCCCTGGGGCAGGCCAGAGTCTGGGTGATACAAGGTTGACACTGTGTGGTCTCCACAGGGCAGTCCATCACAGGTTTATCTGGCAATGTCTCAGCCAAATTTAGGGTTCCAATGTCCTCACCGACATCATCATCCCATGTGTCTTCATCCCAATCCTCAGGGTTCCACTCCTTTCCAATCAGTGTCTTCACTTTAACAGCAGACACCCTGCATGGTTGAGATTTTAGTTTCCTTTGTAACTCTGCTACTCATACAATGAGATTCTGCATCTGGTTTTCAGAGATCTTAAGTCTGTGGCTGCATGAAACAAGATTTTCTTTCAGAGCACACATGGAAACTTTCACATCATTCATGCGGCATTTGTGTTGCAAATTTGAAGACTTTAGCAAATTCCTTTCTTTTGTAACTGTGTGTAGAGTATCTAGGAGGAGCCAGCCAACATCATTGTACCTTTTGATTACACAAAACCCTATTACGGCGTTGAAAACATTCTCACCAAGATCCTTGCCTCTTATAAGTGAGGAAATAGGGGTATCCAGTGATGATATTTTGTATATCTCCATTGCCAACTCATGCCATGGACTGTTAGTAGCCTCTTGATTATTGGAAAGAAAGTCATTAGTATACTTGAGTCCAATTAGAGTAGAGATCCAATTGCAAAACTCCCAGAACCACTTCAGAAATCCCATGTTTAAGATTCTGTTCCTCAAGAACCACTCCTGGGACCAAGCTATATTAGTCAGGGTTCTCTAGGGAAACAGAATCAATAGGCGATATCTGTAAATAGTATGAGATTTTATAAAATTCTCTCACGTGACTGTGGGGATGCACAAGTCCAAATTCCACAGGCAGGCTACAAACCAGAGGCTTCTGATGAAGGTGCTTGATGAGTTCCCAGGGGACATTGGCTGCCCAAAGTCAAGCTGGAAAATTCTCTCTGAATGCTGAAATCACTTCCCCTTTTAAGGCCTTCAACTGATGGGATAAAACATCACTCATTGCTGACGGCAATCTCCCTGGTTGATTGTAAATGTAATCAGCCATCTATGCAATAAACTCACTGGTGGCTAAAGCCCATAAATGTCCTTGTATTACAATTAGCCCAGTGCTCGCTTGGCCAAACAACTGGGCACAATTACCTGGCCAAGTTGGCACATTAGCCTAACCATTACAGGAGCTGTATCTTTTTGTACTTTCAGTGTAATATATAACACAAAATGTTTAATGCATTATTTGTGATTAATGGGAACTTATTAAAACATGACTTTTATAATAGATGAAAGGATTTATTTGACATAACAAAGCAAGAAATAGATGTCTATTTTTCATTTGTCAATTTTATCTTACATTGACAGTAAAAAAAAAAAAATAGCAAAAATTTAAACTATTTTAATCTCAGTTTTACTGAGATTGTTTGGGCAGATGCTATGGACTTACTCACTCAACTTCCACTCCCATCTCCTCCTCATGGGCTTTCTATCCTGAAAGGTCTGGAAAATTAAAAATCATTTCTCAGACTCCCTTGCAGCTAAGATTCCAGGTATAATTTAGGCTCCACGAGTCAAACACTATTTGAGTGAGACTTAAATTTGGAAGTGAATTGAGTGAAGAGACTTCATTTTGCTGGGATAGATGGTAGCTGAGATGGGTGGTTTTAGAGCCAGAAGCAGTGCTGGTAACTTCCTGATTTGGGCAGTTTTCTGATTCTTCTGGTTCCTGACTATGGCAAGAGCAATGGTCCCTTTAGTGGCCATATCGTGTGGTGTGGCTTTGAAAATTATTCCTGGAAGGTCAGAGTAGGGTCCGATTCTACAAACCACTTAATTTTGTGGTCTGCAACTGAAACTTAGCTGAATAGATGCCATATTCCCAAGTCCGGTGGGAGATCACTGTGCAGGGTCTGCAAAAAAAGGTGTCTAAACCTTTTAGCTGGTTTTAGTCCCTCACCCACATTAAGGGTATAAAATTGAGGAGAGTTTGAAGTTTAGGACAGACTTTTTGGAGACAGTTGGTGTGCTGAGAAGCAGGGTAGAAGTGTGGGGGTTTACACCTGCCTCCCACTTCAAGCCTAGAGGCAGGAACTTCAAGGTCACAACTTAGAGAGTTTGTTATGTGTCCCCTATAGTTTGGGAAACAGCAGACTGGTGTCTGACTCGAACCTGAGAACCCTAATGGGCAGAGACTGTGGAAGACCAGCTGCTCTGGAGGTAGAGGCAAGGAGAGTTAGAGGCACAGGATAGATCAGGGCTACACTAATTCATTGGGGTGAATGGAGTGGGTGAATATTATCCTATCACCAGATGTGAGAGACCTGGCATAGGTTATCTGAGATCCTGCCCAAAAGGCCTGCATGGAGGTAGAAGGACTGCAGTGGAAGGAAGCTGGAGGTAGGTTGCCAAATGCTTGGAGACTAAAGAAGGAGACAACAGCAACCAGCCAATAAAGAGACACAGTTATTTGTGCCAAGAAAACTGCACACAAGCCATCGGAGGTTCTCTGAAGAATCCATGACAGTGCACTATACCACCAGCTTTAAGCTGCCTGGCCACCCAGCAGGACCTGTCAGGAAGGGGTTTTCCTGCGCCCTTACTGTCCCTCTGCCACTGCTTAATCCTGGAGGCATCGGAAGCTGCCCCTGGAGGATGGAGATGGTAAAGTAAAGAAAGAAAAGCCGACTTGTTACCCCTCTGTGCCTCTGAGATGCCAAAATCTAGAGGACTAGGGGAAGAAACTTTAATTTTAAATGAAACCCTTTTCCCTTCACTCATTACTGAACTAAAGCTAGTTTGGGAATAGACTTTTTGCTACTTAAAAATGAACAGAAAAGTAATAGTTCTTGCCATAGATATCATCCAAGGGACGGAGATGTACCCAGCAGAGTGAGCCTGGGCATGCAGAAGGGGAATGATATAAGGTACTTTTTTTTAAAAGGAGGTATCAAGGATTGAATCCAGGACCTCATACATTCAAAGCAGGCGTTCAACCACTGAGCTACACCCTCTCCGAAAGGTACTTTTGAATTATTCTTTGTGAGCCCCAATTTTTCTATTTAATGCAAAAGTCGGTTGCCTTTCCTAGGATCTCCTTCTTTCCCATTGTTTTCCTCCCACCCCAGCTCTCAGTGCTTTCCCACTCATCACTGTTTTTCTCTCTCTGGGTCAGAGAGGGGCTGGGCAGAGAGCTCACAAAACGAGTTTAGGAAGCCTTTTATTTACCACGCAACAGAAAGTGAGATGTGATGTTTACCAGGGGAGGAAGGAGAACCCATCGGCTCCTGGAGAATTGAGTCTGCTGATGGACTGGGTTTGCCTTGCTCTGAGGCTGCCTCCGGATGCTGCCTCACCTGAGGAGAAAAACCGGCAGTATTTGAAAATGGTCCAAGCCAGCCCTGGTGGATCCCACCCTCCCACCTCCGAAGGAAAGCTGGGATTGAGGAGCAGCAAGAACTTCATCCTGCCCCTCCTCACCTCCAGGTCCTCCCCGTGCTGGCCGGGCCAGCCGTGGCAACAGCTTCCCCAGCTCCCCCACCCATGCCCAGCCCTGACCAAAGGCCTGCTCAGAACAGAAGTGAGGACAAGCCGGGGGACAGGCTTCCGGAACCGCTGGGAGATAGTCCCTCTACACCAGGGTCAGCAGCCGCTGCCTCCATCCCTTCACTCATGTCCACCTCAAGCCTTGCACTGGCCTCCACTCACCTGTGGCCCAGGTTTTCCAGACCAGGACAAATAGCACTGAGAAGACCAGGCCCTTATTCAGGATGAATCCGCAAGTCAGGGCAATCACCAGCGCAGGTGGAGAGTTCACTGCCTTCCTTCCTGAAGGGTGGGTGGCTGCTTCATGCTCCCCTCTGAAGCCCAGCTTGCCCCTGACTCCTGGCCGTGAGAGCAGCCTGTACCTTCCCATGGGACTAGAACTGGTTTCCTGCCTTTACATACCCCCTGCACTCTTCCACTCAAGTGGCGCTGGGCATGCCTCAAATGCTCCCTATTGCCTGCAGGGCAACACCCGCATGATTGCATGGCATGCAAGATTCTCTGCGATCTGAACTTCTTGTCCTGTTTTAACCTTATCCCTCTCCTCTCTCCACTCAGCCAAACTGTCCAGTCGCTGTCCGTGTGTGTCTACCACCTGGCACAGAATGCCCACCCCCTCTTCCACTCTTTATAACTCCTCTGCTACCTTCAAGGCTCCTCCAGGTCGTGTTCCCTGATGCCCACCTCCAGCCCCCAGCCCCTCCAACAGCTCTGGTGTCTCTAGTCTCTTTGGGTACTTGGTGTTAGCCCAAGGCTGCCTCCTTGCTGATTGCTGATTACTCCGATTGCAGTCACAGGCTGGGCCACATTCTCTAGGGGTGATGCCTTTTCAGGAGGAGGAGAATAAGCCCAGGTGATCTTACTTCCCTGACCCACAAGTCCTTTCCTCGGGGGCTGGTGGATAGCACTCTTGTTGCTTTGAAATAGAAACACCCAAGCCTGGATTAAGGCATGGGGACAGAAAGAGAAGTGAAGGTCATTCTGCCTGCTCAGATTTAAGACTCCCTCAGGCTCCTGGAGCAGAGTCAGCCCCCCTGACTCCTGACTCGCTGGAACTCACATATGGGGTATGAGCCTAAGACCCCAGCTAATCCCAAAGTGTTCCTCTGCTTGGCTTTGGCCTCTGTGCAGTGGCCCTTATTCTGACACAATTTGTTGAATTCAGACCGGCTTTTAGGGTTGGTTCTCTTTGGTAAGCACCATGTTCTAGAAGAGATAAAAGCTCTTGAGGGCCTTGGCTGTGGCCTGGCCCCTACTGGGTGCCCAGATAATGCTTGACAATGGTGGGACGGCATACCCTGAGCTTGCCAGGACCTTTGCATACCTGGCAGGCTCACATCTGAACCAGGGAGTGACCTCCACGGGGTTTGGAACAAGTTTTCTTGTACAGGCTGAGCAGCTCTCTCCCGAGTTCATTGCCTGTGGGACTACACTCTGGCTGGGGAGGAAAGGTTCCTAAGGCCCTAGAAGGTCAGAGGTAGACACCCAGTCCAACTTCCCAGGGAAGAGGTTGGGCAGGGAATGCCCAAGGTCACACAGTGAACAGCAGCGGGGCCAGCCCTAGGACCCAGAGCTCCTACTCCTATTCCTGCATATTTCTCTGGCTTCTTGCTGGTATCAGCCTTCAGAGCCTTTTCCAGCGATCCTGGCCTACTCTCTCAGCTCTCAGTGCTTCCATCCAGCCCATCACAGCCAAGCTGGTCTTCTTGCCACCCCCACAACAAGTCCTTCTGCTCTCGTGATCCATAGTGGAGGTTGTCCATTCGGCAGGGAGCCTCCCTCCTCCTGCCTTCCACAACCCACCTTTCTCTCCCCTTAGATTCCCAATCCAGGCCTCCCTTCCTACAGTGGGGTTGGATGGACAACATCCATCACCCCCAGATACCATCCCATTATGGAGGCTTCTTTCTGTAGTCAGCCACTGCCATTCCTCCCTCTTCCCCCTCACCTGGAAAAGTAAAACAAACAAACAAAAAAAGGAAACAGAAGGATGTCCCAAGATACATTATTGAAGGAGTGTTCATTTATTTCTAGGCAGTCCCAATACCACCCCAGAAAAGAAAATCTTCTCCATTCACTAATTGTAACCTAACTAAAAAACAGTCCCTGTCTGCCTTCCCTGTCCAGACACTCTCAGGACTTGCTGCAGGAATGCTTTACAGAGGATCATAGTCTTGTATTCTCTATGACACCAGTCATTCAGGCAGGAACCCTGTCCAGTAAAACATAATAGCTGACACTTAACTAGTACTTCCTGTGTGCCAGGCATGGTTCTAAGTGCTTTGTGCACACTAACTCATTTAATTCTTACAGCAGCCTCTATCAGGTTCCATTACATCCATTTTTACAGGTGATAAACAGAGAGGTTAAGTAACTGTCCCAAGGCTGCCCAGCTGGTAAGTGGTAGTACCAGCCTTCAGCATAGGTAACGGGGCTCCCAAATCTTTGCTGCTGACCCCCACACCATACTGTGGCTAGGCAGGCCCTGCAGGAAGTGGTGAAGTTGCACTTTTTCCCCTCCCTCTGGGTACCCTGAACCTATCTCTTAAGTTTCTATTTCCCACTAGAGGCTTATCTGCATTTTTTTCCTTGCTATTAGGTGATTGTAAGCAATATTTACCATGATGTTAACTCAGAACATAGGTGCTTATAGGCAATGGATTATAATGTGGCCTTTCTTCTCCACTTTCACAGGAGTTTGTCATTTAGTCACTCAATTTTTTCATTCATTTAACATTTACTGAGAGCTTATTAAGTGCTATATATTTCTGGTGTCTTGGAATGATAGTATAAATAGGGACATGTGCCTTGATCTCAAACACTATACAATATTACACCCACAACAATGGCCCAAGTGGTGGAAAAACAGGCAGTGAGTGAGGACATCCTGGCATCTCCTCAAACAATAAAACCAGCTCAGGGGAGCCGATGTGGCTCAGTGCTTGAGTGCCGGCTTCCCATATACAAGGTCCTGGGTTCAATCCCTGGCCCTGGTACTTCAAAAAAATAATAATAAATGCTCCACTCTGAGATATTTATGGTTTGAGGAAAAGAATTATGCTTAAGTTTATTCTATGGTAAGCTTGATACAGTCCTCATTTAATAGTATGGGCTTAGCCCTTCTCAGTTATTTCACCTGTTGGCTTTATTAAGCTGTGAGTTAAAGAACCTGTGGATAGCAATTAATGGATTCAGACCAGGTGGGCCTTAGCCCACCCAGAGTGGGCAAACTTTGTCAAGAATAAAAACAGGTCCGTTATTTCTATGAACTCAATGAATACAGAGAAATCCAAATAATTGAATGTCACAGTGGGGACAGTCCCACTGGTGGGGGTTTGCTGAGGCTTTGAAGATGATGAGGGACTTGCCCACAGTCACCAAGTACATTCAGGGCAGAGAAGAAAGAAGAACCCAGGCCCTTCCTTCCCCTACGATGGCCCCGCTTTCCATCGTAAAGATCAGCAGTTTTAGTACTCCACAGCACACAGTTACTGAGTCCCAATTAGCAAAATGTTCCAGAGTAGAGGTCTCTAGAACTGCTTAGCTGACTGCATAAAACATTTATAACCAGCCTGTTAGTTGCTTCCCCTGACTGCATGTTTCTAGAGTACTGGGGAATGATTTAATTCTATCCCATGGGTTCAATATCTTCCCTACAGTCCTGCCTGCAACACTGTGGCTTTGCTTGGTCCATTCTTTATTTACAGATACTATGGCGTTCAGCCCAGCCTTTCCTGATGTTCACATATTTCAAGAACTGAAAGAGCTTGTGGTCGCAGGAGGCCTGTCCGACTCACCACCTTGAAAGGAGGTTTACTGACGAGCGTGAGGCAAGAGTGTCGGGCCCCACCTCCACAGCTCCATCTTCCCATGGAGCAAACAGGCTTCCTGGTGAACGGTAAAATTGGCAGTTCCCCATCGAGAAGCAACTGAAGGCCAGAGAAAGGCCTTTCAGTTTGCTCTCTAATGTCTGTTCCTCATCTCCTGCTTTTTAAGTTCCTTGAGAAAGGGGGCAGCTTTCTACTGGCCAAAGTGCACCCGCGTTGTCAGATTCATGAAGGACAATCGAATCAGACAGGTCTCCGTAGAACCCCAGCCTCACCACTTCTCTGCTCAATGACATGGTCACTTAACCTGGTTGAACCTCAGTTTCTTTACTTGTGAAATGGAGCCCTTGTTTCACAGTAAGGAGATGAACAAGCTAGATGCTTAGCACAGAGGAGATGCTCAGCTACGCGGTTTCTGACTGGCTGGTTCCCTGCCTCGGAGTGAGCGGATTTTCAAAATCATCTAGTCCAGCATCCTTATGTTACAGGTAAGAAAACAGAGGCCCAGAGAGGAGCTGTGACTTTCTCAAAGTCGCCACCCGAGGTGGGGGGGAGTGGGACCCTGGACTCCTGATTTTAGGTCTAGAACTTTTCCCATTTCTCCACGCTGCCTCTCCGAATCAGTCCCTTGTGGCAGATGGGACCCCAACCCCTCGTCCGTGGCTGAGGAGGCCAGCCTCAGCAAAATCCTTCCCTTTCCGGGGGATCACCATTGCACTGCACCAGCCGAATCCGGTGCAGGATGACGGGGTCCCGGGACGAGAGGTTGACCACACACTGGTACAGCCCCAGGTCCTGCTTCTGGAGCTCTGTCATGGTGACCCTCACAATGGCCTCGGTGGGATAATCCTCCAGCAGGTACCGCCCGGCCTGGGCCCGGTTTGGATTTTTGTTTCCAGCATCTATGCGCACCAGTGTCACCGGGGGGCTCTGGCTCCCTACCCACTGCCAGGCCTTCGGGCTGGAGGTGTATTTCACAATGTTGTAAGGACAGACCACAGTCAGGTTCTTTCCTTCTATTAGGCACTCTTGCTCCTCCTGTTCACCTACAGCTGCGAATCCTAGAGGAGTCAAAGTGGCTCCACTGAGCAATTGTGTTACTCTCGCCACCCCTGCACACCCAGCCTCAGGCTGTGCTATAGCCACAAGACCACACCTCGAGAGTTAATAGCCTCATCAAGCATTCAGGAGTAATTTAAGATTTCTGTCAATAATTTTGAAATGGTTCAGCTATATATATAATGTGTTATATATATCAGCCATGCACGCACATATGAAGTCAGTATGGCAAAATATTAATGTTTGAATAATCTAGGTGACAAATTTATGATGGCTATTCTTCCTACATTTTGTAAGTCGGAAAATTTTTCATGATAAAGAGGCTCAAAAGAGAACTTCATTAGTTTTACCACTTACTTTCTATTCTACTTGTGGTTTCCCCAGAAATGCCCCTGGTGCACGGAACTTTGTATTAGCTCCTGATGTCACCCAAATTGAATGGTCTTACCACAACTCTCCACCCATTTCCATCCCATTCAGTCCCAGAGGGGAGGCCACCTGAACAGTTCCAGGTGACACTAATCTCTTTCTATTCTCGACTCTCAATACCAATACTGTATACCTGGTTACATCATCATCCTCACCACCACCACCATAGCCACCATTATATCTTTAATTGAGCACTTATTATGTGCAAGATATTGAGCTTCACATCAGTCTGTTGTTTAACTCTTATGACAACCCTTGGAAGTAGGTACCATTATTCCTATTTACAAATGAGGAAACTGAGGCTCAGAGAGGTTAGAGGAGTTTCTCAAAGTCACATATGTAGAAAGTGGCAGAGATAGTTTAAATCCAGCTCGTCTGAGTCTAGAACCCTTAACCTCTTTTCACACTCCCTCTTTGTGCCTTGCTATAGTGACTTCCATTGTATTTTGTCTCCACGGTTACCATTTGGCCCTTCTATTGTTATTTCCCTTTCCCTCTACAATGCTTCCTCAGCCCCTGGGACAGAATATTCCTTTAAAGGTAGACTTTGCCTTATACTTCTTTAGAACTCCCAGGGCATCAGCACAGGGTTAGGGGATTGCTTGGCTGACTCCACATACTTTTCTCAACTTCAAGATGCAGTAGAGGAACCCCCAGTTCTGTTTCATTGTCCGATCCCTGCTGGGTCAGGGCCAGGGTGGGCCAGCCCAGTCTGCATCTGGGACCTTGCTTTTCCCTTCCCTGTCTCTAACACATACCCTGATCCCACTCCAGTCAATCCTAAAGAAATGGGAGAAGACTCATCTTAGGAGGTACCTCCCCTCAGTTGTCCACATCCCTCTCCTCCCTGCCTCTCCTTACCTGAGACACAGAGCAGCAGCAGTAGCCGCAGCCATGACCACCCCCAGAGCCCTGTCCCTTCCATTCTCTCCCCCTTCCTGGAGCCACTATCTGTCAGCCATCCCAGGACATCACCTAGCTGCTCCAGGATGTTGCCCCCACAGGAATGTTTCCCCAGAGAGGCTCAACAGTTACCCTGCAATTGAGAAACCCCCAGGGAAATATGATGAGAGGGACCAGTAAGGAAAATGCAGAAGGTGAAGAAAAGAGAGTCCATTGCTCTTGTGACATCTTCCTTCCTATCTCCATTATGTCACCGCCTTATTGGGAAATGCTCAGCAGCTTCCCATGCTCTACCGTGGCAAGTCTAGAATCCCTGAGTGGACTTCTAGGACCCATCCATCTGGTCTCCCACCTCTGCCCCACTCACTTCCTCAGGTCACCAAAACGATCTCATCACTGGCCACTGACCACTGCGTCCCATTGCATCCCCTCCTGATGTTCTCCTTGTCCGGATGACACTCTGCCTGTCCTGCAAGACCCAGGTCGAGCCTCCCTGATGACCTGCTTTCTTTAGTCTTCCTCTATACCGGTAGTTCTCAAATGCACAGAATCACTTGGGAACTCAGTAAACACATACATGCCTGGAGCTCCACTCCCAACTAATCTGATTTGGAAGGTCCAGGGACAGGTCCAGGAATCTATATTATAACAAGCAGCCCATGGAATTCTGAGGCAAGTGATCGAGATAGAACATGACTGCAAAGCTCTCTCTTAGGTCAGATGGGCCCCAAGGCATTCCTCAGTACCTCTGCCTGTGTATGAGGCGTGTGCTTCCCTGAGCTACCCAGTCCAGGCACAGGCCTGGAGATTATCACAGTTAGAACAGTCCTACCAGTAACCACTGCAGATGGAAGTCCTACTGTGTGCTGGGTGCTACACACGGTTATCTCATTTTAATCCTATCAACCCTGGGAGATTGTGTAATGGATGTGCGTCATCTTTTGGCTCTCCAGCACCAGTTGCCTTCTCCATTTGGGGGAGATTCTCCATTGTGTGAGTCTTACTAGGATGCAGCTCTCTACTTCCCTTTTCTGTTAAGGATGGAGGGAAATATTCCTTTCACCCCTTCTCTCTGGAAGCCGTGGTAGCGGCATATGGCTTGCCCTAAGTCTGGCCAAGTGCTATTCTGCCCAGTATCCTGACTCTTGAGGGTATGCTGCAAGATGTAGAGCCTGTTGGAGACGACTCACATGGCGGCAATGGAAGCACTGAGTCCAGCAATAGCATGGAAGTGAGTGACGGTGGCTTCCAGTGTCCAGGGCAGTAGCATCAATGGCAGCATCGCCAGACTGCCCCATGGTATATAACCTTAGCTGTGGCCTCTGATGCCCACTGTCTTTTGGTTTCTGCCCGTTTTCCAAACCTGGTTCTCTAGACTTCTCATCAACTCTGTAAGCTACTGCTAATCCTTCCAAAAATCCCTTTCCTATTTAAGGCAGCCGGAGTTGAGTTTTATTGGTTGCATCAAGAAACCTGACTGGTGTTGGTTGGCATGATTATGCCAAAGAGGCGATAAGGAATATTGAAGCCCAGAAAGATTCACTGAGTCACTCAACATCAGACATTCTGCAAAGGCATTGCAGAGCTGGGATTTGAACCCAGGAGTTGTTTGACTCCAAGACCAGTGTAATTAACCACAGCAATACTGTATTAGACAAGGTCCCAGCAGGAAACAGGTGGCTCCTTAAGACTGGGTAGGTGAGTTCAGTGAAGGTATGGGCAGGTTTCGGGAAACCAACCAGGGCTGCTGCACCCTGAGGCTGGAAACAGTGGCGAGTCATTACCAACCCTCAGGCCTAAAGGACCAAGAGGCTGGAGCAGTTGCCAGAACTTGGAGATAGTAGCTCTTTGGCCAGGGGCCTGAGGGTGGCCTTCAGTAGAGAAGCACAGCCATCCTGCAATGCCACAGGGAGGGAGCCTGGAGGAGAAAATCCTTGCCTCACGCTCTTCCCACCCTCTGCTCTCCTCTCAGTGTCACCTATTGGTTGAAGCCAACCATTTCTGGTGGGCAAAGGGTCCTGTCAATGCAGCCACATCGGTCAGGTTCCAGGCATGGAGCAGGGTAGAAAAGGATGGAGAGGGGGCCTGCAGGTACAAATGGGAAGGTATCCAGCATGACCACTTCACTTAAAAGTTAGCGTGTGTAATTTATCAGGCAAGTTTAATACATTTATATCACTTAGTCTATAAACAAATGAAGCACACAAACACACTAAATCATACAGTTGGTTATTTCAGGATTAATGTATGAATGTGTCAAATAATAAGGAGCATGTTGCTTTCTTGGAACAAGGTCTCCCAAACAAACTTGAGAACCATCAAGAAAGAACTGTACACTGTGATTCAGCAGGTCTGGAGGGGACCCAAGATTCTGTGTTTTAAACCAGTGCTCCAGGAGATTCTCCTGTGCACTATTTAGTGCAGCCCTGATGTGTTCTGCCTCTCCTAGGCAGCATTTAACAACGCTATCTGGCTTGCCCCTGGCCTTATATGCCAACTCTACAAAGAAACCGCTAAAATGCAGGCCCCAATCCAGCAACCTCAGAAAGCAAACACTATATGCTGTGCAATCACTGCCACTAGGGGCCCAGTTCCTTAAGACAGGAAAATAGAAGTGCTGAGATGAGCAGCTTCCAGATCGAGAGCTTCTCAGAAGACTCTTCCCAGAGTACCAGGATGAAATTAACCCCCCTCAGGCATCTTCTAATGGGTTCACAAATGCGGGACCAGGAATCATCTCTATAGGATGGATGTGGTCCTCCTGGGAGCGTTCAGAAGGACAGTTCTCAGGCTGGCGGGGACGTCCTCTCAGGAAGCAGGCTCAGGAAGGGGCGGCTGGACCTTAGCACTCAGGGTGTTTTTTTTCCCCACAAGGAGTAGGGGAAAACTCATGCTGATTGGAGAAATGTGTTTTCTTTCTTTTTTATATATATAATTTTTTTAAAGATACTTAGATTACATAAATGTAACACAAAAAATACAGGGATTCCCATATGCCCTACTCCCCACACCTCCCACACCCTCCCAAATAAACCACATCCTTCATTAGTGTGGCACATTCATTGCAATTGATAAATGCATCCTGGGGCTTTGCCACTGAGCACAGACCATAGTTCAGAATGTGTTTTCTTAAGGAGAGACGGATTGTGTGTGGTAAGGTGTGTTTGATCTTGGGATATTTAAGATAAACTGTCCTGGGCTGTTGCTGAACTAGAATGGAAAGATCCACCATCTTTTCCCCATCCATGGGGCCCCTTCTCCTTTAGAGCCAGAAAAAGTCTGTGAATAGGAAAAAAAAATCTGTTGGGAGGTTGCAAGACACACGTGGGCCTGGACTGCTAGCTCATGGGAGGAGGGAGGGTTGGGGGACAGCCTCCAGAAGCCCAAATGGGAGATCTTGTCATTTCACCATCCCTGCCCCTTGTGGGATACAAGGAAAAGAGGTGTTTCTAGGCAGAACTCCTGGTTCTTCTATTCTCTAAGGTGCTTACCCTTCAGTAAGGGAATGCTTTAATTTTGTCCCCTAGCCAGTAAGTGGTGATTTACTACCTTGTGACACCCTTCTCCATCTTCATGGAGTTGTTTTGAGCATCAGTGATAAAATGCAGCCAGCATGTCTGAGATTGTTTATTGACCCTATCCTAGAGATGCAATCTCCTTCTTCCAGTATTTCCCCAGGATACAACATTCAGAGTGACCTCCTTTCTCTTTCCCAAATATGCATTTCTCATCATGATGTCTTGTGGTCTCCTTGTTCCATAGTTTTCAGCACCCCTTTCAGGGAGATCCACTCCAAAAGGGCCACAGGCGAAGGACGAGAGCCAAGTGCCTGATTCTAGAGGAGACGAAGGCCCCCAGGGCCAGGAGGGCAGGGTGTTTCTGTAGTGGGCACCCTGACCAGGTCAGACAACGCTTGATGGTCCAAGGCCAGGCCCAGTTGCAGAACTATCGTCGGTGCCCTCTGAACCTCACCACCCCCAAGTCAATGACTGCGAGGGCATCAACTCTGTCTTTATCTAATGCAGGGGTTCTTGACCTTTTTTGTTCCACAGACCCTTTTGCCAGTCAGGTGAAAACCACGGACCCCTTACTAAGTCCACACTTTCCTGTGTATTATTTAATAAATATATCCTACCCGCACTAACACGTCCCCACAAGAAAAATGATTTTTTGAATTTCAATTCAAGCTTACAGACCCGTTGTTAAGAACCCCTGATTTAATGCAAACCCTGGACCACTGCAGTGAAGGGCCAGAGCACATCTAGGACTTATCTTTTCAGGGTGCAAAGCGCACTCCCAAGGCTACAGTGAAATGAGGGGAGTAAGCAGGACAGGGAAGGTGGGCTCCAGGACCTGAGAGATAGCCTGTGAGGACAGGTTCAATGTATGCCCTTGCCAATCCCTCCATCCCCCCATTTCCCCACTCCTCTTCCCACACAAATGCCAGGTGGAGGTTGATGGAAGGACCCATTCTTGTGGGTTCTAGGTCCAGGTGATCTCTGGGTGATGGCAAACAGGACAGCGAAGACCAGGCTCTTGTTCAGGAGTCCACACAGCATGAGAATGAGCGCAGAGGTCCTGGGGGAGAGAGGTGACATAAGGCTGCTGCTGGCAGGGCTGCGCCCGCATGCTTGGGCATTACTCTGCAAAGGGCCTCGTGCCCCTTGTCTGCTGAGGCCCTTCCCGTACCTTCCCCCACACTAACTGGCTCAGTGGGTAGAGGGCCATTCCAGGAGAGGCACCCGGAGAAAGCGCCTGGGTGTCTGCCCTCAGCACCGTGACCTGCTTCCGGGGATACTCGCTTCACCTATCTGGCCTCAGTGTCATCATCAATGAAGATGAATCCCATCGTCGTCAAAACCTCACCGGGAATGGTTACAGCTTTTAGTAAAATGATTTTTAAAGCACTGTGTAACACGTCTTAGGAGAAAGAAGAGCGAATGAGTGGGCAGAGGAGCCATATCTAGACTCAGCAGATATGGAAGCAGATGATAACAAAAGTAACCTAAATATGACATAGGCACGAAAAGAGAAATGCCTGCCAGTGGAAATGCAAAGGCTAGCAAAAGATCGAATGCTATGTAAGCATTTGGCATCTAGCAAAACAAGCAGCCTGAATGGGGAAGGCACAGTTTTGTTTAGTAAATAGTCTTGAGGTGTCTGGATAGCAATATAAAAGAAGAGTCTTTGGAAAGACTCTTTTCCAAAATTGATTTATAAATCTTCTAAAATATATACCATAGATCGCAAAATAACCACCCCATATTATTTATTCATTAAATAAAATGAAAAAAAAAAAAAAATCATAGAAAAGCGACCAGAAAATAGAATCAAGCACGATTAAGGAATAAAGCAAGACAATAATTTTTAAATAGTGCCATTTGCCTATGCAAAGCTACAATCTAATGGACAAACTAGCAAAGAGGCAAACGGCATGTGGGGACATAGAGCAGCAAACTGCACGTTTGCGCTGAAATAGCCTCCTACCCTGCCCTGTATCACAGCAAACCCCATTTCCAAGGCTACCTGGTCAAGGACAGGGAAGGAGGCAGGAAAGCCAGCGTCCCTCTCACCCCTCGAGGCTGCAGTCCGCTGCACCAGCGTCTGCGGGGTTGGAGCTCTGCTGCCAGAAGGCCCCAGTTCTGGGCTGGATTAACGCCACCTCCTGCCTATGTCCAGCTTCCAAGGCCCTGCCTTATCCCCAAGGAGCCCTTAGCCTTTTTCGTGCAGGGGGTTTCTGGGGTGCACCCACTCCCAACGGCCAGCACCTGCATCTCTTTGGCCGAGGAGGCTGCGCTCAGGCTGCCAAACTTCCTGAAGTGCCTGAGGGTTCATGTCCCCCCGGGGGCCGCCCTTAACCAAAGACCAAGAATGCAGGAGCATAAATACTCCAGCACCCCTGCCCCTTTTTGGGACAACCCACTCGGTCCCCAGAGCTCCCCTGCAGGACTGGGCTGGATGTGGTGCCCTTGCTTGGCCTCCTTCCCTTCTGTTTCCACTTCCCTACTGGCCTGACCTGGGAACACCTCCTAAAGCATTTTCAAGAGAATTTTTGCTCGGAATCTGCTTCTGGGGAACCCACCCTGAGACAGAAGTACTGGCTTCCTCTTAGGTCCTCACCACCCCCAGGTTGGCTTCTCGGCTCTGCCATCGCCTGAGCAAACAATGCCCTTTATTAAATGCCCTCTTTTTTAAACAGCTGAAGTGGCTTATGTTTTCCTGACTAACCTCTGATTGATAGAATAGTTTCTAGTAAGTTGATAAAGAGTTTATACAGGCTCCAGAAGGAATGTGGGCAAAAATTATACCCTCCATTTTTGTACTGGAAAATGAAAGTAGTAAAAGAAGGAAAATGTTCGCTTTCACTAGATCATTCATTTTATTTCTTCCATAAGCATTTAATGAGCGCTTACTAGGTACCAGGAACTTAGGCTGGTTGGAGTGAAATAATAGTAAGGGGGCGAAAAGCACTCCCTCTACCTGCTTGGGGCTCACCATTCACAGTAAAAGAGAAATTAAAGCTGTCAGTTTTAGCAGGAATCTTTTTAAAATGCTAAAACCATGCAGGCAAGCCTGCAGTGACAGTGCTTTGCTTATGCATGACAGATCACATTACAAATCATTTGCAATTTTTTGGAAAATCTTTGTTATGTATTAAAAGTAATGTGGGGGGCGGATGTGGCTCAGATGGTTGGGTGTCCGTCTACCATAAGGAGGGACCTGGGTTCGATCCCCAGGACCTCCCAGTAAAAAAAAAAAAAGAAAGAAAAGAAAAGTAATATGAACAGTCAAATTCCCTTGCATTCCTGTGGATTTAGCTTCAATAAACCACTTAAATGAAGAAAAAGACACCTGCAAGAATATGTTCATCTCAGAATCATTAATACTATAAATGAAAAAAATGAAACAAAAAAAAACCCTGAAAACAATCTCAATGTCTAAAAGAAGGCAAGTGATTACTTAAATTGTGGCTTTTCTAATGGTTAGAAAAGTATGCATTCATTAAAATCACAATTATGAAGACTAGGTAGCAACATCAAAGAATAGTTTTAGCAGGAAAGACTAATGAAATGTTTGCAATTAGAATTACACCCATGTTAAAATATGTATAAACGTGAATAAAGACTAGAAGAGATATAATATGGAGGAGAAAATGATGTATTAATTTGATGGAGATGTGGAAGAATGGGGGAGTGAGAGAATATGGAAGAATTTTTTTGCTGTAAACTCAATGTTTAATAATAAACACATTTTAAGAAAAATTAACACATAATAATAATCTGTAAAGGTGTGTGTGTATTGTAATTTAGTGGTTCTTATTAACTCTATCTGCACATTACAATGTCTTGGAAATTTTTTTAAAAATACTGAAGGCCAGGCCTCACCCCAAAAAACTTTTTATTCAATTGATCTGCAGTAGGGCCCACATATATGTATTCAAGACAAAACAATGCAAAAAAGCAAATACTCCAGATAGTTCTAACACAGTTATTGTTGACAGCTGTTGGGCTAGACTATCTCTTCCAGCTCTGGTTTGCTAGCATCCTTATTGTATAGACAAGGAAACTGAAGCCAGAGAGGCTTCCTGACTTGCCTAAAGTCACACAGCCAGTTTGTCTGGCTGGCACTAGAATCCAGGGCCCCTCACTTGGCGTGATCTTCCCACTATGCTATCAGGCTGCTGGGGTTGGCTGAGGCCCACTGGAATCCAGCTAAGATGCCTCTCCCTCTCTCTACTACTCTGGAATGCAAGGAAACACAGACATTGAGCTGGGGAGAGTGGCAGCCTCACTGCAAGCCTCCTCCTCACTCCATCACCACTTCCTTCATCTCCTGGGCGTTTCCAGCCCCAGATGGAGGTGGACTCAAGTCTGCCCCTGCCCATCACCCTGCCCTATCCCTCAGTACGTCTTCCTCTCAGCACAGGACTGGGGAACAAGGGGCTTTGTGTTCAAACCAGGAGCCCAGAGACCCAGAAACCATACCTGCTGACACTCCTCACATTTGTGTGGTTGACTCTGGGATCAGGCGTGGAGAAGGGGAAGGCAGTTGATTTGAGTGGGCGTTGGATCACAGTCCTGGGCGTGGTGAAGGGCCTGCTCAGAACTTTGGTGGGAGGAGGAGGAGGAACCGGGGTCATCTTCTCATTTGAAGAAGGGGTACCTGAAGGATCTGCAAGAAGGCACATTATAAGGGAAACATCAACTCTCAGGCCAAGCAGCGGCAGGCAGGGTGGAGGTGGGGAAGGCAGACGTGCCCAAGCACTGTTAGTGGGGTGGAGAATGCTCAGTCCAACCCCGGACTGTGACCTTGATGACCCAGTTCTAATCCTTCCTTCTCCAGGAAGCCTTCCTGGGCACCTCTGGCACACCAGCACCATCCCCTTCCTGGCCTCAAGAAGAATGGCTCATTCTCTTCCAACTAGAAGTTTTATTTTATCTGTCTTTGGGGGAGGAGACAGCTGACTGAATTCTATTGGAAATGCAATAGAATTATTGCATTATAGTGTGACTATAACACCAGCAAGGACATTTCTGTTAAAAAGGGTCTGACCTATGGGCATCATACCCCAACCCATTAGACTATAAACTTCAGGACAGGAACATTGTCTTGTTCACCATTGTAACTCAAGCATGAGCAACAGTGTCTGGTATCTAGTAAATACTCAAACAATATGATGGATGGAAAGATAGATATACAGATAGATGAAGGGATGAATGAGGGATTGAGTGGATGGGTGGACTGCTGGAAGGTAGGTAGGTAGATGGATGGATGAACAGATGAATGGATGGATAGACGGTAGGATAAATGGAGCAAATAGGAAAATAAAGATGACCATTTCAAGAAGCAGAGTTTTTTTTTTGCTAGGACCAAAGAAATAGCATGGGTCTGAGTCAGAGAAAGGAACAAGAGAAGAAAGGAACGAAAGGAGAGAAGGAGATAGGGAGGGAGAGAAGAAAGGAATTTTCAGGCTAATAATGTCATTGCAAATCACTTGCCTGCTTTCTTCACCCATCCACATGTCCCTACCTTCTCCAAGAATCCTTCCCTGACTACCCTACCTTACACCATTCATTCTCCCTTGATTCACCTGTACCTGTGGCAAACTGCTTTATAAGTTATCTTTTATTAATGGATTGCACATCCTCACTCAGCCTGGCTCTCCCCACCCTCTATGCCCACCCACAGATCACTCACCTTTGGTCACCACTAGGCGGACAGGGTAGAACAGGAGGAAGGGGTCCTTGGGAGGTTGGTAGATCACACACCGATACAGTCCCGAGTCCTCCACTTGAAGGTTGGTCACTTGGACATACAGCATGGCCTCCTGGGGGTCATCTTCTAGCCTGTACCGCCCCACCTGGACTTGACTGGGCTGCCCTGAGGTACCCTCTGTGACTATGAGCGTCAGGGGCTCTGTCCCTTTCTGCAGCCTCTGCCAAGCCTTCCGGCTGTATCCGTACTTCCAGATGGTGAAGGGACATTTCACATTCAGGGTCTGCCCCTCTCTTAGGACATACTTTTCCTCCTTAGTTAATTCAGTAGCAGCCTGAAGTCCTGTGAGCAGGAAATAAGAGTTAGGCTCTATGAGGAATGACTTTCCTCTCTTCATTAAAAAAAAAAAAAAAAAGAGGAAGAACCACCCATTTTTCTTGTCCAACCACCCATCTTCAGATGAGGTCCTTGAAGCTCTAGAGAAGATGCAACTTTCCCCGCAAGCCAGAACTAGACCCCAGATCTTTCCACTCTGAATAGTTTTTGTTAATTTGTTTAACTACAAGAGCTAGACTGTATATGGTCCATGCAAATCAAAACTTTATAAATTATCATTTTGAGAGGGAAAACTTGCCTGACTGGAGATGGAATGTGGGACAGGTGTGGTAAGACCATGAGTGACTGGAAAATAGTGGGAGGGGAAATTTATAGAGAGATGTACAGGTTGAAGAGTAGAAATGAAGATATGATAGTAGTATAAAGTGACACCCAGAACAGCTTCAGGAACTCCAAGTTAGGGAAAGGGATCACTTCAAGAGACTGTCGAAAAAACAGTGAGGAAGCTATCTTGAGGGAATGGTTGGCTAACCATCCAGTACTCCTCTCTCCCTTCCTTGGGTAGCAGAGCACCCATTCCTGGGGGGGACCCATTCTATGTGGCTCTACTGATGGAGCTGCCCACATTCTCAAGGAGGATACATGACACGGGCCTGACCAATCAGAGTACCCCATTTCCCTGGCCATGCTGATTGGTTTAGGAATAGGCATTAAACCCTGGCTAAGCCAATCAGAGCCCTCTTTGAGAATGCAGTTACTATTAGGAAAAGTGCTGTTTCTCTAGGTCAGTGGAATGTGAATTGTCTGTAGATTTCTTTCTACTACATGGGTATAGGCTGCTTGAGAATGAGGCTAAACAGAGGTCGAGAGAGATAAGAGAGAGATGACAACATTATCTTTGTCATGGACTTAGCTGTGCTCCAAACCATTACCACCCTTGTACTTCCCAGGTCTTTGAGTCAAGAAAGCAACCCACCCTTTTTTGCTTTGGTTGCCTCCAAGTTTAAGTATTATAGGATGTAAAGGAGTGATTACAGTGGTTCTCAATTGTGGGCAATTTTGACGCTCGCCCCCACCCAGGGACATTGGGCAACGTCTGGAGACATTTTGTTTAGCATAACTGAGGGAGAAGTGCTACTGGCATCTAGTGGGCGGAGGTCAGAGATGCTACCAAACATCCTACAAGGCACAGGATAGGACCCCAGAACAAAGAAGTATCCCACCCAAAATGTCAATAGTACTAAGGTCAAGAAACCCTGGGTTATAGGAATGATAGTTTCAATCAGACTCTTGCAGATTGAACCAAGGTAACTACCTAGAATTGGGAATGATCTTCTAGTGGTCCAAGGGTACCTTGCTGATGGGGGAGTCAAGTAGAGTGGAAGAAAGATCCAGGTCCATGTTTTCAGGAGACACAGCAGTCTCTAAAACTATACTTGTATATGGCCAGGAGGCTAGGAGACCTTCCTCTACAGGACACCCACTGACAGGCTGGGCAGCGATGCTGGGTAAAACTGTGGGTCAGGCTCCCTACCTACAACTACCCCTGCTATTATTAACACCACTGCACACACTCACTTTAATCCTTGGGTGGTAGCTCTGGGAGTGCCTCTTCAGTGGAGCCCCTGAGCTGTTCTCACAGCCCACCTGTGTGCCCACCCCAGGATGGGGCACCAGCTCCAGCAGGCCCAGCCTTCCTCAACCTCACAGACTTCTGTGGATTTTTAAGGTGAAATCAGACTTGAAAGCTACGTCTTCTGGGACCATATTTCAGTTTCTAGGGAAACTTTGAAAGTGGGGCTTCCTGGGTGAACTCTGGGCAGGAATGCCCCTCCTGAAGCATAGGCTAAGTGTTGTTTTCAACCAAGTTTGGTTCACTTGTTCATTCACTCATTCATCATTGTGCCAGGTTTGTGCTGGGCTCTGTGAGTGCTCGCCATGGAAGCCTAACCTCTTAAATTGATAGTGCTAATGGGGGAGCCGATGTGACTCAAGCGATTGAGCGACTGCCTCCCACATGGGAGGAGCCTGGTGTCTCCTGAAAAAAAAAAAAAAAAAAACAAGCAAAACAAACAAGATTTTAAAAAAAACCAACTCAGGGAAGCTGATGTGGCTCAGTGATTGAGCATCGGCTTCCCACATACAAGGTCCCGGATTCATTCCCCAGTACCTCAAAAAAAAAAAAAAAAATAGTACTAATAATTCTCCATTATTTGCCAGCTCCTTGGAGTAGGGGAGCAGGTTGGAGTTACAGGAGACTCAATTTACTTGCAAACTCTCCTGTCCCTTGTGAAAGGAGACAGTAAGAAGCTAATGCTGATGTGCTGTCTATGCATCATTCCTTATATTAAATAAAAATGATAACAAATACCATTTATTGAGCACTATGTGTTAAGTGCTTTAAAATGCTATCTCATTTACTCTTCATAACTTTATAAGGTTGATACTGTTATTACTCCCACTTTACAGATAAGAAAACTGAGTCACAGAGAAGTTAAGTGACTTGCCCAAAGATCCACTGTAGAAAATGGTAGAGCCAGGATTCAAACCTGGGTGACCCAATTCCAGAGTCAGTTCTAAACCTCTTAGCTATGTTGCCCAATACAGTTCCTTGGGGTTCAGGATACAGTAGCTTACAGGAGTTTTGAGTCGACTCCTAACCTACCCAAATAGGACATAATGAAATATATACCACTAGGTTTCTCTCACACAAGTGCACAACCTTCAACCCTCCATCGTCTCCGGGTTCTTCAGAATATGAATAATACACAAGGAAACGTACTGGTCTGTGAAAAATCTAACTCCCATCTACCCACTTGGATTATCACCCCAGTTCCAAGGAGTTCCAAAGCACCATTTTTGTGCAGGCTCTGCAAATCAAATTATTCACGATCTTGCTCAAACCAGTGGGTTCCCAGGAGAACACCCCCTGTCTCCCATATCTTTCCAAAGCTAGCCTTGCTTTTAACTTACTGTTGGCATTTTCTCTCTCTCCTTTTATTTTTCCCAATTTATTCATAAGGATTAGGAGGAGGGGGGACTAACACCTCAAATGCTTCCATTTTTAGTAGAGATGAGAGCAGAGCAGATTATAAGAGGGAGCAAAGTAAAGGCATGAGGATGGGCCAGCTCCACCAAGCCTGAGAAGTAGTGCCTTACCCCCCCACACCCCAGTGTGTAATGGAGAGCTGGGATTATAACCCCCATGAAAATGGGGACCAGGCCTATTTCCTGGCCTATAGGAGGCCCCTGGGGAATATTTGTTGATTGAATTATGTCTTTTGGGTTTTACAGAGTATGAGCATCAAAAGCACCATGATGGAATAAAAAAAAATTTTCAACATTAAATACAATTATTTTAGAACATGCCAAGTTTAGATTTACTCTTTCATTTTCCCTTCCAGGGATTTGCGTGCCTCTGACAACATCAAAATCACAGAACTCTGGTTTCCCTAACTCGCCCCTTCTTTTATTTCTGTTCTCTGGTCCTCTATGTTCTCCTGACCCTGCTAAATTCGGGTAGAGAAACCCAATCTTGCATAACTACTGGTTGGCTTCATCTTGGGTGACCGTGTCCTCTGGACTTTCAAAAGCAATGGGAAATGGCTCTCATGGAAGGCTCCCCTTAAGTCCTGGACCAGCGACCTCACCTGCTCACACCTTTACCTTGCCTTACCTGAGACAAAGAGTATCCAGAGCAGCGCCCAGAGCCTGGTCTTCCTCATCCTTCGTTTGCGACAACTCCAACTGCTGCCGTGGGCTCCTCGGAGACACTCTAATCTAGAGGCTCCGGAAAGTTGCGCAACAGGACATGATGCCGTCACTGGGAGACACAGACAGTTGAGTCTTTCTGACAAAACACCAGGGAGTAGCCAGGAGGTGACATTGTTTTTTCATTATGGGTTGCTCTGGCTACAGCCAGCAAACACCAAGAACACAGGAATCCAGGGACAAGCGTTTCAATCTCAATTAAGCTTCTCTGAAGAAAACTAGTTTCTTCTTCTCTGGGAATAATGACACTTATGTCATCAGCCTCATGAAATTTTAGTGAGAATATTACTTTCGTGTAAACAAAACTTAGGTATACTAGTATTATCTGGGGACTCAAAGCCCACTTCCCTCTCCTGTGGACCTCACTCCCTTCCTGTCCAGCTCACTGTAGTGTCCAAGGCCCAGAGGGACAGGTTGGGATAATAAAACCTCATTTTCAGAGTTTTCGTGAGAGCTGATTGAAGTACCTAAAACACATGCTCTCTTTGTCCCTACTCCCCCTCCACCCTGATTCTTTGTTTTTTTCTCTCTTGAAGCCCACCTCCTCTCCACCACCAGGACGACCCACATAATGCGCGTCCCCTCCACCTCTGTCACAGACGTTGCCTGGGAGCTCACAGAGGTACAAGTACCATCCATAATGACTTGAGGGGACATTGCACACTTAGATACAAAAAGAAAACAGGGTATATAGGACAAGATAGCAACGAAAGAAGAAAAGTCCAACGGCTTCCATTCTAGAAGCAAGAAAGGCAAATGTGACAGCACAAAAATCAATCCAATAATGGAGAGGATGAACTTCAGAAAATACTCCCAAATGTGAAATAAATAAAGAAATTTTGAACAACTCATAAATATGTAGAAGGACAAGTCAGGGAAATTCAACCTACAAATAATCTACAAAGCGGAGTTATTCTTGAAGTATAAAATGAAAGTGTAGCCAAGAAATAACTGCTTGTGCCTATTAACTTTCTCATATACAGAAGTCTAAACTGTAACCCAGGTGCCTTCCCTTGTAATTACCAAGGAATAGATAACCTGGTGACCTTGTACCTGCCCCTTTATCCTGTTTTTGTAACTTAGTGGTCTGTGATCCTGCTAACAGCCCTTCATGTTTATTAGGGAGGAAACCTGAGTCATCCCACCCCAGTTCTAGTCTATCTTCTAGATGAAACCAGTTTCAGTCAGAATTAGCCCTCTAGACACGGGCAGTAACCCAGAGCTTTAACCTACAGTAACCTATACCTCATTATAATACTAAAAATCATGTCAAGGCCACCATCTTGGTACCTGCATCCCATGACTAAGCATGTAACCTGTCTGCGCAGGCTCACCAAAATTCCACCCCAGATACCGTCACTTCAGACCACAGTGCTCATTATCATAATCACATCTTTTACCAGAACACTGTAAGACCCTCCGAGTCTTTCAGTTTGGAGAAGCAGAGCTGAGGCTTGGCTGTTGCCTCCTCTTTCCTTACACAGCTGTAATAAAGCTCTTTCTCTCTTTAAAACCCCAGTGCCATAGATTGGCTTTTGTGAGCATCATGCAGCAAATCTGGATTGGCAACAAAAGTGAGTCATAAACAAGTATAAAAATTTTGTTAAATAAAACTTCCCAGATCTGAAAAGAAAACCATAATTGAAGGTTAAGAGAATTCAATCTGAGCAAGGAAAAAAAAATCATGAAGTGACACCAAGAATAAGAAGTTCCCGGGGGAGGGCAGATGTGGCTCAAATGGTTGGACGCCTGTCTCCCATATGGAGGGACCAGGGTTTGATCCCCAGGTAAAATAAAAATATAGAAGGCGCGTGGGCCACCAGGCCCCGTGAGCAGGTGAGCCCCCAGGCCCCACATGCGGGCGTGCCAGGCCCCGCCAAGCCATGCAGCAAGATGATGACGTAACAGGAGAGTGACACAAAAGGGAGAGCCAAGATGAGATGTGCCAAAAAACCAGGAACTGAGGTGGCGCAGGTGGCAAAACACCTCTCTTCCCCATCGGAGAGTCCCAGGATCTAATCCCGGTGAAGACAGGAGGAGAGAGCTGAGAAGAGAGGGCAGGAAACGGACACAGAGAATGGACACAAATAGCAAAAATGGGGGGGGGGGGTTTAAAGATGGATAAAAGTAAAATAAATAAATCTTTAAAAAAAAAAAAAAAAGAAAAAGTTTCCAGGTAAAATTTTTTAAATTTAAATAAAATGACTCCAACTGCCAAGCAAACAGAAAAAATGACTTGGTCTTCCAAAAGAATTGAAATAAGCAGGACTCAGGTTTCTTCTCTGTAATAACAAATGCAAAAAATAACAGAATTATTTATAAAGAGCTTTCGGGAACAAAGTTAGATTCTAGAATTTTATACCCAAACTGAGGATTGCTGTTCAAGTTTGAAGACAACTAAAAAGTACTATCAGATCTGCAAATAAAATTTTTTTTAAAATCTTCTCGGGTTAACTTTAACTTTTATATTAATATAATTAAATGTAGCAGATTTGTAAAATATGGAAAAAAATAGAGATTTAAATCATATTATTAAACCCCGAAAAGATCATTGTAGTTAAGATTTTACCAAAACACTTCCTTCTACTCTTTGTACTATGCATACTGTGGAAATCAGGCTTCAAACTGTGTGTGTACTAAAGCCCGCTGAAGTCATTTGGCCCACAAAAAAGGAAAGTCAACATAGAGGTTTTGAAATTTTCTGACAAAAGGAAACTATGTGCTTTTTACAGTGATGAGTCAGATTAATACATTTCCTTAAAGTGAACAATTTCCATTTCTTACAACAAACATATTCCACATTTAAATGAATAATATATTTTCTAATTGTTTATGTCTTCACATATTTCGTGTTGAGGGTCAAGTTCCTGGAAGATTAAGAGGGAACTTTGAATTAAATAGCCCAGGAGGGATTTCTAATTAGACTTGAATAGCACAGAAAGCTGATTGCTCTTTCTCACTGTCCTACATAGAGATAGCACATGCATGCATTTAAATTCAAATAAAATCTTTCTCCACCTCTCTGATCTCTTTGTGTACTTTAGGTAAACAAAATGTAAACATTCTCTAATGCTCTGTCCCTTATTTTTTCTGAAGAGTTGGGTGACCAGTCCAGAATTTTAAATTCTCAAACAATTTCTCTATTATCTCTTAAGGCTTCTCATCCATAACGACTTGTGGCCTGTGATTGATGGTTTCTTGTAATTTTTTTAAAAAGTCTTTTTATGGTAGTAATATATTGTTTTAGTTTGTCAAAGGGGTGCTGATGCAAAGTACCAGAAATGTGTTGGCTTTTATAAAGGATATTTATTTGGGATAAAAGCTTACAGCTCAAAGACCATGCATGAAAAGTCCAACTCAAGGCACCATAAGAGGTGCTTTCTCACCAAAGTCAGATGCCATGTGTTAAAGCAAGATGGCGGGTGATCTCTTCCTGGTCTTTGTCTTCTTCTCTGGGATGTACCATCTCCAGGAGCTCAGCTGTGGGCAACCAGGCATAGGGTTTGTCTCTTTCTGGACCTCCTCTCTCAGGCTCAGCTGCACCACTTTCTTCCCAATTTCAGCTGCAAGCTATCAGGCATATGGCTCATCTCACCACAGAGCCTCAGCAACTTGAGCCACTCTTTCTGTCACATGACAGGATAAAAATGGCAGAGCTCTCTTTTCCTGTGTGTCTGTTTCATATCAGACCCAGCAAGAGGGCGGAGACTCAAACTGAGTCATGCCTCACTGAGGTAGTCCAATTGAAAAGGTCTCACACCCACAGCAGTGGACCAGACCACAAACATAATTTTTCTATTTGGGGGATTCATAAAATAATTTCAAACTTCCACACATATATATAACTCAAAGTTTCCCATTTTAACTACGTTCAAGTGTACAATTCAGTGGTATTAATATTCCCAATGTTGTGCTACCATCACTAACATGCATTACCCAAACTTTCATCCCTCAAATAGAAACTCAACATCCATTAAGCTCCCAATTCCTCTCATCCCCCAGCCTCTGGTAACCTGTAATCTACTGTCTGTCTCTATGAATTTGATTTTTCTAGGAATTTCACATAAGAAAGATCATACAATATTTGTCTTTTTGGGGCTGGCTTATTTCACTCAACATGATGTCTTCAGAATTCATTGGCTGAGTCAAAAATTCCACTTCCACACCCACTACTTTGGTGGCCTCCTTTATCACCATGAAGATTTATTCTTAGGATATCATTAGCCTCTCTGTATTTCAAACCATTTATTTTCTTCAGTAAGTCACTGGCCCAAGTCAATCAATAGGTTCCAGTCTTCATTCTGGGATGTTAGCAGTTTCTTTCTTAACATTGATTAGTTAATCATGTGTTTGCTCTAACCTAGCTAGAATGTAAGTGTGACATTTTTTAACAATGAGATTGAGGATAGCTTCTTTTCTGACTCAAAGGAGAGTGTCCCATGAAGCTGTGACCCAGACCTCTGAGAAAGGGACAAAAGCTGGTACTGGTGTCTCTAAGGAGGTCCAATGAGACTGATTCTGGGAGTGGGAAAAACTGCAAACTAGAACCCACTGCTGCTACTGGAACCAACTGGAACCAAGTTCACAGGATCAGGAGGCAAACAGGAAGAATGGTGACCTGGCTCCCTCCACCAGCCTTCCAGTCTCCCTCCAAGGGTCCTATTGACAGAGTCCAAAAGGAAACTGGCTGGCAAAGGAGAAATGCAGTTTCAGATTCCCAGCTCAAACCAGGATTGAGAAGTGTTAATTGGGAGACAATAGCCATCTAATCAGCTCATTCACACTATCAATAAACAAACACTCCAATTGTGAATGGGAGTCTTTTAAGAGCCTTGCTGATAGTGACTACACAAGCCTTTGACTTTGGAAATGCTTCTACTCATTTTAATTGTACATACAATTAAATGAACACATTCTTTTTTTTTTTCCTTAAAGATTTATTTATTTCTCTCCCCCCTCATTATTTGCACTCACCGTCTGCTCTTTGTGTCTGCTCGTCTTCTTTTTAGGAGCCACTGGGAACCAAACCCGGGAACTTCCATGTGGGAGGGAGGCACCCAATCACTTAAGCCACCTCTGCTCCCTGCTTATTGTGTCTCTCGTGTTTCCTCATTGTGTCTCCTTGTTGCGTCATTTTGTTGTGTCATCTTGTTGCATCATCTCACCATGCCAGCCAATCACGTCAGCTTGCTGTCTTGCTCATCTTCTTTAGGAGGTACCAGAAACCAAACCTCCCATGTGGTAGGTGGGCACCCAACTGTTTGAGCCAAATCCACTTCCCAACATTATTTTTTAATCTGGGAAAAAATCAACCTGAATATAGTATGTATTATATGTAAAGAAAAAGACATCCTTATCTTCCTTTTTTGAATATATTTATAGACTCATGATTTATCAGGAATCACCTTGTCTCGAGAAAGACTGTTGTTTCATTTTTTATGCTCATGATCACAGTTTGGCTAGCAGGAATCTTTTAAGCTGTCTCATGCTTTTTCATCACCACTCAGAATTCTTGGATGCATCCTTGCTCTCCAGCAACAAGCCAGCAAAGGTTGGAGAACAGCCTCTGAGAAAGTTTGATTTGCAAGGCTCTGAATAGCCCGAGACAGGATCGTCTGTCACATTCTTTGGGCAAAGTTACAGCAAATACATTCCAACCAGGGTTTGAGGTAAGAGGTCTGTCAAAGATCTCCATCTGCTGGCAGACTAAGGAAGTACATGTAAGGAAATTAAAAGTAAATAGATGAGAGGCTTTTTCAGGCCTTTACAGCCTCCTCCCCAAGGCCCTTGGGCATGGGTCTGCAACCCATTACTGGGTCCATGGCCCAGATTTGAGCAACTAAACAGGAACAATCCTAAAGAGCTAGAACAGGTTGAACCAAGAAGCAAAGAACAGCAATAACACACAGCCTCTTGCCACTAAATCCCTATGCAAGAGAAAGAAATTGAGTATCAGAGTAAGCTCACCATCATAATCAGATGCCTAGACACCAACAAAAAATTACAAGCCATACTAAGAAAATGGGAGATATGACACCAGCAAAGGAATATATCAAAGTTCCAGATGAAACAAGAATTTGAAACAACTAATCAAGGAGGTTCATGCAAATATCCTAAACCAAATCAAGAAGTTGAAAGACAATATGGCATGGCTAAAGAGATAAAGGAGGGGGGCAGATGTGGCTCAAATGGTTGGGCATCCATCTGCCATATGGAGGGAACTGGGTTCGATCCCCGGGACCTCCTGGTAAAATAAAAAATATATATATAGAAGGCGCATGGGCTGCCAGGATCTGTGTGCCGGTGAGCCGCCAGGTCCCGGGAGCCATGCAGCAAGATGATGACGGAACAGGGGAGAGACAAGACGAGATGCTTCGAAAGCTCTGAAAGCCAGGAACCGAGGTGGTGCAGGTGGCAGAACACCTCTCTCCTACATCAGAGGTCTCCAGGATCGAATCCTAGTGAAGACTGGAGGAGGAGGAGGAGAAGAGATGGCAGGAAATAGACACAGAGAATTGCCCAGCGAATGGACACAAAACAACAAATGGGGAAGGGGGGGTGTTAAAATGGATAAAGTAAATAAATAAATCTTTTTAAAAAAGAGAGAGAGAGAGATAAAGGACATCAAGAAGACACTGGGCATGCACAAAGAAAATTCGAAAACCTGAATAGAAGAAGGCCATTACATATTAATAAAAGGGACAATCCACCAGGAAGAAATAATGGTCATAAATATCTATGTACCTAGCCAGGGTACCCCAAAATACATGCGGCAAACTCTGGCAAAACTGAAGGGAGAAATAGAAATCTCTACAGTACTAGTTGGAGACTTCAATACACCAATCATATCATTAAACAGAACATCTAGACAGATGATTAAAAGGGAAACAGAGAATTTGAGCAATATGATAAACAAGCTAGACTTAACAGACATATACAGAACATTGCACCAAACTCAGCAAATTATACATTCTTCTCAAGTGCTCATGGATCTTGTTCCAGGATAGAACACATGTTAGGTTATAATGCAGGTCTCAATAAATATAAAAAGGGAAGCGGATGTGGCTCAAGTGGTTGGGCTCCTGTTTACCACATGGGAGGCCCTGAGTTCGTTTCCCGGGGCCACCTGGTAAAGGCAAGCCGGCCCGTGCGGTGGAGAGCTGTTGGCCCATGCAGTGAGCTGACACAGCAAGATGACCCAATCAAAGGGAGACAAGCAGACACAGAAAAACGCACAGCAAAATGGATACAGCAAGCACAGGCAGCAATGGGGGGATAAATAAATAAATAAAATAAAAATAAAATAAATCTTTAAAAATAAATAAATAAATAAATATAAAAAGACTGAAATTACACAAAGCACCTTCTCAGATCTTAATGGAACGAAACTGGAAATCAATGATAGACGGGAAAGAGGTAAATTTGCAAATGTGTAAAGGCTGAACAACACACTCCTAAATAATCAGTTGGTCAAAGAAGAAATTGTAAGTGAAATTAGTGAATATATCAAGATGAATGAAAGTGAGAACACAACTTATCAAAACTTATAGGATACAGTGGAGGCAGTCCTAAGAAGAAAACTTATAGCCCTAAATGCCTATATTAAAAAAGAAGAAGGAACTAAAATCAAAGATCTAACTGAACAACTGGATAAACTAGAAAAAGAACAGCAAACCAATCCCAAAGCAAGCAGAAGGAAAGAGATAATAAAGATTAGAGCAGAAATAAATGAAATTGAGAATAAACAATAGAGAAAATCAACAAACAAAAAGCTGGTTCTTTGAGGAGATCAATAAAATTGACAAACCCTGAGACTAATGTATTAGTCAGCCAAAGGGGTGCTGATGCAAAGTACCAGAAATCTGTTGGGCTTTATAAAGGGTATTTATTTGGGGTAGAAGCTTGCAGTTACCAGGCCATAAAGCATGTTACTTCCCTTACCAAAGTCTATTGCCCTGTGTTGGAACAAGATGGCTGCTGACATCTGCAAGGGTTCAGTCTCCCTCATCCTCTTAAGGCTCCGTGGTCCCAGCTTCTTCCAATATCAGCTCTAGGCTGGCATAAGTCTTGTCTCTCTCCTGGGGCTTATTCCTCTCCAGGCTCAGCTGCTCTGTTCTCTCCACAAGGTCAGCTGTAGACTATCAGGCAAATAGCTCACCTCTCTTTCCAGGGCCTTGCCATGTCTCATGAAGCCTTCTCTTTTTCCTTACGTATCTGCTTCTCTGTGTATTTACTTCCCAGGGCTCCAGCATTAAACTCCACTGTCTGCTCCGCATGTGGTTTTCTCTGTGAGTCCCCGCCCACCAAGGGGGCAGGGACTCAACATCCTCCTGACGTGGCCCAATCAAAGCCTTAATCATAATTTAATCAAGTAAAAGTGAAACCTCTGAATCCAATAAATATGCTCAGAGGAACAAGCCAGTTTACAAACATAATCCAATATCTATTTTTGGAATTCATAAATAATGCCAAACTGCTAGAACTAAGAAAAAAAAAGAGAGAAGATGCAAATAAATAAAATCGGAAATGAAAGGAGCAAAGTTAAGACCGACCCCACAAAAATATAAAGGATCATAAGAGGATATTATGAAAAACTGTATGCCAACAAACTAGACAACCTAGAGGAAATGGACAAATTCCTAGAAATGCACAAACAACCTACACTGATGCTACAAGAAATACAAGAACTTAACAACTCAATCACATTTAAAGAGATTGAATTTGTCATCAAAAATCTCCCAACAAAGAAAAGTCCGGGACCAGATGACTTCACAGGTGAATTCTACCAAACATTTTGAGAAGAATTAATACCAATCCTGTTTAAACTCTTCCAAAAAATTGAAGAGGAGGGAAAATTACCCAGCACATTTTATGAAGCTAACATCACCCTAATACCAAAGCCAGATAATGACACTACAAGACAAAAAAATTACAGACCAATCTCTCTAATGAACATAGATGCAAAAATTCCCAACAAAATACTTGCAAATAGAATCCAACAGCATATTAAAAGAATTATACACCATGATCAAGTAGAATTTATTCCTGGTATACAAGAGTGTTTCAACACAAGAAAATCAATTAATATAATAAACCACATTAACAAACTGAAAGAAAACAACACATGATCATCTTGATTGATGCAGAAAAGGCATGCGGCAAAATCCAGCATCCTTTCTTGATAAAAACACTTTGAAAAATAGGAATAGAAGGAAAATTCCTTAATATGATACAGGGCATATATGAAAAACCTACAGTCAACATTATGCTCAATGGGGAAAGGTTGAAAGCTTTCCCTCTAAGATCAGGAACAAGCCAAGGATGCCCACTGTCACCACTGTTATTCAACATTGTACCAGAAGTTCCAGCTGGAGCAACTAGGCAAGAAAAAGAAATAAAAGGCATCCAAATAGGAAATGAGGAAGTAAAACTCTTCACTATTCGTGGATGACATGAACTTATATTTAGAAAACTCCAAAATGTCTACGACAAAGCTATTTGAGTTAATAAAAGAGTTCAGCAAAGTGTCAAGATACAAGATTAACATGCAAAAACTCAGTAATGTTTCTGTACACTAGTATTGAACCATCTGAGGAGGAAATCAGGAAAAAAATTCCATCCTCAAAGGCAACAAAAAGACTCCAATGCCTAGGAATCAATTTAACCAAAGATGTACAGGACCTATATTCAGAAAACTACAAAACAATGCTAAAAGAAACCCTAAACAAATGGAAAGACATTCTGTGTTCATGGATTGGAAGACTAAATACCGTGATGCTGTCAATCCTACCCAAAATGATTTATAGATTCAATGCAATACCAATAAAAATTTCAACAGCTTACTATATAGAAATAGAAAAGGCAATGACCAAGTTTATCTGGAAGGGAAAGGGCAACCAAATAGCCAAAAACATCCTAAAAAAGAAGAGCGATGTACAAGAACTCTCATTGCCTTATCTTGAAACACATTACAAAGCTACAGTGGTCAGAACAGCATGGTATTGGCATAAATAGTAGAGAGTTCAGAAATAGACCCTCATCTCTACAGCCAACATGTTGTTTGTTTGTTTGTTTGTTTGTTTGTTTTAACAGGTTTTTGACAAGCCTACCAAGTCTATATTACTGAGACAAAACAGTCTCTTCAACAAATTGCACTGGGATTTTTCATTCTTTCAAAAGAATGAAAAAGAATGAAAGAGGATCCCATCTCACTCCCCGTATAAGAATCAACTCAAAATGGATCAAAGACCTAAATATAAAAGCCAGGACTATAAAACTTCTAGAAGAAAATATAGGGAAATATCTTCATGATCTTGAGATAGGCGGTGGTTTCTTGGACCTTACACCCAAAAGAAAAGAAAAAATAGATAAATGGGACCTCATCAAAATTAAACATTTTGCACCTCAAAAGACTTTTTCAAATGGGTAAAAAGGCAGCCAACTCAACAGGAGAAAATATTTGGAAATCACATATCCAATAAGGGTTTAATATCCATGCTATATGAAGAGATGCTACAACTCAAAAATAAAAGCACAAATGACCTCATTAAAAAATGAGCAAAAGACTTGAATAGACATTTGTCCAAAGAAGAAATACAAATAGTGGGAAAAAAAACACATGAAAAAATGCTCAACATCACTAGCAATTAGGGAAATTCAAATCAAAGCTGCAATGATTGCACACCTATTAGAATAGCCACTATTAAAAAGACAGAGAACTACAAGTGTTGGAGAGGATGTGGAGAGATAGGAACACTTCTTCACTGTTGGTGGGAATGCAGAATGGTACAGCCGCTATGGAGGACTGTTTGGCAGTTCCTAAGGAAGTTGAATATAGACTTGCCACGTGACCCTGCAATACCACTACTGGGTATATACCCAGAAGAACTGAGAGCAGTGACACAAACAGATATCTGCGCACTGACGTTCATAATGGCGTTATTCACGATTGCCAAAAGTTGGAAACAACACAAGTGTCCATCAGCCGATGAATGGTTAAACAAACTGTGGCGTATTCACACAATGGAATACTACGCAGCTATAAGAAGAAATGAAGTCATAAAGCATATGATAACATGGATGAACCTGGAAGACCTTATGTTGAGTGAAACAAGCCAGACACAAAAGGACAAATACTGTATGACTGTGCTACTATGAACTAAGTATATTGTATAATCTCGTGGAGTTATTAGCTTGAATATGGGTCACCAGAAAATAGAATGAGTTTAGAGAATGGAAAGCTGACGGTTAATCTGTGCAGAATTCGTAAAAATGTTTGTAAATCTTTGGAAATGAATAGAAATGGTGAAAGCACATCATAGTGTTTGTAATTAACAGTGCTAATATATGGGTATGGCAGTGGCTGAAGGGGAAAGTTTAATGTCATGTAAATTACTAGAAGGAAAGCCGAAAAATGTAGCATGGGTCTGCATAGCATAGTGAAACCTCATGTGAAATATGCGTATGGGTGATAGTGCATATATAAGACTTTTTCTTTGAAACTGAACAAAAGTACATTAATGTTACAAAATGTTAATTATCAGGCAAAAAATACAACCAAAGCCAACTATGAACAGAAGTGTATAGTAATATTTTAATAATCTTCCATTAAGGGTGAAAAAAAGGAAATATACTACATGAACGAAACTAGACAAAAGGTACTACATATTGTTTGACTCCATCCATACAAAATATAAATACAAATGAATTAGAAAGATAGAAACAAAACAGCAGTTATGTACGGCAGGGGAAGCATAGAGAAATAGAGAGATTTTTAAGAGGTAGAGGTTTTTTTTCTGTCTGTTTTTTTTTTTTTTTTGGAATAATGAAATGCTCTAATAATCATTGAAGTGATGATTATACCAAGTACAAAATACCACTGATGGTACACTTTGTGATAGAATGTATGCTTTATTAATATGCATAAATAAAATTGATTTTTTTTTTTTAAAGAAAAAAGCTTCCTATGTCCTTATGATTTTTTTTTTCCTCACTCTATCAAATACTAAGAGAGCTATGTTAAAAACTCTGATTTTTATGGTAGATTTCTCTGTTTCTTAGTGAATCTATCAATTTTGCATTATGTATTTTGATATGTTTTAGGTACATACAAGTTTAGAAATGAATGTTTTATAATTAAGAGATTCTTTTCATTATGATATGACATGACATGACATGACATGACATGGCATGGCATGGCATGGCATGACATGATACATGCAGTTGCCCTCTTCATTATAATTCCTTCCCACTTGGAGTATATTTTTGTCTGATATATATTTATACCAGTTATTGTGTGGTTAGTATTTGTTTGGCATATCTTTCTCCAAACTTTTACTTTGAATGTTTCCATATGCTTAAAGTTTACATGTGACTCCTGTTATCCTCATATGGGTTTCCCCCCCAGTATGACAATCCTTGTATTTTACTTGCAAAATTACATTGATTGTAATTATGAATATATTTGGATTTATTTCTTTTAAAAAGCTTCCAACAAAGAAAATTCCAAGACTGGATTGCCTCACTGGTGAATTATACTAAACATTTAAAGAAGAATTAACACCAATCCTTCAGGAAGTCTTCCAAAAAATAGATGTGGAAGGAACACTTCATAATTCATTCTGTGAAGCTAGAACTAAACTGATACCAAAATCAAGTAAAGACCTCACAAGAATAAACAACTACAGACCAATGTCTCTTATGAATGTAGATACAAAAATCCACAACAAAATGCTAACAAACCAAATCTAGCAGCATATGAAAAGGGTTATTCAACACGACCCTATGGTATTTTTCCAAGGAATGCAGGGTTGAGTCAACATATATATACCAATGCAAAACACCATATTAATAGAATAAAGGGCATAAACCACATGACCATTTAAATAGATGCAGAAACGCACTTGACAAAACCCACACCCTTCCATGATAAAAACACTCATCAAACCAGGAATAGAAAAAAGAATTTTTTTCAGTCTAAAAAAAAAACAAAACACCATCACAGCTAACATCTACTTAATGAAAGCTTTCCCTCTAAGATCGGGAACAATACAAAGATGTCTGCTTTTGCCACTTCTATACAACATTGTAGTAAAGGAATTGAGCAAGAAAATGAAACTAAAGGAATCCAGGAAGTAAAAGTAGCTTTATTTGCAGATGACATGATCTGGTATATAGAAAATCATAAGGAATCCACAAAAAAATTATTAGAGGTAATAAACAACTTTAGCAAAATTTCAAGATACAAGATGAATACAGTATAAAATACCAGCTGTATTTCTATACACTAGTAATGAAAAATCTGAAAATGAAATTAAGAAAGCAATTTCATTTACAATAACATCAGACAGAATAAAATACTTAGGAATAAGTATAACAAAAATAAGTGGAAAACTTGCCCACTAAAAACTACAAAACATTTTTTAAAGAAGATGTACATAAATGGAAAGACACCCCATGTTGATGGATTAGAAAACTTAATATTGTTAGGATAACAATACTCCCCCAATTGATTTACAGATTCTATGCAAATAAAAATTCCAGCTTTCTTTTTGTGCATAAATTGACAGAGTGATGCTGTATTTCATATGTAAATCCGAGAGACCAAGAATAGTCAAAACAATCTTGAAAAGAACAAAGTAGGAGAATTCACACTTTCCAATTACAAACCTACTACAAACCTACAGTAATCAAGACAGTGTGATACTGGCTTAATATGGATATACAGATAAATGAAATGTATAATTTATAGTCCAAAATAAACCTACACACATATGGCTAACTGATTTTCGACAAAGCAACCAACACAATTCAATGGAAAAAGAATAATATTTTCAAAAAATGGTGTTGAAACAACTGAATAGCTACATATGGAAGATTGAATTTGGACCCCTATCTCACCCTAAATCCAAAAATTAAGTTCAAGGTGAATCAAAGAATTAAAGAGCAAAAATATCCAACTGTTAGAAGAAAAATATAACTCTTCATGACCTTGGGTTAAACAAGGGCTTCTTAGATATGACACCAAATGCAACAACAAAAAATAAATAACTTGGACGTTATGAAAATTAAATAATTTTGTGCCTCAAAGCGCACCATCAAGAAAGTGAAAAGGCAACTCACAGAATGGGAGAAAATATTTGCAAATCATATATATGATAAGGGTCTAGTATCCAGAACATACTTAAAATTCGATAATAAAAAGATAAATTACTCAATTAAAGATAGGCAAAGGATTTGCGTAGACATTTCTCCAAAGAAGATATACAAATGGCCCATAAGCACATGGAAAGATGCTCAAAATCATTATTCATGAGGAAAATGCACATCAAAACCACAATGAAATTCCACTTCACACCCGCTTCTGTATGAACTGTTAACCAGATGCCTTCCCTTGTAGTTGCAAAGGACTAGCCTTATGATAATCTTGTGACTTGAGGCCTACCCCCTATCTGGTCTTTTGTAACTTAGTAGTTTCAGGACCCTGCTAACAGCCCCTCCTGTTTATTAATGAAGAAACCTGAGTCATCCCACTCCCTGTTGCTCTTCTCCTACATAAAGCCAGTTTCAGCAAGAACTATCCCTCTAGACATGCCCAGTAGTACACGCTAAACTAAAGTTACCTTTGCCTAATTATAATAGTAAAAATCACACCCACCAATCAGACTAAGCCACCATTTTTGAACCTGCGACACATGAAGTAGCATGATTTGAAACAATGCATGCTCCACTTAAGGCTGCCCCACGTGTCACCTCACCTTATCCTAAACCGCTCCCCTAGACCCACCTGCCAGAAACTGTAGAAATATCTCAAACCTCTTCAGCTCAGGGACACAGATCTGAGGTTTCCATCTCCCTGTTCACAATAAACTCTTCCTTTTCTCGAAATGGTGGTGTCACGGCATTAACCTCTGTGCACATGGGGCAAGGAGCCCACTTTGGGCAATAACAAAGAGAAGACAATAAAAATGCTGGAGAGGATGTAGAGAAATTAGAGCCCTCATGCCTTGCTGAAGGAAATGTCAAATGGTATAGCACCTTGGAAAACTGCCTGGAGGTTCCTCAAAATGTTAAACAGAGAATTACCACATGACCCAGCAATCCCATGCCTAGGTACACACCAAGAATATTGAAAACATATGTTGGGAAGCAGCTGTGGCTCAATCAGTGGGGCTCCCGTTTACCGTGTGGGAGGCCCCGGGTTCGGTTCCCGGGGCCTCCTGGTGAAGGCAAGCCCGCCCGCACGGCGTGGTTAGCTGACCCAGCGAGCACAAGCAGCAAGGGGGGGATAAATGAATAAATAAATAAAATCTTTAAAAAAAAAAAAAAAAGAAAACATATGTTCTCACAAAAACTTGTACATGATTAATCATAGCAGCATTTGTTCATAGTAACCAAAAAGTGGAAACAACCAAAATGTCCATCAACAGACAAATGGATAAACACAATGTTTATCTATACAATGGAATACTGTACAGCCATAGAAAGAACATGGTACTGGTACATGAATGTAATTAACAGTTCTGAATTATGTGTGTGAAAGTGGTTGGAAGGGGAAGGTTTGGGCTGTGTATGTTTCTAGAAGGAAAGCTAGAGGGTAAAACATGGGACTGTATAATACAGTGAACCCTGTTGTGGATTATAACTATGGTTAATAGTACAAATAAAAGAATGTGCTTCCATGAATTATAACAAATATTCATCACTATTACAAGGTTTTAACAATAGGGTGGTATCTGGGGGAAAAAAACACCTAATGCAAACTTTGGACTTTAGTTAACAATAATATTTTAATATTTTTTCATCAGTTGTAACAAAGATACCACACCAATGCTGTGTCAACAATAGGGGGGTATATGGGAAAGTTGTATTTTTTACATGGCTTTTATGCAAACCTACAACTTCTCTAGTTTAAAATATTACAATAATTTTTTTAAAATTATGCTAAGTGAAAGAAGCCAGACACAAAGTACTACATATGGTTATGATTCCATTTGTATAAAATGTAAATATAAATAAATCTATAGAGACATAATTAAATTAGTGGCTGGGGACAAATAGAGGGATTGAGAGGTGACTACTAAAGGGTTTGGGGGTTTCTTTTTGGAGTAATGAAAATGTTCTAAAATTGATTGTGGTGATGAAAGCACATCGCTGTGATTATACTAAAAGCCGTTGATTGAAGGCTTTGGATGGATTGTATGGTGTGTGAATAGATCTCAATAAAAATGCTGAAAAGAAAAGAATGAGGTACTGATACATGCTCCAACATGGATAAACTTTGAAAAACATCAGGTTAAGTGAAATAAGTCAGACACAAAATGGTAAATATTGTATGATTCCATTTATATGAAATGCCCAGAACAGGCAAATCCACAGAGACAGAAAATAGATTGGTAGTTTCCAAGGGATGGGAAATGGGGAATGACTGCTAACGCGGTGATGAAAATGTCCTGGAATTAGTGGAAAATATTCTGGATTTAGTTATACAAGCTTGTGCATATGCTAAAAGTCAGTAAATATACACATTAAAATAGTGAAAATTTGTGCTATTATGAGTTAGATCTTGTTTTAGCTTGCCAAAGGGCTGCTGATGCAAAGTACCAGAAATGGGTTGGCTTTTACAATAGAGATTTATTAGGGTAAAGGCTTACAGTGCCAAGGCTGTGAAAATGTCCTAATCAAGGCATCATCCAGAGATACTGTCTCACCGAGTTGTAACTGTGCGAGATCAGGCACGTGGCAGCGTCATCTAAAGAGGCGTTCTCTCGGAGCTCAGCTGTGCGCCAGAAGCCTGTGGTTCGTCTCTCCCCTCTCCTCCTTGCTTCAACTCCGGCTGCTCCACTGATTCCAGCCCCCCACCTCTCTCTCAGCTTATCAGGGTTTCTCTGTCTTTCTGGGCCTGCAGGTGATCCTGGAGTCCTCTCTCACATGGCAGGGTAAAATGGCAGCTCTCTTTCTCTGTGTGTCTCTTCATGCTTCTCCTGTTTATAAGAGGGCTGAGACCCACTCTGGGGTCATGCCTCACTGAAGTACTCCAGTCAAAGGCCCCCAGCTGAATTCAGTCCAATCAAAGAGTCCCACACCCACAGGGATGGATTAGCTCCAAGAACGTCATCTTTTCTGGGAATCACAAGAAGCTTCAAACTTTCACAGATCTCAATTTAAAAAACGGTTAATTCCTCATCCAAACCATAACTAAACTTTTCTTTTCTTTCCTAATTTAATGATCCATGCATGAATATCTTTAAGTAATGATTTTGTTACTTGTTGTTTCTATCCAAACACAAAAAAGTAAGTCCAAAATTTAATAGCAATACTAAAATCAACCACAAATGTGTCAGGCAAATAGCAATATTTTAACATTTCAGTTGCTTTTGTGACAGTGGCAGAGACTGTAGTTTTCCCTCAAAGTCTATTTTCCCCTTCTTCCTTAATAATTAAAATCTTATTTCACCTGATTTCCTGGCCATTCTTTCAGCAAGGCATGCTCATGTTGACTTGGGTCTATCCAAAAGGGTATAAGCAGAAATATTTCTTCTGGGAAGTAGTTTCAAAGGCTCCATCCTTTTTCATCCTTCCTTCTTCCTGTTGTCTATAATGAGGACAGGAGGCCTGGGGCTGGCAGCCATTTTGTACTATGAGGTAGAAGCTGCATGTTGAGGCTGGTCAACAAGACAGAAGGAACCTAGGTTCCTGGGAGCCACTAAATCTAGTTGGGGGCATACACATTCTTGATTAATCCACTTTTATTCTGATTTTGTTGTTGTTGCTCTTGCTTTTCTGTCATTCTTAGCTTAATCTTACCCTAAATCATACAATGACTCTTTTTTTACTACTTCCCACTAAATATTTAGTTAAGTTATATTGTCCTGGGTCACTTATAATGCACGGTGAACTGGTAAATATCTAATAACCAGCTCTCTGAAAAGATGCCTAATTTGTAGCCATTGCCAGTTTCCATGGTGTAAATACTCTTGCCAAAGCTGATCTCAAGCTACCAACCTATGGGTACTGAATATGGAAACGGAAAGAGATGCAATTGGCCTTTGTGAGCCAGTGCAAGTTGGTTCCAACACACCACTGCTTATAATAATCCGTAGTTCTGTTTTGGCTATATAAACTCTTTCCTGATACCCACTTTTTGTTCATTTTCAATTCAGGAGTGTTAGTGCCCAGTCAGCTGGCAGTTCTAACTTGGTGGATATTAGCTACTAGTCCTTACTTCATAACACCATTTAGCTACTGCACGATAGTGAAGTTGACTCTCCAGATGATGAGCTGAGTAGGGAAAGAGAGCAGTTCAGTCTATAAAGCTTTTCGTTTAGCTGCAGTAGGTGCACCATCAATGACTCAATGCATGGTTTTCTGTAGATGTTAATAAGTGGAAGTTGCCACTGGATGTAATCATTTTGTATTAAATAATCATAGCAATAGAAATTTTGATAATATAATTGGAATACAATCTAAATTTGCAAGTGAACTTATAAAATTGTTGGTTATTCATTGTATTAGTCAGGGTTCTCTAGGGAAAGAGAACTAACAGGAGATATCTGTAAATAGTATCTGTTTTATAAAATTGTCTCACATGACTGTGGGGATGCACAAGTCCAAATTCCATAGGCTGCAAACCAGAGACTCAGATGAAGGTCCTCGTTAAAGTCCCCAGGAGATGCTAGCTATCTGTAGTAGAGATGAGGATTCTCTCTCTGAATGCTGAAATCACTTTCCCTTTTAAGTCCTTCAACTGATTGGATGATACATCACTCATTGCTGTTGGCATTCTCCTCTGTTGATTGTAGATGTAATCAGCCATATATGCAATCAACCCACTGATGATTAAAGTCCATGAAGTGCCATTGTAATACAATTAGCCCAGTGGTTAATTAACCAAACAACTGGACATCATTACCTGGCCGAATTGACAAATTAGCCTAACCATCACATTAATTTTGGCACAACTACAAATTGACATTAAGGCTAATGACAAAGACAAAAAAAAAAAAAACAGACTATAGAACTTCAAGTGCACTTTTAGATGTATCCAATTCAACTTTAACTCTACCAAGTCATTTTTCTATTGTATCTTTTTTTTACACTGTCATCAATATTACTATAATATTCTTATTGTCCACATTTTAAGTGGACTGTCATTTAATTGCATGTGTCTGAATTACTAGTAAGTTTGAAAATTGCTTCTTATTCTTGTTAACCAGTAGAGCTTCCTCCTCTCTGAAATACATATTCATATCCGTTGCCCACTTTTCTATTGGCTTACCTGTCTTTTTCTTGCTGATTTATAAGATTTCGCTGTATATTCTACATATTACACTTGATCTTAGCCAAAAGGCTGAGAAGCGATATATATTCTACATATTAATCCCATGTCCACTTTAGACATTGCAAATATTTACTTTAAGTCTGTAGAGGAATATAAGTGATTTCCATCCTTGGCAATCTTAATGAATTATCTCTTGGTCCTACTAGTTTGTCTGTTTATTCTGTTGGGTTTTCTAGATAATTATGACTTCCACAGATAAAAATAGTTTTAACTGTTCCCTTTTGATATTTAAACCTTGTCGGGTTTTTTGTTCTTCTTGTTTTGTTTGATTTTTTTTTCTTACCTCATTATACAGGACTTCCAATATTAAATGTTAGCAAAGCCAGGGACATCCTTGACTTTGGGAATCCATTTAAAGTTTCTTCAAAAAGTAACTATTTTCTTTCTTTGTATATCATTTTTAAAAAACCATCTCAACCTTACAGAAAATTTGCACGAATAGTACAAAGACCTTTTTTTCAGTCATTTGTGAGTAAGTTGCCAAAATGTTGCCTGTCTCCAGTGAATACTTTAGTGTTTCCTGCAAACAAGCACATTCTCCTACATAACCACAATACAACCATCCAAATCAGGAAACATTACATGGATGCATTCCTACCATCGAACCGTCAGAACCTATTCACGTTTCATCCATTTTCTCAGTGAAGTCCTTGATAGAAAAAGGAGCCAGTCCAGAATCACACATTGCATTTAGTTGTCACGTCTCTTTGGTTTCCAGCAATCTGGAACAGTTCTTTGTTCGTGATTTTCATGACCCACACTTTTGAGGATCACAGGCCATTTATTTTGTAGAGTATCCCTCAGCTGGGATTTGTATGATGTTTCCTCTTGATCAGACTCGGGTATGCATCTTCCACAGGATTATCAGAATAGCAATGTTCTTATTCCTACTGCATCCTATCAGGTGACGCCTGTTTTGATTTGTCCCTTACTAGTGGTGTTACTTTTTTTTTTTTAATGTTTATACTTACTGTATTTATTTGGGTGTTTTGTTGTTGTTGTTGTTGTTTTTAATACATACATTTTTCAATCAAATGTACTGGATGCATATAATTTATTTTAATCAAACAATATGTTACACAATATATTTGGTTCATAGTAACACATTCATACAGTATTTGTCCTTTTGTGCCTGGCTTGCTTCACTCAACATAATGTCCTCCAGGTTCATCCATGTTGCCATATGCTTTACGACTTCATCTTTTCTTACAGCTGCATAATATTCCATCGTGTGGATAGACCACAGTTTGTTTATCCATTCGTCTGTCGATGGACACCTGGGTTGTTTCCAACCTTTGGCAATGGTGAATTATGTTGCTATGAACATTGGTGTGCAGATGTCTGTTCGTGTCACTGCTCTCAATTCTTCCGGATATATACCCAGTAGTGGTATTGCTGAGTCATGTGGCAAATCTATATTCAACTTCTTTAGGAACTGCCAAACAGTCGTCCAGGTGGCTGTACCATTCTGCATTCCCACCAACAGTGTGTAAGTGTTCCTATCTCTCCACATCCTCACCAACACTTGTAGTTCTCTGTCTTTTTTAATCCTGGCCATTCTGATAGGTGTGAAATGATATCTCATTGTAGTTTTGATTTGCATTTCCCTAATCATTAGTGATGTTGAGCATTTTTTCATGTTTGTTTGGGGTTTTTTTGCCATTTGTATTTCTTCTTTGGAGAAATGTCTATTCAAGTCTTTTACCCATTTTTTAATGGGGTCGTTTGTCTTTTTATTGTTGAGTTGTAACATGTCTTTGTATATCCTGGATATTAAACCCTTATCAGATATGTGATTTCCAAATATTTTTTCCCATTGAGTTGGCTGCCTTTCACCCTTTTGACAAAGTCCTGTGAGGTGCAAAAGTGTTTAATTTTTAGGAGGTCTCATTTATCTATTTTTTTTCTTTTGTTGCATGTGCTTTGGATGTAAGGTCCTAGAAACTAGCACCGACTACAAGGACTTGAAGATGTTTCCCTACATTTTCTTCTAGCAGTTTTATGGTCCTGGCTTTTATATTTTGATCTCTGACCCATTTTCAGTTGATTCTTGCAAGGGGGTGAGACAGAGGTCTTCTTTCATTCTTTTGGTTATAGATATCCAATTCTCCCAACATCATTTGTTGAAGAGACTGTTTTGTCCCATTAACATGGACTTGGTAGGTTTGTCAAAAACCAGTTAACTGTATAGATGATTTATTTCTGGGTTCTCAATTCTATTCCACTGATCGATGTATCTATCTTTATGCCAGTCACCATGCTGTTTTGATCACCGTAGCTTTGTAATATGTTTCAAGGTCAGGCAGTGAAATTCTTCCCACATTGCTCTTCTTTTTTAGAATGCTTTTGGCTATTCACATGCACTTACCCTTCCAGATGAATTTGGTAATTGCCTTCTCTAATTCTGTACAGTAAGCTGTTGGGATTTTGATTGGTATTGCATTGAATCTATAAATCAGTTTGGGTAAGATTGACATCTTCATGATATTTATTCTTCCAATCCATGAAAATGGATTGTCTTTCCATTTGTTTAGGTCTTTTAAAATTTCTTTTAGCATTGTTTTGTAGTTTTCTGCATATAGGTCCTATACCTCTTTGGTTAAATTAATTCCTAGGTATTTGAGTCTTTTTGTTGCTATTGAAAATGGAATTTTTCCCCTGATTTCTTCCTCAGATTGTTCAGTACTAGTGTACAAAACCAGGGGTTGGATGTGGCTCAACTGGTTGGGCGTCCGTCTCCCATATGGAGGGACCCGGGTTCGATCCCTGGGACCTCCCGGTAAAAAAAAAAAACAAACAAAAAAAAACATTACTGATTTTTGCGTGTTGATCTTGTATCCTGCCACTTTGCTGAACTCATTTATTAGCTCAAGTAGCTTTGTCATGGATACTTCAGGATTCTCTAAGTACAGGATCATGTCATCTGCAAACAGTGAGAGTTTTACTTCTTTTCCTATTTGGATGCCTTTAATTTTTTTTTTTTTCTTATCTAATTGCCCTAGCTAGAACTTCTAGTACAATATTGAATAACAATGTTGACAGTGGGCATCCTTGTTTTGTTCCCGATCTTAAGAGGGAAAGTTTTCAGCCTTTCCCCATTGAGTATGATATTGGCTGTGGGTTTTTCATATACGCCTTTTATCATATTGAGGAATTTTCCTTCTATTCCTATCTTTTGAAGTGTTTGTATCAAAAAAGGATGCTGGTTTTTGTCAAATGCCTTTTCTGCATCAATTGAGATGATCATGTGGTTTTTTTCCCTTCAATTTGTTAATATGGTATATTACATTGATTGATTTTCTTATGTTGAACCAGCTTTGCATATCAGGAATAAATCCCACTTGCTCATGATGTATAAGTCTTTTGATATGCTGTTGGATTCGATTTGCAAGTATTTTGTTGAGAATTTTTGCATCTATGTTCATTAGAGAGATTGGCCTGTAATTTTCTTTTCTTGTATCTTTATCTGGCTTTGGTATTAGGGTGATGTGCTTCATAAAATGTGCTGGGTAATTTTCCCTCCTCTTCAAATTTTTGGAAGAGTTTAAACAGGATTGGTGTTAATTCTTTTCTAAATGTTTGGTAGAATTCACCTGTGAAGTCATCTGGTCCTGGAACTTTTCTTTGCTGGGAGATTTTTGATGATGGATTCAAACTACTTAATTGTGATTGGTTTGTTAAGTTCTCGCATTTCTTGTAATGTCAGTGTAGGTTGGTTGTGCATTCCTAGGAATTTCTCCACTTCATCTAGGTTGTCTAGTTTGTTGCCATATAGTTGCTCATAATATCCTCTGATGATTCTTTTTATTTCTGTGTGGTCATTTGTAACTTCCCCCCTTTCGTTTCTGATTGTATTTATTTGCATCTTCTCTCTTTTTTTCTGTTAGTCTAGCAAGGGGTTTGTCAATTTTATTGATCTTCTCAAAGAACCAGCTTTTGGTTTTATTGACTTTCTCTATTGCTTTTCTGTTCTCATTTTCATTTATTTCTGCTCTAATCTTTATTATTTCTTTCCTTCTGCTTGCTTTGGGATTGGTTTGCTGTTCTTTTTCTAGTTTCTCTAGTTCAGTCAAATCTTTTAGTTTAGCTCTTTCTTGTTTTTTAATATAGACATTTAGGGCTATAAATTTCTCTCTCAAGACTGTCTTCGCTGTATCCCATAAGTTTTTTGTTTTGTTTTGTTTTTTGTATTTCAGTACACAATTTATTTGAACAAGGTTATAAGTTTCATAGAGATCATGCATAAAAAGAAAAGGTCTCATTGCATTTTAACATCTTTATAGCTCCTTTTAACATATTTTTTTATTGTTTGTAAAACTTTTCCAGTTTTTCCAAACATTTAATTATTCAGTAACTCGAACTACCTTAAGTCCTTACCATATTTATCATACAAAGAAAAATGTCAGAATAAGACACAGGTAGCTTATTCCACCTTGTGTGTACACTGGTAACTGGTAACCATTAGATAAGCAATTTGGGGTGCCAGCTCTACAGCCCTAGGGTTATTTGTCATCTGTCAGAGCAATATTCTTGCATTTTCAAAGAAGAGTGTGTATGCATCAAATATCAGAGGTGAAGAACTAAGGTTTGTTTCTTTCCACCAACCCTGTTACAAATATGAATCTAATTAAAAAACAGACCCCCCATCTCACAAACTATTAGTAAGCACACTAATGTGCTTTGGCAAGAAATGTGTGGGTATTTGTTTAAGTACCAGGCTTATGCACCAGACTGTCACATAAGTTTATATTCTATAAATTCCACAAGCTGTGTCCTCAAAGAGGATGTCAGCATTGCCCTGAAAGACAGACTTTTGAATTACAAAATACAAAATTCATTTTCCTACACTTAATCTCATCTATTTGGTTGCAACTTCTCTTTATGATAAAATAACTCTTTGCTTTTCTGTATGAATCCCAGCCATTTAAATGAAAGGTCCTAGAGAGTATCTTACCTTCAGCTTTCTCTCTGTCATTTCTGGTTCTTCTTACCTCAGGAAGGGCTCCAATGATATTCATTCTTGTCTAAACCATGCCTTCTGCTGATCTAGGAATCTATTTTAAACTCCATGTTACAAGTTGCCAAAAGTGGCTGACAAGTCAGGATGGGCTGAGATAGCTTCTCTCCAACCACTCAATATTTCACCTTGTGCTACTATTTGGTCTTTCATCCCTTATTTCTTGTGCCAAATCATCTACCCTCCCCCAAAGAACCTATGCATTTTTAACTAAAAAGCCTACCTCCAGGACTTCACACTATGGTCATATAAAAAGATTCATGTATTCTCTCTCCAAAATATGACTCTGAGATGTAAAATTTTACCAAAGAAGCATTGGAGCTCTCAGAGAAGAGATCAAAAGCATACAATAATCCTAGTACCATTTATGCTTCTAAGAAGACTGGGAGTCTGTAGCATCTGATCTGATTTTGTTCCCATTCCCATTCCCCATTCCTCAAGGTTGGTCATTGTAGAGGTGCTGCCAAGGCAAGATAGGCACTGAGAATAGGAACACCTCTCACACAGTCAAAAAGGGCTCATTGGGTGCAGATGAAGCTCAGTGGTTGAATGCTTCCCTCCCATTTATGAGGTCCCAGGTTCAATCCTTGGAGACTCATTAAATATGGAGCAGTGGGCACATCCATTCCTAGCAGCATAATCAGTTGAAGTGACAATCTCAGAGAGAGGAAGTTGGAGAGGGCCTAAGGATGTGTTGTAGGGAGGAACAGGCCCAGATGATGTTCCATGTATGAACAGTAGAGGGCAGATAGGGCCCCCATCATCCATAAGCTCCAAGTTGATCCTGAGGCTGTACACATGCACATAGGGACACTTTCGTATGGTGGTGTCTTGAGCAAAACAGGACTGATGGGCTTGTGGGCTAAACTGAGGGTTTGCCTCTTGTCTATAATCTTGGGTAGAGGTAATGAACCACAGCTGGGGTACCTATGGCTTGCTGTTGACATCCTCTGGAGGAAAGGTATCAATCAATAGGACTTTGAGAATCCCCCATGAATTCCAGAGAGTTGGCTAGCTGGTTTCATCCTGAGATCAATGAGGCTGGGGCTTCCAATGCCTGGCATACAGTCCCCTGGCTCATGGCTTCTTATACCTCTTCTCATTCTGGAACCAGGATTACAAACAGGCCTCCAAAATAATATTGTGGTGAGTGTGAGGCCAGTCATTATTCAGGAGACTATTAAAATTGAAGATGGTGACCTTAACAATGCATGTCCACTTTCAGGTTTAAGGTACTAGATCTGATATTTTTCTCTTTCTTCAATTCAGCATTTGTGGTGTCCTTCTCCAGTCTCTACCATTCTCCAGCATATCAGGGCCAATAAGTTTTGATACTTTGTGTTCTCATTTTCATTTGTCTCAATATATTTACTGATTTCACTTTCAATTTCTTCTTTGACCCACTGATTATTTAGGAGTTTGTTTTTCAGCCTCCACACATTTGAGAATTTGCTTTTTTCCTGTCTATTATTGATTTTCAGTTTCATTCCATTATGATCTGAGAAGGTGCTTTGTATAATTTCAATCTTTTTATATTTATTGAGAGCTGAATTGTGCCCTAACATGTGGTCTATCCTGGAGAAAGATCCATGGGCACTTGAGAAGAATGTATAACCTGCTGAGTTTGGATGCAGTGTTCTGTATATGTCTGTTAGGTCTAACTTGTTTATCATATTGTTCAAGTTCTCTGTTTCCTTGTTGATCTTCTTTCTAGTTGTTCTATCTAATGATGTGAGTGGGGTGTTGAAGTCTCCAACGATTATTGTAGAAATGTCTATTTCTCTCTTCAGTTTTGCCAGTGTTTGTCTCATATATTTTGGGGCACCCTGGTTAGGTGCATAGATATTTATGACTGTTATATCTTCCTGGTGGACCATCCCTTTTATTAATATATAATGGCCTTCTGTATCTCTTATAACTTTTTTACATTTAAGTTCTGTTTTGTCTGATATTAGTATAGCTACCCCTGCTCTTTTCTGGTTACCATTTGCATGGAGTATCTTTTTCCAACCTTTCACTTTCAGCTGGTTTGTATCCCTGGGTCTAAGGGGAGTTTCTTGTAAGCAGCATATGAATAGCTCGTGTTTTTTCATACATTCTATCAGCCTGTGTCTTTTGATTGAGGAGTTTAATCCATTCACATTCAATGATATTACTATAAATGCACTATTTATTTCCTCCATTTTATTCTTTGGTTTTCATATGTCATCTTGTTTTTATCTCTCTTTTTACTCTTTTGGCTATCCTTTCTGCTATTCTTTCTTCTATACTCTCCTCCAAGCCTCTCTCCTGTCTTTTTCTTTCAGATTCTAAGGCTCCCTTTAATATTTCCTCCAAAGGTGGATTCTTTTTTGCAAACTCTTTAGTTTCTGTTTGTTTGTGAATATTTTATATTCACCTTCATATTTGAAAGACAGTTTTGCTGGATAAAGAATTCTTGGCAGGGAAACGGATGTGGCTCAAGAGGTTCGGCGTCCGTCTACCATATGGAGAGACCAGGGTTCGATCCCCAGTACCTCCCGGTAAAAAAAAAAAAAAAAAAAAAAAAAAAGAATTCTTGGCTGGCAGTTTTTCTCTTTCAGTTTCCTAATTGTATCATACCATTGTCTTCTCACCTCCATGGTTTCTGAAGAGAAATCTGTGCTAAGTCTTACTGGTCGTCCCTTGTACATGGTGGTTTGCTTCTCCCTTGCTGCCCTGAAATTTTTCTCTTTATCTTTGATTTTTGTGACCTTCTGATTAGTATGTGTCTTGGAGTAGGTCTATTTGGATTTATTCTGATTGGGGTACGGTGTGCTTCTTGGACATGTAAGTTCATTTCTTTCATGAGAGTTGGGAAATTTTCAGCTATTATTTCCTCAAATACTCATTCTGCCCCTTTTCCCTTCTCTTCTCCTTCTGGAACTCCCATGGCATGTATGTTGTTGTGTTTTGTGTTGTCATTCAACTCTCTGAGTCCCTGCTCAATTTTTTCCATTCTTTTCTTTCTCTGTTCTTTTCTCTCTTCAATTTTAGCTGCTCTATCTTCGGTATCACTTATTCTTTCTTCCATCATTTCGAGTCTACTGTTGTATGCCTCAAATGTGTTTTTGCTCTCACCTACTGTGTCTTTCATTTCCATGAGCTCTGTTACTTTTCTGTTCAGGATTTCAAATTCTTCTTTGCATTTTCTCAATGTCTTCTTTTTTTTTTTTTTTTTTTTTTTAAGATTTTATTTATTTATTCATTTATCCCCCCCTTGCTGCTTGTGCTCGCTGGGTCAGCTAACCACATCGTGCGGGCAGGCTTGCCTTCACCAGGAGGCCCCAGGAACTGAACCCGGGGCCTCCCATATGGTAAACGGGAGCCCTACTGATTGAGCCACAGCCGCTTCCCTCAATGTCTTCTTGATGCCATTTATCTCTTTAACTATATTGTCTTTCAACTCATTAATTTGATTTTGGAAATTTGTGCACATCTCACTGATTAGTTCTCTCAAACTCTGCATCTCTTCTGGGGCTTTGCTGTATTCCTTTTCTTGGGCCATGTCTTCTATTTTTTTAGTATGGCCCGTAATTTTTTGCTGATATCTAGGCATCTGATTAGGATGTAATTTACTCAGATGGTCTCTATTGTATCTTGACATGAAGGCATATTAATTATATTTCCCTCTTTTATGACCTTTATCCTTGCTTGTTAAAAACATTTTCTTCATTTTAAAACAAGATGTCACCCATCATCTTGCCTTCCCATATTTTAATTATAATATTGTTGGAGCTGTTCATGTATATTCAGTTTCTCCTCTTAGCTGGCACGTAGCAAAGTTTCACTTCCCTGCACCCTTTGAAGTTAGGTGTGGCTGTGTGATTTGCTTTGGACGATGACTTATGAGCATAAATACAAGTCACTCAAAGTGCAGTGTGAAGAGCCAGCACATAATTCACCGTATTGACCTTTTATCTAAAGTGCTTGTAGAAGTTTCTATCAGTCAGCTTTCTACACGACTTTGAGGAGCAGAGCTTTGATGACTCGTTTGCATCAGAAATAAGATATGAGTGAAAAATAAATGTTTGTTAGGTTGAGCCACAGAGACTGAGGGTGGTGGTGGTGGTGTGTGTTTTCTTTCAGCACAATTTAATCCACTCTGACTAGACAATAATTAAGTGTTATTCAAACATTTGGCACAATAATTCCCACAATGGATTTGTTTTATTACTTTTTCATTTTGACTTTCAAGAAAAAGCAGTATGTTCTATATTTTAATGAGCATACATAGGTATAGAACTCATGGGGGGGCGGATATGGCTCAAAAGTGGTTGAACACCTGCCTCCCACATCAGAGGTCTTGGGTTCGGTTCCTGGTGCCTCCTAAAAAACAAAAACAAACAACAAGCAGGCAAACAAAAATAAACAACTCAGGAAAGCCAATGTGGCTCAGTGGTTGAACACCGGCTTCCCACATACAAGATCCTGAGTTCAATACCTGGTCCCAGTACCTCAAAAAACAAACAAACAAAAAAAGAACTCATGGGAATTGTGTGAGGACTATGTCTGATTATTCTTTGAAATTCTTAGCTCAAATATCTTAGAATACATTTTATAGTGTATTTGTCCAGAGTATCCCCCCTGTTAGTATTACCTTAATACAGGATAAGCAAACTGAAAAAAAAAAAAAAAAGTTTCTGTCCTACTCTCAGAGAGAAATTAGGTACAGTAACTGAACTTTAGACAAAATTTCATATGATAAATGAAAAGGAGAAAACAGACAAGAAGGAGTTTTTGAAGTCTTATCTAAAATCTCCTTAGTTTCATTCCATCAGTCAAAATTACACATGCATGTACATATATAGTAGATATTTAATTTACATTCTAATATATACTAGTATAATCTTCTGTGATCACAAGCCATTTTAATGGTGAACTGTTGTTTCTCAAAAATGTTTAGATATTCACTGTCTCAGTTTTGTATTAGTCCAAAGTTCTGAAAGTTTATTTATAATTTCATAAAATATGACTCTAATATGTTTAATAACTGAGAATTATTATAGAAATATTGCACTTGTAAAACTTTACCAGATTGCCTGAGTGAAACAATTGCACTAGATCTGCACAATTTTCAATTTTATATGATTTACAAGAAACATTTTCCATAGATACCAGTTATTTATAAAATAACCAGTATGATAGTGATACATTTAAAATTTTTAATAAAATTTAGAACCATAAGAATCCCTTAGCCATTTAAATTTTAGTGGGAAAAAAATACCATCCATGCCATAGTAACTGCATTATTATCAAAGAAAAGGAACATAAAGTCACTTCTTTTTTTTTTTTTTTTTTTTTTTTTTGAGGTGCTGGGGCCATATTGGCTTCCCTGAGTTAGTTTATTCATTTGTTTTGCTTGTTGTTTGTTTTTGTTTTTTCAGGAGACACCAGGAACAGAACCCAGCACCTCCCATGTGGGAGGCAGGCTCTCAACTGCTTGAGCTACACCTGCTCCCTAAAGTCCCTTTTAAAGAGCTCTTTTTTTAATGAGTTAAAAATTTTTTTCCAAACTCAGGCATTTTATTTCCTAAAACAAAATAAAACCCTGAGGCCACAACCTTGTATATATCTAAAGTCACCTCTAGTGGGAGCAATTTGCAGGTTTACCGGTTATAACTCTGGCTAAGCAGCTATAATAACTTTATATGGCTTAATTTAGTGTCCTTGTAAGGGGTGGAAGGAGTCCGTAGGTGTTTAGAGCACATATTCAAAGACCTCAGTATTCAAAATGTTTTATCTTGGTAATATCTTCCACACTAAAATAATTTTGACACCAAGGAATTTTATTTTTTTAGAGCAGCTGGAATTTGCAAGGAGAGCTTCCCCTTGGAAGTACATGGCTGACTTCTGGTCTATCTGACTCCTGACCCACATCCAGGCTTTACAATCTGAGGGTCTCAGAGGCCTGAGGCTCCTCTATAAATGGGTTGTAGAATTAGATTGGTTCTATATAAGAGAAAACTCAAATGAGGGTAGCTTAAATAAGATAATGATTTATAATCCGTCATTTAAAAGTTCAGAGGTAGGCACCCCCGTGCTGGCATGGTAGTTTTGCAGTCATCAGGGTTGTTGGCTCCTTCTGTCTGCTCTACCCATTCCAGTGCAGGGCTTCCAAATTCAGTAATCTCATGGTCCAAAATGGATGCTGGATCACCAGGCATCATATTTGTATTCTAGGCAGCAGGAAAGAAGAGAGAATGGGATGGAAGTGGTGGGATGGGGGGTGTATATCTCAGCTGAGTCAGTTATCTTTAAGGATCTTTCCTGAAAATCCAAAACAATACTCACATTTACATTTCAATAGTCAGAACTTAAAAACAAGTCACAACTAGACACTAGGATAAGTGTGTCTTGGATAAGTAATCTCTAGCTTGATGGATATCTGCCCCAAAATGATATCGATGTTCTATAATTTATGAAGAAGGGGAGACTAGGCACTGGGCAGGTCATCAGCAGTTTCTAATGGGGGGCGTCAATTATCCCTAATAGGTTATGCTCTAGACTAACTGGGGGAACTTATTGTGAGACAACACACCCTGATTGTGTGTTATTTAAGGGCTCACCAGGTCAGCTTGCTGGTCTTACCAGGGCACGATATAAAGTACCAACAGTAAGAAAAAGATGGCATACCGTTGGCACACGTAGAATTTTGCCATATTTAGACTTGGCTCATAAATTAGGTACAAGAATAGGTTTGGGGGAAGCAAATAGACACGCTCTGCGAAGACCAGCTTGGACTTAGGGGCAGGGGCAAGAACAAAGGCTCCGGTCATGCCAATCATGGTCAGTCCCTATTAAGGATCCAAGAGAGACACACTTGCTTAAGCCAGTCCTGGTCGCCCCTTAACTCTCACACCCCAGGACAGTATCCGTTGAGGGAAGGGCAGCCAGCACTGATTCGTGGATGCCCCTTGGGAGAGCCTGAAAAGTCTGTCTTGGTTCACAGGTGGGTTTAGAATTTCCCAGAAGGTTTTCTTAAACCTCAATTCACACAGGAGGTGCACTCAAAGTGAGTAACTTTGAACACGTCTTTTAGTTTTGTTTGGACACGTCTTTTAATTTTGTTGGGACTATTTTTCCCTGGAGATTTTATATTATAGTTGGGCAGAAAAGACCGCAAGCCTTGGTTGACCTGTGCTCTAGAAGAGAGTAATTCTGCATCGGCCTGATAGATTTACACCTGTATATTTTGTGAATTTTGGCATTAACAGTACTTTTAACACTTTCATTTTGCAATTGTACATTGATATTATGTAGAAACATAAATGATTTTCATATCCTGACCTTGTAGCTTATGATCTTGTGGAACCCACTTAGTAATTCTAGCAGCTACTTTGTTGATCCTTGGTGATTTTTTGTGTAGACAATCATGCTCTTTGAGACCATTTTATTTCTTCCTTTCCAAGTAGATATTTAATTTACATTCTAATACAGAATTAATATATGTATAGGAACCCCAGGGCAATGTTAAATATGAGTGATAAGCATGGACATCCTCTCCTCATGTCCAGTTTTAGGGAGAAAATAGTCAGTCTTTCACTATTCAGTATGACGCTAGCTGTAGGTTTTTTATACTTGCCCATTATCTGGTTGAGGAAGTTTCCTGTATGTCCTACTTAGCTGAGAGATTTCTTTTTAAATCATGAATGGATCTTGAAGGTTGTCAAATGCTTTTCTGCATCTATTGAGATGATCATATAAATTTTCTTCTTTCGTCTGTTGGTTTCTAGTTTCTTAAAGTGGAAGCTTAGTTTGATTTGCAAACTTTCTTGATTCCTAAGAATTTAATGATGTAAATTTCTTCTAAGCGCTGCTTTTGCTGTATACAACACATTTTTATTTAACACTTCCAATAAATTTAAAATATTTCCTGATTTTCCTTGCGACCTCCTCTTTGACTCATTATAACTTAAAATTGTGGTTTTCAATTTCCAAGCACTTGTGATTAGAGAACAGTGTCTTTTTTCTTTTCTTTTCTTTTGTCATTTCACTTCTTTCAAGGTTATTGATGTTGGTTTTATGATCCAGAGAAAGGTCTGTCTTGGTGAATACTTGAATAAAAGGTGTATTCTGCTCGTTTTGTGGGGTGTTTCATAACCTTCTATTAGGTTACGTTGGTTAATAGTGGGGTTCAGTTCTTCTGTATATGTCCTGAATTTTGTCTACTTAATCAATAGTTAATGGGAGAGGAGTCTCAAAGTTCTCATCCATAACTGTGAATTCATCTTTGTTAATGGCCGTGGTGGTTTTCATCCAATGGACATGATCAGTTTTTGCTTAATATATTTCAAAGCCCTGGTGTTAAGTGTATACACTTTTAACATCTTCTTGATAACTTGAACTCTTTATCATTATATGATGTCCCTTTTATCTTTGGTAATATTCTTTGATCTGAAATCTATTTTGCCTGATATTCATATAGCCATGCCAGCTTTCTTCTAAATAGTCTTTGCTTACTTTATCAGTTTCCATTTTAAGATTTTCAACCCATGTCTTTATTTTTTTCAGAGTCCATGAGTAAAGTTTTTTTAAATAGAGAAGCTGTGAATTTAAAGAAAAATCTCGCAGTAAACATAGAGTTCCCATATACCCACCCTATTGTTATAATTATTTGTATTATAGTAGCGACAGAATTTAACGTAAAGTGAAGTACACACTCAAAACTGGAGTGTAAGGCGGGCTCCTACAAGTCCCAGGAGTCGCACCTATTGTGGTTGGGATAGTCCTCTTATAAAGGCTTAGGGCTTTTTCCCCCCTCCCTACTTTATGCAAAAGAGGGCTTAGGGCCCCCTCCAGCGCCGCCCTCGCTAGACGCTCAGCCTGAGGGGAAGGGGTAAGTAAGATCTCTGTACCAGGGTTGGTACAAAGCAGACTGCCAGCAAATCAACCAGCGGTGAAGCACCTAGAAGCATCTGGCTACAAAGCCGCTAGTAAGAGTGCGCCCTCTACTGGACAGCTGAAGAAACCTCACCGTTACGGACCTGGTACTGTGACACGTGTCAAATTACACGCAGAAGTCCACTGAACTTCTGATTCGCAAGCTTCCCTTGTCTGGTGCGAGAAATTGCTCAGGAATTCAAAATGGATCTGCACTTCCAGAAAGTAGCTGTTGGTGCTTTGCAGGAGGCAAGGGAGGCCTATCTGGTTGGCCTTTTTGAAGACACCAAGCTGTGTGCTATCCATGCCAAACATGTAACAATTCGGCCAAAAGACATCCAGCTAGCACGCCACGTACGTGGAAAACGTGCTTAAGAATCCACTATGATGGGAAACATTTCATTCTCAAAAAAAAAAAAAAAAAAAAAAACTTTTTTTTCTCTTCTTCCTGTTATTGGTAGTTCTGAATGTTAGCTATTTTTTTTTCCGGTGGGGTCACAAGGTACCTAAGTATATGATTGTAAATGGAAAAATAGGGGACAGACATCAGGTATTAGCAGTTTTTCCATTTTCATTTGTGTGTGAACTTTTGCTATAAGTGCGGGTTCCTAAACGGTTAATGCAGGTCAAAATGTTTCAGTGAACAAGTTCCAACAGTTCAACTTTGTAACAATTATAAATCTGTTAAATTTTTCTGGAAAAACAAAAGTGCTTGAAAGTTGTTTCCCCTTTATGCAAAAGAGGGATTGAAAACTACAACTTTTTACTGGGACAAGAGTGGGAACTGTCCAGACAGGGGTTGGTGGAGTGTGTGGTGATCAGGTGATGGGCAGGCTTTTTGTCACCTGGTATCTTCTAGCACTAGACCTTGGGCCAATCCTAGTACTAACACCTTGCATTAGTGTGGTCTATTTGTTATAAGTGATGAAAGAATATTATTATAATTGCATTATTAACTATAGTGGATGGTTTACATTAGGGTTCAGTTTGTATTGTACAGTCCTATGGGTTTTAAAAAATGTTTTATTCTAGAAACATGTATACAACCTAAAATTTCCCCTATTAGCCACATTCAAAGATATAATTCAGCACTGTAAATTATGTTTACAATACCGTGCTCCCATCACCACTATCCATTACCAAAACTTACCATCACCCCAAATAGAAACTCTGTACTGTCTTCATATTTAAAGTGGGCTTTTTGAAGACAAAATATATTTCAGTCTTGATTTCACTATTCAATTTGACAATTTCTGCTTTTTAATTGGTGTGTTTATACTCTTTACATTAACTTATTTTTTATACTGTTGGATTTAAAAGTACCATCTTATTTGTTTTCTATTTGTTCAAGTTATTCTTTGTATTTTTCACTCTTCTAACTCCTTTCAGATTAATTGATATTTTCTATGATTCTCTTTCATCTTCGCTATTGGCTTATCATTAATAGATATTTGTTTTAGTGATTCCCTAGGATTTACAATATTAATAAATAATTTACTACAACCTACCTTCAGATGACATCATACCATTTCACATTATAACAGTATATGTCAAATTCCTCTCTTTCATCTTTTGTGTTATTGTTGCCATTCATTGTGCTTTTATTTATGCTAAAATACCACAATACAGTGCTCCTATATTTACTTCAGGCAGTCATTTATCTTTGTTTTAATTTTTAATTTTAAAATAATTATAGATTCGCAGGGTCCCATGTACCCTTCACCCAGTTTCCCCTAGTGATTACGTTTTACATAACTATAGTACAGTATGGAAACTAAGAAATTGACTTGGGTACAATGTGTACATGGTTACGTGGTAAAGAAATGACTTCACCCAGAGAGTTCTGGCTTCCATTCCAGCTCCTCTGGGATAAACTCTATAAACACTTGGAATTTGTTATTCATGATGGGCCCCCTGGACCTCACCTAATAATGTATGCTAATTAGATGATTCAGGGTGGGTTGACCACAAGAGCGGTCTTATTATTTTTTTATTTGTTTATCTTTTGTTTTGGTTTGTTTTGGTTTGTTTTGGTTTGGTTTGGTTTGGTTTGGTTTGGTTTTTGGTTTTGGTTTTATAAGTGATCTTAGAGTGAGGACCGGCCATGCCAGAAAGGCCAACCATGTGATTAGAGGGGAGGGGAGGTGGCTGGAGATTGAGTTCAACCACCCAGGCAATGATTCCATAATCATGTCTATGTAATGAAACCCCAATAAAAATTGTGGACACCAAAGCTCAGGTGAGCTTTTCTGGTTGACAATTCTCTGAGTATTTTCACACATCAATTCCCTGAGGAGAATGGAAACTTCACGTTTGGTAGTCTCTCAGACCTCACCCTAAGCTTCTCTTTCCTTGACTGGTTATAATTTTTATCCTTTGCCACACTAAAATTGTAATCATAAGTTCTGTGAGTCATTCTAGTGAATTTTCAAGCCTGTGTGAGTCCATAGAGATCCTTGAATTTGCATTCGGCTGGTCTGAAGTGAGGGTGGTCCTGGGGACTCTAAATTTGTGGCTAGTGTCTGAACTAAGGGCAGTCTTATAGGGACTGTCCCTGCTGACTTTGTAGTTGGACCCCAACTCATTATGGAAGTTTTATGCGATTTTATCACGTGTAGATTTGTGTCACCATCACCACAACCAAGATATAGGAAACCACCCCCCATTACCACAAAGATCTGCCTCATTCTACCCCTTTATGGTCATACCCAACCCCTCGACCCCATTATCCCTAACTCCTGGCACCCTCTAATCTGTTCTCCATCTCTGTAATTTTGTCATCTTGAGAATATTATACAACCAGAATCAAACAGTATGTGACCTTCTGAGATGGGCTTTTTTCATTCATCACAATTCCTTGAGAACCATCTAAGTTGTTACACGTATCAATAGGTCATTCCTTTTTATGGCCGCATGGCATTCAATCAATTATCTTTTGGAGTGATTAAAACTTTTTACATGTACTTTATATTTACTTTCAGGTTAACCATTTCCACAGCTCTTCATTTCTTTATGGAGATACAATGTCCTGTCTACTTCCTTTTTGGTGTCAAAATGCCCTTTATTTTAAGACAACAATGGTCATAGAAGACGGAAAAAGGTGTTTAAATTTTTTTTAAATGTCAGTATGTAACATAGTTTATGAAATGCTATTGGTCTGAGGAATCCAAAACTTTGGGAACCATGATTCAGAGTCTAGACTGTAGAGCACCTGAGAAATATCAAAACAGTTGTGATCTACTAATCCCCCTGGATTGGGGACATGATTTAGCCATTACAGTTACTCCCATCCTTCCAAACTTATGCAAAGCATTTCTCCCTGCAAACTCCTCATGGGTTTTCCATATTGCACGGTTGCCTAGGCAACAGTCATTATCAGAGACCTTTTGGTCAGAGGAGCTCCCAGCTGCTGTGAGAGCCGGCTGTGATGGCTGGCTCTCTCCCTCACTTCCCATACCCCATATCTGCCAAAACCATTCAATCCTAATAACCTAACGCTTCTGCACCCTCCTCCATTTCCGAGTCCACCTCTCATTTACTCCTTTGCAGCTCTTACCAGGTTACTGATAGAGCTCCCTGAAGCTGGTCTTACTTCATGCTGTCTTTGATAATCCTTTCTGCTCTCAGTTCTCAGACTGTTTTCCTGAAGCAAATTGTTTGCATCACTTAGTCATTTTTAAACCATTCACAGCTCAAAGAGGTCAGTAAGAAAAAGACCAGTGACTTAATGGAAAAATGCTAAAGGTCACAAGCAAGCAGACCATGGGAAAAAGGAAAAGCAAAAGGTTCATCAATAGTCAAAAAGATGCCACTTCCTTGTAAATGAAAAGAAATAAAACAAAACAACACAAATATAATTTATTAATAGGTCCATCAGGTTGGCATAATCAAAAAAGATTAAGATCATGTGTATTACTAGAAGGAAAGCTAAAAACTGTAACATGGGACTCTATAAGATAGTAAAACCTCATGTAAAACATGAATATGGGTGATACTGCATACATAAGACTTTTTACAAAATATAAATAGAAATATATGGAAAAAGAGTAGCAGCTTTGTACGGTAAGGGAAGCACAGAGAGACTGAGAGGTGATGAGTTTTGTTGTTTTTTTACTTTTGTTTATTATTATTATTATTAGAATAATGCAAGTGCTCTAAGAAAGACTGAAGTGATGAAAGCACAAATATGTGATTACACTGAATATCATTGATAGTACACTTGGGATGGATTTATGCTTTATTAATATGTATCAATAAAATTGATTTGTTAAAAAAAGAAAAGAAAAGTAGATATGGCTCAAGTGACTGGGCTCCTGTCTACCATATAGGAGGTCCAGGGTTCGATTCCCGGGGCCTCCTGGCAAACGGCGAGCTGGCCCACACAGAGTGCTGGCCCGTGCAGAGAGCTGGCACAGCAAGATGATGCAGCAAAAAGAGACACAGAAGAGAGACAATGAGAGGCGCAGCAGAGCAGGGAGCTGAGGTGGTGCAAGGGATCTTTAAAAAAAAGGAAAAGAAAAGATTAATAATATTTTGCAGTAGCCAGTAGATGGGCCCTCTCGTGCGCTATTGATTGTTAGGAGCACAGACTAGTGTAAGGTTGGAGAAGGACAATTTTGACAATATTTCTCAAGTCTAAAATGCACATAGCTGTCAACCAAGCAATTCACTGCTAGAAATCTATCTATAGATGTGCCGCAAAATCACCTCTCTATGTACAAGGAAGTTTATTGTGACATTGTTGGTAAGAGGAAAAGCACTTTTAAATTTGCACAATCATTAAGGAAGTGGTTAAGTACTTTGCAATGAAACACCTACTTCTGTTAGAAAGAATGGGTTGGATCTGCAATACAGAGCAATCTCCAATAGCTAGTGAAAAAAGAAAAACTGTACTTATTGTATGGTGCCTCATGCACACAGTTTTTAAAAGACATCACTGTGTACTGGTGAGTGCATTAATGTTTTCTGTAAGGACACATAGAATCAGTTAACAGTGGTTATCTTTGAGGAGAGACGCTGGGAACTAAAGAAAGAAAAGAAAGATTTTGACTTTTCAATTTATACTTCTGAGCCATTTAAAAATTTTTATGGTGACATGGATTATTTTTTTGAAAATACATTTAACTTTAAGCAAGTTACCACAACTCCTCATGGTACCCAGAATAAGCATCAATCTCCTTAGCATGCCTTTATTTCTCCATGGATTGACCCAAGCACCATTTAGCTTTCTCACCTCTTAATTTCTTCTAAGAAATTAGGGTCAGATCTGCAAAGGAGTAAAAACCTGTAAAAGACTTGGGAGAATGCTTCGTCCAGTCCGAACACGCAAAGACCAGCCATAAATGCTTGTCCTGGTGTGTGATTCCACCCTACACATAAATATGGAAATGGAAGAAAATATGAAGTGGGAAAAGCAAAGGATATAGTATAGTACCTGTGCCCTGGGTAAGCCAATATGTGCATGTGTGTGTGTGTGTTCATGAAAGTGTGTATTTGTACAAGTGAATGGGTGTGTGTGTATAGTATGGATGGGTAGATGTGTACATGTGTGTTTACATATTCTAACTCTTAGTGCCCCAAAGGGTTACATTAATTGAAGTAAACAGTGAGTGAGTTGAGTTTGTGGGGCTTTTCTGTATTATAAAGAGAAGAAAAACATTTTAAATGAGGGGAAGGTGAGTGGTTTTCCCAAGATCATGCCTTCTTACAAAAGAGGGCTTCTGGATGTGGTGGGGAAGGAGGTGGGCATAAGCTTATTTGAGGTTAGTGATAGCATCCTGAAAACCAGGGGATTAGGTGACAAGTGCATTCTGGAGACTGAGAAACATCCCAGCTCTCTTTTTCCTATTTGGATCCCTGAAGGTTGGCAGCCTCCTTCTTCCTCCAGGCAAGAGGAGGGCTGAGTCTTCCCTGGGGATCCCGAGCAGGCCTAGAGGGAAGGCTGAATGGCAGGCAGCTTCCTTAGTAAACACATTGCTCTCCAGTGATGCTCCCAGGGCACCAGCCCCACCAGAGGGCTCACAGCATCCAGTTGGACCAGATAATCTAGTGTTACCAGCTATCTGTGGAAAAGCTCTCAAGGGAAAGAAGGAAAAAGAAAATGAATGGGGGCGGGGGTAAAGCAACTTGGAGGAAGCAGGTACCATCTAAGAAGCTATTCAAAAAAATGGGAAACTTTTTAAAAAGAGGTATTCAGAGAACTAAACTAACAGTTGGAATTTTAAAATATATATGGTAGCAGGAATGTAAAATTCAGTAGAAGGATTAGCACATGACGTTAGAGAAATCTTCCAGAAAAATGGTGTAGGAGAGAAGGAAACAAGGAGGAGAGAAAGAGAGAAAGAGAATAACAGTGAAATGGGAGAGAAAAAAAATCAGACAACTGGTCAAAGAGATTAATATTTGAATAAAAGGAGTTCTAGAAAAAGAAAACCAAGAAAGAGGAAGAGATCATCCAGGAGCTAATTCAAGAATTTTTCCCATGAATTTCCAGATTAGAAAAATCATTTACTGTGGAAAGAGACACACTCAATGGATCTTCTCCATCACATTCCAGGACGTCAGAGACAAAGTCAAGATATAATAAAGTGGAAACAATAGATAACATATTATCACAGTAATCATAATTGCTTCAGAATTTTAAACAATGGAAGCTAGAAGATAATAGATGAATGCCTTCAAAATTCTGAAAATAAATTATTTCCAGCTCAAAATACTATACTCAATCTATTAATCATGTGTCAAGGTAAAAGAAAAACATTTGTAGATGTGAAAGTTCTCCAAATGGATTTTCTTTCTCCCCTTTCTCTGACAATTGCTGGAGGAAGTGCTCCACAGCATAAAGGAATAAACAAAGATTCAAGAAATGGGAAAACAGCCTGTGAGTGGGGGGACAAAAGCGAGCACTATTTGTCAGCAATGGTGGACAGCCAGTCCACAAGGGGACAACAGAATGCTGCAAAAGTGACTTTTCAGGAAGATAATTCCCCCAATACTTAATTTGTCTGAACGTCTTGAGAGGCAATTCAGACATTTGGCAAAGACTTGAGGGTTGAATATATCATAACATAGAAACTAAAAATTATAAAGACAAGTAATAGATTCCAGTTAAAACAAGTTATTATACAGGAAAGGAAACATAGTTATATTTTACTATATGGGGGCGGGGGGGGGAAGAGAACAAAAAGCCATTGAAATTTGTTTCTTAGGATTTCGTGGAATTGACACTTGGTCTTCTGTCTCATTGGCCAGAACTCAGTCAAATGGCCACCTCCATCTACACAGAAATATGGAGCATACTGACCAGAATATTGAAAATCCGAGGCAATGCCATAAGATGAGGAAAATGAAAGGCATAAAGATCAGAAAGGTGATATAACTATCATTGTTTGCAAATGATATGGTTTTCTATGTAGAAAACCAAAAATATATGCAATAAGTCATTAGAGATACTTGGAGAGATTATCAAGTTGCCAAACATAAGATCAAAGAGAAACTCAATTCATTTCTATGCATTAGCAATAGATAATTACAAATGTAAGTTTTATCTTCATAACTGGGTTGCAACAGTTATTTGAACTTACCTCCACTATGACGCATTTCTGATTAATTCTGTCATTTAAACCACAGCTTCCTCATTTGTTTTTTTACTTTTTTCCTCGGTGGACTGAAGTAAATCTTTAATCTATATTGTTAAGAAAGGTACCTTAGATTGTTTCCTATGAAAAGTCTTTGAGTTGCCTTTCCAAAATTAGGACAAAATTTAATGAGGCATAAAATTACTGGATCATAATCCTCTAGAGGAGATGATATCTTGTCTTCTAGCATTTAGTGCAGCATCAAACAATATAGAAAGCAACAGATTTTTTTGGTCCTTTGGAAGTAACCCTTTCTTCCATCATTAATGCTTATAGGATTTTTTCCCTTGATTGTCATGAAAAAAAAATTTTTTTTTTGCCAGATATGCCTATTAATTTTGTGTTTGGCATTATTGCTATTCATTAGTATCTAGTTAGCCCTGTATGATGTTACGTATGTTTGTTTTGTAAGTTCACAATTATTACTATACACTTATTGTCTATGTATGTTTATGTATGAGTGTTATACTTCAATAAATCTTTTTTAAAAAGAAAAAAAATTCATGCTCCATCTTTTTTTTAAAGATTTATTTATTTATTTGCCTCCATGCCCCCCCCCCAATTGTCTGCTCTGTGTGCCTATTTGCTGTCTGTTCCTCTGTGTCTTCTTGTCTTCCCTTTAGGCAGCACCAGGAATCGATTCTGGGACCTTCTGGAGTGGGAGAGAGGTGCTCAATCTCTAGCACCACCTCAGCTCCCTGGTCTACTGTGTCTCTTATTGTCTCTCCTCTGTGTCTCTTTTTGTTGTGTCATCTTGCTGTGCCAGCTCTCCACGTGGGCCCCACTCTGCTTGGGCCAGCACTCCTGCATGGGTCAGGTCTCCACTCAGGCCAGCTTGCCACACAGGCCAGCTCGCCTTCACCAGGAGGCCCTGGGAATCGAACCCTGGACCTCCCATATGGTAGACGGGAGCCCAATCACTTGAGCCGCATCCGCGTCCCCACGCTCCATCTTTAGCACAAAGCCTACCACATCATTAGAGCATCTGACAAAATAAATAATTGATTTTGTTTTTTAAAAAAAATAGTATCTAGTTATCCTTACTGCTGGACACATGGAAGAATTGTATTTCTCAGCCCCTTTGAAATTGGGCAGGACAGTTTTACTTGTTTTATCCCTAGGAAGTGTAAATGGAAGTGTACTATGTCACTTCTGGATGAAAGCATTTAATTGCTTTGTCTTCCTAGCGCTTTCTCCTCTGTGCAAGCACATGTCGATTTGGAGATGACATAAGATGAAACAGCCTGCAATACAGAGCCAGCATTTGGAGTACAGCTCCCTGAAACCTTGTCTGGACTATGGTAGACATAGCACAAAAGAAAAATCAACTCACTTTGTGTGACACCACTGAAGACTGGGGGTTGTTCCTTACTCCAGCGTCATTAGCCACCTCTGACTGATACAGTGTAGCTCTCTTTTCATTGATTTTTTTTGGGATAAGTCCTTTTCATTCTCACTCACATGTCTCTTTCTTAACTTTAAATGAAGTTTTCTTCCACAACATTTTTACTCATTGCTTCTTTTCTTATTTTTCTAGCCTGCCTTTCAGAACACCAGTTCTCTATTTGCTGTCTCTCTACTCCTTTTTGGAGTAGATATTTCACCATTTTAAAATTAAATTACTTATTCTTTCTCTTTCTGGGAGAAAGTCTGAAATTAGTTGTTCCATATTAATGATGATCACAGCAGCAACTGTGATTCAAGAATACTGGCAGCTGGACTTACACCAGACAGGAAGTTTAGAGGAGTCATTTGAGGGGGCTGGGGGGGCAGGGAACAACCATTTCAAGTCATAATTACTATAGATATTGAGACTGGTGATCTTTCAAAAAGCACAGACCCTTGCCTAATTATTCTAGGTCAAAATTCCCAGGGAGACATTTTTGGTTGTTATAACCAAGGGGATGAGGACTCTAATGGTGGGTAGAGGTCAGGGATGCTGCTAAGCATCCCCTATTACCCAGGACAGCCTCCACAACAAAGAATTATGGGGCCCAAAATGGCAATAGTGCCGAACTTGAAAAACTCTGTTCTAGGGTGAGGCACAACTTCCAGCAAATCACACACACAGAGATAATTCAAACAGTCTTGTACTGCCCCAGTCTTTTTTCCCTAAGTTTTTACTGTGAAAAATATGCAAGACTACAGAAAAATAGAAAGAAAAATAAATTAATAAGGATGTAATAACACATTTTAGGAAATTTTATAATAAAACATATAAACAAAAATTAAATAAATACAATGGGAACTAGATAACATGGGAGCCCAAATAAAACAATCTGAAAATCCTATACATAATATCCCTAGAAAGAAAAGGAAGACATCCATGAAACAAGAACAGGATATTATCAAAAGGAGACCTTTTGAAAACAACAAAAAAGAGTACCTATTCCAATCAAAAATATGACAGCAGAAATAAAAATAAATCAATAAAATAATTGGGAAATAAAATTGAGAGGATATATTGTAATGTAGAAAAAAAGGAAAAAGAAAGAAAGTGCTAGAGAAAAGATGGCAAATTTGAAGTATCAATCCAGGAAACCAAATAAGTGAAGAGGTACATCATATTCATGGATTGGAAGAAGCAATATTGTTAAGATGGACATTCTACCATTCTATCATCTTAAACTATAAAGTCAATGTAATGCCAAAAAATTCCAGTAGAATTTTTTTTGTGGAAATTGATAAGTTTACTCTGAAATTTTATGGGAAAGCAAAGGACTTGGAATAGCCAAAAATAATTGTTAAAAAAAAAAAAAAAAAAGAGGACTTGCCCTGCTTGATTTCAAGACTTAATATAAAGCAACAGTAATTAAGACAGTATAGGGAAGCAGATGTGGCTCAACCCCTTGGACAACTGCCTACTACATGGGAGGTCCCAGGTTCGGGTCCTGGTGCCTCCCAACAGAAGAGGAGGAAACGCTGCCTCCCGCTGCAATGAGCTAGACTCTGCCCCCACTGCAACAAGTAGATGCCACAAGCCAGCAGACGCTGCAGCCCACGGGAAGCAGATGTGGCTCAGGCTGTTGGGCACTCACCTCTCATGTGGGGAGTCCCGGGTTCAGTTCCTGGTGCCTCCTAGAGAAGGCAAGCAGATATACAAGAGAACCATTTGCAGGGGGGGTGGTGGTAAATAAAGTAAATAAAATAAATCTTAAAAAAAAAAAAGACAATATAGTATCAGCTAAAAGATAATCAGATTAGTGGAACATAACTGAGAGTTAAGAAATGGCTCTACCTTATGTGGTTACTTGATTTCTTATAAAGGTGCCAAATTTCCAATTCACTGGAAAAGGAAAATCTTTCCAAGAAAAGGTACAGACCCAGCTGATAGATATGTGAAAAAAAATGAACCTCGATATTTACTTCATCACATAGACAAAAATGAGAGATTGCTTTTAGACCTAAACATAAAGTCTAAAGCTATAAATCTTTCAGGACGAAATGTTAAATACTTTAATGACTTGGGACAAAGAATCTTAGACAGTACTTAGAAAACATTAAACATAAAATTAAAAATAATAGATTGGACTTCACCAAAATTAGAATATTTGTTCCTCTAAAGATACCATCAAGAAATCGAATAGGGAAGCAGCTGTGGCTCAATCAGTAGGGCTCCCATTTACCATATGGGAGGCCCCGGGTTCGGTTCCCAGGGCCTCCTGGTGAAGGCAAGCCCGCACGGCGTGGTTAGCTGACCCAGCGAGCACGAGCAGCAAGGGGGGGATAAATGAATAAATAAATAAAATCTTTAAAAAAAAAAAAAAAAATCGAATAGGCCAGCCACAGACTGAGGGAAAATATTTACAATTCAAATATCTGAAAAGGACTTCCACCCAGCATATTTAAAGGACCCCTACAAATTAATGCTAGGAAGAAAAATAACTCAATAAAAAATGAGCAAAAACCTAGAACAACTCTTCATAACAGAGGATATGTTACTGGCTGATAAGCACAGGGGAAAATGCTCAGCATCATTACTCAACAGTGAAATGCAAAGTAGGACCACGGTGAGGAAACACTACTCACCTACCAGAATAGCCAAAGTTAAAAAAGACTGTCATGGGAGGCGGCTGTGGCTCAATCAGTGGGGCTCCCGTTTGCCGTGTGGGAGGCCCCAGGTTCGGTTCCTGGGGCCACCTGGTGGGGGCGGGCCCACCCCCACGGCGTGGTTGGCTGACCCGGCGAGCGCGGGCAGCAGGGGGGGGGGTAAATGAATAAATAAATAAAATCTTTAAAAAAAAAAAAAAGACTGTCAATATTAAATATTAGCAAGGATTTACCATAACCAGAGTGCCCATACATTGTTGGGGACTTTGGAAAAGGGTACAATCACTTTGAAAATTTATCTGGCAGTTTCTCATAACGTTAAACATATTCTTACCCCATGACTCAGCAGCTTCATTTCCAGATATTTAACTGAAAGAAAGGAAAATGTATGTCCATAAAAAGACTTGTTCAAAATTTTACATGTAGGGAAGCAGAGGTGGCTCAACTAGTTGGGCGCCCACCTACCACATGGGAGGTCCCCGGTTCAGGTCCCGGTGCCTCCTAAAGCAGACGACAGACGTCGCACCTGCCACAACAAGCTAGAAGCTGCACCCACCACAACGAGCAGACACCTAAAGGAGCAGATGCCACAAGCCAGCAGACGCCGTGGGGAGTGGATGTGGCTCAGGCCATTGGGCACTCACCTCCCATGTGGGAGGTGCCGAGTTCGGGTTCCCAGTGTCTCCTGGAGAAGGCGAGCAAACAATGAGCAGACAGATGAGAGACGGGGATAATTTTTTTTTTTTACTTACTTGTAAATAAATCTTTAAAAAAAATTTTTTTTTACCTGCAACAATATGGATGAACCTTGAAGATGTCATGCTGAGTGAAATAAGCCAGATACAAAATGACAAATATTGTATAATCTCACATGTATGAAATAATTAGAATAAGCACATTCATAGAGTCAGAAACTAGAATACAGGTTACCTGGAGCCGGGGTGGGAGTAGGGAATGGGGAGTTAATTCTTAGTTGGTGCAGAGTTTCTGTTTGGGGTGATGGAAGGTTCTGGTGGTGGTGATGGTAACACAACATTGTGATTATAATTAACACCACTGAATTATGTATTTGAATGTGGCTAATAGGAGGAAATTTTAGGTGAAATGCATGTTGCTAGAACAAATAAAAAACACCATAGGAAAAACTAAAAACAAGACAAAAATACCATAGGACTGTACAGTGAATCCTAACTACAGGCTACAGTTAATGGAACGATTACAATACTATTCTCTCATTAACTGTAACAAAAGTACCACAACTAATGCAAAATGTTAAAAATGAAGACTGATTATAGGAACTCTGTATTTTCTGCATGATCTCTCTGTAAACCTACAAGTTCTCTAATTAAAATAATTAATTTTAAAAGACTGATAGCAGTTTTACTCATAATCACCCCAAATGGGAAGTAACCCAAATGTGAACAATGACTGGATAAACAATTTTGGTATTTTTCATTCAATGGAATATTACTTAGGAACAAAAAGAACTAATACTAATACAAGAAAAAACACAAATAACCCTCAGAAACATTATGGTGAGTGAAAAATGCCAGACACAAAAGTCGTTACTCTACCATTCTGTTCAAAAGAAGTTCTAAAGAGGCAAAGCTAATCTATGGTGAAAGAAATCAAAGCAGTGGGTTCTTCTGGGAGTGAAGTGATGACTCTGCTTGATATATTGATAGGGGAGTAAGTTACATATATTTGTCAAAGCTCATCAAATTATACATTTAACATCTGCACATTTCACTATATGTAAATTATACCTCAATAAACATATAAACAAACAACAAAAAAAAAAAAGTAGGAGATAAAAGAGGAAAATTTGGAGGCTTAGTCCATAAACCTATCATTTGTATCATAGAAATCCTACAGAGTAAGACAGAGGGGGATTATAAAAGAAATAATTACAACTAACAAGGAGGTGAGGATGGACAACCACCATACCAAGGAGAGAGCCTACAACTGCAAGCAAGGGAGTCCCATCCATCAGCCGTGTGGGATCGAAGTCCCCTCTCAATTAGAGGTAGAGTGGGCAGCACCATCCCAGAATCCTCAGGATTCTAGGGAATAAAATATGGACTAGAGTGGACTTACTGGTATTCTACTATAGACTTATTGTGATTCTAGCAATGGAAGAAATCATATCATTGATGTGGAGACAGTGGCCACTGGAGGTGCTGAAGGTAGGGATAGGGGAAAAGAGGTGTAATATTGGGGGCACTTTCGGGACTTGGAGTTGTCCTGAATGACATTGCAACGACAGATACAGGTCATTATATATCCTGCCATAACCTACAGAATTGAGTGGGAGAGAGTGTAAACTACAATTTAAACTATAATCCATGCTTAGTGGCAATGCTCCATAATGTGTTCATCAATTGCAATGAATGTACCACACTAATGAAAGAAGTTGTTAATGTGGGGAAAAGTGGGAGTTGTGGGGAGTGGGGCCTATGGGAATCCTTATTTTTTTTATGTAACATTTTATGTAATCTAAGTATCTTTTAGAAAAAATAAAAAATATATTTTTAAAAAGACACTTTAAAAAAATAAAAGAAATGATTCATATATGCCTCAGAATTAAGGACATGATTTTCCAGATTGAAGAAGCACAATGAGTACCCAGAAGAACAAATGACAGAAACCCACATTGATACACATCAGCGTGGAATTTCAGAACACTAAGAATAAAGAGAAGATCCCAGAAGTATAAAGAGAGAGAGGAAGATGAACAATTCTCCATCAACGGATTGGAAATAAAAATGGCATTCATCTCAAAGTGAGAGGAGGGTGCTGCAGAGAATGTTTCAATGAAAGGAGGGGAGAAAACACAGAAAGAGAAAGACATGCGATTCAGGAGAGAGTGCATCCAAACCTGGATGGAGGGAAAGGTTACTCCCAAGAAGAGGGAGAGGAGAACTTCTAGGACAGCTGTGCAGCTTGGAAGGAAACCAGCCCAGACCAGAGAAGGGGGACACGTGGCCTGACCGGGGTGGCCTGAAGGAATGAACCTGATTAACAGCTAATGCCTTCAAAGCTATTGAGATGAAAGGTATGCCCTTGGTAGAGAGTTTGGAAACGACTTAGTGGTGGTCACTTAGAAAATAAAACCAATGAAGAAGATAAGACAATTTTATGGATAATAAAAAAGTTATACTGAAAAGGAAACTGAAAGTACATTCATTTCATGAAATGACTATGAAAATATTTACAGGGTCAGAAAATGTAAAATCTGACTATCAATTTTTTTTTTTAAATATCTATTTATTTACTTTATCCATTTTAAAACCCCCTTCCCCACTTGCTGTCTTGTGTCCATCTGCTGGGCAATTCTCTGTGTCTGTTTCCTGCCATCTCTTTTCATCCTCCTCCTCCAGTCCTCACCAGGATTCGATCCTGGAGACCTCCGATGTAGGAGAGAGCTGTTCTGCCACCTGCGCCACCCTGGTTCTTGGCTTTTAGTGCTTTCAGGGCATCTCATCTTGTCTCTCCCCTGTGTCTCTCTCCTGTTACGTCATCATCTTGCTGCATGGCTCCTAGGGCCTGGCGGCTCACCAGCACACAGAGCCTGGCAGCCCATGCGCCTTCTATATATATATTTTTTATTTTACAGGGAGGTCCCAGGAATCGAACCCAGGTCCCTCCATATGGCAGATGGACGCCCAACCATTTGAGCCACATCCGCCCCCTGACTATCAATTTTATGGACAGTTTGATTTGACTATATTGAGGTTTTAGGGATAGAGGAAGTGGGGGTGGGTGGGACACTGATGTGTTAAATTACTGTCCTCAGCTTCATTAATAGGTGGTTAAAGGATAACATCTACAACTTGAAAAAAAATCAACAAACAGCAGTAGAAGCTTTCTTTTTTCTTTTCCAAAAATATACAGGTAAATAACAGAATATATGGATGATAGGTTTGAAGTGTATATCAGTCAGGATTCTCCAGAGAAACCCAACCAACAGGATATATGTGTGTGTGTATGTTTATATATAAAGAGAGTTATTATAACGAATTAGCTCATGCGGCTGTGGGGGGTGGCAAGTCCAAATTTTGTAGAGCAAGCTGTAGGCTGGAAACTCTGGTGTAGGTGATCTTGAAATCCTGAGTCTGAATCTCCCATGGGAAGCTGGCAGACTGGAAATTCCAGCAAGAGTCGATATTGAAGTTTTGAGGCAAATTCTCCAGAACCCTCAGTTCTTGCTCTTCAGACCTTCAACTGATTGCATGGGGCCCCCCTACTTTATGGAGGGTCATCTCCTTTACTTAAGGGCAACTGACTGTAGATGCTAATCCCATCTGTGAAATACCTCCACAATAACAATAGGCCAGTGTTTGACCAAACAATGGGACACCATAACTCAGCCAAGCTGACTTGGAAAATTAACTAACATAAAGTGGATTCCTTTAGAGGACTGGGACGTGGGGACATAGCACGGTGGAGCAGGGGACTGCGTTTGCATTTTGAGTCTTTGTCCAATTATTTGACCTTTTAAAACAACAGCAGTCATCAGACACTTGTCAAATTACTTGCTGAGAACATTTTTTAGAACTGCTGGTTCGAACGCTATGTGTTTCTTTTATTTGTTTACCTTTTCTGCTTTTAATTCATCACCACATTGCCCTCCAGAAAAAGGGTACCGATTATCTCCTTCCCACAGTGAATGAGGATGCCATTTTCCCTACACCTCTCCGACACAGATACGATTATTATTTACTTTAATCTTCTCTAAACTGATGGTGAAGAGCAGGGTTTCGTTTCATTTCTCATTTCCTTGATTATTGGCCACATTGAACCAATGTTCATGCATATTATTCATTCTTTTATTCCATAATGAATTACTTGTTCATATCCCTGGCCCATTGGGGGGTGGGGAGAGGGAGAGGGCTGGCCCATTTTAAAAATGGAACTATTTCCCTGGTTCTTATTTATTTAAAAGAAAAAGATGTTTATGTACCCAATCTATTAACCCTTTTCCTGCCATATAGGATGGGAATGATTTTCCTTCATTGCCAGATAAATTTTAAGTTGGTTTGTCACTTTTGAAAATATCAAAAATTTCCTTCTTTTATGGTATGAACTAATGATATTTTCTGTAAAGGGAGAAAAACCATGGCTGAAAGAAATGGGCAGCAATGACCTGGGTGACCAGCAGATCTATGGGCTGATGACAGAGCAGGAAACCCCAGGGGGCAGGAAAAGGCAAGATGCCAAGTTGGGTTTGGTCCCACTGAGGGAGGGGGTCTTTGAGAAGTGGCCCAGCATGACAGGGAGAGTCCTGCAGGGGGTGGGGCTGTGCTTTGGGGACATGGAGTTGGGGGAGGCAACTGGGTTCCTCCGCTCTGGGGTGGGAGGTTTCCCCACATCCAGGTGCGGGAAGTCATCTTCCACAGATGCAGAAATAGCCCGTTCCTCACAGAGGCTCCGGATCTCACTGGTCATGGAGGAACAGGAGCAGGTAGGAGTACCAAATCCACCCTTGGTCCCAGGGTCAGCGGGGTGAGCCCATGGACCCTGGAGCCTTCAGGGGCTGGGGGATGCCATTGCTATTTTTCCCATGGTATAGGCATAGCTCTGAGGAGTGATGAGGAAAAGGGAGAACTCAGAACATGGGAGCACATCCACTCACTGACGCTTTCCTCCAGCACTAAGCCTGATGCTGTCATTTGACCCTCTTCCCTTCCTTTTTTTCCCTTAAGTTTCCCCTTCTCACCTGATTCTGTCATCCTTTCTTCCCTCCCACACCTTTTCCCCTCCAGGCACAGTCCTGGGATGGGGGGTGTAGGGCTTTTTTTTTAATATATAAAAGCTTTTTTATAAGCAAAGTCCTATTTACTCCAAAAAACAATCTCAGGCACACATTTTATGTTTACCTATAGTCCTTGAGAATACTACAGCAGCAGTGGATAAGTTCATTCTGTTAAACAGTCTGAAAGATGATTTTCAAGAGACTTCATAATTCCTTGTATTCTCAGATAAAAATCCTAAATCAAAAGATAACAGTTAAAACTGCATATTTATGTCAGATATCAGAAGAGGCTATAAAGAACTGTAAATAGTTGTGCTTAGGGGACTTTTTTGGTAAAGTTGTTTTAATAATAAATAAAAACTTAAAAAGTCTCAGTGACTGATAGAAAATAAACACAGATATCAAGGATTTTCTATACTTGGCTTAGAGTTTAAAGGGGAAAATAATCTGTACATGAACAACCCAGCATCTAGTAATCCCAATTTTGGCAAATCATTACAATCAGCCAGGCAAAGGGGCTTGGGAGAAAAGATAAAATTATTTTTACCACCTGTTAATAAAACATCATCCATGGTTAAAGCTGTGTGAAACTACTAGCTAAAAGCAAATGCCTTCCTTCCTTTAGATCTCTTAGACTAAATGTTCTAGGGCTTTAGGCTCTGCCCCTCCCTGACCTGCCTGTCAGTCCTCTCTGAAGGGTGTATTGTAGGAGAGACTCCAGGTGTGCAGGTCTGGTCCCCATGGAGGGAACGGATGCCTGGAAGAATGTGTGTGTCCGTATGTCTGTGTGTGTACCTGAGGGTTAGTTATGGAAGATGCCTAAAAACACAGCCTTAACCTGGGCAGCCCAGCAGGGGCTGGGCTGGACATGGATCAGGGGATGAGTTTGAAGGTAAAAGAAGGCAGTGGCTTGTAACAGCCAAGTGTGCAGAGATGGACAGGTGAAACGTTATTTAAATAGGAGTGGATTATGATGTAAAAATGCTACCTCTGTGATCCCTGCTCCTTCCATCCTGCAGCCCCTCCTTTCCAGGACAGAAGCTGTTCCCTGCTCCCTTGTCCCCAGGCCAAACCAGCCCCACTCACCAGGGCCTGATAGCTCAGGAGCACAAGCAGGACGATCAGCTCCAGGACCTTGGTCACAAGGAATCCACACAGCAGAATCCAGTAACAGTCCAATGAAGGTCCTTTAGGAGCTCCTGGGAGATGTTGGCTGTCCAAAGACAAGCTGGAAAATTGTCTCTGAATGATGAAATCACTTCCTCTTTTAAGGCATTCAACTAATTGGATAAAACCTCACTCATTGCTGACAGCATTCTCCCTGGTTGATCATAGATATAATCAGCCATCTATGCAGTAAACTCACCAATGACTAAAGTCCATAAATGTCCTTGTATTACAATTAGCCCAGTGCTTGCCTGACCAAACAACTGGGCACAATTACCTGGATGAGTTGACATACTGGCCTTAACCATCACAGGCTATTACGCCCTCTCCCATCTAGTCTGTGAGGTCCATAGCTCTGGGTAGATTTCCTTGGCCTTTTTCCTGGGTCTTCCCACCTGGGGCCCTCTACCCTGGACCCCCTGCAGAGGTTCCCACCAGCCCATAAGAATGCTCAGAGCTGAGTGGGTCCGAGCTCATTTTCAGCCAATACCTCCCACCACTCCCTCCCCCGCCCCCAAAGGCACACACATGCACACACACAGTGAGGATTAGAGGTGGGGCCTGACTGAGTCAGGGTTCTGCCCTCCTCCAAACTCCCTCTCTGATGGTTAATTTCATGGAAGTGTTAAGTATTAGAGGAATATGATATATGTAACCTACTCTCAAATGTTAGAAAATAAATAGGTAATTATGTGGATGGAAGGATGGATGAGTGGATGGATGGATGGATGGATGGATGGATGGATGGATGGATGGATGGA